>JAQFWZ010000005.1:4303014-4903014 GCA_027789725.1 Dendropsophus ebraccatus | reverse complement strand
TTGTCCTGTTCGTACCTCCCAGTCCTGACACTAACAAGGGCTTTTGGGGTCCCTTCCTACCTAACTTCACCTAAAAGCTTTATCTCCCTGCTATACAGTCTGTCCCTCTCTAGCTCCAACCAGCAAGTGAATCAAATCTGAAATGACTATTCTAAGATTCAGGAAATTACATGGTTTAGCCAGCCAATCACAGTTAGAGGGTTTTATTTAAGTCCTGCCTATTCCTAGTGCCTGTCCCTACCCCTGCATGTTTATTGGCTGGAAAAAAACGCCAGGGGATGTGGGAGGGAGAATTGAATTTTAACTGATTTTGGCCACAATCGAATAGCTTGAATAACGTACTATTCGCTCATCACTAATAAATACATTTAGAATTGAACATTTCATGAATAGAAATAATAATTGTTGTGTGTATAGAGCGTTGTCAGCGACTATCTGGAGACATTGGGTGGAATTACATCTGGGATTATCTCTAATAAGGTACAGTTTCTTATAAAGGACTCCATAACATATAACAAGGATAAATAGAAGAATCAGAATAGAATATGTCCAATGATACAATACTGGCCATGGACTCTGACAGGCAGCTCCTGGGAGTCACTGTCAGGATAGTACTGCTGTTGTGTTCTTCTTGAGAAAGCGATCTTACGTGAAACGTGCGTCAGGGTTACAGACGCCAGACTCCACTATGGGTAAGCGATACTTGTATTCTTGGTAGATATTCTTCAGGTTACGCCAGTCTGTGTTTAGCAGCCCTGAGGCCATGTGGATACACTACATGTGCTGATATTTATGTTCTAAAGACGCTTACCTATACTTGTTCATGTAATTATATGACTTTAATATTGTGGTTTCTGTCTGTCTTTACTGGATCCTTTTTGCACTACAATATGTTTTTTAGATTTTTAATCATGTTAATAAAAATTATGTAAATTTTAAACGTATAGCTTTGCATTGTGTACTTGTTGTGTTCTTCTTGTCTTTTAAACATACATTTTTAATTGAAATGATTTTTCGATTACCAGAAAAGGAACAAGGTCCTATATCTAGTACATGACATATACTATATACTATATCCAGTACAAACACATGGCCCCATATACAGTACATGACATATACTATATACTATATCCAGTACAAACACATGGCCCCATATACAGTACATGACATATACTATATACTATATCCAGTACATGACATATACCATATAATATATTCAGTACAAAGACATGACCCCATATACAGTACATGACATATACTATATACTATATCCAGTACAAACACATGGCCCCATGTACAGTACATGACATATACTATATACTATATCCAGTACATGACATATACCATATAATATATTCAGTACAAAGACATGACCTCATATACAGTACATGACATATACTATATACTATATCCAGTACAAACACATGGCCCCATGTACAGTACATGACATATACTATATACTATATCCAGTACAAACATATACAGTACCTGACATGATATAATTACTGGAGAGAAATATTTCCTAATTATTCACATTATTGTCCCAAGTATCTGCTGAGGCTCAAGCCCGAGAGATTCTCCAACCTGCAAGTGTTATTCATAGACGGTATGTATGTTTTTTTTTTTTCATTTTTTCATTTCATGTCCAGTAAGTTCACATGATCGGTCAACACTTTCTTAGTCTCTCTACAAATCAGAGATGGAAGAAAGTGTTTTCCAGAGAAGCACATCTCCCACCACACGCTGATATGTTTGGGAATATCTAACAGGGGTATCATCTAGTTGAAGATATGTGAACACTATGTAGGTCTATGAGAGGAGATGCGGAAACTGTTATATAAAGGAGTGCACTCAAATAAAGCGACATTACTTTTCTGAACATATCTAAGGGAAAGGTAAGGCTGATTCCCATTTATCTGCTAAAAACAGTTTCATATTTGGACAGAAAAAAAACTAAAAAATATAAATATATATATATATATATATATATATATATATATATATATAAAACTTTTTTTTAAATAAAAACACAATAGGATCTAATTGTATAATTGACTGAGAATGACAATATAATAGATAAAAGTGGTTCCAAGCCCGACGAAGCACCGTAGTAGGCGTGAAACATTGTTGCTTTCCTGTGAACGCACCTGCAATCCACCTTCCCTCTCCCTGCTGAATCTGCTCCGATGTGACTGAATTAAACCACCCGCATCTTTCAGTTGGTGAGTGCGAGACTCTGTTTCTTTTTGCCTCATAATAGATAAAAGTGTTGTCTATAAATGTAGCTATGTCTAGCATAAGGCTATGTTCACACAATGTTTTTTCCCTCTCCGTTTAAAATGACATCTGTTATTTTGAGTTTAAAATGATGTCCGTAATTTCACTGTTTGGCCGCCCTGTCAGTACAATAACGGCTGTTGCTACATTATTCTAGGTCAGGTGGACTGACCGCCCTTTGTCTTTCAGTGAAAAGTCCATTGAATTTAATAGTAAAAACATTAAAAGACGGTAAAAAAAGAAAAACTGTGTGTAAACAAATAAAAAATAACGTCCGGTGTTTGTAAAAGACGTCCAAAAATAATGGTCATGATCATTATTTTGACGTCTGTGCAGACAACATCCATTATTTTATACTCTGTGTGCATTGGACGTCCGTCATTCATACATTGCACTGAAGTCAATTACATTGTGACAATAACAGGCGTCTTTTTAACTAGAAAAAATGCCCGCCTTTTCTCTTTTTTTGACAATGTGTAAACATGGCCATACACGAGAAAATTACAGAATTATATATATATATATATATATATATATATATATATATATATATTAGAAAATGTACCCGGAGCTGCCTGGGTATAAAGTGTCAGTGTGTATAGAGGGTCCTGTATACCTGTAGTATAGAGTTGGTGAAGGTGCTGTATACCTGTAGTATAGAGTTTGTGGAGGTCTTGTATACCTGAAGTATACAGTTTGGGGGTCCTGTATACCTGTAGTGTATAGTTTGGGGTTCTGTATACCTGTAGTATAGAGTTGGTGGAGGTGCTGTGGCAGTGTTATCCAGTCACAGTATGGTGGTATTGGTCAGGTCTGGTATGGCAGTGTTATCCAGTCACAGTATGGTGGTATTGGTCAGGTCTGGTGTGGCGATGTTATCCAGTCACAGTATGCCGGTATTTGTCAGGTCTGGTATGGCGGTGTTATCCAGTCACAGTATGGCAGTATTGGTCAGGTCTGGTGTGGCAGTGTTATCCAGTCACAGTATGGTGGTATTGGTCAGGTCTGGTGTGGCAGTGTTATCCAGTCACAGTATGGTGGTATTGGTCAGGTCTGTCTGGTATGGAGTTGTTATCCAGTAACAGTATGGCGGTATTGGTCAGGTCTGGTGTGGTGGTTTTGTTCAGGTCTGGTGTGGCAGTGTTATCCAGTCACAGTATGGCGGTATTGGTCAGGTGTGGTATGACAGTGTTATCCAGTCACAGTATGGCGGTATTGGTCAGGTCTGGTGTGGCGGTGTTAAATGTGACGTGTGGAGCTATTACCTACCAGTCCTGATGTTAATTGGTGAGTGAGGATGGGGCATCCTCAGGTTTAGTGCTCAGGGCAGCAGCAGCTGGTAATACTGCCCTGTATACCTGTATAGATGGAGTAGGGGGTCCTGTATACATGTACTGTATAGATGGAGTAGGGGGTCCTGTATACATGTACTGTATAGATGGAGTAGGGGGTCCTGTATACATGTACTGTATAGATGGAGTAGGGGGTCCTGTATATACATGTACTGTACAGATGGAGTAGGGAATCCGGTATACATGTACTGTATAGATGGAGTAGGGGGGCCTGTATACATGTACTGTATAGATGGAGTAGGGGGACCTGTATATACATGTACTGTATAGATGGAGTAGGGGTCCTGTATATACATGTACTGTATAGATGGAGTAGGGGGCCCTGTATATACATGTACTGTATAGATGGAGTAGAGGGTCCTGTATACATGTACTGTATAGATGGAGTAGGGGGCCCTGTATATACATGTACTGTATAGATGGAGTAGGGGTCCTGTATACATGTACTGTATAGATGGAGTAGGGGGTCCTGTATACATGTACTGTATAGATGGAGTAGGGGGCCCTGTATATCCATGTACTGTATAGATGGAGTAGGGGGTCCTGTATACATGTACTGTATAGATGGAGTAGGGGTTCCTGTATATACATGTACTTTATAGATGGAGTAGGGGGCCCTGTATATACATGTACTGTATAGATGGAGGAGGGAGTCCTGTATACATGTACTGTATAGATGGAGTAGGGGGGTCCTGTATACATGTACTGTATAGATGGAGTAGGGGGTCCTGTATACATGTACTGTATAGATGGAGTAGGGGGCCCTGTATATACATGTACTGTATAGATGGAGTAGGGGGTCCTGTATACATGTACTGTATAGATGGAGTAGGGGGTCCTGTATACATGTACTGTATAGATGGAGTAGGGGGCCCTGTATATACATGTACTGTATAGATGGAGTAGGGGGTCCTGTATATACATGTACTGTATAGATGGAGTAGGGGGTCCTGTATATACATGTACAGTATAGATGGAGTAGGGGGTCTACCAGTTATTACTGTGGATGTTGTGAGGCAGCTTCTCTAGCAACCACAACTCCCTGTGAAAATGAAAGCAGTAATCCTATTGGTTGCTAAGGCTCCAACTGCCGTGTCTGCTGCAGCTAATTATATCACCTGTGTTTGCAGTGAGGAGATTTTCCCATTCATCTCTATGGGGCGCTCTTCCCCCTCCATCTCCCCTCCTGTACATCTGGCGGGGACGGGACCTTCGCAATAACCTTCCCGGGCACCCAATGTATCTGTGTGCCAAATTTGGGGTCAAACGGTTCAGGCGTTTGGAAGTCTATAGAGGACAGACAGACAGAAGGACAGACAGACAGACAGAAAGACTTTCATTTTTATGATATATATATATATATATATATATATATATATATATAAATATATATATACACTGTATATATAGTAATGTGATCCCTTACCTATAAGGCTAATCTTGGCCTTCAGACAGCCGGCCAATTTGTTTTTAGTTTTGCTGTCTCACTGAATACTTGGAGACATTGGGAGGAAAATCTAAAACAATTGCTGCCGTTTTATTTTATTTTTTTTATATTTTTTCTTGTTGCTCATCAAACATTACATCAATGACAGTGACATGCCATAGGTATAACTAGACCGGATTGTTACTATTATAGTAAGGCTATGTTCACACTACGTACGATTCCGGCCATAGTGCGAACTGCAAATATACGCACGTAGTTTTGAGGTTGATGCGTTCGCTTGAAAGTATACGATATACGCCCGCACAGTGCACACTACGTATGAACTTACGGCCGGATCGTATACGGCGCCGTGAAAAATGAACACGATCATTGTTTGAGGACGGAAATGTTCCAACTCACGGCCGTGGATTTCCATGAGGTCCCATACAAAGTACTTATTTCAGCCAAATTGAACTTGATTTTTCGATCCAAAAGGTTCTGTGAGTTTTATTGGGCTGGGCGAAGATTTCCAAGTAAATGACCTGTTTCAGATCACTACGAAACAAGCTAGGGAAGCAGAACTGTACTACGAGCGTATGTTCGCGGTTTGTACGCATACGGCCACATGTCGATTTTTCCCACGGCCGTAGTTTCAGCCGCACATGTACGGCGGCGTACGAAATGCGGCCGGAATGGTACATAATGTGAACATAGCCTAAATATGTATATGATTTCTATATTCATCATATTGCACTGGGTTATCATAGTCGCATGTATTTAGAGCAGCCAGGTCTGTCCAAGATTTCACTAGAGCCAAGGTAAATGATAGCAATGTGATGGGTCAGCTTGTGGCAAGGAATGAGATATCATAGAGCCTTTTTTTAGGTCTGATGCCGCCTATCTGTCAAAATTCTCAAGGCTGAGGTTATATGTCCCCAGGCCACAACTTGTTTGGAAGTTGCTAAACATAGGTTCAGAAATTAAGGGGAGCCTGGTGATCACCCTAAACCCCCACAAGGAGCTTTGGACTTTGATGTATCCCCTGTTTAGTGACACCATTGTCCTGGGTCGTCCTGGTCGTAACTCCATCATAATAACATACAAATGGTTTATTACTAAACCCCATCAAGTATTAGACATTTTCTTTAAGGACTATCCTCTTCTTCTGTATATATCACCGGCCTGTGGACAATGTTATCTGACTTGTAACATGGAGCTTAGAAATCACACATTTAATAAACATTTCGTCCTCATTGGGTTTTCTCCGAATTTTCAGGCCTGTATTTTGCTTTTCATCCTGTTTTTTGTCCTTTCTATTCTGACCATCCTGGGGAACGGCTTCCTGATCGTCACCGTTCTCCTCACCCCTAAGTTACACACTCCTATGTATTATTTCCTCTGTAATCTCTCTTTTCTGGATTTGTGTTGTTCTTTGACCACTGTTCCGAAATTGTTGTTGGATCTTTTCTCCAAGAACAGAAGGATTTCCCTCATCGGTTGTCTCACACAAATGAACATTTTGATGTTTCTAGCAGTAACGGAATGCGTCCTGCTGGCGGTGATGGCCTATGACCGGTATATCGCTATATGCTCCCCCTTACATTACACCACCATTATGAGTTGGAGGCTATGTAGATCCATCACTGTTATTATGTGGCCGGGAAGTTTCATTGTATCAACTGTCCCGACCATGGTGAGACCTCTTATATTCTGCAGAGAGAACACATTGAACCATTTTGTTTGTGAGATCTTGGCTCTTCTGGAGGTGGCGTGCGGTGACCTCTCCTTCTATAAGATAACTACAGTTGCCGTATGTTTTTTCACATTAATATTACCTCTAATCTTTATTGTGGTGTCTTATATCTGTATAATTATTTCTATATTGAAAATCCATTCAGTCAATGGTAGATCCAAGGCTTTCTCCACCTGCGCCTCCCACCTCACTGTGGTGCTGATATTTTTTGTTACGATTATCACCATGTATATGGGGAAGACAAAAAGTTTTTCATCTTATCTGAAATATATCTCTCTCATTTATGCTGTTTTTACTCCTGTGTTAAATCCTGTGATCTACAGCCTGAGGAATAATGATGTAAAAGAAGGTTTTTGGAAAATCTTGACTACATGTTCTATAGCAAATACAGTGTCGTAAAACCCTGTGAATTACATTAAAATTGTGAAACAAAAACAACTTAATAGGTGGTGACTAGAGATGAGTGAACCAAATCTGTTGACTTCAGGTTGGTTTTAACTTTGCCAAAAATTCAATTGGTTAATGAACTGATCTTTTGGTCAAGTTCGATCATGCCTTTAAAAAAATGAAGGTTTGAAAGGTTTTTAAACTGTTTTAGGACAGTAGCATGAGTATGGGACTATCCTGAATTACTTTAATGAGTGTAATATCTGTTCAAATTCACCCCCTTTTGAAGGTCATTCCCCTTCAATATAGTGTAGCAGGTCTATCCAAAGCACGACAAGAATAAAGACCTTCCTCCTCCTCTCAAGGGGACAAAAGATTACAAAGTCCAGAACCAAACTTCTCTACTAACTACCAGTTGGGGTTAACTGCTGGAACATCCGGAGTCCACACAGCACCACCATTTTAGGGGAGCCTGATGCCCAAATGAAAGACCTTAGCCCTGCCTTAGTGGGAGGAGAGAGCACGGAAGCAGTCAGCATAGCAAGCACAGAGCTGCTCCATTCGGTACTGCCGCACAAGCCACACCGGAGAGTACTACAGGCATCTTAAGTGAGGCGTGTACCTTCACCTCCAGTTTCTCTACCCACAGCGTGGCCATATCTTCAACTTTGGGTGACCTGATGGACTAAGCGGAGGCATCAACAGAAACATCTGAGCTACCCGATATGCGGCACTTCAATGTTAAGGCCCCCGAGTACAGAAGCATCCATTATTCCAGAATGGCTGTTTGGAGATAAAGAATGTCTGCAGTCTGTATAACTTTGTAAGCCCAACCCTGCAGGGCTGTACATGAACCAATGGAGCTGGTTCAAGACTAAGAAACAGAAGGAGTGCGATGTGAGGAGATGATTGAGAACACCAAAGCCAAGGGAAACTCCTTCTGAAAGAAGAGAAGCACTGGTGATGGATTTTGACCTTCATAGGGGTTATAGGTTTTTAAAATGTAAGGGGCATCAATCAACCCTGCTTGTGAGTCGGGGATCAGTGAAATAGGATTACCTCCCTGAGTATCTACACAACCTAAAATCTGGAGAAGAGGTGGAGTATACACCTATGAAGGCCCCACAAGGATGGTGGGTGGCAGCCATCACATGTCCTGGAGTGCCACCTCTTAGACCTCCTCCCCAGAGTGGGAGGAGGCTCCGAATCAGCCTTCCCTGGCTCCCCAATTCCAGAGCGTCTATGAGTGCAACCGATCTTAGCCCGGCTACTACCTAGGGTAGCTCCTGTCTCCTCAGCGACCACACCAGTCCAGGAACTGGTGGTCACTAAATCTAGTACCACTTCCACTGTGGCCATGAGTATAACTGAGGCGGTGGTTATCCCTACTGTAGAACCCTCCATAAGACCATTTGGGCGTCATCCACACAAACAGGCTACGATTCCCCCCCCCCCCTACTACCATGGAGGCCAACTTTGTGCAGGGCTTACAGATAGCCCTAGTAATCCGGTTAAGCCAAGATGCCAGCAGTCAGTGGATGACAATACCCAAGGGGCAGTAGCATTTTTTGGGGCAGGGACTCACAGAAGAAACATACCCTCTTTACCAGCGAGGGTAAGTGGGAGCCAGGGTTCAGTCCTTCATCATGGAGACCCATAAGTGGCTGTTTTGGGCAGTATTTAAAAATTTTAGTGTGCTATCTGTAACGTTCAAGCTAATGTGCCTGGTCTTAGGAAAAAAGACAAATTTGGTCAGCTCTCCTAAAACACCATTCACACTAGGCCGCCCATTGCTATGGCTGAAATTGCAAACACACAAAAACACAGAAAAATACAACAGCTCACCGTAATGGCAAGATACAGACCCACTACAGACATGAAAATAGTTAAAAGCAGCCCTCCCAACTGCTAAAAAAAATTCCCACAAAAATAATGAGGCTCTTGGTTACTATTTACAAACAGTGTAAACTACCCCACCACGATAACGTGACCTCATACGCAGACCCTACACTGTACTATGGCCTCTCCATGGCGTGTAATACGCCTATGCTCTGGGCATGCAAGATCCATCTAATACCTGCAAAAATAATTGCACTACCTGGGCGGGATCAGTGGAGTGCACAACCAAGTAGAGGCAGCCACTCCCCCAACTGGAACACACAAAAAAAGACAAATTTGGTAAGCTCTCCTAAAACACCATGCACAGTAGGCAGGAGCAGGAGTTGCTATGGCTGAAATTGCAAACACACAAAAACACAGAAAAATGCAACAGCTCACCGCAAAAGCAAGATACAGACCCACTACAGGCATGAAAATAGTTAAAAGCAGCCCCCCAACTGCTAAAAAAAAATTCCCACAAAAATTATGAGGCTCTTATATGGCCTCATATCGGGGCAGACCCTACACTGTACTATGGCCGCTCCATGGCGTGTAATACGCCTATGCTCAGGTATAAGACGGATCTTGCATGCCCAGAGCATAGGCGTATTACACACCATGGAGAGGCCACAGTACAGTGTAGGACTGTCCCGCGTATGAGGCCATCTTATCGTGGTGGGGTAGTTTGCACTGTTTGCAAATAGTAACCAAGAGCCACATTATTTTTGAGGGAATTTTTTTTTTTGCAGTTGGAAGGGCTGCTTTTAACTATTTTCATGTCTGTAGTGGGTCTGTTTCTTGCTATTGCGGTGAGCTGTTGCATTTTTCTGTGTTTTTGCCTGGTCTTAGGACCATAATCAGTTCTTGTATTTGGTTCAAAAATTTAATATAGAGTAATGTTTAACCCCTTAACGACATTGGGCGTAAGTATACGCTCCCGCAGGGTGGGCTTTAACGCAAATGGGCGTATACTTACGCCCAATGTTTCCCCGATCGCTGTGTGTTCACACACAGCGGTCGGGGAAGATGGCCTGCTATAATGTATAGCAGGCCATCTCTGCTCGTCGGCACGGGGGGTAATTAACCCCTCCCGTGCTGACCATCGCTGCTATATGTTGATCAATACAGATCAGCATATAGCAGCTAAAAACAGCTTTCCGGGTCATCGGTGACCCGGTGACCCGGAAAGCAATGGCGATTGGTGCTGTCCGAGATAGCACCAATCGGCATTAGTGTACTGGGGAAAGATGGTGCCGATGCCACACCCACGATCGCCGTGATAGGCCGGCCAGTACCGGCCGGCCCATCATGGCGATCAAACTGTAAAAAATAGTTTTGTCGGATTCTGCACCCCTCAGCTAGGTAGCTGAGGGGTGCAGAACAGGTGTGTGTGGTGCAGGTGTACCATACTCACCTGATCCGGGCGTCCGGAGCAACGATCTGCGGTCCGCGCCGTCCTCGCGTCTTCATCGCTTCACTTCCGGGTTCGGTCGTCCAGAGTCGGAAATCTTCGGAAACGTTTGGGTCCTCGGGTTCGGCGAGTCTTTGCAATCTCCGGCAGCGTCGCTCTACTGCCCCCTAGTGGCTGATCAGTGAATATCATTCACTGATCAGTTGCTTTGGGTTAAAAAGATTTTTTTTTTTTCCCCAATTTTTTTTTTTTCTTTTTCTGCACCCTAACGCCGCTGAGTGCTGATCAGCATGGCACGTAAGTGCGCCGCTGATCAGCACCTCCTCCTTTTTGGCGTAGGGGCGTTTTTCCCCCCTATATCCTACCGCCACTGTCTGCTGATAAGTACCGCACATAAGTGCGGCATTTATCAGCAGCTCCTTTCTTGGCGAAGGGATATTTTTTCTTACTGTCAAAAAAACACGTAAAAAACACTACACTACACTACATGGAATAAAGTTTTACACTACACCACTACACATTTACATACCCCATATACTAATCCCCATATAAAGATGGCCCCCAGGGTGTTTTCGGTGTCGGACGCATACGCTATTTTTGCCTCCGACACCGAAACAGCCAGTGAGGATGAATGGGGGGATCCTTCTTTCCTCCATTCATCCTCATCATCCAGTGACGTGTCTGGGGGGTAGCGTAGCCTACGCTGCCCCCCAGACACGTCTTTTCCGCCAGTACCGTCCCAATAAGAGATCACGGTATGGCGTGAAATTCTACAAACTCTTTGAGAGTACCTCAGGGTACACTTACAGATCCAGGGTACGTGCACACTGCGGAATGGCAAAGGATAACCCTTTGTTCATTCCGCAGCTGCACCCACCGGCGGACTGATGCAGGCGTGCATCTCCACCCATGTCATAGACTCCATTCTATGCATGGGCAGATTCCGTCGTCCATCCAAAGAATGAACACGTTCATTCTTTGGACAGAGGGCGGAATCCGCCCATGCATATAATGGAGTGTGACACGAGCGGAGACCCACGCCTCCATCAGTCCGCTGGCGGGTGCCAGCTGCAGAATGCACAAAGGGTTATCCTTCGCCATTCCGCAGTGTGCACGTACCCTTAGAGTGTATGAAGGAAGGGACACCCGAATCCAGCCCCCAGATGCCCCCCCCCCATCCTCCAAGTTAGTGGGTGGATCGTTCAGGAACTGATCTTCCCACTGCTGGATAAAGGTTACCACCTGTACGGGGATGACTTTTATACCAGCACCCCCTCTTCTGGTCCCTCGCTGCCCGAGCTACTGTAGCTTGCAGCACGATCCGAAAATATCAGAAGCAGTAATAGAGCCCTAATATTTAGCAGCCATGGAGCGGACCCAGTGCTTCTGGATATGAAGGACCCCGTATGGCACCAGGGCAACATTCTCCAGGTGACATCCCACACACTGAAAAACAGGAGACCCCAGAAGAAGTGCAGAGTGTGGGGTAACAGGGGGATCAGGAAGGACGCCATTTTCCAGTGTGCCACCTGTCCTGATCACCCCGGCCTCTGCATACAGGATCGCTTCAAGGCGTACCACACGTCATTGGAGTTCTACATTAGTAACATAGTAAACAAGGTTGAAAGAAGACAAGAGTCCATCAGGTTCAACCTAGGAAAATCCTACTGTGTTGATCCAGGAAGGCGAAAAACCCCTATGGGGCAGAAGACAAACGCCCCACCACAGGGAGAAACTCCCCCCCCCCTCCCCCGACTGCAATGGCAACCAGAACAATCCCCGGACCAACGTTTCACCAGAAATCTAATTCCCATAACTTGTAATATTATATTTTTCAAGAAAATCATCCAGGCCTCCCTTATCTAATTTTCCATTATCTAAATTCTGTCCCTTATTCCTATTTCAGGGGTCACGTTGATCCAGGGACTATTCTGATCGCCATTATGGAGTCAGGAAGGAATTTTTCCCCTGTGATGAGGCTACTGTCGTCTGCCTTACGAGAGTTTTTTGCCTTCTTTTGGATCAACACAGGTTGAATTTGATGGACATTCTTATAAACTAATAATTGGCCTAATACCCCCAAATTAATTAATAATTGGCCCTTTTCCCCAACTAAATAGGTATGGCCGCCATTCCCATTAGTGGATGCCATGATGCAATTACAAAGCCTCTGTGCGGCCAGGACAGAAAAAAAAACCACAAGTGACCCCATTCTGGAAACTACACCCCATAAGGAATCTAACGAGGGGGCACTGGGAATATGGCCCCCTGGTGACGGCCACATTTGGGCCATGAAAATGAAAAAAAATTATTTTTTATTTTCATGGCACATGTTCCACTTATGTGCCCGTCACCAGTGGGGTCCATATGCTCACTGTACCCCTTGTTGGATTCCTTATGAAGTGTAGTTATTTTTTCATAATGGGGTCACTTGTGGGGGGTTTCTACTGTCCTGGCAGCACAGGAGCTTTTTAATTGCGACATGGCCTCCATCCTCCATTCCAGCCTCTAAATGGCGCTCTGTCCCTTTGGTGGCTTGCCCTCTGGGCATATGGCACATTATATCCACATGTGGGGTATTTTCATACTCAGGGGAAATTACCCTACACGTTTTGTGTTCACTTTCTTTTTTAACCCCTTGTGGAAAAGGAAAAAATCAAGGCTAGACCAACATTAAGTGTAAAAAATGTTTAATTTTTACACTAAATCATTGATCTTGTCTTGATTTTTTCATTTTCACAAGGGGTTAAAAGATAAAAGAAACACTAAATGTGTAGAGCAATTTCCCCTGAGTACGGAAATACCCCACATGTGGACATAAAGCGCCATGCGGTTGCAGGGTAAGCCTCCAAGGGGAAGGAGCGCCATTTGGCTTTTTGAGGCTGGATTTGGCTGGAATGGATTTCGAGGGGCCATGTTGCATTTAAAAGGCCCCTGTGTTGCCAAGACAGTTGAACCCCCCCCCCCCCACACACAAGTGACCCCATTATGGAAACTACACCCCTCAGGGAATGTATCAAGGGGTGTAGTGAGCATATGGACCCCACTGGTGACGGGCACAAATGTGGAACAATATGGCGTGAAAATGAAATATTACATTTTTTACACTATAATGTTGGTTTAGCCTTAAATTTTTCATTTTCACAAGGGGTTAAATGAAAAAAAAAAAACACAAAATGTGTAGAGCAATTCCCCCTAAGTCCGTAAATACCCCACATGTGGACATAAAGCACCATCTGGGCACAGGGCAAGCCTCCGAAGGGAAAGAGCGCCATTTGGATTTTGCAGGCTGGATGTGGCCAGAATGGATGATGAATGCCATGTCGCATTTACAGAGCCCTCGTGCTGCCAAAACACTGGAAACCCCCCACAAGTGACCCCATTCTGGAAACTACACCCCTCAAGGAATCTAACAAGTGGTGCAATGAGGATATGGACCCCTTGATGACGGGCACATTTGTGCCATGAAAGTGAAAAAATAAAATTTTTCCCTTTCACGTCACATTGTTCCACATTTGTGCCCGTCACCAGTGGGGTCCATATGCTCACTGAACCCCTTGTTAGATTCCTTGAGGGGTGTAATTTCCAGAATGGGGTCACTTGTGGGGGTTTCCAGTGTTTTGGCAGCACGAGGGCTCTGTAAATGCGACATGGCCCTTGAAATCCATTCCAGTAAAATCCAGCTTGCAAAAGCCAATTCCCTTCCCTTTGGAGGCTCGTCCTGCGCCCCCTTGGCACTTTATGTCCACATGTGGGGTATTTCTGTACTCGGGAGAAACTGCGCTACATGTTTGGTGTTTTTTTTTTCTTTTATCCCCTTGTAAAAATGAAAAATGAAGGCTAGAACAACATTTTAGTATAAAAAATAGAATTTTTCCTTTTTTACACCACATTGTTCTGAAAATCTGTGAAGCACCTGTGGGGTACAGATCCTCACCGCACCCCTTGTTACATTCCTTGAGGGGTCTAGTTTTCAAAATGGTGTCCCTTTAGGGGTGTTTTTTATGTTTTGGCACCCCAGAGCCTCTGCCAACCTGAAGTGGTACGGTCAAAAATGACCAAATATAACGGAGGCGTTGAAATTCACTAGGCGCTCCCTTATATCTGAGGCTTGTGGTTGCGTCAAATAGCGCAATAGGGCCACATATGGGGTATTTCTATAAACTGCAGAAACAGGGTAATAAATATTGGGGTGCATTTCTCTGGTAATAGGTTTATCATTATGAAAGATATTGGATTACAATAAAATCTCTGCACAGAAAATAAAAATTTTCAAATTTCTTACACACTTCGCTTTTATTTCTGTGACTCCCCTAAAGGGTTAAAAAAATTTCTGGACGTGCTTTTGCAGAGTGTGGGGGTTGCAGTTTCTGAAATGGGGTGCTTTGTGGGGCTTTCTATCATACAGGCCCCTCAAATACACTTTGAACCTGAACAGGTCCCTAAAAATATCTGATTTTGAAATTTTACAGAAAATTTGGAAAATTGATGCTAATGTTTTAAGCTTCCTATTGTCTAAAAAAAAAATGAAATATAGGTTAATAAATGCCGCCAACATAAAGTAGACATGTTGCTAATGCTATTTAATATATAATTTATGTGGCATAACCATTTTCTGTATAAGCAGAAAGGTTTCAAGGTTGGAAAAATGCATTTTTTCACAATTTTTCACATTATTTTGGTGTTTTTCATAAAGATTTGTTATGAGTATCGACTCCAATTTACCAGAAATGTACAATATGTCACGAGAAAACAATCTCAGAATCAGCCGGATAGGTAAAAGCATCCCAAAGTTATTAATGAATAAAGTGACACTGGTCATATTCATAAAATTTGTCTCTGTCCTTAAGGCCATTTCAGGCTCTGTCCTTAAGGGGTTAAAGGGAATCTGTCAGCACCCGGGCACCACTTGAAGTGCAGTACCTTTTGGTAATTTGTCTGTGGAATGGATTATATACAATCTTAGTTCTCTTACTGTAATGAAGAGCCAAAGAGGAGTTGTGGCTCAGCGTGTTTGCTGCACTCCTCACCACTGCTTCCTTATCCCTCTTCTTCATGAATAATCAATGCTGCCCGGCCACCTGCTCACTGGAGCTGTCAGCTAATATCTGCCAACAGAGGACTGATCTGCAATCAGATATAGTTAAACCACCTAACCTGTGATGGAGTGGTGGTCTAGGGGTAAGTCACCTCTCTAGAGTCCTACAGGAGGTTTTGCTTTGGTTCATGTCCCCTGATGGAAATATATACCGTGTTTTCCCAAAAATAAGACAGTGCCTTAAATTATTTTTTTCTCCAAAATAGGCACTTATCAAAGGCATTTATCAAACATGGTGTAAAGTAAAACTGGCTCAGTTGCCCCTAGCAACCAATCAGATTCCACTTTTCATTCCTCACAGACACTTTGGAAAATAAAAAGAGGAATCTGATTGGTTGCTAGGGGCAACTGAGCCAGTTTCACTTTACACCATGTTTGATAAATCTCCCCCTATGTCTTATTTTCGGGGTATGTCTTATTTCTCTCCCCACGGTCAAGGAGAGAAAAATAAGACATCCCCTCTGGACCTTCCCGCAATACTTACATCATTGCCGCACGGGTGCAGAGGCAGGTCCTGGCGGCGGCGTTGAGCGTCGGGTCGCGTGTGTGGCCTTATGTGCCGGGTTGTGCATTCAGCAACAGAATCCCCCACTCCATAACTGGGTCCCACGGGGGCAGGTCCAAGTAAAAAAGCAAGACAAAATAAAGTACTAAAAAATGGTTGAGTGTTGTGCCTTGTATTTGCACAACACCATCAGGTGAGAATCTTCATTTTCTCTTTTTCCTGATGCCCTTTTGCCTGATTTCTACACTATGGAGCACTGTTCAATTTTATATTAGATCGTGCGTGCGGCCGGGTAGGGGGTGCCTTATTTTCGGGGGACTAAATTAGTCCTGATTGGGAATTATTTGCACTTTTAAAAATGATGCAATATAGACCACAGCCTCTAATTGCAGATCAGTCCTCTTTTGGCAGACACTGGCTGACAGCTGAGTTACCAGGAGGCCCGTCAGCATTGATTATTCATGAAGAAGATTGAGGACAAAGCAGTGGTAAGCAGCACCAAAGGGTGGCACAAACACTGAGCCGCAACTCCTCTTTGACTCTTGATTACAGTAGAAGACCTGAGATTGTGCATTATCCACTCCACAGACAAATTAACAAAAGGCACCATGCTCACAAGGGGACTGCCAGCTACAGCACACTGTCAGACAATCTGCCTATTGTTTGGGGGTTATATAGTTTTTGTTGGGGTTTAGTTCACACTTACTGTATTTGCCATGGACTAAAATAGACGCTGAAGCACAAGTGACATAAAAAGACTTAAGGAATATCCCAAACTGGGCCAGAGTCCTCCTATATCATAACTAATGTTTATATGAACACTTTTACTTGTGTTTTTTTGTATTAAAATATCTAAATTCTAATACTTGATGGTATTTTATTGCCTTTATGCTATATCTTTCATTTGAGTGATTAATAAGCATTATTGCATTAATAAGCAACTTATTGTTGTGCATGTTTATACGAAATGCACTTTATTGATAGGTATTTTATTAACCCCTTCCTGCAAAATCACGTATCGACACAAAGACATGCTAGTACATGACTCAGATAACACAGGAACAGGAGCTGTGCCCGCGGGGTGCCTGGCTGTCTGCCATCCACCCGCCGCAACTGCCAAGACCTGGGCCGAGCCTGGATCTTGGCAGTAAAACCTATAGGTGCTGCATGCGTACTTTCCCCATAGGGGCTGGGCAAAGCGATCGCACAGCCCCCATGGTTACTTTGACATCAGGAGACTTCCCAGAGGCCTCCTCTCTCACAACTATGGAAGCTGAGCCAGATCATTGCTTTGCCTATTACAAGCATAGTGCATATATATATATATATATATATATATATATATATATATATATTTATTCTGTGAGAGTATAAATGCAGGTGCCAAGAAGATTTTTATTTGATCCAGGCAAAAGGCAATGTTACAGCTCCTTATTGGAGCTATTATCAAGCTGTGCAATACATGTGCCAAACAAAAAAGTATATATACAGGTGTATCAATATTACCATAATTCATAGCTAGTGACCACATCATAGTAATACTAACTCATTAATGTAAAAAATGTATATTAATTTGTCAGGACAGGGGAAGCAGGGACAAGACACAACAGTGAGCCCTGATGCTGAACCCAACAACTGTCCCTACCTACTTGTCTCAATCGGCCCTAGGCGGCCGCGGACAACCACAAAGACGTTCCCTATACTGAGTACTTGAAACACAGAACAAGACAGACAGACAAACACAATATAGGATAGTCAAACAGGCAGGGTCAAAACCAAACAGGCAGCGCAGAACAAAACAAGTAGCAGTCGGATAGTCAAAACTCAAAGCCAGAGGTCAGGTAACACAGACGAGCAAGCAGAGGGAGTTAGGACGGGGAGCGCAGGAATAGAGAAGTGGAATCTGGAATCAGGGTGTTAATCTATTAGCCAGCGCTGGGACTCTGCCTCAGCTTTGTTTTATGCTGACCAAGAGCCTGGTCCGGATCCCCATTGGACCAGCGCTCTGATCTACCAGGTTGCAGACAGGCAGAGGAACCCGTCAATCACACAGACAACACAGCTGCATTATTAAGTTCAGCAGCTTCTCAGCTTAACTCCTGCATTGCCGGAAGCTGAGAAGCAATCGGGTGTGGCACACAAAAGCAAACACCAGTGCTAGTTCACACCAGGCTACTGCACATTCCTGACAGTACCCCCCCCCCCCCCTTATGAGGGGCCTCAGGACCCTTATTGAACGGACCTGGCTTAGACGTGCGTGAAATTGTCGAACTAGATGTGGGGCATGCATGTCCTTTCCAGAAACCCACGTACGCTCCTCTGGACCAAAGCCCTTCCAGTGGACCAGATACTGTATGGATCCCTGTACCCAACGAGAATTGAGAATTTTCTCCACCTCATATTCAAACTCCCCCTGGATGACCAGCGGAGCAGGAGGAGTAGAGGGAGACACCGTAGGAACATACTTTCTTAGGAGGGCTTTATGAAACACATTATGAATGCGAAATGACGCAGGCAATTTCAATCTAAAAGTAACAGGTAGTGATGAGCGAATACTGTTCGATCGAATAGATATTCGATTGATTAGTAAGGTATTCGATCGTATCGAATATTATCAAATAGTTTGGCGAATATTCGATAAATATTCGATGAGCCTTCAAATCCCCCTTCTTCCCTGTCTTTTTAGCCAATCAACATGCAGGGAGGATCCACAGCCCCTTGGTGTACGTAGCATCGCAAGAAACGAGAATAACAATGATTGGATGGCATAGTCACATGACCCAATAACATATATACGTGTGTTCATCCAGTGCTACGTGCTGCTACATCATACATAAATATACAGGGTGGTACAAGCAGGCTGCTGTGCTACTATAAGGCACTCTGTTTACCAAGTGCTACGTGCTACATAATACAGCCGACCAGCTGTACCTATAAAATATTTATACACCCTTTAATAACCAGGTAATTCACCTGTATAACATCGACTTGTGACTTTATTACCTGCGATTTTGGGGTGTTAGATGTTTCCCGTGCTGTCCCAGTTGCATCCAGTGGTGTTGGCATCATTTCCTGAGGTGTCATTGTGGACTTGGTGACCTTCAAGTGGGCGAATAGATGTTTTTTTAATAAACCAATACTTGTTTCCATAGACTTTAATGGGATCGAACTTTCAATCAAATATTCGAATATCGGGGAGATATTCGAACGAATATCGAATATTCAAATATTTCACTATTTGCTCATCACTAGTAACAGGATTTATGATCTCCACAACAGTGTACGGGGACCGATATACTTGGGTGCCAATTTGCCACACTGTACTCGTAACCTTTTCCCCTATTACGTATTGATGGCCAGGTATGCATCTTTAATTGGCATGTTTCTGAAAAAGCTCTTGGGCTTTAACCAGGTTCTGATGAGCCTGGGTCCAAACTGTGCACAGTTTTGAAAAAGTAGCTTCTACTGAGGGGTTAACTGAGTCAGTGGCATGAATAGACGAGTACCTCAGGTTAAAACCATAGTTGCTGAAGAATGGTAACATCTTTAATGAGCTGTACTCATGGTTGTTTAAGGCAAACTCTGCTAAGGATATAAAGTCTCTCCATTTATCTTGGGCATCAGCCACGAAACACCTCAGAAACTGCTCCAGAGATTGGTTTATCCTTTCCGTTTGCCCGTTCGACTGCGCATGGAAGGCAGACGAGAAGGACAAGGAGACACCAAATTGACCACAAAATTCTCTCCAGAATTTAGCAACAAACTGAGCAACTCAATCAGACACAATGTTCTCTGGAATACCATGCAGGTGCAGAATATGATTAACCCCTTAAGGACAGAGCCAATTTACATTTTTGCGTTTTTGTTTTTTCCTCCTTGTGCTTAAAAGGCCATAGCACTTCCATTTTTCCACCTAGAAACCCACATGAGCCCTTATTTTTTGCGCCACTAATTGTTCTTTGCAATGACAGGCTGAATTTGTTCATAAAGTACACTGGAAAACCAGAAAAAAATTCAATGTGTGGTGAAATTGAAAAAAAAAAAAAAAAAAACGTATTTTGTTTATTTGGGGGGTATTTGTTTTTACACCATTCGCCTTGGGGTAAAACTGGCTTGTTATATATGTTCCTCAAGTCGTTACAATTAAAATGATATGTAACATGTATAACTTTTATATCACGAGATGGCCTGTAAAAAATTCAAACCATTGTTAACAAATATATGTTTCTTAAAATTGTTCTATTCCCAGGCTTATATCGCTTTTATCCTTTGGTCTATGGGGCTGTGTCATTTTTTGCGCCATGATGTGTTCTTTCTATTGGTACCTTGATTGCGCATATACGACTTTTTGATCGCTTTTTATTACAATTTTTCTGAATCTGATGCGACCAAAAATGCACAATTTTGAACTTTGGGATTTTTTTGCACTTACACCGTTTACTGTGCGAGATCAGGAATGTGATTAATTAATAGTTTGGGCGATTACGCATGCGGCGATAGCAAACATGTTTATTTACAGTATTTATTTATTTTTATTTATTACCTGGGAATAAAAACTTTTATTAGGGGAGGGGGCTTTTTATTGACAACACTTTTTTTTTTTTACACTTATACTAGAAGCCCCCCTGGGGTTATGTTATTCCCCCTGGGGTTAGGGTTATTCCCCCTGGGGGACTTCTAGTATATACACTCTGATCTCTCATTGAGATCTATGCTGCATAGATATGCAGCATAGATCAATGAGATCGGCACTCGTTTGCTTCCGGCTGCTGCAGCCGAAAACAAACGAGTACCGAGCCGGGACCAGCGCCATCTTGGTGGAGACCCCGGCCGGCTGAAGATATGGAGACACCAGGGACACCAGGGAAGAACCTTTGCAAAGCCTTAAGGCTATTGGGTCGCTCCCAGTTTTCAATGGCCCTTGGACCTTTAGAGGGTGCATACTGAACGAGTTTGAGGTCATTTTATACCCAAGAATGAGACCTCCTGTATGCCAAATTAGCATGTTGACAGCTTGGCACACAGATTATCTACTCTCAGAAGCTCCATGACAGTACGGACATGCAAAATGTCAGAAGACGAATTGGGGGAAAAGATCAATATGTTGTCAAGATAAACCACCAGAAAACGACCAAGATATTCGCGGGAGACATCATTGACAAAATGCTGGAAGACTGCCGGAGCATTGCATAACCCAAAAGGCATGACCAAATATTCGAAATGGCCTTCTGGAGTATTAAAGGCAGTCTTCCACTCATCGCCCTCCTTAATCCTAATCAGATTGTAGGCTCCCCTATCTATCTTAGAGAACCATCTAGCACCCACAATCTGATTGAAAAGGTCAGGGATGAGAGGCAGCGGGTGCTGGTTCTTGACCGTGATCTTGTTAAGCTCACGATAGTCAATACACGGTCTAAGTCTACCGTCTTTTTTGCTCACAAAAAAGTATTCCGCCCCCAAAGGAGAAGAGGGGGGCGGATATGGCCCTTTTGTAAACTCTCCTTTATATACTCCTGCATCCGCAATCCACATCCGCAATCAGCCAAAAACTCTGGGATCTTCCCTTCTCTGGGGAAACATTTCGCAATACAGTGAGGAGCACACTTAGGCCCCCATCGAATAAGTTCTTTGCTGGACCAATCGAACACCGGGTTGTGTGCTTCCAGCCAGGGTAACCCCAAGGTTACATCAGAGGACAAATCCTGCATAAGAAGCAAATCAAGGGTCTCGACATGAACAGACCCCACCTTAACTTCAAGGCGGGGAGTAATATACCGTACATCCCCTTGGGCTAAGGGGGTTGAGTCTGCTCCAGTGACATTCACTGCACACCTGAGCTGAAGGGGACATGGCTCCAAACCAGACCAAAACATCGGATTGATGAAATTCAATGATGGCCCAGAATCTACCCAGGCGTACCCAGAAATGCATCTATCCCCCAAGACCAAAGATACAGGCAGTAACAGTTTGTTCCTTTGAGCGAAGGTTACCTGTGCACCTGAGTGACCCCATTGATAGTCGTTCAGGTGCCTGGAGCTTTCTGGTGGTGGTTCCGGCCTGAAAGGACATTGCTATACTCTATGTCCTGCATTCCCACAGTACAGGCAGAGGTTGTACTGTAAGCGATGTGCCCGTCTGGCCTTGGCCTGAGAGGGTGAGACCGGAGGGGAAGGTTTATGGAAGGAGGTTGGAGACAAAAAGGGTCTAGTGAGGTCTGGGGAACCCCTTTCTTTTTGTTGGTCCCTTAACCATCGATCCACCCTTATGGCCAGGGTCATACACTCCTCGAGGGTGTCAGGAGTTGGGTAGGCAACTAACATGTCCTTAAGTCAGTCGCTCAGCCCGGCTCGGAATTGGAACTGGAGAGCGGAGTCGTTCCAAGTGGACGGGTCGATCCACTGTTTGAATTCTGAACAATAGTCCTCTACTGGACGTTCACCTTGCTGTAACCTGGTTAATTGTCGCTGTCAACTGTTTGCAGGTCAGGGGAGTCAGGTGACAGGGAGAAGGCCCATTCCTAAGGTGGTCCTTGGAGGAGGGACAAAGCAATGCCCACCCTCTGCGACTCGTCTCCAGAGGAGTAAGGACGCAGTCAAAAGAACAGCTTACAACCCTCCCGGAAAGTGCGGAAGCATTTCCTGCCTCCCTTGAATTTCTCTTGGAGCTGGATAGGAGGCTCAGGAGGTATCATGGAGGTCATGGTAAGTTGGGGGGGGGGGGCTGTCTACGGCTCTTGGACCCTTTCTGCCAGCTCCTGCACCATGGTGTTGAGCTGCTGCATGTGGTCCACTATGGTGGTCATGGCGTCCATGGTCTCCGTGAGGCAAAACCAGTTGGCTGGCAGGGGAGGCAGGGACAGTTATGCTCAGTCAATCGCAGCTGAGCAGCTGATAACGCGGCACGCGTCATCAGTTATGCTCAGCCGTGATTGGATGAGCACAGTTATGCTCAGCCAATCGTGGCTGAGCAGCTGATGACGCGGCAGAGGGCGGCCGGCATGAGGGACAGCCGGCCGCCCGAAGATTACATCATTGTCACAAGATGGCAGATGGTTGTCGACACGGATCAGGTGAGTATAGAGCACTACACTTCCGGGTCTAGCGTGGGTGGGGGGAAACACGGGGAAGAGGGCCATTCACTAACATAACATACATTACATTGTATAACTTTGTAATGTGTGTTATTTAGTGAATAATTGTTTAGCGCCGCAATACCCCTTTAATGATTTCTATTATTTTAGGAAATAATACACTGGCATATTTTTAATAAAATTTAAACGGAATTCCGTCTAGACCTGGTGTTGAATTATTTGGCAATGATTTAAATGTCATATTAAGCTTTAGTATTATAAAGGGCAATTCTAGCTCCCTCTTCACTTCATTATCTATTTTTGGCAGATTTAGCGAACTTAGGAACCCTGTTATCTGTTTCATTGGCACCGACCCTTTTGACCTATATATACAGTATCTGAAAAATACTCCACCATCATACTTTCCACTTCCCCTGGATCGTTCACTATCTTCTCGTCTCTCTGCTTCAGAGCGGAAATATTTTTTTTACCCTTCTGAGCTCTAATTATAGAGGCCAGGAGTCTGCTCAACCTTCCCCTTCACAAAAGTACTTTTGATTTTGAAAAAATAATTTATTTTGTGCTTTTTCTAGGAGATACGCCGAATAATTTACCTGCGCCATCCTTAGCCCTTTTAACTTCGCAGCAGATTGAGTTCTTCCAGCTTCTCCACCAGAGTTTTCAAATCTGCCTCTTTCTGACGAAATTTTTTTTTTTATGTCCTTTATCTTTAGCCCTCTAGTATACGCTTTTAAAGTATCCCATACGATTTGTATAGACGCTGAACCCTTATTAATTTGCTAAAAAGAATCTATTTCTTTTGCTAATTTATTATCAAGGTCCATTATAGAAACCAAATGTGAATTAATTTTCATATTGCAACTATTTTTTGCCTCCAGGGGCTGCCCCTTCACACATCTGATGGATAAATGAACTGGAGTATAGTCTGATAAAGCGAGCAATTTCATTTTAATGACTTAAGCTAATGCTAGCCTGTCGCACAAAATCAAATCAATTCTAGAGGCAGTAGGGTAAGAAGAACTAAAGAAAAAAAAAAAACGTCTCATTCCATATAGGGACCACCATACATCCACCCAGCCCATCTCCCGAACAATGCCTGTTAGGGAGGAGAACTAGGAGGAGGTCCTCCTAGTACCACCGGCCCTCTCCTGAGCAATGTCCATGGTGGCATTAAAATCTCCGATAACCATAGTCAGGATTCCTTGTTTATCCTTTAGAAATTCAGCCAATTCGGTCAATTTTTCTAATGTAAAGGGAGGGGGAACATATCCTACTGCCAGTATCATCTCGTCTTCACAAATAGTACAATGCAAGAAGATGTATCTACCTCTCTGATCCATTCTCTTTCCTCTAAGGCTGAATTTGGTCTGGTGATGAACTAAAAACGTCACGCCCCCTGTGTACGCTGAGTTACCAACATAATATTCCTGTGCTGCCCAAGATCTACTCAGCCGTGAATAAGATTCTACAGTTGTGTGAGTCTCTACAATGCACACTATAGCCGGGAGGTGGGGGTTAATCAGGTCAAATATTGCTTTCAGCTCAGTCTTGTCCCCCATCCCTCTTACATTCCAGATTCGAAAATTAACTAATGTCATACCTTACTAGTAAAAAAAAACAAAAACAAAAACATGAGATGTCCACTTGACCCATCCCTCCCCGCCCCACCCCACTCCTTCCCGCCCCGTTTCTCTTGCAGATTCTGTAGAGAGGAATTGTGGCTGGAAAGGTCTTGGCCAGATCGGGCTGAAATGTAAAAGTAAACGAAAGGGAAAACATCACCAGTGAGTGGCTGGATGCAACTGCACTGTATTCTCGTATGTGGTATGGGGGAATATTGGTCGGTATATAGTGGTCGGCTATGGTAATGGTCCTGGTGTAGCGGTATGATGTTTCCCTTGTATACCTATATTTTGGTAATGTTATCATGGTATTCTGAGTTTGGTCAGTTACAGTATGATGATACTACGCACAGTATGGTGATATATTTGCTGCTTGTTTACTGGTGTTATTTGCTAGCTGTATCAGTATTATAGTTATATATATAGTATAATCATCATGTGTAAAACATTGTCTTACACCTCAGTGCAGTTTTGTGATTTTGGAAAGTGAGGAGAAAAAAAGGCCCAGAGAATTTTCTAGAAATGTTTGTGTTATTTGGATCCCATGGAGGAAGTGTACACAGGGTCATATTAACAGCTACTGCTGACCTAGGCACTACACCTATTGACACCCCATCTTTACACACCAATTAGCATCATCAGTCTTAGGCCGCGTTTCCCACATTTGCTGTATGTCACCACATGCAGTCGAAACAAGACCCTCATGCGGTAACCAACACCGTTACACTAGACCTGAACAATACCACCATACTGTGACTGGATAACACCGCCATACCAGACCTGACCAATACCGCCATACTGTGACTAGATAACACCGCTATACCAGACCTAATACCACCATACTGTGACGGGATAACACCACCATACCAGACCTGATACCACCATACTGTGACTGTATAACACTGCCACACCAGAACTGACCAATACCGCCGTACTGTGACTGGATAACACCGCCACACCAGACCTGACCAATACTGCCATACTCCCTTCCCCCCCCTCCCCTCGAAAAGACTCCAGATTTACTGGGAAGTCTGAATGGGAGGTGGGAGACTACATAAATAGTAGTCTGGTCCCTGGTGCTGCCCCCCTGAAAAATGCTGCCCTAGGCACCGGAGTGTAGAGTGTTTATGGGGGTTAAGTGTGGCTCAGGTACAATGACCAGCAGAGTGCTCTTTCTTAGACCACAAAGACCTCAGCATTTGGAGGCCAATCATGGCAGCACCTATAGGAGCAGGTTATCCCTATCTGAGTACAGCTGTACATCTACATTCATTAATATAGAAATAATTGCTGTGTTTGGAGTGTTTGCTGCGTCCCCCCAGGAGACTTTGGGTCCGTTACACCGGGGAAATTATACAATATCTACAGGTGTCACTCATTGTACTTCATAACAAGTAGGAAAACTTATAAAAGCCTCATAGAGGTAGAGCAGGAGGAGCGAGGACCCAGGAGACGCCAGGTGAGCTGCTGCTGGTGTTACTGATCTCTGCACTCACAGTACGTATTCATTGTTACCATTTACTACATGTGTTTTATAGTGTCAGTTATAGGGATTATCCAGAGATGAGCGAATGACATTACACATGAAGCCAAGCGCTTGGTTTGCTCAGTGCTCAGCTTAAACGCCGGCGACCTTTCATCTCTGTGATGCTCCCTGTCGCTCCACCTCGGATGCCTAGAAAAACCGGAGCCAGTCCTGCGAAACTGGGAGAAGTTTTTCAGGACTTGATCCAGCTTTTCCAGGCACCCGAGGTGGAGCGACACAGAGATCACAGGCAGCCGGCGTATAAGACAACTGCTGAGCAAACTAAGCGCTTGGCTTCATGTGTAATGTCATTCGCTCATCTCTGGTCTTATCCCCTATCTTTATATATTATTGGAATCATTTGGGGCTAATACAGAACAAGAGGAAACCAATGGCAGCAGTTTGTTTAATTTTTTTATGCTAAGTAACTTCTACACTAGAGATATGTGAATAAAAAATGAACATTGAGCGCTGCGGGGGCACGGTTATCCTGGGTGAGTGCCGCTAGTGCTGGAGTCACAGAAAAGGGCACTCACCCCGGCTGGCTTTACAACTGGGACAACACTAGTTAAAGTGTAGACTGAAATCTGAGGCTGCGGCCGTCCACCCTCTGAGCCGCCGCCAGTGACCTGGTGATACAGATAGAATAGGACAAACCGGAAGGTGGATTCCCTGGCAGATAGACGGCAATGCTTTCAAAATGCCTTCAACCACTTTCCTTCATCTTTGTGCTGTCTATGAATTTAGAGGACTCGGCACCTTTAGAAGAGGCGTATGTAGTATAATAATAATAATAATCTGGTCCAGGGTCTCCTGTGTGGCTTGTCCGGTCCTCTCTCTTTCCTCGGCTTCCATCCTTACTATTCCTGTCACACGCCGCACAAATCTTTGTAACAAAAACGTATTTCCTCCTTTCATTACAATCCGAGACCAAGACTGTTTAGCTGCAGATTTCTTATAAATTAAGTTGGGGGATTTGGGATTGTTTCATTTTAAATGTCTGTCGCTACATAATCCTTAGGGAAATAGTTACAGTATATAGATGTGAGGCCCCTGGCTCCTGTATACTGCAGGCATACAGCTACAGTTTATAAATGTGAGTACCCCGGCTCCTGTATACTGCAGGCACACAGCTAGAGTATATAGATGTGAGGCCCCGGCTCCTGTATACTGCAGGTACACAGCTACAGTTTATAAATGTGAGTACCCCGGCTCCTGTATACTGCAGGCACACAGCTAGAGTATATAGATGTGAGTACCCCGGCTCCTGTATACTGCAGGCACACAGCTACAGTTTATAAATTTGAGTACCCCGGCTCCTGTATACTGCAGGCATACAGCTACAGTTTATAAATGTGAGTACCCCGGCTCCTGTATACTGCAGGCACACAGCTACAGTTTATAAATGTGAGTACCCCGGCTCCTGTATACTGCAGGTGTGGCCCAGGGTAATATTGGCTGTTACTGTAAAGCATTATTAGTTACCTCAGTCTGGCAGTTAGAGAGCGCGAGTGGTGCCAGCACACAACTTAGGTAGTTGTCCAGCAGTGAAGCAGTTAACAGGTAATGTTTGCTGTGCATGCTGGGAAAGAAGGGAGGAGCACAGGATCTTGTGTGGAGATCCAGTCAGTGTCAGTTAGTGATGGGAAATCTAGTTTGTTTTGGTGACTAGTTCACTGAAAAGATGAGTTCATTTAGTTCCGTATTTCTCTGGATTCTGCTGAGAAGATATAGAACAGTTCTAGTTCATTACACAGAAGCTCCGGCTCCTAGGATGAGTTATAGTCTTGTTAAAATGATCAGATATAGTTAATACCTCTGATCATTATATAACAAACTTTTACTAAAGGGGTACTCTGGAGAAAATAAATTCAAAAGTTATTTATTCAAGTTAGTAATTTCCTTTTTTTTTTCTTTTTTAAATATTCAAGCCTCCCAGTACTTATCAGCTGCTGTATGTCCCACAGAATGTCATGTTGCAAGGAGCTCTGTGTCAGACTGGGAAGGTTACATGACTTCATGTGGGGCATACAGCAACTGATAAGTACTGGAAAGCTTACTTAAAAAAAAAAATGTTTAACTTTCATCATTATCCAGTTCTCTCACTTGCCAGAGCAATATCAGAAAGCTGAGCTGTGATTGGTTGCTATGGGGGCAAAGAAAACCTTCCTCTAAAACAGCCTGCTGATTCTCCAGCCATATCCTATGAGGAGCTGATAGAGAGAGGCATCATGTGACCTGTGAACTAAATGAACTAGATGAACTGCTGAACCAAATGGTTTGAGAGTGAATCAGGAATCAGGTCTAGTTCATTGTGATGCATATGACTGAGCCCAGCACTGCCCCCTGTGGTGGTGTAGAGTACTGACTCATAATGAATGTGTATGAGGGAGCTGAGAAGCAGATCAGCAGCCACCATTTTGAGTACAGAACAGGAGCCGGGGGGTAAAGATTTTAGCAAGACTGATCTTCTAGGCTACAGGAGGCCGATCTAATCCCAAAGACAGGTGAGGGACATGAACCACACATAGAAACTCTCTCTCTCTCATACACACATATGGGCTGTGTCTGTCTACTGTGCAATCTCAATGTTATTAATATTATTACTATTATATTTGTATGTGATGTGTGCGGTCTAGTGTTTTACTCCCTTATTTTACAGCATCAGGAGCTATAGAGCAAGTGTGAGAGCAGGGAGCTTGTTTCCTGGAGCTGGATGAGGGATCACTGGCTCCTCCCACTATGAGGGATCACTGGCTCCTCCCACTTTCTGTTTACTTCATAATGAACTAATCTCTGTCAGGATGGTGAACTAGATGAACTAGTTCACTCTGAAGATTAGTTCATTTTGAACTAATCACTCACGAACTACCCATCACTACTGTCAGTGCTCTGAGGTAACAAGGAGCAGAAATCTGTCCTGTGAGAAATGACGGACAGGAACTAGATCCTGATGTGTTATGAGGTAAAAACATACTAACATTACATTAATAACATTAATAACTTTACAGCCCAAGATTTACCACAGGGAGAGAGAGACACCGGGATTTACCACAGAGAGAGAGAGGGAGACCAGGATTTACCACAGGGAGAGAGATCAGGATTTACCACAGGGAGAGAGAGAGACCGGGATTTACCACAGGGAGAGAGAGGGAGACCAGGATTTACCACAGGGAGAGAGATCAGGATTTACCACAGGGAGAGAGAGACCAGGATTTACCACAGGGAGAGAGAGACCGGGATTTACCACAGGGAGAGAGAGAGAGACCAGGATTTACCACAGGGAGAGAGATCAGGATTTACCACAGGGAGAGAGAGACCAGGATTTACCACAGAGTGAGAGAGAGACCAGGATTTACCACAGGGAGAGAGCGAGAGAGTCACCAGGATTTACCACAGGGAGAGAGAGAGAGACCAGGATTTACCACAGAGAGAGAGAGAGACCAGGATTTACCACAGAGAGAGAGAACAGGATATACCACAGGGAGAGAGAGACCAGGATTTACCACAGGGAGAGAGAAAGACCAGGATTTACCACACAGAGAGAGACCAGGATTTACCACACAGAGAGAGACCAGGATTTACCACAGGGAGAGAGAGAGACCAGGATTTACCACACAGAGAGAGACCAGGATTTACCACAGGGAGAGAGAGAGAGACCAGGATTTACCACAGGGAGAGAGAGAGAGAGACCAGGATTTACCACAGGGAGAGAGAGAGAGAGACCAGGATTTACCACAGGGAGAGAGAGAGACCAGGATTTACCACAGGGAGAGAGAGAGACCAGGATTTACCACAGGGAGAGAGAGACCGGGATTTACCACAGAGAGAGAGAGACCAGGATTTACCACAGGGAGAGAGACCAGGATTTACCACAGGGAGACAGAGAGACCAGGATTTACTACAGGGAGAGAGAGAGAGACAGACCAGGATTTACCACAGGGAGAGAGAAACCGGGATTTACCACAGGGAGAAAGAGACCAGGATTTACCACAGGGGAGAGAGAGAGACCAGGATTTACCACAGGGAGAGAGAGAGAGACCAGGATTTACCACAGAGAGAGAGAGACCAGGATTTACCACAGGGAGAGAGAGAGAGAGACCAGGATTTACCACAGGGAGACGGAGACCAGGATTTACCACAGGGAGAGAGAGAGACCAGGATTTACCACACGGAGAGAGAGAGACCAGGATTTACCACAGGGAGAGAGAGAGACCAGGATTTACCACACGGAGAGAGAGAGACCAGGATTTACCACAGGGAGAGAGACCAAGATTTACCACACGGAGAGAGAGATACCAGGATTTACCACAGGGAGAGAGAGAGACCAGGATTTACCACACAGAGAAAGACCAGGATTTACCACAGGGAGAGAGAGAGACCAGGATTTACCACAGGTAGAGAGAGAGAGAGAGAGAGAGAGACCAGGATTTACCACACGGAGAGAGAGAGACCAGGATTTACCACACAGAGAGATACCAGGATTTACCACAGGGAGAGAGAGAGACCAGGATTTACCACACAGAGAAAGACCAGGATTTACCACAGGGAGAGAGAGACCAGGATTTACCACAGGGAGAGAGAGAGAGAGACCAGGATTTACCACAGGGAGAGAGAGACCAGGATTTACCACAGGGAGAGAGAGAGAGAGACCAGGATTTACCACAGGGAGAGAGAGACCAGGATTTACCACAGGGAGAGGGAGACCGGGATTTACCACAGGGAGAGAGAGAGAGAGACCAGGATTTACCACAGGGAGAGAGAGAGAGACCAGGATTTACCACAGGGAGAGAGAGACCAGGATTTACCACAGGGAGAGGGAGACCGGGATTTACCACAGGGAGAGAGAGAGAGAGAGAGAGACCAGGATTTACCACAGGGAGAGAGAGACCAGGATTTACCACAGGGAGAGAGAGAGAGAGAGAGAGAGAGAGAGAGACCAGGATTTACCACAGGGAGAGGGAGACCGGGATTTACCACAGGGAGAGAGAGAGAGAGAGAGAGAGAGAGAGAGAGAGAGAGAGAGAGAGAGACCAGGATTTACCACAGGGAGAGAGAGAGAGAGAGAGAGAGAGAGAGAGAGAGAGAGACCAGGATTTACCACAGGGAGAGAGAGACCAGGATTTACCACAGAGTAAGAGATAGACCAGGATTTACCACAGGGAGAGAGACTCCAGCCCACTGGGAAGCAGAGGTTACAGGATAGGACTGATACATCCAGGTATCTGATACTTACCCTACCTTTGTGAAGAATCATTCAACATTGTTCTCAGTGATGTGTTATTGCTGATGGAGTTTTACTGTATGGAGAATGTACCAGAATAAAACCTGTTTAACCTCACTACAATGGAGTCTGCCTAACTAGTGTGCTATAGAGAAGATACACTTAGGAGACCTGACACAGCACCCCATTCAATTCCCTCAGAATCCCAAATAACTCACAACACCACACACTGCCGCCATATCATAAGGGTGGTGTGTGGACAACACAGGCACACAGCTACAGTATATAGATGCGAGGCCCCGTCTCCTGTATACTGCAGGCACACAGCTACAGTATATACAGTAGATGTGAGGCCCCGGCTCCTGTATACTGCAGGCACACAGCTACAGTATATAGATGTGAATCCCCTGCCTCCTGTATACTGCAGGCACACAGCTACAGTATATAGATGTGAATCCCCTGCCTCCTGTATACTGCAGGCACACAGCTACAGTATATAGATGTGTGGCCCACGGCTCCTGTATACTGCAGGCACACAGCTACAGTATATAGATGTGAATCCCCCGCCTCCTGTATACTGCAGGCACACAGCTACAGTATATAGATGTGAGGCCCCGGCTCCTGTATACTGCAGGCATACAGTTACAGTATATAGATGTGAGGCTCCTGTATACTGCAGGCACACAGCTACAGTATATAGATGTGAATCCCCCGGTTCCTGTATACTGCAGGCACACAGCTACAGTATATTGATGTGAATACACCGGGGTGCAGTAGAGGCCGAGCTGCCATCTAGTAACACTGCGGAGAGAAGAGACACTTGTACATAATAAAGATGGGGATCCTGAGTCCTTTCACTTCAGAAGCTGTTACTGTCCATCAATAATGATATATAGTATATATAGTATAGTCTGTCACTGGCTCCAGACGTTATACATTTATGCTATGTTCACACAACGTAAAGAGACCGGCCGTTCCGTGACCCGGCCGGTCTCTGCCCAGACCATCCCCACTGGCACTTAAGTACCGGCTGGATGACCTTTCCATCCGCATTGCTCTGATGTGGGCGCATCAGCGCGCATTAGAACTTCACATAGCACACAATGGAGCAAGCGTCCGGAGCTGCTCGCTTCATTGTGTGAACTGACAGGTCTTTCTGCAGCCGCAATTCAGTTATTTGCAGGTCCGCATGGGATCCAGGCCGGAGCGTATACGATGTGTATACGCTCCGGCCGGCATCCCATAGCAGATAAGGCAGTGTTCACCGGCACATAAAGTACGTCCATTGTTGACGATGGCAACAACGGCCGTACTTTTGCGTAGTGTGAACATAGCCTTATACTGGAAGTGTTTCTACCAAGTGTCAGACTTACGGAACTTTCCACCTTTAAATAAATGTAGTTTTTTCTAAAGATGAGCGAACTGGGTTCGGGTTCGGGTCCATCCGACTCGATATTCGGTATTTGATTAGCTTGGGCTGCTGAACTTGGATAAAGCTCTAAGGTTGTCTGGAAAACATGGATACAGCCAATGACTATATCCATGATTTCCACATAGCCTTAGGGCTTTATCCAACTTCAGCAGCCACTTCAAAAAAACAGTAATTCCCACACAGAGGTTTTATATGTTTTCACACTAGATCAATCTAATAATAATAATAATAATAATTTTATTTTTAACCTGTTTTAGTACATGTGTTTTTCCCTAGGCAAATAGATAAGACCAGGATAACATTCATGTTAGGAATGTGACTTTGCGCTCCTCGGTCCCTGCCGGGCGGTCGAGGAAGTGCTGAGTTTCTGTCTGTCGTTTTTCTCTGTCTGAATTGTGTCTGAAATTTCCAGCCTTACCCATCTTGCCCTAGGGACCATTTATTCTCAGCCTGATCACGTTGCCCTTTCCGAGTCTCGTTCAGCTAAGAATTATTGTAGCGAGTTCAGGCAACATAGTGTCACTACTGGATGGTGTGAACCTGCACTTAAGGCGCTATTTAAACAGGGTTTGTCTGATGCCATAAAGGATCATCCTGAACCCTCTACATTAGAGCAGGCCATGACTCTAGAGGTTAGGGTTGACTGATGACTCAGGGATAAGAGGAAGGAGAAGGGCTTCTCTGTTTCATCTAGGCCTCGGTCTTTTCCTAATCTTCCTGCATCACATGATGAGCCTATGCAGCTTGGAGCCTCTGACGCCAAGATCAGATGAGCTTTCCGCCTGAAACATGACCTCTGCCTATACTGTGGTAAACCCGGTCATCGTGTCTGGTCCTGTCCTGCTAGACCAGACCAGCCAGCGGAAAGACTCCAGCGTCTGAATGACCATCGAGGGGGTCATTCAGGCGCACATGTATCCCTTGAACATAAAAACAAATTATTGGTACCTATGTCACTGTGTTTGGGGGAAAAATTGGTCTCGGGTTTTGCTCATGTGGATTCTGGGGCCTCTGCCATTTTCATTAGCTCCGCTTTTTGGTCACACTTAGAGACATGTCCGCTTTTGCTTAAAGAGGATGGACCATCAGTTACATCCTCTTTAATCTGACCCATTTTTCGAACCACGGCCCGTTTCTTGTGTACGACGCTATTCTATCCACAGGTGCTGCCCCTGTATGACGCAGCTCCATTGATTGTAATGGAGCATCATCATAGAGGGGAGGGAATTCCCTCCCACTGGGGGTGGGCTGGACCGCCTCCTGTGCTTCAACACCCGGCCGGATACCCGTGGATAGAACGGCGCAGTACATGGGAACCGGGCCGTGGTTAAAAAAATGGACCGCGGCACCGGCTTGCCCGTGACGGGGCCGCTCTATACCTGGGTCAGATTAAAGAGGATGTACCTGATGAACATCACTGGTGGGGATTCTACCCCTTTGGCCTGGGGTAGAATTTGCTCTGTCACACCATCTATAGAGATCCAGGTTGGGTCAATTCACAAAGAAATTCTTGAATTTTTAATTATGGACAATTTATCTACTGATGTTATTCTGGGTTTACCTTGATTGAGTAAACATAATCCTGTTTTTAATTGGAACATTCGCGAATTGGTAAAATGGGGATCTGAGTGCTCTCCTCATTGTATTTCGCTGAATACCGCAGATGTATCCCCCAAGGAGAGGGAGATACCAGAGTTTATTTCTGACTTCTCAGATGTATTTCATGAGAAGGCTGTTGATGTGTTGCCACCTCATAGGCCATATGATTGTTCTATTGATTTAAATTCCTGGTGCTAAATACCCTAAAGGGAGACATTTTATTTGTCTAGGCCTGAGAGGGATGCCATGCCAGAGTACATTCAGGAAAGTCTCCGCAAAGGTCACATTCGTCCCTCCAGCTCTCCCATGGGTGCAGGGTTCTTTTTTGTTGGTAAAAAGAGATGGTGGTCTTAGAACATGTATTGATTACCGAGAACTAAATAAGATCACTATCAAAAACAAGCACCACCTTCCCCCTATTCCAGATCTATTCAATCAGATTGTGGGTGCCCAGTGGATCTCTAAAATAGATCTTCGTGGGGCGTACAATCTGATCAGAATAAGGTAAGGGGATGAATGGAAGACCGCCTTCAATACCCCTGAGGGGCATTTTGAGTATCGGGTGATGCCATTTAGTCTGAGTAATGCCCCTGCAGCATTTTGTGAACGACGTATTCAGGGAACTGCTGGGGAAATTGTTGGAGGTGTATTTGGATGATATTTAAATAAAAAATTTTCAGCAGATTGGTCTTCCCATGTAAACCGTGTTCGCACTGTTATGCATTTACTTAGAAATAATAACTTGTTTGCCAAACTGTTAAAGTGCCAATTTGGGATCGAGGAGGTCTCTTTTCTGGGGTACATCATTGCTCCCAACTCGTTTAGTATGGATCCTCTTAAAGTGGCAGCCATTGAGAAATGGGAACGTCTCACTAACCTCAAGGCCTTGAAAGATTCTTGGGATTTTCCAATTATTGTAGAAAATTTATTCAGGGGTTTTCCATAATTCCCCTTACTGAACTGACCAGAAAAGGGTCTGACCTGGTAAACTGGACCTCCGAGGCATTTGAACAGTTCAAAAGATGTTTCTCCAAGGCACCAGTGCTCATCCAGCCAGATCCGGAGAAACCTTTTGTTATTGAAGTTGATACTTCAGAGTCAGGGGTTGGTGCGGTTCTTTCTCAGGGCCCTGAGAGTCTCAACAACCCCGACCTATAGCTTACTTCTCCAGGAAATTTTCCACAGTAGAAGTAAATTATGACATTGGTAACCGGGAACTGCTTGCCATTAAGTCGTCCATCAACAAATGGAAACACTTCCTTGAAGGAGCTAAACTCAAGGTCAGGGTAATAACTGACCACAAAACTTACTATACCTTGACAAGGCCAAACGCCTAACACCTCGACAGGCGAGGTGGGCATTATTCTTTACTCGTTTTGGCTTTGAGGTAACCTATCGTCAAGGTTCTAAAAATGTCAGAGCTTATGCGCTATCACAAAGTTTTGATGCTAGCAATGATCCCAAAGGTGAACTAGAAAATATACTTGCACCCGGGGTGGTCCTTGCCATCCTCCAGCCTGATCTTGCCGCTCAGGTGGTAGATTCACAGTCCCTTGCCCCTGAAAACACCACAGAGGGAAAACTCTTTGTAACCCCCAACCTTAGAGTCCTGGAGGAAACCCATTGTTCTCTTCTGGCTGGTCACCCAGGAATTGCTGGTACCAAGTACCTCCTCTCATGGCAATATTGGTGGCCATCTTGATCCCAAGACGCTTAGTTATTTTTTGAGGCTTGTGAGGTCTGTGCCAGGTCCAAGGTGCCTCGTAGGTTATCAGAGGGCCTCCTCCACCCTCTTCCTATATCTAGGAGACCTTGGACCCACCTCCCTATGGACTTCATCACAGACTTGCCATCGTCCAAATGGTGATGGTGGACAGATTCTCCAAAATGTGCCACCTAATTCCGTTGAAAAAACTCCCCAATGTTTGTACTTTGGCCATTCTGTTCATAAACCACATCCTAAGGTTACATGGGGTTCCTAAGGATGTTGTCTCTGACAGAGGTGTACAATTCAACTCCAAATTCTGGAGAGAACTATGTGGTCATTTGGGGATTTTGTTGTCCTTTTCGTCTGCCTTTCACCCCCAGTCTAATGGGCAGACAGAAAGGGTAAACCAATCCTTAGAACAATTTCTTAGATGTTTTGTGTCATGTTCTCAGGATAAATGGAAAAACTTAACAACAGAGAGATTCGGTCTACCAAAATGTCGTCCTTCTTTTGCAATTATGGGTATAATCCCAGGTAATCGTCGACTCACTCTCCGGAAACTGTAAATTCTGAAGTTATTTATCAAAGACTGTGAACAATCTGGACCCAGGCTCTTGAGAGCGTGACTAAGGCCCAGAGGTTGTCTAGGATACAAGCTAATAAAAGACGTATATCTGGCCATGAATATCAGGTAGGGGACAAGGTGTAGCTCTCCACGAAAAATCTTAAGCTTAAGATTGGTCCTTATGTAATTACAGAAATCATTAATCATGTGTTATTCCGCCTACAGTTACCCAATAATAGGAGAATTCACAATGTCTTTCATAAATCATTTTAAAATAAAATATGTGGTCCCTGTGCTTCCTTCAGCCATTTCTGCTCCTTTGGTTATCCAGGGTGAGCTGGAGTTTGAAGTGGACAAGATACTGCACTCTCGTTGAGTTCAAACTTCCGTCCAATATCTTGTCCAGTAGAAAGGATTTGGTCCTTAGGAGAATACTTGGGTTGCCAGTAGGGACATACATGCCCCACGCCTTGCCCACATCTGGCAGTTTCATGCCTGTAACCCCTCTAAGCCAGGGGCGGTACTTTTAGGAATGTGACTTTGCGCTCCTCGGTCTGTGCCGGGTGACCAAGGAAGTGTTTTTTCTGAATTGTGTCTGAAATTTCCAGCCACACCCGCCTTGCCTGTCAGCTTGGTGCTGGGATCAGAGCTGATCCAATCAGCTGCTGGACCTAGTCTCTGATCCTGTGTAAATAGCAGCAGACTTCTCTTTTGCCTGCTTACTATAAGGGTACAAACATACACCCCAGATACGCAACAGATACAATGCTGCAGATACGACGCTGCAGATTTGATGCTGTGTTCAGTTATTTAGATCTAATCTGCTGCGTATCGCAACAGAAAATACGCTGCGTATACGTTGTGTGTGTTTGTACCCTTAGGGTGACATGTATCATCCGGCGTACGGATGATTTTCAGTGGAAAGTGGCGATTTGCATATTTTTTTAATACGCAAATGCCCGATTTGCGAATAAAATATTCGCAAATCGGCACTTTCCGCCGAGTACGCCGGGGGGCGGGGAGGGGGTGTGAAGGGGGTGATTCACCATCCGTTTCACCAAAACATACGCCGAAAACCTACTCCAGTCCTCAGCTGGCGTAGGTTTTCGGCGGTGTGCACCAGAGCGCACGGGATTTATGTAGAGGCAGTCCACCTCTACATAAATCCCTGTAGCGCCGGAGATGCAGGGACATTTATAAGTCCGGCGTAAAAAACGCCGGACTTAATAAATGTCCCCCTTAGAGTTTACTCGCCTGATGAGCTCCCTGTCTCTTCTCTCTGTTTTCTGTGTTTCTGACCTCTATCGCCTACTTAGACTTTTGAAAAAGAACTCATTGTGAGTTTGAAATCTTGCGGTTTTTGGTCAAATAAACCACGTATTTGCCACAGTCATTTTTCACATTATATATATATATATATATATATATATATATATATATATGGCATTAAGCCTCTAAGCCCAAGGGAAGAGCAATTCTTCAGCTATGGTTCCCTAGAGGTTTCCTCCACAGGGTTTTTTTTCCTTTCCTAAGTGCTTTATTATGAGTGGAGATTTCACTTTGTTATGTACAATTTTCATAGTTTGGTCTGGACTTGTAGTTCTAAGTTATACGTTCATGGCATTAAATTTAGTGTGCAAAAATGTTTAAAAGATTAAAATAAATAAATTAACCCCTAGACGACCCTGGACGTAGGGTTACGTCATGGAAGTCTGTCCCCAGACGACCCATGACGTAACCTTACGTCATGGGTGTTATTCCCGCTATGAAGCGCGCTCCGGAGCGGAGCGCGCTTCATAGCAGGTGGGGGCCGGCTGCAGTGAGCAGTTGGGACCTCACCGGTAATGACACGCTGCAGCGATCGCGCTGCCGCGTGTCATTAACCCCTTAAACGCCGCGATCGCGGCGCGACCGCAGCGTTTAAGTGTAAGTGACAGGGGGAGTCCCCTGTCACTTACCGATCGGGACCCCCGCAGTGTGACTGCGGGGGTCCCGATCGTTGAAACGGACTGCTGGAGGTCTCTTACCTGCCTCCATGCGGTCCGATCGGCGATCTGCTACACTGAGCCTGCACAGGCAGGCTCAATGAGCAGAGCGCCGATAACACTGATCAATGCTATGCCTATGGCCTAGCATTCATCAGTGTAGAAATCAAAGTACTGTATGTAGAAGTCCCCCAAAGGGACTTCAAAAGTGTAAAAAAAAAAAAGTTCAAAACACTAACACACTACCCCAAAACCCCTCCCCCAATAAAAGTCTAAATCACCCCCCTTTCCCATTATATAAATAAAACATATAAAAATGAATAAATAGATAAACATATAATATACCATAGCGTGCGTAATTGTCCGATCTATTAAAATATAACAAGCGTCATTGCGAACGGTGAACGGCGTACACGAAAAGAGGGAAAAAAGTGCGCAGATTACCGATTTTATGTTACATTATATATTAAAAAAAATCTATAAAAAGTGATCAAAACGTCCGATCTTCACGAATATGGTATTAAGAAAAACTAGAGATCATGGCGGAAAAAATGACACCCCATACAGCCCCGTAGGTGAAAAAATAAAACCGTTATAAGCGTCACAATAGGCCCATTTTATTAATATTTAATTGCCAAAAAAAAGGATTTCATAAAAAAATATATATATAACATTAGAGAATCTGCGTAACCTGCATATGGTTGTGTTCGGACTGACCTATAGAATAATAGTGTCATGTCGCTGTTACCATATAGTGCATTATGTAGACACAGGAACCCCCCAAACGTTACCATATTGCATTCTTTCTTACGATTTCACCTATTTATATCTTCATAAATAATATATTTGGAATTCCATCATACATGTTATGGTAAAATGAATGACGCCATTACAAAGTACAACTATTCCTGTAAAAAACAAGCACTTACATGGCTTGTAGATAGAAAACTGAGAGTGCTAGAGCTCTTAGAAGGGGAGGAGGGAAAAACGGAAACACTAAGATCAAAATTTGCGCGGTCCACTGGGTCATTTTGGGCCTGGTCCTCAAAGGGTTAAGTAAAAAATGTGTATAGATATTTTATTATCTGTCACAGCCTTGGTTCGGCGGCTCAGGAGTCAGGTGGAAGTAGCAGGCAAGTTATGGTGGACTCATAGAGGATGTTAAATAATGGTGAACAGGTTGAGCCTTGAAAGTGGCCAGCTGTAAGGATGTCAGAATGGTAACGTCATCCAGGGGCGGGCACGGTGGTTAAGCACAGGAGTGAGGATCTTTAGTAGGGTCATTGTCACAGTGAATCCCAGTGACCGAGCACTTTACCTGACTTCTGTGACTGTTTTAGTCCTGTGATTTAAATAAAGCTGTGGCCATCTTAACACCAAAAAGTGTGTGTTGTGCCTTCATTTCATAGTTTGTGTTTATTGTTCTTTCAAGGGGAAGCGAGGGGCCACCCATATCCAAAAGTCATGTATCCAGCTCTCAAGGTGCACTGGCAGAGCAAGGCACCAAAATATCATGTCACTGTGATATCCTGGGCGCTGGCTACATCTGTGGGGAATAATGTTATTAATAACAGTTATCATATATTTAAAATTCTAACCCCCTCTTGTATTTATCACAGGTCTATGGACGATGAATTCTATCTCGGATCATTCAAATCAAACTCTTATTAAGAACTTTATCCTTATTGGGTTTACTTGGAATTTTCAGGCCTGTATTTTACTTTTTATCCTGTTTTTTGTCCTTTATATACTGACCATCCTGGGGAACAGCTTCCTGATCTTCACCGTTATCCTCACCCCTAAGTTACACACTCCTATGTATTATTTCCTCTGTAATCTCTCTTTTCTGGATTTGTGTTTCTCATCAACAATTGTTTTAAGATTGCTTTTTGATTTATTTTCAAAGAATAGAAAGATTCCCCTCACTGGCTGCCTCCTGCAATTGTACATTAGTTTGTTTTTAGGAGGGACTGAATGCATCCTGCTGGCGGTGATGGCCTATGACCGGTATATCGCTATATGCTCCCCCTTACATTACACCACCATTATGAGTCGGAGGCTATGTGGATACATCACTTTTACTATGTACATGGGAAGTTTCATCGTGACTGTAATTGTTCCTAATATGGCGAGTCCTCTTATATTCTGTAAAGAAAATGAACTGAACCATTTTGTTTGTGAGATTTTGGCTCTTATGGAGATAGCATGTGGCGGCCTCTCCTTCTATAAGATATATATAGTCGTTGTTAGCATATTCACTCTGTTATCGTCACCAGCTTTTATTGCCGGTTCTTATATTAGTATTGTTATTTCTATATTAAGAATCCGTTCCGTTGCTGGTAGAGCTAAGGCTTTCTCCACCTGCGCCTCCCACCTCACTGTGGTGTTGATGTTTTTTGGAACAAGTATGACCATGTACATGGGCCAAGCACAAATTCCATCAGTAAATATGAAATATATCGCTCTTATTTATGCTGTTTTCACTCCAGTATTGAATCCTCTGATCTACAGCCTGAGGAATAATGAAGTAAAAGAGGGCTTTCAAAAAATTATGACCACAAGTATACAACACCTTTAGGGATTTGCCATTAGGCACTTGTGGTCCTGAGCCCGGAGGAAGATGGAGGCAGCACATTAACGTGTAAAAGAAATATACAAATACTTTTGATTTAGGGCTTTATTTTCATGCTCCAAAATCAAAGGATCATGAATGTGCGCTGTGGACTCGGCATCTCCCAGCATCATGTATCAATATGGTGGTGGGAGAGCCAGCAGTGTGTAAATCTTTGCAGGACTGTAGTGATACAGCTGTGCGGTTGAATTACTACAATCCCGCAAGGATTTACACACTGCTCCATATTCCAGTTCTGATATTCATGTGGCAAGTGTTGATAGTTTTGGCGATAGGCGTGGGTAAACATGGCCACTATAACCCCTCTGCAGCTAAACAGCCACATACTCAGCAAGTAGTGATTCTATGTGTGTTTTACAGCTCTTGATCATAGCCAGTGGTTACCTTTCATTTTGTGCCTTTTCTTTTTATTTCATAAAAATCATCATCATTATTATTATTTCTATTATTATTATTATTATTATTAATATTAACACAACCGGTCTAGATACAATGGTTCAGGAGTTAACTTTCTAAAAATAAAATCTATAGGTAAATTAAGAAGTGACTGAATAGTGTGGGCTTGTTCATCAAAGGTAGAAAAGAAAATCGGTGGTTTCGATAGGTGCCTCCCATATAATTTCAGAAGTTCATGTAAGAAATTTGGTAAGAAACATAAGCAAACTATGTTTTAAAGACACTTTCCTTTCCCAGTCCAGAGCACTTGTATGATCAAAATGCATATACAATAGAGTTGAGTGAATCGATTCATCACAAATAGATTTTGTCCCAAATTTCAGGTAGGAGATTGTTGGGGGGAAAAAAAAGACAGTCCATTTAGTCCACCCTTCTTTTTCTACCCCCCCCCCCCCCCCCCCCAAGCAAATCATTTAAAATGACAGTAGCAACTTCGATAAGATAGAACAGTATTTCATAAAACCTATCAATATATAAAGCATAGAATATAGGTAAATAATGCTTTAGGGTCAGTTCAGCGAGTGAGGAGATAATGAGGAGAAGAGAATAGAAAACTGATAAAGAAATAGATGTCAAAAGATGAAGGAGTCAGTGTTAGTGCTTAGGCAGCACACTGCTTACATTACATATACATTTATTAAACTTTTATGATTTCTTACTTTGGCATTTGACATTTGGGTTCAACTAACTGCAAGTTTTCAATAGCATTATGAACTCAAGATACAATGGTTCTTCCAGAACCAATTCATGTTGTATGTTGAGGGAGCACTGTAATCATTTATAGTGGCACCATAAAATGGCATATTGTCTGGCACCTTTATATCATTGTACTTCACTCTGTGCCCAAGTGACAATTTAGATCATGTTGCTGATAGCTCCGTACCCTTTCCTTTAAATCTCACATATCCGTTCTTCCAAAAGAATGTAAAAAAAACCTGCATAATTCTGTTAGATGAACCCCAAATCACAAGGTGATTTTAGTCCTTTTATTGATGCTATTGGCCACTCGAAAGCCCCCTTGCTCCATCTCAGAGGACAGTACCAATGCTGGATTGATTGTTTCAAAAAAATCCACACACCTATACTTCCTTTCCCTTAGTTACCTAGCCAATCACAGCATAGCAATCCACATAGTCAGATATGCCATGAATATACTGTTTGTGAACAGGCACTAGAATGAACAGACTAGTACTGTACTGGGGAATCATATTTAAAAAAAAAACCACTATTTCCAGCATGACAATGACCCAAAGCACACAGCCAGGGCAACTAAGGAGCAGCTCTGTAAGAAGCATTTCAAGGTCCTGGAGCGGCCTAGTGTCCACACCTGTACCCAATAGGAAATCTTTGGAGGAAGCCCTTCTCCTCTAACCCCCCCCCCCCCCCCAAGCTGTCTCTCTCCATAGATTAGATGTATCTTTTTCATACGTGAGACAGTTAAGGATTTCCCAGGACTCCTTCTGGAACATTAAATGTGACAGCCACCTTCTTTAGCACCATGTGTGGTGGTGCACGTTTAGCGACCCTGTACTATTAAGATGGAACCTCAGATTGTATATCTCACCTTTCTTTCGCTCTCTGCCTACACAAGACGAGCCTATTAGTTACCCCCGTTATTCCTTACTCCATTCCCCCCTATTCCATCCCCTACTGATTCCTGACCTTGTTGGATTGGCACTATTTGAGACATGACAATGTATATCTTTGTTATATATACAACAATTTTCCTAGTCTATGATTGCTTCATATCCTGAAGATTATATATGTTATTGCTATGTTATTGAATTGTTTTTCAAAATTTAATAAAAATTAAATTTGGAAACCTAATGTTGCCTTCAAACCTAAAAGATCTGGAGATCTGTATGAAACAGTCGGACACAATCCCTGCTGCAGTGTCTGCAAACCTGGTTAAGAACTACAGAAAATGGTGGAACTCTATAACTGATAACAATAGTTTCTGGACTAAATATCAAACAGGTGGTCCACCCAAAACTAACTTGTCCACAGCAGAGGGGACAAGTACCCTCCAACAATCTCTAGATCGGCCGTTGGCTCTTTTGTTATGAAAACAGCTGCGAGTACGGCATGTGACCCTCGCCTCTATTCATTCCTATGGAGCCTTTGGAAAGAACTTAGTGCTGTACTCGTCTCTCTTCAGCGGCTCTACGGAGAATGAATGGAGCTGCCTCAGAGAGTCGGCAGTCAAATACTAATTTTTAAATACTTATTTTCCCCACTATAGGTTATTAATTGGAGGGAAGTTGACCATTTAATGGTGACCTATAGTCGCACCCCCAAAAATTAGATATTACATCATTAATAAATATCATTAAATACTGTACGGTATCGTTATTACACAATTTTTTATGGTTTCTTGATACATTTTTCTGTTCCCAGGACTTATAGTTTAGTTAGAAGTCAGATGGGCCTGAAATTCATTAAATAAAAGGCTGGATATCAGCTGAGGATGTGACTATACAGTGGTGGGTATTAAGTATATGTACCCCTCAATGTAAAAGGTGGAAGGGGGACTAACAAAATGTGCAAAAAAAGTTTAATATATATAAAAAAAAATCCATCCCATGATAAAAATTTAAATCATCCCCCTTTTTCTATTCTTTAAAGTGTCCCTGTCATTATAACTTTCATAAACTAAATCAGCAGGAGATGTGATATAAAGCAAGTTTTCTCATGGGAAACCCAGCACTTCCTGTGTTTAGACTTTTTTTTTTTCAAAGAGTCTAAACACAGGAAGTCCTGTGTTTCCCAGGTTACCTGCGCATAGCGAGAAGGCAGTCATGTGTTTAATTTCTTTTTTCAAACAGAACAAGACTTAAAAGCTTCAGGAGATGGGACCTGGATACAGTACGTATAGCTGTTATATAGCAGCCTTCGGGAGACTGGACCTGGAAACAGTAAGTATAGCTGTTATATAGCAGCCTTCAGGAGACTGGACCTGGATACAGTACGTATAGCTGTTATATAGCAGCCTTCAGGAGACTGGACCTAAATACAGTAAGTATAGCTGTTGTATAGCAGCCTTCAGGAGACTGGACCTGGATATGGTAAGTATAGATGTTATATAGGAGCCTTCAGAAGACTGGCCCTGGATACAGTAAGTATAGCTGTTATATAGCAGCCTTCAGGAGACTGGACCTGGATACTGTAAATATAGCTGCTATATAGCTGTCTTCAGGAGACTGGACCTGGATACGGTAAGTATAGCTGTTATATAGCTGCCTTCAGGAGAATGGACCTGGATACAGTAAGTATAGCTGCCTTCAGGAGAATGGACCTGGATACAGTAAGTATAGCTGTTATATAGCAGCCTTCAGGAGACGGGACCTGGATACAGTAAGTATAGCTGTTATATAGCAGCCTTCAGGAGGCTGGACCTGGATACAGTAAGTATAGCTGTTATATAGCTGCCTTCAGGAGACTGGACCTGGATACAATAAGTATAGCTGTTATATAGCAGCCTTCAGGAGACTGGACCTGGATACAGTAAGTATAGCTATTATATAGCAGCCTTCAGGAGACTGGACCTAAATACAGTAAGTATAGCTGTAATATAGCAGCCTTCAGGAGACTGGACCTGGATACAGTAAGTATAGCTGTTATATAGCAGTATTCTGGAGACTGGACCTGGATACAGTAAGTGTAGCTGTTATATAGTAGTATTCAGGAGACTGGACCTGGATACAGTAAATATAGCTGCTATATAGCTGTCTTCAGGAGACTTTACCTGGATACAGTGAGTATAGCTCATATATAGCTGCCTTCAGGATACTGGACCTGGATACAGTAAGTATAGCTGCCTTCAGGAGACTGGACCTGGATACAGTAATATAGCTGTTATGTAGCAGCCTTCAGGAGACTGGACCTGGATACAGTAAGTATAGCTGTTATGTAGCAGCCTTCAGGAGACTGGACCTGAATACAGTAAGTATAGCTGTTATATAGCAGCCTTCAGAAGACTGGACCTGGATTTCTGGCAAGTATAGCTATTATATAGCTGTCTTCAGGAGACTGGACCTGGATATAGAAAGTATAGCTTTTTTTTAAACTATAACTAAAAATAAATAAATAAATGATGAATTTCAAGCATGCTTTATATCACATCTCCTGCTGATTTTGATTTTTAAAGTTACAACAACAGGGACACTTAAAAAATATATGAACAAAAATTGAATAAAAAGTGATCAAAAAGTTACAAACTATATATTCATATGGAAAAGAAGGACGTCCAACATGCATTTTGGGACCAAAGCCCTTCCAGTCCACCAAAAAGAAGCGATTCCACCGAACTGTCACCAGGATGTCTTTAACAGTGTAGGTGTCAGTAGTGACTGCTTGTGGAAGAAAAAAAAAATGCACTTACTTGAAAAGCAGTTGAGAATCAATGACTTTGGGAGAGAGTTGTGGAAGGAAATCGGGATCTGCATGGTGGGTAGGCAGACAGAGTTTATAGGCAACATGGTTGATGCATTTTAGCACCGTAAATAATCCAAGAAGCCTTGGGCCCGACTTCGGATTTTCAGTCGCACATACTGTATTTCAACACATAAATAAGATAAATCCATCTTTTCAATGCACTGTGGTGACTGTGTCTGCTTAGTCTTAGTCGCTACTCCTCGGCGTACAGCATCAGCTCAATTATAGTAGTCACAGACACCAAAGTCCTTTGCAATAAATTTCTTTAGTAAAAATTTTTCAATAGATGTTCATTTACAAAAAAATAGAAAAAGCTGTTGCACATATTTGGCAGACAACCAGACACCAGGAGCAAAGGTTATGGCAGGTCTCTCCTGAGAATTCATCCGTCCAGCGGCACACATTTTTTTTAAACAAGTTTTTTTTTTTTTTTACAGTGTATAGATAGAATCCATACATAGGCAAAAAAGAAAAATATCTATACACTACAATATTTTTCTAAAATAGTTCCTCTTTCAAGTCCCATAGAGACCATGGTGTACTGGCAGTCCATTTCAAGGGGTTGTCCTGCAAAAATCTTTTTCTTTCAAATCAGAAAGTTATATAGATTTGTATTTTACTTCTATTAAAAAATCTCAAGTCTTTCCATACTTATCAGCTACAGTAAGTGTTGTTTCTTTTTTTTTTTTTTTTTTTTTTTTCAGTCTGACAAAGTGCTCTCTGCTGACATCTCTGGCTGAGAGAGGAACTGTCCAGAGCAGCAGAGGTTTTTTATAGGAGGCGCTAGGCCATCTAGAGATAAAGAAGGTTTTTATGATCCGTGAAGATGGTAATGGGAGGATTTAACCCTTCCAAGAGTTGGTGCCATTCTTCCAGAGCCAATTTGATGGCCAATAGCTCACAATTTCCCATAGTGTAATTCTGCTTGGCAGGAGAGAAAGTCTGGGAGATGAAGCCACATGGTCTAGTCTTCCCCGAAGAATCATTCTGGGTGAGAACCACCACCACCAAAGAAGCATCCACCTACAAGAAGAACGGCCTTGCAGGGCCTTGACAAGACAGAACTGGTGCAGAAGAGAGGGCAGACTTTAACCTAGAGAAGGCTTGCTTAGCTTCGGGCAGCCATTGATTGGGGTTAGTGTTCTTTTTGGTAAAAGCCATGATTTGTGCAAACATGGTGGAAAAGTGTGGAGCTGCAGCCATGGGGATCCTAAAAGAATAACTAAACAGGAGCGAGGCAACACATAGAAGGCGATCTTTTCTCTATGTATCGCGCCTACCAGAAGGGTCACTGGTTCAGTTTAGAACTGGACAACTTCACTCAGGGACTCGTTCATAACAGAGGAAATGGTCAGAGGTTTAACAAGTTGGACCACCTGGACTTACCACTTTTGGACCAGGGATGCAGTCGTGAAGTTGCCTGCAGAACTGGAATCCATAAGACAGTCGACTGATGTTGCTGTCCAGATAGAGCTGAGACCACGACTGGCAAGGACAAGCATGAAGAAGATGGATTTACACCTAGGGAGGCCTCTCCTACACAGCCTAGCTGCAAGAGTTTCCCAGACACTGGATGCTGAGGACAGTTCCAGCGGAAGTGGATGGCGAGTTCTTTCCACCTGCATGGGCTGAAAATGAATGAGAGGGCAGCTTTTGGAATGCTGGTGCCAGCTGGAATGTGTGGCGAGGAAAGACCTAGTCACGCTCCGGAAGTGGATGGCGAGTTCTTTCCACCTGCATGGGCTGAAAATGAATGAGAGGGCAGCTTTTGGAATGCTGGTGCCAGCTGGAATGTGTGGCGAGGAAAGACCTAGTCACGCTCCTGATGGGCCTCCCTCTCAGAGAAACGAACATGAATCCAGGTAGCCAGATGGATCAAGTTTTTCAATGAGGACGGGAGGTCCCGGCTGAAAAGCACATCCTTCACTTGACTGGAAAGATCTTATTAAAAGGTGGCAAATAGGGCAGCATTATTCCAGTCGAGTTCTGCAGCCAGATAAAACAGAACTGGTCCAAAACCAGGCTACAAAAATGGTGGAGGGTCTCAGGCATAAAATATATCAGGAAAGACTTAAGGATTTGAATCTCTATAGTCTGGAGGAAAAAAGGGAAAGGGGGGACATGATCGAAACCTTTAAATATGTTACAGGACTAAATAAGGTTAAAGGAACAAGAGGACACAGTGAGAGGTTAGTTGGGGAAAAGATCAGAAGCAACTTGAGAAAATATGACTGTACTGAAAGAGTAGTAGATGCTTTGATCAAACTTCTAGCAGGTGAAGTTAGTAAATCTACAATAACTGGGATAAACATATGTCCTAAGATAATAAGAAAGGAATTACTAAAAGGGCAGACATGATGGACCAAGTTGTCTTTTTCTGCCGGCAGTCTTCTATGTTTCTACGTGTTCTCCGCAATGGAAAAGTTCCCTTTGCCACAAGTTGAGGAGAACAGTCTCCGCAAAAGATGCAGGCTCCTCAAACATGCACAAGAACTTAAGGCCCTATTCCACGGAACGATTATCGTCCGTATTCGGCCGATATCGGCCGCTACAGACGATAATCGTCCCGTGGAATAGAGTGCAACGATCAGCCGACATCGTTCATGTCGGCTGATCATTGCAGTCGCTTGTTTTTCAACTTGTTGAAAAACAAGCGACTGATATAGCAGCGATCTGCTGCCGGCGCTCCGTTGAATAGGAGCGTCGGCAGCAGACGCCGCTATATCCTATGGGCTGCCCGGACGATCAGCGATCCCCCGGGCAGCCCCCCCCGTAGCTCCCTGCCGCCCCCTCCGGCACTCACCCGCTCGCTGCAGCCGCGTTGAATAGCGGCGGCAGCGAGCGGGCAACGAGGAGCAAACAAGCGCTGAGAGCGCTCGTTTGCTCCTCTTAACGACCCGTGTAATAGGCCCTTTAGATAGGAGGCTGATGACAAATGTCACCTTGGAATGTTCCATGGTGAACTGATTGGCCATGAGCTCATCATGCATGGTGCGCAAGGAGAAAAAAACCCTGTACATCTTAGGATCTCCATCATACTTGGACAGCAGTGCAAATGTAGATTCGGTCCAAGGGGAGATTCTGCCAGCAAGGGAGGGGATGGAGATGTAGGAGGGACCTGTTGAGCCGTGAGGAGTTGTTGCAACATGGCGGACAACTGCTACATCTGCTGTGACTGTTGGGTAATTTTCTAACTCTAGTGATCTTGCAGATATCAGGAACCTTTCTGGGATCCACAATTGGAGTCTACTGTAACAGGAGTCATGGATCCACTGGACCAACGCTAGCGATGGAGTAAACCGCACAAGGGAGGGGAGTCTAAGACGCTTCTAGTCTTCACCAAAGCCCATTGCAAGGCACGATGGAATTGCTGTAGCAGGAGACCCCGGGCTTTGCTTGCTAGTGGTGGCAGGCAAGGTGCAGCTGGAGACACATAGACAGGTGAACAGGTAGGAACACAGCAGGAAGCTCAGGCATGACTCACGGACAGGAACCGGTAGTCATGGGCAAGAGTCAACCATGGATCCTGCCAGGAATCAAGAGCAGGAGTCACAGGCAAGAATCACAAGCAACAATTATGGGCAGGAGAGCTGGGACCGCAATGATAAGGGTAGCTAATGCAGGGGCTCCAAGATCGGGGTCAGGACTGGGGCAGGCATTTACATGGGAGTGCTTAAGGCAATCAATCAATTAAGGGCATACTGCCCCATTAAATCTCACTTTGCCGGCACACACATGCCTAGGAGGTGTGGACGCACATGGCGGGGTGACGAAGAAGGGGGGGCGGAGTGCAGACAGACTCATGCCCCATCATCAGAGATGAGGGGGGGATTTGCGAAGGCCCTGCCCCCTTTTTTCCGTCAGGATTCACAGAGTACGCCTCTTAGTGAATCCAGCTGGGTACATGAATCTGCGCCCGGCGTACCAAATCTACACCTGCTGGAAGTAGGTGTAGATTTGCGTCATGATTTGCGCCTGCGAGCAGGTGTAAATCATGATAAATGAGTTGCAGGAGGAGGCCACGCTCGACACGCCCATGTAAGCTCCGCCAGCCCGCCCATCAGGCAGGCCGGGCGTACGCCAGGGAGAAGGGGCGAATCTGCACCTTCTTCCTGACTTATGCCTCTGGCGTATCCTTTTTAAATCCCCCCATGTGTCCGTCTCAGACTAAATAAATTAGTTTTAAAAGAATAAAAAAAAAAAAAAACACTTGATGGAATTAGCTCTAAGATAGTTCCTTCTCAATAAGTATGGTGAGGAGCGTTGCCTAGCTACTATATTTGGGCAGCGTGGGGGGCTAATTACTATTTTAAAAAAGCACAGAGGGAGGCCTATACTATTAGGGGGCAATGTGACGAGCCTGACGACTATATGAGTGCAGTTTGGGGGCCTCACTGTTATATGGAGGCAATATAGAAGAAAACTTGCCATCATATAGTTGTTGGGCCTCTCACACTTCTCTCATACAGTATGGTTTCCTTCTGTACCTCCATATAGTAGTTAGGCCCCTAACCTTGCCCCCAATACTATATTAGGTGCCAAAGGGACCTACCTACTATATAAGGATGGAGATGGAGGCCTGAATACTATATGGGGACAAAGAGAGGCCTATACTTGATGAAGGCGCTTTGGGGAGCTTATACTATATGGGATCAGTGTCAGCTATCTAATTACTGTATAGAGTCACTGTGGGGACCTAACTTCTAAAAGGTAGCACAAAGGGGGCATATACTAGTGTAAGGGGCTAAACTACTATTTAGGGGGAATGGGAGGGACCCAATACTTTATGGGGTCAGTGTGGTGGACCTAGTACTATAGGGGGCAGAGTGGGGGCCTAACTATTGTATGGGAGGAGGTCAACTCTAAGTGCAGTTGCAATCTACATTCATTAGTACAGGTATAATTGCTGTGTTTGGAGAGTTTGCTGCGTCCCCCCCCGGAGACATTGGGTCCATTACACCGGGGAAATTATACAATATCTACATTTGTCACTCATTGTACTTCACGTAGAAAAACTTATAAAAGCCTCATAGAGATATAGCAGGAGGAGCGAGGACCCAGGAGACGCCGGGTGAGCTGCTGCTGGTGTTACTGATCTCTCACAGTACGTATTCATTGTTACCATTTATTACACCTTCTACTTCTCATACACATCACTGCGTCAGGATACAATCCTTCTATAGTGTCTGTTATCTCTCTATTATGGGGCTGTTATATTGTTATTAACCCTTTATACAGGCAGCTGGTTTGAACTTTGGGTGGCACTTTTTTTTTTTTTTTGTTATGTTGCTTTGTTAGGCCACAGAATATAGATGTGAGGCCCCGGCTCCTGTATACTGCAGGCACACAGCTACAGTATATAGATGTGAATCCCCCTGCTCCTGTATACTACAGGCACACAGCTACAGTATGTAAACGTGACACCTCTGGCTCCTGTTTACTACAGGCATACAGCTACAGTATATAGATGTGAGGCCCCCGGCTCCTGTATACTGCAGGCACACAGCTACAGTATATACTGTAGATGTGAGGCCCCTGCTCCTGTATACTGCAGGCACACAGCAACAGTATATGGATGTGAGGCCCCCGACTCCTGTATACTGTAGGCAAACACCTACAGTATATAGATGTGAGGCCCGCGGCTCCTGTATACTGTAGGCACACAGCTACAGTATATAGATGTGAGTACCCTGGCTCCTGTATACTGTAGGCACACAGCCTCAGTATATAGATGTGAAGCCCGCGGCTCCTGTATACTGTAGGCACACAGCTACAGTATATAGATGTGAGTACCCTGGCTCCTGTATACTGTAGGCACACAGCCTCAGTATATAGATGTGAAGCCCGCGGCTCCTGTATATAGATGTGAATCAGAGTCCGCTCCCCCTGTTTCGCCCTCTCCCCGCCCCTCTGTTGCAATGGGTGTAAAATAGATGTGAAAATTTATTTGCATCTGCCAATTTTACACCCCAAAATCTGACTTTTTTGTATGATACATTGTCGTAGAGTCTGGTCTAATTGGACTGTTATCTCTTTAACCTCTTAACTGCTGCCAATACAGCGTCTCAGTAGTCGTTGCATATAACAGGAGCTCGGTATGTTACAGCTGACTCCTGTCTGCAATTACTGGGTGGGGACCTCAGTCCGATTGCGGAAATTTAACCCTGTGCATGCTGCGATCATTACTGATTACAGCATGAACCGAGCGCTGGCAGGTGCAGCACCCTCATAGACTTCATCAGCAGAGCACCCATCTGACTTATCGACGCTATAAAGAAGCAGGTGCCATGATTAGAGATGAGCGAGCATACTTATCCAAGCTTGGTACTCATGCGACTATAAGGGTACTCGATGGTACTCATTACTCGTCATCTCGCGATACTCAAGACAATGGCATCTTCCTCTTCATACATGTTTGGCGACTTTTTCTCTGTCAATCATCATGCAGGAGAGGCTTTGGGAGCTCGTAGTATCACGTGGGAACCCTAGATGTCCATAGCAGCGATTGGTTGGCCAGATCAGATGACCCAAGCATATAAGAATTTGCGCCGGCGGTGTTTGCCTTACATGCATGCTGGATTAGTAGGGAGAGAGCTGCTGATTGTCAGGGAGAGCGCTAGGGACGGAATTAGCGTTCCAGTAGGCAGGGATACTAGAGAAAGAACCAAACAGCCCTTGTAAGGGCTTAAAATTTTCATTTTTTTTTTGGAGTACTCCAGACTGCTGGCTGGGACTTGCAGTGCAGCAACCACGATCTTAGCAGCACACTGTGGTGATCGGCTGCTGGCATAAAGGGGACATTAGGTGTTGCATACAGACCCCAAAGAAGTCCTGAGTACTATTATTTTTTTTTTTGTGGCTGGTGCTGCTGCTGCTGTCCATTGTATTGCTGTGATTTGTAGTACAGCTGCATAGAACCTCACTGCTCATTGTCCTGTGTAAGAAGTGGCATACACCATATAGCATTACTTACACACAGACTCTATACGACTACCTCCAAAAGTAGTCTGAGTAATATATTTTCTTGGCTTGCTGTGATCTGTAATGCAGCTATCTCAGTCTTGACTGTGCAGTTTTTATAAAATGGTGAACCCCAGGGGTAAGGGTCGAGGGCATGGATGTGGGGTTCCAAGCGATGCAGTGGGCAGAGGCCGTGGTTCTGGGCAAGGTGACACAGCACCACCTGTTGAGGAGGGAGCAGTAGCACACCGCAGACATTCACTCCCTAGCTTCTTCTCGCAACTTACGGGGTCTCAGGGTACACCGCTATTGAAACTGCAGCAGTGTGAACAGGTGATAATGTGGATATCGGATAATGTATCCAGTAACATATCCACCTAATCTATCCTTATTTATGATACTTGTGTTGTGTCTTGTGTTGTGGGTGTCTTTTGCCGTCCTTTCATTTTGTTTCAAAGGCAGTAGTCAGCAGCTCGGTAAAGGCCACTTTTTCGGCTGTTTTTAAAATCTTCCTTGCTATGTATACACTGGGATCGGTTGTCTCAGTGATACATTCTTTGGCTCTCTTTGTACACTATTGATAAAGCCCATTGACATATGCGTCAGGGCTGATGTGGGCATGGGGGCGGAATTGGTAACTTGCGCATGCGCACCTCTGTCACTAGGACGCAGCAGCCATGTCTGGGAGTGTGGACGGGTGACATCATTTATGGGTAAGGTCTGGTAACTTACTTATACAACTCGTGTTATTTGATTAAACTGATTGCGAGTGGGGTATATATATGTTGTATGTGTTGAGTAACAGTACCCTTAAGAAACGGAACGCATGGGGTCTTGTGGACGCCGACATGGATCCTCCCACTTGGTAATATTTCTTTTAGCCTCGGTTTTTCATTTACCATGTGTTATCTTTGTACTTGTCCTTATCTCATTTTGCAACATCAGTGTTAGTGAGGGTCCATTATACTCTCAGATCGGTGTCTCCTTGTGCTGAGCCTACTGCACACGGTACTGTGTTTGGTTTTGTTTGTGTATTTGAAGTGATTTTATCTTGTCTATCCCACTTGCTTCTTTTTGTACCAATAAAGTATATCTTCACTGTTTACATTGATTTATTTTATTTAGTTAGAAGTGCCGCCCATGCATTAGACGTGCTTTTTCTTGTGGTCGTTCTTCGATTTCAAATTTCAAATCAAATCGACTTCAATTCAAGTGCTATTTTGCAGGGCTGTCAGCTCATCTATTGTATCTCCAAGGTACACGCCACAGCTAAAAGGAACAGACAGTGAGAATGGTGGATCCTAATTTAGGATCCTTGTGTTGTCCATTTCGAACCATATTATTTAGCAAATGGGGAAACAGAAAAAACACAGGGCAGAGCGCCTCATAGGGTGACACAGTATATTCAAAAGCACCGTGGCGATGAAGTTACACACAGGTTTAAGCTCACCTGATGTGGTTGTGAGAAGCCACAACCACTATAACAGCATGTAAATGGTATAATGTAAACTTGGCCGCTGCAGGAGACTCTCAGCCGCAGAATCCTTGGGCGTGTGTAGTCATATGTAGAATCCAAATGAAAAAGGGAGATATGTCCCCGAGCAGACCATAAGTATAGAAGATAATTTTATTGGTGTATATCCACAGGTAACGCCAGGGCCGATTCTGGGGTCTCCGCCCCCTGAGGCAAACCGCAGGCGGCCGCCCCTCACTAGCTCCCAACCCCCCCCCCCAGACCACAATGCGTACCCGGCACCCCCGTATACAAAGAACACCCCACCCCCCGCACGCACGCGCTCCAGCTCTGCATCCGCTCACCTGTCCTGCCGCAGCACTCCCGCCGCCAAAGCTCACCGCTGTCCCCTGCCGCGCTCCCGCGCCGTCAGTCAGCGGCTGTCATCGCCGCCATCCCGCCGCCAACGATAACCGCTGTCCCAGCTCATCGCGGCCCCCGCTGACCCCGGGCACTCACGACTTGCTGAAAGACTTGACAGCGCGGGAGCGCAGCGGGGGACATCGGTGAGCATTGGTGGCGGGACCGGACGGCTGCCGCAGGACAAGTGAGCGGCTGCAGGGCGGCTATCTGCCGCCCCCTGCATGGCCGCAGAATCTGCCGCCTGAGGCGGAATACTCATTCCGCCTCATGGCAGAAGCGGCCCTGGGTAACGCGTTTCGAGAGCGCTGGGCTCTCTTTTTCAAACCTCCAGGGTACTTTAAACATGGTACACATCGAGATCTAAGTATGCAAACACACAAACACATATATCGGATCAGTCCACCCACATCATTAACAAGGGTGCAATATTGATCAACTATTAACACTATTAAGTGGTCATAGATCATAAGATAGTGTTCTAATACAACATTATTCATAAAAGCAGGACTTATAGATTCATATACCATCATAAAGTGAGTTAGTTTCTCAGCACTTACATGCTAGCTTCGCTCTTGACTTCCACATTGGTGTAGGACCTTTGCACATGTGCACTCCGATCAGCACCATGGTAACCGGAGAATCTACAGGTCCTATATGTGGGGAGAGCTGGGCCAAATGGAAACGAGGGAGGATTAACCCCTCTCTATCCTACTACTTAAAATCCAAGTATTAGATATCATTAGTATACAAATATAATACTCGAATATCATTAAAAATATACTTAATGGCAGCATATGAAAATATATAAAAAGTATAAAAATGGTAATAAATATATAAACATATAAACAAAATTTTCCAGATCTAACTAATGAATAAATATAGGTTAATGAATAAGTAAACAAATAAATAAATAAATAGCGCACATAGAGAAAAATGGAAATGGATTAATAAATGAAGATAAATCCAGAATAAATATACTCAACCATCTCATATATTACTTTCAATAGCTTCATTCAGTCCCCAGGGGATAAGGGAAGAGATTTTAAATATCCAAAACATTTCCCTACGTCTAAGTGTGGCAAACCGATTACTTTGCCCACATGGGACATGTTCGATAGGTATTATCGTAAGCCCCCTAAAGGAACCCCCTTGACAGACATTGGCATGACGCGATACACTGTGTTTGGCGAACTGGTTATTGACATTAGACCGAAGTTTATTCAGTCGGGTACATAAATTCATCTGCGTTCTACCGACATATTGGAGACTGCAGGGACACTTTAATGAGTATATATGTGGTAGCACAATTCATGAAGCTATTGATGTTGAATCTTTCTCCAGTGACATTACTCTGAAAGTAGTGATGGTTATGTGTTATCGTTAAGCAAGATTTGCAACGAGCGGTGTTACATCTATAACTACCACAAGGTTTTAAACCGAGTTCTGTTTTGGTGAGTGAGTTGATGGTTCTTAGTCTACTGGGAGCGATATGGTTTCTAAGAGTATGTGCCCTTCTATAGGTAATGCCAGGTATTTTAGCCAATATTTCTTTCAAATATGGATCATTGTGCAGAACATGCCAATGTTTCCAGAGGATTTTTCTGATGTTACGCGCAGAGTGGTTAAAAGCAGTAACAAAATTGTGTTTAAAATCTATCCTTTTTTCTTTTTGTGGATAGTACTATCTTTTACAGTTAGACAAGTTTCTTGGGATATATCAAGAGCTGCCAAATATGCATTTTTAATAATGTTTGTAGGGTAATGTTTCTCTTTAAAACGTTTTGTCATAACTCTACTTTGTTTTTTATAATCTCCGTAATCGTTTAAATTGCCCAAAGGGGACTGTGGTTTTCCACTTTTTAAAATGGGAGCTTCTAAAATCTAACAGGCTGTTACAATCAACCTTCTTAAAAAAGGTTTTTGTATTAATCATATTATTATTTATATATAAAACCAAATCTAACTATTCAATACTTGATTCTGAATATGAATGTGTGAAATTCAGACCCCAGTTGTTCGTATAGAGGTATTGCACAAAATCCATCAAGCTTTCACTATTACCATTCCATATAAACACTAAATCGTCAATATATCATAACATAGTAACATAGTAACATAGTAAATAGGGTTGAAAGAAGACAAGAGTCCATCAGGTTCAACCTAGGAAAATCCTACTGTGTTGATCCAGGAAGGCGAAAAACCCCTATGGGGCAGAAGACAAACGCCCCACCACAGGGAGAAACTCCCCCCCCTCCCCCGACTGCAATGGCAACCAGAACAATCCCCGGATCAACGTATCACCAGAAATCTAATGCCCATAACTTGTAATATTATATTTTTCAAGAAAATCATCCAGGCCTCCCTTGAACTTATTTAATGAATCAGCCATGACAACATCATGTGGCAGAGAGTTCCACAGTCTTACCGCTCGTACAGTAAAGAACCCGCGTCGATGCTGATGATGAAATCTTCTTTCCTCTAGACGTAGAGGATGCCCCCTTGTCATTGTTACAGACCTAGGAGTAAAAAGACCACTACAAAAATCTCTGTACTGTCCATTCATATATTTGTACATTGTGATCAGATCGCCCCTAAGACGTCTTTTTTCTAGCGTAAATAACCCCAAGCGTGATAACCTGTCCTGGTACTGTAACCCACCCATTCCCTTAATGACCTTTGTTGCCCTCCTCTGCACCCGCTCTAGTTCAGCTGTGTCCTTCTTATATACCGGTGCCCAAAACTGTACACAGTATTCCATGTGTGGTCTGACCAGTGATTTATAAAGAGGCAAAACTATGTTCTCATCTTTAGCATCTATACCTCTTTTGATGCACCCCATTATTTTATTAGCCTTGGCAGCTGCTGCCTGGCACTGATCACTAAAGTTGAGTTTACTGTCCACCAATACCCCCAGGTCCTTTTCGGAAGTAGTTTTACCCAGTGTTTTATTATTTAGCACATAACTGTACTTATTATTTCTATGGCCCAAATGCATAACCTTACATTTATCCACATTAAACTTCATTTGCCATTTCTCCGCCCAAGCCTCTAGCTTCTCCAAATCCCTCTGTAATATGATATTATCCTCCTCTGTACTGATTACTTTACCCAGTTTAGTATCATCTGCAAAAATGGAGATTCTACTCTGTAGCCCCTCTACAAGATCATTAATAAAAATATTAAAAAGAAGTGGACCCAACACTGACCCCTGTGGTACCCCACTAGTAACTAAAACCCAATCTGAATATGTTCCATCAATGACCACCCTCTGTTTTCTATCACACAACCAGTTACTTACCCATTTGCATACGTTTTCCCCGAGTCCCAGTATCCTCATTTTGTAGACCAACCTTTCATGCGGCACAGTATCAAATGCCTTTGAAAAGTCCAGATACACAACATCCACAGCCTCCCCCAGGTCCAGTCTATAACTTACCTCTTCATAGAAGCCGATCAGATTAGTCTGACAGGACCGATCCCTCATAAATCCATGCTGGTGCTGCGTCATAAGATTATTTTCATTAAGATACTCCAGTATAGCATCTCTTACAATCCCCTCAAATACTTTACCTACTATAGATGTTAGACTTACAGGCCTGTAGTTTCCAGGATCACTCCTTGACCCCTTCTTGAATATTGGTACCACATTAGCTATGCGCCAGTCCTGTGGAAGAATCCCTGTCGTAATAGAATCTTTAAATAATAGGAATAACGGTCTGTCCAACACAGTATTTAATTCTTGCAAAACCCTAGGATGGATACCTTCTGGGCCCGGTGACTTATGGATTTTAATGTTTTTAAGGCGTTTCCCCACTTCTTGTTGTGTTAGGCAGGTGAGATTTATGGGAGGATTAACATTATCCCTAGTCATGTCGTCTGTTATGGGATTCTCCTCTGTGAATACAGTAGAGAAGAATGTATTTAGTAGATTGGCCTTTTCCTCTTCCCCCTCCACCATTACACCCAGATTATTTTTGAGGGGACCAACATTTTCGGTTTTAAGTCTTTTGTTATTTATATAGGTGAAGAACATTTTGGGATTTGTTTTACTTTCTGTGGCTATCCTTCTTTCTGTTGCTATTTTTGCTTCTTTTATTTGTGTTTTACACATTCTATTCTTCTGTCTATAGTTGCTCAATGCTTCCCCACTACCTTCTTGTTTTAGTAGTCTGAATGCTTGTTTCTTATCATTTATTGCACCCCTTACAGCTGTAGTTAACCACATTGGATTTCTCTTATTTCTACTACGTTTATTCCCATATGGTATGTGTCGTTCACACGATTTACCCAGGATGCTCTTAAATATGTCCCATTTCTCTTGTGTACTTTTATTTCTGAAGGCATTGTCCCAGTCTATGTCCCCGGGGTCCTCTCTTATATCTCAGGGCAGTGTCCCAGTCTATGTTCCCAAGGTCCTCTCTTAGTTTTTGGAAATTAGCCTTCCTGAAATTTAATGTTTTTGTAGCCCCTCTGCTAATCATTTTATTGAAGGATAATTGAAAACTTACTATGTTATGGTCACTATTACCTAGGTGACCCCCCACCTCTATTTTTGATATTCTGTCGGGCCTATTGGTTAAGATCAGGTCCAGAAGGGCCCCCCCTCTTGTTGGTTCCTCTACTAGTTGGGAAAGGTAATTATCTTTTACTATTTCCAAAAACACGCTTCCCTTCCTGGAGCTGCAGGTTTCTGCTTTCCAGTTGATATTTGGGTAGTTAAAGTCCCCCATAATAATGACTTCCCCCTGCTTCGCTGCCGCATCTATTTGTCTTATAAGAAGATTTTCTGATTCTTCCACTATACTTGGAGGTTTATAACTCACTCCTATAAGAATTTTATTATTCTTTGTCCCTCCCCTTATTTCTACCCAAAGAGACTCCACATTATCATCACATATATCCTCCCACAGAATAGGCTTAAGGCATGATTTAACATATAGACAGACCCCTCCCCCTTTCTTATTTTTACGGTCATTTCTGAATAGACTATAACCCTGGATATTAACGGCCCAGTCATAGGTCTCGTCCAGCCATGTCTCGCTTATCCCCACTATATCATATTTCTCTTCAACCATTATGAGTTCTAATTCCTCAGCTTTATTAGTGAGGCTTCGAGCATTAGTATACATACATTTAATATGTTTGTCCATATTCCCTTTCCTTTTATCACTAGTGACTGTTGTAACCCCTCCCGCCGCTCCACCCCCAGTTCCATAATCTAGGCCCAGCTCTCCATCTACTCTGTCTTCACTTACTATATTGTAGTTGCCCTCCCCCCCGGTCCCTAGTTTAAACACTCCTCCAACCTCTTAGCCATCTTCTCCCCCAGCACGGCTGCACCCTCCCCATTGAGATATCGTTTATACATAATAATATTATCAGACCACTGACTAGGCGCCTGTATAAATGTTTTTTCGAATTCTCCCATATAAATATTTGCAAAACTGGGTGCAAAACGCGTGCCCAACGTGGTCCCCCGACACTGGATAAAAAAACTGCCCATCAAAATTAAAAACATTATTTTTTAAAATGAATCTGATGCCATTTAGTATAAAAGCTCTTTGTTTTCTAGACATGGCTTGGTCATTAATTATATGTTGTTCTATTATCTGGACCCCTTTGTCGTGAGGGATGTTGCTGTATAAAGCAGCAACATCTAGGGTTACCCATAGATATGTATGATGCCATGTAATGTTCTTCAGCAAATTAATAAGACTTGCTGAATCACGTAGGTAGGAATCTAGTCTGTGTACATATTTTTGCAACAAGATATCGATATACTGGGAAAGATTACTTGTTAATGAGTTAATACCGGCTATAATTGGGCGTCCCGAGGGATTCTTAATATCCTTATGCAGCTTAGGTAGGTGGTAAAAAATGGGGGTGGTCGGGGGTTGATAATATTCATGATCCGACAGGATACAGTAAGCTTCTTTAACATACTCCTCTCTATCTTGAACAACAACCCCCCCTCCCCTGTCCGCTCCACGAATAACTATGCTCTCATTGGACGCCAATTCTTTCATAGCCAATCTCTCTAATCTTGTGAGATTGCTGCCTTTTACTACATGAGAATTAATGGATCTAAAATCAGTTGCAACCAAAGAAAAATAGGTGTCTATATTATGGCCCTGTAATTGTAGGGGATCAGTATGAATCATAGGTGGTTCATCTCCAGTATTTTCAGAGGCTGAAGTTGCAGAGGAACTTGCCCGTTTAAAGCTGAATAAGGCGATGGGTCCAGATGGGATCCATCCCAGGGTTCTTAAAGAACTCAGATCTGTGATTGTTGCCCCCCTGACAGATCTGTATAACCAATCCCTGCTAACAGGAGATGTCCCAGATGATTGGAGAACAGCCAATGTTATACCAATCCACAAGAAGGGGAATAGAGAAGAGCCCAGTAACTACAGGCCAGTGAGCCTGACATCTGTAGTAGTGAAAATGATGGAAACTCTTCTAAAAAATAAGATAATGGATCACCTAAGAATCAACAATTTAATGGATCCAAACCAGCATGGCTTTACTGAGGGCCGATAATGTCAGACTAATCTCATTGATTTCTTTGATTATGCCACAAAAGTGCTGGATGAAGGTGGTGCTGTGGATATCGCCTATCTGGACTTCAGCAAAGCTTTTGATACAGTTCCCCATAAAGAGCTGATAGAGAAGTTGGAGAAAATTGGACTAAATCCATGGATAGTTGAGTGGATTTGTGGTTGGCTGAAGGATAGATATCAGAGGGTTGTTGTTAATGGTGAATATTCCGAGCAGAGACTGGTTACAAGTGGTGTGCCACAAGGGTCTGTTCTGGGTCCTATTCTTTTTAATATGTTTGTAAGTGACATAGGAGAAGGGCTGGTAGGTAAAGTTTGTCTGTTTGCTGATGACACAAAAGTGTGCAATAGGGTGGATATTCCTGGAGGTGTCAGTAATATGGAAAATGATTTAGCTTTGCTAGATAAGTGTCCAAACAGTGGAAATGGAAGTTCAACGTTTCCAAATGTAAAATAATGCACTTGGGGAGGAGGAATCCTCTATCAGAGTATCACATCGACAGTACTGTGTTGGAAAAGACTTCAGAAGAGAAGGATTTAGGGGTAGTGATATCAGACAGCCTTAAAATGAGTCACCAGTGCAACCAGGCGGTGGGGAAAGCATATCGTATGCTGGGGTGTATAGCTAGAGGTATAACCAGTAGGAAGAGGGAGATTGTGATCCCGCTGTATAGAGCTCTGGTGAGGCCACATCTGGAATACTGTGTCCAGTTCTGGAGACCTCACCTAAAAAAGGACATTGATAAAATAGAACGGGTCCAAAGACGGGCTACAAAAATGGTGGAGGGTGTGAAGCATAAACCATATCAGGAAAGACTTAAAGATTTGAATCTGTATAGTCTGGAGGAAAGACAGGAAAGGGGGGACATGATGGAAACCTTTAAGTATGTTACAGGACTAAATAAGGTTCAAGAGGGAAGTGTTTTTAGTAAAAAACTGAGCTCAAGAACAAGAGGACACAGTGAGAGGTTAGTTGGGGGAAAGATCAGAAGCAATGTAAGAAAATATTATTTTACTGAAAAAGTAGTAGATACCTGGAACAAACTTCCAGCAGAGGTGGTTGGTAAATCTACAATAACAGAATTTAAACACGCCTGGGATAGACATATATCTATCCTAAGATAATAAGAAAGAAAATACTAAAAGGGCGGACTAGATGGACCCAGTGGTCTTTTTCTGCCGACAATCTTCTATGTTTCTATTTTTCTATGAGGTGTGGGAGAGACACTACATCGATGCCAGGAGGATCAATATCAGATGTATCATAACTGTTTTTCATAGAAAAATGCCTCGTGAGGGTAAGTTTCCTAATAAAATTATTTAGATCTAAAAATAGATTGAATTCATTTATTTTATTAGTAGGACAAAGAGATAGCCCTTTCTCTAACAGGCTATTTTCAGCTTCAGTTAGTGGATGGGAGGAAAGGTTAAAAATCTTTACATGATCTGTTTGTTTCTCTTTGAACTTGGTGATATTTCTTTTCTTACCTCTTTTCCCTCCCCTGACTCCTCGTTTAGATCTACGTTTTTGCTGGTGGTTTTCCTTTTCATCCCCATCGGGCTGAAGTATTCTGTTAACTTTAACCACTTCAACTGCTTTTAACCACTCTGCGCGTAACATCAGAAAAATCCTCTGGAAACATTGGCATGTTCTGCACAATGATCCATATTTGAAAGAAATATTGGCTAAAATACCCGGCATTACCTATAGAAGGGCACGTACTCTTAGAAACCATATCGCTCCCAGTAGACTAAGAACAATCAACTCACTCACCAAAACAGAACTGGGTTTATAACCTTGTGGTAGTTATAGATGTAACACCGCTCATTGCAAATGTTACTTAGCGGTACGTTCACACTTACCGGATCCGCAGCGGATTTCATTTAAATAACTGAACACAGCATCAAATCTGCACCATCAAATCTGCTGCGGATCCTGTAGGTGTGAACGCACCCTAACGATAAAACATAACCATCACTACTTTCAGAATATTGTCACTGGAGAAAGATTCAACATCAATAGCTTCATGAATTGTGCTACCACATATGTTATATACTCATTAGAGTGTCCCTGCAGTCTCCATTATGTCGGTAGAACGCAGATAAATTTATGTACCCGACTGAATAAACTTTGGTCTAATGTCAATAACCAGTTCGCCAAACACAGCGTATCGCGTCATGCCAATGTCTGTCAAGGGGGTTCCTTTAGGGGGCTTACGATAATACCTATCGAACATGTCCCATGTGGGCAAAGTAATCGGTTTGCCACACTTAGACGTAGGGAAATGTTTTGGATATTTAAAATCTCTTCCCTTATCCCCTGGGGACTGAATGAAGCTATTGAAAGTAATATATGAGATGGTTGAGTATATTTATTCTGGATTTATCTTCATTTATTAATCCATTTCCATTTTTCTCTATGTGCGCTATCTTTAGCCATGATATTTATTTATTTATTTGTTTATTTATTTATTTGTTTACTTATTCATTAACCTATATTTATTCATTAGTTAGATCTGGAATTTTTTTTATATATTTATTACCATTTATTACCATTTTTATACTTTTTATATATTTTCATATGCTGCCATTAAGTATATTTTTTTATGATATTCGAGTATTATATTTGTATACTAATGATATCTAATACTTGGATTTTAAGTAGTAGGATAGAGAGGGGTTAATCCTCCCTCGTTTCCATTTGGCCCAGCTCTCCCCACATATAGGACCTGTAGATTCTCCGGTTACCATGGTGCTGATCGGAGTGCACATGTGCAAAGGTCCTACACCAACGTGGAAGTCCAGAGCGAAGCTAGCATGTAAGTGCTGAGAAACTAACTCACTTTATGATGGTATATGAATCTATAAGTCCTGCTTTTATAAATGATGTTGTATTAGAACACTATCTTATGATCTATAACCACTTAATAGTGTTAATAGTTGATCAATATTGCACCCTTGTTAATGATGTGGGTGGACTGATCCGATATATGTGTTTGTGTGTTTGCATACTTAGATCTCGATGTGTACCATGTTTTAAGTACCCTGGAGGTTTGAAAATGAGAGCCCAGCGCTTTTGAAACGCGTTACCTGTGGATATACACCAATAAAATTTGCTTCTATACTTATGGTCTGCGCACGGACATATCTCCCTTTTTCATTTGGATTCTACATAGAACGATATTATTTGTCATGGTATAAACTTGCTGTGGGTGTCCTCTGCCTTCCTTTCATTTTGTAGCTGTTTCAAAGGCAGAAGTCAGCAGCTCTGTAAAGGCCACTTTATCGTCTGTTTTTTTCATCTTCAATTTCAAATCAAATCGACTTCAATTCAAGTGCTATTCAAACTCAAATGCTACTCAAATTCCAACTCAAATTTTAATTCAAATTAAAAATTAAAAAAAATAAAAAATAAATAAATTTGGTCGCCAAAACAGAAGCGGTGGGGAGAAGTGGTGAGTGACATGATACTGGGAAAATTACCCCAACTGCTAAAGTAGTCAGGGTGTGTCATGCCCCAGCTCTGGTCAGTCTAGTAACTTATAAAGACAAGTTATTAAGGGAGGAGGAGGGGAGCAGTCAGCTTGTCAGGTACTGGCAGGAGAAAACTCTCCAAGGCCTTTGGCCTTCAAAGTGAACTTCAGGCCTTTGACCTTGGTCGCATGTGCCTTGCCCATCTTGGTCTGAGTCAGCACTATTGTCTTGAGGTTGACCACCAGGCTGTTGCCCAGAACTTGGCGTAATGGTGCCATTAGGCAGCCTCAGAGGCATCCATGCATGCTGCCCCTGCTGTTTCCTGTCCATTTCCGTGGTGTTTCCATCATTTTCTGAGGTTGACAGGTTTTCAAGCAACCTTCCCTGAGCCGAGCTTGAGTCCCCTGCAAAAATGCTCAAGTTTCCCATTGACTTCACTGTGGTTTGTTACTCGAAACGAGCACCTACAGTATATTCGTCTTGAGTATCAAGCACCCAAGCATTTTAGTACTCACTCATCACTAGCCATGATCCAAAGTTTTTATCAGTATTATTTTGGTTTAGATGGGACTTTCTGATCTCTTTTTATAATTTTTTTGTTATGTTTTATTTGCATCTGCAGTTTTGGTGTTTCATATCTTCATAATCGATCAATCAATTTCTAATACTGATCTATGCAATGCTATGTCATTGTACAGATAAATAAGATCTGTGCTTTCCTTAATAATATTTACCTTAGTCGGACCTTATTAGCAGAGACACTTTATCAGCGACAGAAGGTTGGTATAGACCATGTTATTCAGGAAGTGACATCACCATGTTATCCAGGAAGTGACATTACCATGTTATCCAGGAAGTGACATCCCCATGTTATCCAGGAAGTGACATCACCATGTTATCCAGGAAGTGACATCCCCATGTTATCCAGGAAGTAAAGCCTTGTGTATATTGGTGATTTGTATAACTTTTGGGGGCAATACAGTACTTTAATAAAAAAATTTGCCAGACTTTTCCTTTAACCCTGTCCTTCTGCTTACTGCTAGAGACAGTTTCTATAGAAAGTCCAAGGAGCCAATTAGAAGAGAAGTGCTCAGCTAAATGCTTCTCCTGGTTTTTCCTTAACATCCTGACTGTTCATAACTTTTCACATGTAATAAAACACACACACACATATACAGATGTAGCCAGGGTTAACATGATCCCTGATGCAACAACTGTGTCAGGGAGCTGTGTTAAGTCAATTAGAATGTCGAGTTAAATGCGTCATTGTGATCAAGTTAACACAGCTACATCTGTGTATATATATATATATATATATATATATATATATACATATATATACACTCACCGGCCACTTTATTAGGTACACCTGTCCAACTGCACGTTACCACTTAATTTCTAATCAGCCAATCACATGGCGGCAACTCATTTAGTGCATTTAGGCATGTAGACATGGTCAAGACAATCTCCTGCAGTTCAAACCGAGCATCAGTATGGGGAAGAAAGGTGATTTGGTGCCTTTGAACGTGGCATGGTTGTTGGTGCCAGAAGGGCTGGTCTGAGTATTTCAGAAACTGCTGATCTACTGGGATTTTCACGCACAACCGTCTCTAGGGTTTACAGAGAATGGTCCGAAAAAGAAAAAACATCCAGTGAGCGGCAGTTCTGTGGGCGGAAATGCCTTGTTGATGCCAGAGGTCAGAGGAGAATGGGCAGACTGGTTCCAGCTGATAGAAAGTCAACAGTGACTCAAATAGCCAACCGTTACAGCCAAGGTAGGCAGAAGAGCATCTCTAAACGCACAAGTATGGCCAACTCTGAGGCAGATGGGCTACAGCAGCAGAAGACCACACCGGGTGCCACTCCGCTCAGCTAAGAACAGGAAACTGAGGCTACAATTTGCACAAGCTCATCGAAATTGGACAGTAGAAGATTGGAAAAACGTTGCCTGGTCTGATGAGTCTCGATTTCTGCTTGAACATGACAATGAGTTCACTGTACTCCAATGGCCTCCACAGTCACCAGATCTCAATCCAATAGAGCATCTTTGGGATGTGGTGGAACGGGAGATTGGCATCATGGATGTGCAGCCGACAAATCTGCGGCAACTGTGTGATGTCATCATGTCACTATGGACCAAAATCTCTGAGGAAGCTTCCAGCACCTTGTTGTATCTATGCCACCAAGAATTGAGGCAGTTCTGAAGGCAAATGGGGGTCCAACCCGTTACTAGCATGGTGTACCTAATAAAGTGGCCGGTGAGTGTATATATATATATATATATATATATATATATATATATATATATATATATATATAGTATTTATTTATTGTAAGTGACAGTGACACTAGTGTTTTATTTTTATTTTTTGCCACGTGATTTTCACATAAATCACAGCTGCACCTAAACCCATGATACACACACCCATATATACAATCAGCACTGCCATATACCCAAACAGCATTGTTACATACATGCACACAACTCTGCTGCATACACACACAGCTCTGCTAAACACACACACACACAGCTCTGCTAAACACACACACACACAGCTCTGCTAAAAATAACACACAGCTCTGATAGATAGAAAGATAGATAGATAGATAGATAGATAGGAGATAGATAGATAGATAGGAGATAGATAGATAGATAGGAGATAGATAGATAGATAGATAGATAGATAGATAGATAGGAGATAGATAGATAGGAGATAGGAGATAGATAAATAGGAGATAGATAGATAGATAGATAGATAGATAGGAGATAGATAGATAGGAGATAGATAGATAGATAGATAGGAGATAGATAGGAGATAGATAGATAGATAGGAGATAGATAGATAGATAGATAGATAGATAGGAGATAGATAGATAGATAGATAGATAGATAGATAGATAGATAGATAGGAGATAGATAGATAGATACAGACAGACAGACAGCACTGCTACATACCTACAAACATATATGCACACATTAGTTTTAATACTTCCAGCTCCTTACCATACTAAAGTTCTGTTGTGGCCATTCTGACTATTCCCCCAGCACTTGAGGGTCCTCCTGCTGTTGTAGGAAGCTGGATGTGATGTGATCAATGTATCCAGCTTCCTCTCCTGCACAGCAGTGATACTAAAGATCTGACCTGGGAAAGAGAAGTTCTATACATGGTTGATAGAAAAACCTGCCGGGTAACCTTACACTGTAATGCTGCCATGATTGCAGACGATAACACATAGGCAACTTAAGCAAGATGTTTCCTCCTTAAAAAGTGAGGATTATGGCCCAGAAAAACCGGAATTCTCCATAGACTTTAGTTTTAAAATGTTTTCTCCCTAAATCGATCTAATAAAATTAACTTTATTTTAACAACTTTTTTGTTTTTTTCAGGCAAATAGATAAGACCAAGAAAACCTTCATCTCCCTATTAGTCCCTATAGTTTAGCCATGTCATAGTCAATGTTGCTCTTGCTTATTCCGCTCATCTCCTGCGCTCTCACGCGTCATCACCAGCTGAAACCTTTCCAGGAGACAATACTTCTCTTATTATATTTCTCTGAGCTCCATGTTTTCTCCAAGACTCACAGACACCGTGTGACATGGAGGAGTCTGGTCTTTTTTATTCTGCGTTTATTATCTTTTCTCTGCCATGTTCTATACTATGTTATATTCCTTGTGTGTTTTTGTTGCTGTTATTATTGATCTGAGATTGATCGGTGATGATCGGTGACTCCAGTCACTTCAGCTGTAATAATGATCTGACGTTACAGCTTATTCTCTATTCCACCACTTTATCGATGTCTTCGGGTCTCCTGTATTATCTTCTATACGTTACTTTCCATATCTAAAGTTGTTGATATTTTTTTCACCTGACTCCATCTTCCTTCTCTCAATGTAAACCCACTGGATGATATTATGCATCTCAATGATTTCTAAAGCTTTAACCAATCAAACAGATTTTTACATTTTCTCCTTTTTTTAATCTGCAGTTTTATGTTATGTTCTCTTTTATATTGCTCAGTTTTCAATTATTTACCACTTATTTAAAAAAAACAAACATCTCCTCTTCTAATATCTACTGAATGTCACTAAAGATTTTCCCTAGTGATTGATATATACATTTCCAGCAATATGTTATGTATCACTTCCTTCTTAACGGGAGGCACATTTCACATCTAGTAGTTATCTGGTTCGGGTTCCTTATTTGCACTATAAATTCTTCTGAGAAGGTGTGTATACTTTTACAACTATATTTTATTGCAAAACATCTTGATTACACATGTTTTAAATGTTCTGTGTCTACATCTATGTGTTGCCAACAAAAAACATAACCTATGTGTAGTGTCTTCCTGCAGTCATGCGCTACTTCATTCTCCTCTGCCTGTTAGTCTGACAGTAGGGAAGACAGTAGGCCAGTAGGCACAGTGAGGCAATGACAATAGCAGAGGCAGTAGGGACAATGAAGCAGTGTAATGAGGGAGTATAATCTACATACTTCAGCCCCAGAGCATTTGTGGTGTCCCACCACAGGTGTTACTAGTCTTACCACCCCTCGCAAAAGCCTTTAGCTCAAAGCGAAGTGGTAATGAGGTCATGTATAAGTTTTGCCACTAGATGTCAGTAGTACGTGTATTCATGTATACAGTCGGACTGGGGTACCTGGGGCCCACCAGAGGAAATAATACTTGGGGCCCACCAATATAGAACCAGTGAGACACGACAGGCTGACCCCGTCCTTTCCTCGATTCATCTATATCTGTGACAAATTCTTTGTAAATAACATTTTTAGTCGAACCAAAACTCACAGAACCCCCTACATTTATACAGCCCTTAGGGTATGCTGGGAGGTGTAGACTCTGAGAGGACAACACTTTAATAAATCACTGTATGCAGAGTCTCCTGGTGACTGCAACCTGTGGGTGACAACCATCAGCCCTGAAGGATTGTACTACTGTACTACAACTCCCAGCATATCTTGAGTGCTGCAGACTGTCAACTTGGGCCCTCTTCCTCGACCAAGTGACACCAAGACTGATATTACCAATAATGCCATATATAGGAAGGAAATATCATCATACATATTACCGCCATACTGTTACTTACCAAATCCTGTATACTGAGACCAATATTACCAATAATACCAGTATACAAGGAGGAAATATTACTGTCACAACCACTACCATCACCACCATATTGTTACTGAGCAAATCCAGTATACTAAGACCATTAAAACACAGTACCAGATAAAAATAACAAATATTACCACCACATACTGACTAACTCCACCGCTGCTACTGATTAATACCACCACATACTGACTGATACCACCACTGTCACTGAATAAGATCCCCTGTACAAAGATCCCTATCTCCTCATACAGTCATATAGAGGTAGCCCCAGCTCTACACAGGTTGTATACACCATATAAATTACAGTGCAGTTACATCAGGTGACGCACAGGGGACGTCCTCTCTGGTCATTTTCATCTTCTTCCCCATCTGCCCTGGGCCATTAGGAGAACTTCTCCGAGCCACAAATCCACAGAATCTGCCAAACAGACATATTAGGTTCCTCACTCTGTCACCATCCTCATCTCTCTGCAAACTGCACATCTGTATTTGCCCCTCTACACCCTCATTTAGTGGGTAGGCTGAGTCTATGTGACCCCCCCTTATAGTATATTCCCCCCTTTGTGAAGCCTCCTTATAGATTGCCCCTTGGTCAGTCTTCCATATAGATGGCCACATCTCCTTGAGAGCCCCCCTCTGTGTAGTCCCTATATAGTAGATGACATCCTCTGTGCATCCTCATAGTATATGGCCCTCCTCTCTGTAGCCCCTATTATAGATGGCCCCTCTGTGTGGTCCACTATAGTAGATGCCCCCCTTATGGTGCCCCCCTAATAGATGCCCCCCGTGTTGTCCCCCTTACAGATAGCCCCTCTGTTTTCCCCCTTATAGATGGCCTCCTTATTTTGCCCTCCTTATAGATGCCCCCTGTGTTGTCGCCCTTATAGATGCCCCCCATGTTGACCCCTTATAAATGCCCCCCAGTGTTGTCCCCCTTATAGATGCCCCCTTATGTTGCCCCCCTTATCAATAGCCCCTGTGTTATCCCCCTTATAGATGCCCGCCCCCTGTATTTTCCCCCTTCTCGATGGCACCCTCCTGTGTTGTCTCCCTTACAAATGGTAAGGATGGGTCACCGACACTGTAGGGCAACAGGTGGTTACAGCGACAAAGGTCGAGGCACAGGTATTCTTCTCAAGTATTCTCAAGTATCCTTCTACTTCTTCTAAAGTTCCAGCAGAGCACAGTACTACATTGGGTTGGGACTCTCAAGACAAACTCCTCTTCACTACAGTGAACTCTTACAACCTATTCTTCTCCACTCCTTTGATCTCACTCTATTCTTCTCAGCACGTAACCAATTCAGCACTGCTACTCTATGTTCACTACCTCTACAGTTCTCGGTGTAGATCTAGGCATGTCAAGTCCAAAGTGATTGTCTACTTGTATGCCAACGTATTCCTTAGTAAAGGAAGCGTTCATTTAATTTACTGGGACTCAGTGGTTATTGTACTAGCACCTACAAAGCAGCTACATCTTCCTTGAGTAATCTCCCCTTTCTGTGGGTGGCGGTACGGACAGTACGGGTGGGTCATAACTCCACTCCGGACCATCGTGATAAACGCCCAAGGGACCCATCATAATGCAGTCATCACCCATCATAACGCAGCAGGTCCCCAACCATACTATCTGGCTAAGCCATACTCCACTGACCAACCACCATTGTAGTAGAGTCACACTCTACCATCTACCACCGGTCGCAGCTGCTGCAACACCATCCGACCAGCTCACATCACACACAGAAACACATAGTACCAACCTACAGTACACTTGCTCTGAACATCAGTGGACACCCGCTTTGGCAGTGGGGCCAGTGAGGTAGCTAGAGGAGGGGGAGTATAGACAGGGAGTCATTGTCATGGGTGAGGTGTTAGGAACAGTTAGGCAGTGTAGCTGTAAGGAGCTGTAGGAACAGCCGTGACAGGGAAAGGAACAGTAAGGACAGTATAGAAATGACAAGATGGAGGAGGTAGGGACAGTGTGACATTGACAAAAACTAATGGCAGAGGCAATAGGGACAGTGTGGCAATGACAGGAGGGGAAGCATTGGGGAAAGTGAGGCAGTGACAGCAGGGGAGTCAGTAGGGACAGTGAGGCAGTGACAGCAGGGGAGTCAGTAGGGACAGTGAGGCAGTGATAGCAGGGGAGTCAGTAGGGACAGTGAGGCAGTGATAGCAGGGGAGTCAGTAGGGACAGTGAGGCAGTGATAGCAGGGGAGTCAGTAGGGACAGTGAGGCAGTGATAGCAGGGGAGTCAGTAGGGACAGTGAGGCAGTGATAGCAGGGGAGTCAGTAGGGACAGTGAGGCAGTGACAGCAGGGGAGTCAGTAGGGATAGTGAGGCAGTGATAGCAGGGGAGTCAGTAGGGACAGTGAGGCAGTGATAGCAGGGGAGTCAGTAGGGACAGTGAGGCAGTGATAGCAGGGGAGTCAGTAGGGACAGTGAGGCAGTGATAGCAGGGGAGTCAGTAGGGACAGTGAGGCAGTGATAGCAGGGGAGTCAGTAGGGACAGTGAGGCAGTGATAGCAGGGGAGTCAGTAGGGACAGTGAGGCAGTGAAAGAAGATGGGAAGTGGGAAGAGTAAGGTAGTTACAGGACAACAGACATTAGGGAGAATGAGGAAGTGCCAGGAGGGGGGCAGTAAGAACAGTGAGGCAATGACAGAACGGGGCAGGAGAGAAAGAGAGAGAGAGAGAGGAGAGGAGGAGAGCCAGGAAGTACAGGGTGCAGTAGAGACAGTGACATGAGGGAAGGCAGTAGAGACAGTGAGAGTGACAGGAGGGGGCAGGATGAAAAGAGAGGCATTGACAAGAAGGGACAGTAGAGACAAATGGGGAGTGACTATAGGGACCAGTAGGAATAGAAGTCATGTGACAAGAGTGAGCAGTAGTGACAATGAAACAGTGACAGGAAGGGGCAATAGGCAGTAGCGGATTATAATAGGTCCATTTCGGGTAGTAGCCCGGGGCCCTGAGCTCCAGCCCATGGCTGCCCAAAAAGACTTAGGCTATGTTCACATGTCGTATGAGACCGGCCGTTCCGTGACCCCGGGCGCATCACAGAACGGCCGGTCTCTGGCCAGATCATCTCGGCCGGTACTTAAGTACCGGCCGGATGATCTTTCCGGCCGCAGAGCCCTGATGTGGGCACTTCAGCGTGCGCATTAGCGCGCGCCCGCATCAGAGCTTTCCATAGCACACAGTGAAGCAGGCGGCCGGAGCCGCTCGCTTCACTGTGTGAACTGACAGGGCTTTCTGCGGGCGGAATTCACTGAATTCCGGGCGCAGAAAACTGACATGTCAGTTATTTGCGGCCCCGTATGGGATCCTGGCCGGAGTGTATACGATGTGTATACGCTCCGGCCGGGACCCCATTGAAATGAAAGTAAGGCATTGTTCCACTGCGCCAAAAGTACGGCCGTTGTTGCCATCGTTGCCAGTGTGAACATAGCCTTATACTTTCAGTGGTGTATTGTCCCTGGCTACAGTCCTGCCATGATTTGCAAACAATCGCTGCTTTTTTACCTCGATTTTGCAAAAAGTAGGGCATCATGACATTATATATCCTGTACTATGAGCACCACGCTAGCGCTGCCCTAGTTACCATGGGGTGGGGAGGCCCAGGCTTGGGGAACAGCCCGGGGACTATCCACCCCTGACAGTAGGGACAGAGAGAAGGTGACAGAAGGGAAGGCAAAAGAGACAATTATAGAGAGACAGAAGTGAGCAGTAGGGAGAAAAAGGCAGTGACGAGAGGGACCATGAGGACGGACAGTGACAGGAGGGATCAATAAGGACAGACAGGAAGTGACAGGAGGGATCAGTAAGGACAGACAGGAAGTGACAGGAGGGATCAGTAAGGACAGACAGGAAGTGACAGGAGGGATCAGTAAAGACAGGGGGCAGAGGACACAAGACAGACACACCCCAGGCTTTATGCAGGCGTCATTCTATGCACCGACTTTTATTTCTTTACCTTCCCTTTCTTGCTTTGCTTCCATGGGAGGCGACAGCACCAGCTACAAGATGGCTGATTCTCTCCACTCATCCCTGTGTGATCTAGAGAGGCTGATTCCCCCCTCAGCCTTGTATCTGAGGAAGCTGCTGCCCCTACCCACCCCCTTCTCCCCTGATCCTGGGCCCCCGCTACATCTGTGGGGCATAATATTCTTCATAGTTATATCTGATTAATTCTAACCCCGTCTTGTATTTATCTCAGGTCGATGGACAATGTAAATTCTATCATGGATCATTCAAACCAAACTCTTATTAAAGACTTCATCCTCATTGGGTTTACTCAGAATTTTCAGGCCTGTATTTTGCTTTTTTCCCTGATTTTTACCATTTATATACTGACCATCCTGGGGAACATCTTCCTGATCGTCACCGTTCTCCTCACCCCTAAGTTACACACTCCTATGTATTATTTCCTCTGTAATCTCTCTTTTGTGGATTTGTGTTACTCGTCGTCTTGTGTTCCGAAATTACTGTTTGATCTATTGTCAAAGACTAGAAGGATTTCCCTCATTGGTTGCCTCCTGCAAATGGACATTAGTGTATATCTAGGAGGAAGTGAAAGCGTCCTGCTGGCGGTGATGGCCTATGACCGGTATATCGCTATACGCTTCCCCTTACATTACACCACCATTATGAGCTGGAGGCTATGTGGATCCATCACTGTCACTATGTACTTAGGAAGTTTAATAGTGTTAATAACTCCCAATGTGGTGAGACCTTTTATATTCTGTAGAGAGAACACATTGAACCATTTTGTCTGTGAGGTGTTGGCTATCTTGGAGGTGGCGTGCGGTGACATCTCCTTCCATCGGATATATATAAAGGTTGTTGGCACTTTTAATCTATTACTCGCTCCGGCTTTTATTGTGGGCTCTTATATTAGTATTGTTATTTCTATATTAAAAATCCATTCTGTCGATGGTAGAGCCAAGGCTTTCTCCACCTGCGCCTCCCACCTCACTGTGGTGCTGATCTTTTTTGGGACAACTATGACCACGTACGTTGGACAGGAGAAAAGTTTTTCAGCTAATCTGAAATATATCACTGTTATTTATGTTGTTATAACTCCTTTATTAAATCCCCTGATTTACAGCTTGAGAAATAATGATGTTCAAAGGGGATTTAAAAAAATGTTCGCTTCAGGTAGACGACACCTATAGGGGGCGCTAGAGGGGAGGGGCAGACCTCTTGCTTTTTGCTTAGTAATTATGCTCACCATAAGGTTCAGTAATAAAAGTCATAGTTCCATCTTTCAGGAAACCTGCACATTTAAAAGAAAAAAAAAACATATTTTTTTTTTCGTTTATTTACCTGACAAAGCTTATGGACATATATTTTAAGTAGGGATGAACGAACCGAACTGTTACGAACCAGATTCGTTACGAACTTTGCAAAAAGTTCGGTTCGGCACCGAATTGAACTTTGAGAAAGTTCGTTACGAATCTGGTAAAAATAACAACGCCGACGCAAAATTGTACTTTTTTCACAGAATAGACCAGGATACAAGGGATTATTACTCCTATAATCCCTTGTATCCTGGTTTTCTGTGAATATCAAGATGTGTGACGTCACCCCTGTTAGGGTGAGACCTTAAATTAGTCTCCTCAGATATACCTGGGTGCTGCCTAATCAAAAATGTAATGTGACAGCTGTCTGTGAGTATCAACCAAGACACATGAAAGCAACTTCTGTATTTAAGCTTATCGAATTTATTAAGGGAAAATCAGTTCATATCTTTACAATAAGGTTCAAAAAATAGGAGAACCGTGTTTAGCCGCAACAACAAAAAGTTTTAAAAAAAAGTCCCATCACTGTCCGAGAAAAAAAAAGTCCCATCACTGTCCGAGAAAAAAAAAAAAAAGTCCCATCACTGTCCGAGAAAAAAAAAAAAAAGTCCCATTGCTGTCAGAGAAAAAAAAAGTAAAAAAAAAAGTCCCATCACTGTCCGAGAAAAAGAAAAGTCCCATCACCTGTCCCAACACTGCACAGTTGTTTTAGAAAAATGTTGGCGACCGCGGACCTCAGTGCTGATGTCTGGTCCTTTAATTATGGGCAAGGGCAGTACATGTCTGTTACTGCCCATTGGGTAAACATTCCCCCAGAAGACCACCAGAAAGTTAGCCCATTCTTGCCACTGTCACCTCCCCGATGCTCTAGGGGGCCAGTTCTGCAAAAGTTCTGCCTCCACCAGCTTGCAACCATCCACCGCTTTGACTGCAGTCCAACCTGCCTCGGTGTCTTACCAACAATGTCAGGCCCGGCGCTCTCAGGCTGTCCTCCATTTTTTGAGCCTGGGTGAATGGAGCCACAGTGGGCAGGAGCTCCTCCGGACCATCAGGTAGGAGATATATGAATGGCTGACCCCAGGTCAACTAACGGTGGGAAGTGTTATAGCCCACAAAGGGAGGAACATTGTCTCTGCAGTGGAGCAGGGAGGGCTGAGTCATACACCTTGTGTATGCCTGCGTGATAAACCTCATAATGCACAGGTTTCTTCGAACATGTCCTGCCAATTGTTAATCCCTTTTGAGGATGCGACCCTGTGAGCAGGCATCAACGACATCATCCCACTTGTCCGTGTTCTGGAAAGTGCGGAGAACAACATCATCAGCGAGGAATCCAAGGCCACCACTCCAAGGCTGAACATACTCCTCCATGAATAGTCTGTTCTTAATCATACTGGCCTGGGTGCAATCAGGTACTGCCTCCTCCTCCTCCTTAAATAGTCTGTTCTCAACCATACTGGGCTGGGTGCAATCAAGTGCTGCTGCTGCCTCCTCCTCCTCCTCCTCCTCCTCCGTCAATTGTCTGTTCTCCACCACACTGGTTCCAATACAGTACTATTACTGCTGCTGGTTCCACTGTCAAATGTCTGTTTTCCACCCTACTGGGTCCAAGGAACTTTGTGTCCTATGTCCTGTGTAATCATTTACACCTTGGCTGTTTTTTTCTCACTATTTTTGCACTTTGATTTTTTCCACTTTTTTAATTGTAATAGCAACTGCAACTAAACGAAACTATACCCTATCAGACTCCCACTATTGTAGCTGCAATTATTCAGCCGTTATTGCAAGGTTCGTTTTAGGTTCGGTTCATACGAATCCGAACTTCACGAAAGTTCGCCGCATCGAACCGAACTTTTCAAAAGTTCACTCATCCCTAATTTTAAGTACTGTAGAGTCTCCACAATGATCTTATCATGTTCCTCATGCCTGAGCAATATCCCATTGCCTATAGTGGAGACTTGATGTGTACAATGGTTATGTAGGTGATACATGTCACAGTAACAGCCACATGATGCCAGGACACAAGGTCTCCATCACAATACCTCCACCATCCTGTTTTTTTCCCCATAGTTCATCCTGGTTCCATCTCTTCCGCCGGTAAGTGATGCACATGCACCTGGCAGTCCACATGATGAGAACATGATCCATTACACAGTATTAAACAAGTTAAATATTATCCAAGTAAACATATTTGTAATTTGGTGTTGACATCAAATTCTTACAGGATGTTGGTAACAACCAATCTACACAAGCAAATACACAACCGTAGATGTCTATACATTAAAGGGGCTCTCTCCAGCAGCTCCACTCATTCTCTATGGAGCCGCTGGAGAAAGCTGAGTACGGCACTTGGCTCTTTCTGGTAGATCCATAGAAATGAATAGAGCCGCTGGTCATGTGCTGTACCCATTGCTGTATTCATAACAAAGGAGATTGGGGTGGGGGGGTACAGAGGTCAGACCCCGGGATCTCTTACTTGTCCCCTATCCTGTGAATAGGGGAAAGGTTAGTTTTGCAAGGACAACCTATTTAAGTTATGTTTTATAATCAGAATAATACAGGGTAAAAGTCTTGAACACATGAAGAAAGAGAGGCGCAAAAGACCATGGAAAAGCCTGACACCATCTGAAATCTATCAGTAATTAAATGTAATCCTGCCACTTAGTGACCAAAAATAGTGGCTGCTTCACCTGCTGGCCTATAATACGGTGTCTTCATGGTGCCACATAAGAAATATCTCATCATGGAAGGAGCACATCTCCTGATGGAAGGAACACCGTTTCACCATAAACCGGCCATGACCAGGTGCTGCCCATAGTATTTCAGGCACAGGAGTGAAAAGAATTATCAGAAGATTTGTCCAACAGCCAAGAAGACCCGTGGAGAACTATAGCTTGTGGCCTGTGGGCATGCTCATCACGCAAGACTCCACTGCTGAGCAACAAGCCTGTGAGATACTAGGAGGATATAGTGGGGTCAGATGAGGCCAAAGTAGAACTCTTCTAATGCTATAATACACACCATGTTTGGAGACCAAAAGGCTCTACATGTCACTGCAAAACCCACAACAGTGCCGTGTGGAGGAGGGGACATCATGGTGTGAGGCCGATTTTAAAAAGACTCTGTCAGCAGGGTTATGGCATACTATCTCAGAGTAGCGTAAACTAGTGACAGAGAGGCTGAGCAGAATGATGGATCACTTACATTGTCCTGTTCAGCTGATTTAGAGATCTCCTCCTCAATAACCTGGACAATAAGCAGTCCTCTCCATTATAAGTGTGAGCCCAATAGTCCTCAGTATTCATGAGAAGCAGAAAACTCCGCCCACCAGCTGCTGATTGGCAGTTATCTATCCATGCTGTGTATAGACAGTCAATTGTCAATCAGCAGCTGGAGGGTGGAGGGAGTGGTGAGGCAAAAATCCCATTCACCTGCATATTAGGAGAACTAGTAAACAGAATGATGTAAGTACGAGGGACTGCTGAGAAGTCTTTGGCTTTACCCAGAAAGAAATAAGATAGGAAGATGAAACTTTACACTCATCCCACATCCTCTACTGATATCACACACTTCTTACATCAGTATTCCAAGTTCTGTAAGCCTTGCAAAAAAAGGATTTCAGTTGTGCCCCAAACCAAGTCATCCTTAGCAGCCATGGCATCAAAAATGGTGTGGAGTTTGGTTCCCTTGAGATGTTTCTTCAGGTTTGGAAACAGATGATAGTTGAAGGAAGCTAGATATGGTGATTGAGGTTGGTGGTCTCCCAGCTGGAATCCTAGCTCCACCAGTTTTGCCGTGGTCGCTTGTGCAGTGTGAGTGGAGGCGTTGTCTTGTCTTGCAGGAACAAGATTTGTTTGAACAACTTGTCGCAAACTTTTGGCCTTCGGAGCTGCCTTCAATTGGTCCAAAAGTTCATTGATGGTGCAACCATTTTGAAGGTAGTCCACTAGCAGATTACCGTCCTTATCCCAGAACACAGACGCCATCACCTAAGTGGCTGATATTTGCACCCTGAACTTCTTTGGACCAGGAGAACCACTGTTCCGCTACTCTTTTGACTGCTCCTTGGTTTCAGGGTCATGCAAATAAATCCAGGTCTCATCCATAGTGACCGCTCCATTCAGGACATTCTTATTAGTCCAGAAACGCTGACAAATGGATCGGGAAGTTGTCACTCACATGCTTTTCTGATCTGTTGTCAAACTTTTGGGGACCCACTTTGCAGATCGCTTCTTCATGTTCAAATGTTCATGGATAATGACACAAACACGTTCAGGAGAAATCCCCATGATGTCTGCTATTGCTTTAGCTGAAATTTGCCGATTCTCCAGTAGGAGGTTGTGCACAGCATCAATGATCTCCAAAACAGCAACCACTCCCAGTCGTCCAGGACGTTCCTTATCATTGGTGCTGAAGCAGCAACCCAGCTCTTACCTGTAGAATAGGAAAGGCATTGATCCCCCAATGTCCTCAACATATTTGCTGTGACTATCACCTTAGCATCCGCCATTTTGTTTTCCTTTGTGCGTGGGGGCACATGAAGCAATACAGAAGGAGAGTTTGTATAGAAGTGAAGATAGTACTGATACTGGCATGTGTAATACGTTGGGGGCCTGATAATGGGGTCTGTAATATGCTGGGTGACTTATACTGGGGTGTGTAATATGCTGGGGGCCTAATAATGGGGTCTGTAATATGCTGGGGGCCTAATAATGGGGTCTGTAATATGCTGGGTGTCTGATGTTGGTGTCTGTAATATGCTGGGGGCCTAATACTGGGGTCTGTAATATGCTGGGGGCCTGATACTGGGGTCTGTAATATGCTGGGGGCCTGATACTGGGGTCTGTAATATGCTGGGGCCTGATAGTGAGAGCTGTAATATGCTGGGTATGATATTGGAGTTTGTAATACACTGGGGGCCTAATACTGGGGTCTGTGATATGCTGGAGGCCTGATACTCGGGTGTGTAATACGCTGGAGGCCTGATACTCGGGTGTGTAATATGCTCTCTCTGTATTGTCCTAACTGTAAGGTCCATAAAATGTGGACAATTTAGGGAGAAAACACTGGTTACCAGCCACACCCTCACAATAGACCACACCCTCACAATAGACCACACCCACAATAAACCACACCCATTGTTGCCAAAGCCAAAGTGTCCTTGGGAAAAATTTTCAAATGTTGCTTCGACCACCGGCAAATGACAGGAGAGCAGAGAGTCAGACATAGCCAGTATAGCAGTAGGTCCTGCAGCAAGATGTCACCAGTCAGGTGGTGCAGCAACAGCGGAGGAAGCATTGGTGGAAGCTGCAATGGTCTGCTGCAGCTCGGTCACCATCTTAGGAAAGTATGACGGTCAGGCGGTTGCTTCCGGTTTGCAGGGGCAAGGATCAGTTAAAGCCAAAATATCCCACTGAACCTTCGCTCAATCTCCTCGGCCAATCTTGGGGGATAAACTGTGCCCAGTTGTTCAATCCAAGGGTTCTTCTAGCAAGTCTCAAGTATTAGGCTATGTTCACTCAACATAAATTAACGGCCGTCGTCGTTTCCGTACAACTACGGCCATAGTTTTACGGCTTTTCATTTTGGCTGCAATGTAATGTAATAACGGCCGTTGAATGCACACAACGTATTACATAACGGCCGTTGTACATACGTCTCCATGAAAAATGGACATGTCAGTTATTTCCGGCCGCTGTTGCTCCAACAACGGTCGTTGTTTTCGATGTGTTCAATTTACACACGGAATACTTATTTCAGCCTCATCAAACCTGATTTTGATGTTAATAATGATTAGTCCCGCCCTTCAGTGTGTTAAAAGGGGCGAGGTGAAGGAATTCAGTGGCACGGCCCAAAGGTACAGCAGGATGCCAGAGATATAAAGCAGGGTAACAGACGCACATCCAAGGCTAAAGTGGAGGGTGCTGAGCAGAGAAAATCCTTTGGCAGGGGATCCCGAAACACAGAGCAACAAGAGTCCGCAGCACACCAGCATATAGTGAAGAGTGGTTTATTCCATCAATAAGGTATCTTGCACCTTATTGATGGAATAAACCACTCCTCACTACATGCTGGTGTGCTGCGGACTCTTGTTGCCCTAGATATAGATATATAGATAGTGTTAAGGTTAAATTTAGATGTTGACCCGTCTCTATGGAGAAAAGTCAACTACCCAGGTAAAGGATGGTTTCAAATATATCTATATAGCAGCTGCAGTTCTGCTTAAACCTTAAAATCACGGACACAGACATCTGATGTACGTATCAGTAATGTAAGTTTGGGGAGCGCCCCCTTTATTAATTTTTATAGTCAGAATATGGGGCGGTACTACTCATGCATAGTGTATTCATATAAAGTATGTAAACTCTCAACACAGGAGGGGTCTTAAGTCACAAGACACATACATGTCACACTCCATAGATGGTCAACTGCTTCCTGTACTGCGCAGTCAAGGTGGTATAACGTGTGAGAAGGTTAGAACAATACATTCTTTGCACTGATAATAAAGGATGATTCCCAGGGCCCAAATGTAACAAACAGTCCGGTTTCTTCTGAGAATGTCCTTCAAAATGATAAGAAGTCGTGAGACATAGTTCACATGAGAAAATTCCTTATTGTCTCCATGTATCAGAAGTCTCAAGGTAAGAGGAATTTCCCAGACATTAGAATCATAAAATTAACCCTATCAATAGATATGGATAAATATTTTTAATTTTCTTTTATGTTCATTATTTATAACTAATTAGTTTATTGCACTATGTGTAAACATTATTAAAACCCAAAGAGCTTCTGCGGATGTATAGATAGATAGATAGATAGATAGATAGATAGGAGATAGATAGATAGATAGATAGATAGATAGATAGATAGATAGATAGATAGGAGATAGATAGATAGATAGATAGATAGATAGATAGGAGATAGATAGATAGATAGATAGATAGATAGATAGATAGATAGATAGATAGGAGATAGATAGATACTGTAGATAGATAGATAGATAGATAGATAGATAGATAGATAGATAGATAGATAGGAGATAGATAGGAGATAGATAGGAGATAGATAGATAGATAGATAGATAGATAGATAGATAGATAGGAGATAGATAGATAGATAGATAGAAGATAGATAGATAGATAGATAGATAGGAGATAGATAGATAGATAGATAGATAGGAGATAGATAGATAGATAGATAGATAGGAGATAGATAGATAGATAGATAGATAGATAGGAGATAGATAGAAGAGAGATAGGAGATAGATAGATAGATAGATAGATAGATAGATAGATAGATAGATAGATAGATAGGAGATAGATAGGAGATAGATAGATAGGAGATAGATAGAAGAGAGATAGGAGATAGATAGATAGATTGAAGATAGGAGATAGATAGATAGATAGATAGATAGATAGATAGATAGATAGGAGATAGATAGATAGGAGATAGATAGATAGATAGATAGATAGATAGATAGATAGATAGATAGATAGGAGATAGATAGATAGAAGATAGATAGATAGGAGATAGATAGATAGATAGATAGATAGATAGGAGATAGATAGATAGGTAGATAGATAGGTAGATAGATAGATAGATAGGAGATAGATAGGTAGATAGATAGATAGATAGATAGGAGATAGATAGATAGATAGATAGATAGATAGATAGATAGATAGGAGATAGATAGATAGATAGATAGATAGGAGATACATAGGTAGATAGATAGATAGATAGATAGATAGATAGATAGATAGATAGGAGATAGATAGGAGATAGATAGATAGATAGGAGATAGATAGGAGATAGATAGGAGATAGATAGATAGATAGAAGATAGATAGATAGGAAATAGATAGATAGATAGATAGATAGGAGATAGATAGATAGATAGATAGATAGATAGATAGATAGATAGATAGATAGGTAGATAGATAGATAGATAGATAGGAGATAGATAGGTAGATAGATAGATAGATAGATAGATAGGAGATAGATAGGTAGATAGATAGATAGATAGATAGATAGATAGATAGGAGATAGATAGATAGATAGATAGATAGATAGATAGGAGATAGATAAATAGATAGATAGATAGATAGATAGATAGATAGGAGATAGATAGGAGATAGATAGATAGATAGATAGATAGATAGATAGATAGATAGATAGATAGGAGATAGATAGATAGATAGATAGATAGATAGATAGATAGATAGGAGATAGATAGATAGATAGATAGATAGATAGATAGGAGATAGATAGATAGATAGGAGATAGATAGGAGATAAATAGATAGATAGATAGATAGATAGATAGATAGATAGATAGATAGATAGGAGATAGATAGATACTGTAGATAGATAGATAGATAGATAGATAGATAGATAGATAGATAGATAGATAGATAGATAGGAGATAGATAGATAGATAGGAGATAGATAGATAGGAGATAGATAGATAGGAGATAGATAGATAGGAGATAGGAGATAGATAGATAGATAGATAGGAGATAAATAGATAGATAGATAGATAGGAGATAGATAGATAGATAGATAGGAGATAGATAGATAGGAGATAGATAGATAGATAGATAGATAGATAGATAGGAGATAGATAGATAGATAGATAGGAGATAGATAGATAGGAGATAGATTAGATAGATAGATAGGAGATAGATAGATAGGAGATAGATTAGATAGATAGATAGATAGATAGATAGATAGGAGATAGATAGGAGATAGATAGGTAGATAGATAGATAGAGAGATAGATAGATAGATAGATAGATAGATAGATAGATAGATAGATAGGAGATAGATAGATAGATAGATAGGAGATAGATAGATAGGAGATAGATAGATAGATAGATAGATAGATAGATAGATAGATAGGAGATAGATAGATAGATAAATTCTTTTTTTTTTATTGGCTAAAATGCTTTATTCACACATATTATAATTGTCTGCTAAATGCTAGGTGTGAACATAGCCTGAAAGCAAACATATTCACAATTTGCCTATGTTCACACACAGTCTATTGGTCATTATTATTTGACCAAAGGCAGAAGGCGAAAAAAAAAAACTTTTCCACAGTGTTGACTGTTCCTCTATGTCCATCATTAACTAATTAAAAAAAATATATACATTTGGAAAATTTGAAGCCTTCCATTGTCAGACACTTCTGTTTTGTTGCTACAAATAAGGACCATACTTGTGACTAAATCTAACTGTGTGAACATAGCCTTTGGCCAATGAATGTTGTTTGGCACTAGTGCTTGTAACGATTCGATTCCACGATCTAATAAATTAAGGAAAATAGCAGAATCTGTGCATTTCCCGTAATTAATGTACATTAGGAATTTGTCTGACTTTCCATAAGTAATAACATATTAAAAAATACTTTGGTCCTAACTTGACCTATAATAGGGAGCCACAGCCAATGGGTCACAAGATTTGTAAAATTGTCGAGTATTTTTTCTTTGCTCCTGTTGTCGTTATCCTGGCATCTGATTTTCCTACTTGTGTGTATGGAGCTTCAAAGCAGACTATTGGATAGATTTCTCAATCATGGTGTATAGTGACACTGGCTCAGTCGCCCTTAGCAACCAATTAGATTCCACCTTTCATTCCTCACAGACTCTTCGGTGGAATCTGATTGGTTGCTAGGGGCAACTGAGCCAATTTCACTTTACACCATGTTTGATAAACCTTCCCCTGTGTATGCTGTCAGCCTGGCTAAATAATCAATGGCTATGGTAGCCTCAGTAACTGCTTGGCTACATTCTGTTGAAGCTGCAGTCCCAGCACCAGGAGAAGAACAGGATCATGGAAATGTAATCTTATTGACAAGGGCTGAAGGGACATCCATAATGATGTCCCTGCAGACCTAGTTCAACAATCATACATCTGTGTAATCGGCTCTGTCAACAACCAACAAGGTAATCTGCCCTCATTACCATCATTTCTTTTTCTATCTAAACATTAGACTATGTCAGGCCCGCTAGTCGTGCAATACTCTAGCTCCAGGGAAGAGCAAGCCTACTCCAGTTGTCAGATTTTAGCTAATAGGCCACTGCCAGCCTGATCCGCATCAGCACGCACCCGCATCAGAGCTTCCCATAGCACACAGTGAAGCGAGTGGCCGGAGCCGCTTGCTTCACTGTGTGAACAGACATGTCAGTTTTTTTCCGGCGGCAAATGGGATCCCGGCCGGAGCGTATCAGATGTGTGTACGATCCGGCTGGGATCCCATTGCAAATAAGGCAGTGTTCCACACCGCAAAACTACGGCCGTAGTTTTACGCAGTGTGAACATAGACTATAACAGTATTTGACGCCCAAATTCTGATGTCAGTCGCGTCCGAGAGTCCCCAGTACTACCATAGGCGCCAACGTTGATGGCAACAAAACGATACATGGCATCAACCACCGTGATCAGGACCACAGAAAAGTACTTCTTAAAATTGAAATACAGCGATCCTGACCGTGGTGGCTGCTGCACGCGTATGTGCTTACCGGTGACAGCGCCTAGGCAGTTGGGGAGATTGGCCACAGACTGAAAGCCTGCTGCTGCCCGCAACCAAATCTCCCGGGTCGGACTGGGCATCACAACAGGCTGCAAATGCTCCCAGATCACGCCGCACGCGCACCTCACGATTCCAGATATGGTAGACTTACCAACCCGGGATTGGAGGTGCAATGATGCATAACTCTCCCCTGTCACAAGAATCTGTATATATTAGCTTTGGTACTACATTGAAACAGGTGACAAATATACACACATTTTGCACAAAAGTAAAGGGTCCTCACCGCAATGTTATGAGCAGACCGGAGGGATGGATTGCCACATGTGTGTGTCCTGTCTCTGGAGATGTGGGCTCAGAATGTCGAGAAGATGGTCGTAAGCTCCAATTGGTATTCTAACAAAGCTTATACATTTTTCAGGATGCCTTTAAATTAAATAAACAAACAAAAAATGTCATAACCACATAGACACATATCTAATAAGGTGTGAGGGGGGAGACAAAGGCAGAAGGTGAAACTGTTAGGCAAAAGCCCACAGAAAAAAAAAAAAAGAATTAAAACAAAAACGCAAAGGCTGTATTCACACACACTCTACTTTGCTCTGACATTTACTGTTGCAGCACTTAGCCATTACAAAATTACAGCTCTATAACTACTTCAGATTGAGATACATACCTACGCAGTTCTTTGTACAGACAACCAATGTGACCACAGGTCTCCCTCCTCACATTTATGGATTGGACCGTATATCGCCTGCCAACTTGCATACGCTGCAGGAGGGCTCGCCTCTGGAAACAGCAACACAACATAAATGGATTTTTTTATGTAAAAATTACTCAAGTACCTATTCATACATTGCATTTTCTGAGCTTTACTCTAAACAGTACTAGGTAGCTTTTATTAAAAAAAAATAATAATAATAAATTATACACATAATTAACTAGAAGTAGCATGTGAACACTGCTTAACCACACACAAATATAAATGAATTCTTAAATAACACTTCCACGCCTGGCTTGAGCACGACGTCGTATGTTGCAAAGAACATCGAGCACCAGTGGAATGTGTTTCCGAAATATCCTCATTTTTGGTCCAAAGGGCTTGGGATGATTCTTTTCTTCCATGTTTTGCTAAAACACCTAAGCACATGGTCTAACTTTTGGGGGTGGAAACTTTATATTGATGTGGGTGTGGCTAATTGGCCTCGGGGCAGAATTCCGAATAAATTACCTGATTCAAGTTGTGATAGGCTAGGGAATGGGAACTTGACAAGAAAATCACACTCTTGCACATGTAAAATATCATATAATATAACCAATGCATTAAGCCCTTTTACCGTCAATGTGCTGTAGAAAGATAGTACTCAGTGGCGGCATCTTGTGGCCAAACAGTAGTAAGAGATCAGTAAAAAAATAAAGAAAATACCAGTGTAGCAGTGCTGGAGAGTACAAGGAACCTTATAGAAAACATTTCCGATATAGAAGATACTGGAAGATACTAGAGCACAGTAAGTCTGTTTGAATGGTGTTTAGTATGGTGTGGTGTGTAAATCAGAGGAAAAAGGTATTTTTTAAAGAATAGCGAGGATGCTCATTAGAGTATAGTATTTGCTTGTGTATCGGGCTACTGAAAAGTAGTCAATAGTCAAGCAAGTACTACGTCCTGCTCGGGTACTCGCTAAAAAAAACTGAGAAGCCTTTTAACAAGCATTAACGTGTCTCTGGAAAGATCATCCCGGCCGTTACTGCAGTACCGGACGGATAATCTTTATGGCCGCAGAGTTCTGATGCAGGCGCATCCATGCATACTCTCCACTGCACACTATGGAGCGAGCACCCGGAGTCGCTTGCTCCACAGTGTGCACTGACATGGTTTTCTATGGCTGCTATTCAGTGAATAGCGTCCGCAGAAAACTGATATGTCAGTTGTTTGCGGCACCACTAGGGATCTCGGCCGGAGCGTATAGGATGTGTATGTATATATGTACTATGTGTATACGCTCCGGCCGGGATCCCATAGAAAAAAAGGTAACATATATTTTTGTAATAATCACAGGCGTTGTACAACGGCCGTGTTTATACGAAAATATATGTTGTGTGAACATAGCCTTAAAATGTACCTTCCGGATCAACAGCGAGATTCTTTGCTAATCTCTATGGATACAGACACAATCAGACATTTGTCTGACTGCATCACCATATCAATGGAGCCCTGACCTTCCGGATCAGCAGAGATCCCGCCGTTGATCCAGTAGGTTGGGGCTCGTTACTCAAACTGAGCACTCGAATCTTGAAAAATACGAGTCGAGTTACGAGCACTTTTATACTCGCTCATCTCTAGTGGATTTCTCCAGTCAGTTTTTTATTTAAAGTATTTGTAAATGATGAACAGTGAGCGATCAGAATGCACCTCCCAAGTAATAAGTCTGGTAACAAACATAAAAAACACGGACTGTTTTGGGGATGGACCATTTTCTTCCTGAGGTTTTCACACCTTTATGATCTAAGTGCAGGTACAATATAGCTGAGCAAAAAAAGCTGTTGGTAAAAAAGGACCACCCTTATATTATTCTCTATGTCACTGTCTTCTTAAATAAACATCACTGCCTCATGGATGGGTTTTCATGTATCTAAATGAAAGTAATAGTTTCATCAAAAATTGTGAACTATTTTGCCACTAGTGTTCATACCTTTGTTTTACTTCAGTCTCAATCCAAGTGACAATTAAAATCATGTTGCTGATAGCACCGTGTATTCTGAGTGAAACGGCAAATGTTTATACAGCACCTGTTGTTTATAGGCCACACAGTGATTGTTTTGCAAAGAATTAATAGTGCCACCAAAATTGGCGTATTGTCCTGGAGTATTTATATTGCACCATTTCTCTGCACTCTGTGTCCAAATAGCAATTTAAATTATGTTGCTGATGGCTCCAAACACATATTGTTTTGCATTTAATTTCTCATGGTACAAAAAAATTAGGTTAATCTTTTTTTCTCAAATATATAAACTGCAATATTTAGAGTTTTTTTCCCCTAAATTTATTTAAATTTAAAGTGTACATGTTCATTAAAGAGAATTTTAAAAGCTTGTATAGTTTTGGTGGATTAAAGGGGTTATACAGTTATGTAAAATACATATTCAATAATCCCCACTTATGGAGACTAACAATCTGCTCTATACTTGTTGTTATTTTATCTGTGTCCTTCCTGAGTTCTAAATCTGCAGCCTTCTGCTCAAGACACAGAAAACTGTCTGAGCTGGTCTTCCCAGCCTCATTTCAGGGGGCACTCATGTAAACAACGTCACTGGTCAGCTGTTAGTAGACTCTGCCAGTTGGGCTCCTTTAAGGTCAAGTTGCTGGTGACCTCAGTGTGATGAACCCTCCTGGCATCACAGAGTGCAGTAATAGCCGGCCAGGGATAATGTTTATAGTGTGTTCTGAGCAGAAGGCAGCAGACTCAGAACTCAGGAAGGACACTGATGTAGTAAGAAGAAGTATGAAGTAGATTGTTAGTGTCCAGTAGGGAGGAATGTATTTTACTTAACTGGATTACCCCTTTAACTATTTAAAATGATATCAAGGGAATTTGAGTGATTTCACTGCTTCTATTGACCACTGAAAGTAGTGCACATGCCCATACTTCATTTTCCTTAGCTGCCCAGCCAATCACAGCATAGCATACCCCTACTCAGATATGCCATAATATAGTGCTTGTGGAAGGGCCCTAGAGGGAACAGGCACTGTACTGGAGAAAGATATAATGTAAACTCCAATATGGTATGTGGAAGGGGAGGAGGTTACTGATGCACTGGCTTTGTAAGGTGGTATGGGAGTATTCACAGTTCCTAGACCTCTGGTATTGAGACACGGTTGACACCGATGCTTAAATATTAAGATTCAGAAGAGGGGTCTTGGCAATGAAACATAACTTTTACTTAACCCTTAGACGACCCAGGGCGTATAGTTACGCCATGGAAGTCTGTCCCCAGACGACCTAGGGCGTAACTGTACGCCCTGGGTGTTTCTCACGCTATGAAGCGTGCTCCGGAGCGGAGCGCGCTTCATAGCAGGTGGGGGCCGGCTGCAATCAGCAGCCGGGACCTCACCGGTAATGACACGCTGCAGCGATCGCGCTGACGCGTGTTATTAACTCCTTAAACGCCGCGATCGCGGCGCGACCGCGGCGTTTAAGTGTAAGTGACAGGGGGAGTCCCCTGTCACTTACCGATCGGGACCCCCGCAGTGTGACTGCGGGGGTCCCGATCGGTAAAACGGGCCGCCGGAGCTCTCTCACCTGCCTCCGCGCGGTCCGATCGGCGCTCTGGTCACTGAGCCTGCACAGGCAGGCTCAATGAGCAGATCGCCGATAACACTGATCAATGCTGTGCCTATGGCATAGCAATGGTCAGTGTAAAAATCCAAGTAGTGAATGTACAAGTCCCCCAAAGGGACTTCAAATGTGTAAAAAAAAAAAAGTTAAAAACACTATTACACTACCCCAAAACCCCTCCCCCAATAAAAGTTGAAATCACCCCCATTTCCCATTATATAAATAAAACATATAAAAATAAATAAATAGATAAACATATAATATACTGTAGCGTGCGTAATTGTCCGATCTATTAAAATATAACAAGCGTCATTGCGAACGGTAAACGGCGTACACGAAAAGAGGGAAAAAAGTGCGCGGATTACCGATTTTATGTTACATTATATATATAAAAAAATTAATAAAAAGTGATCAAAACGTCCGATCTTCACAAATATGGTATTAATAAAAACTAGAGATCATGGCGGAAAAAATGACACCCCATACAGCCCCGTAGGTGAAAAAATAAAACCTTTATAAGCGTCACAATAGTCCCATTTTATTTATAATTAATTGCCAAAAAAAAGGATTTAATTTAAAAAAAATATATAACATTAGAGAATCTGTGTAACCTGCATATGGTTGTGTTCAGACTGACCTATAGAATAATGGTATCATGTCGCTGTTACCATATAGTGCATTACGTAGACACAGGAACCCCCCAAACGTTACCATATTGCATTCTTTTTTGCGATTTCACCAATTTATATCTTCATAAATAATATATTTGGGATTCCATCATACATGTTATGGTAAAATGAATGACGCCATTACACAGTACAACTATTCCTGTAACAAATAAGCCCTTACATGGCCTGTAGATAAAAAACTGAAAGTGCTGGAGCTCTTAGAAGGGGAGGAGGGAAAAACGGAAACACTAAGATCAAAATTTGCGCGGTCCACTGGGTCATTTTGGGCCTGGTCCTCAAAGGGTTAATATGGTTCCAAATAATAATAACAAACAAGTCAGTCGTGTAGGATGAACAGCATGGCCACATACAGATGGGGTGGCCAGGCCTTTGCCTTACAATGTATAAAATATACCAGCTACATATAGACCCACAAGCAGAAATAGTAAACTGTTAGAGGAATGATCTTACCAATGATCTTGTGTCCTCGGTTGTCAGGCCACAGACACAGGACAGTGGTATCACAAAACTGAATCCCGGTCAAGGGGAGAAGGAAACACAATGGCTGGAGAATCCCTAGAAAGTAGGGTCGCTGCGTACTCCTATTCGCTTAAGGAATGTCGCGGCACTTGCCCTATAAAGGGCCACTCCTACCTTATTCTGGCCCTTTATCAGTAACCCTGGTTGTACACTAATGTATTGCCCATCTTTTTCTGCTCAGACATACTCTCTGTAAGGTAGCAGACCTCAAACTGGCTGGCAAACTAACTTGGATTGCCATCTCACCCCTGGCACCATGTTGACTCTCTCACTGACAACCTGACTTGCTGACTGCGTTTATGTCCTCCATTGCCTGGCAGCGACACTGTCTGGTCCTTGGAGACCAGCTGCTAATTACATAGGGACCACACTGGGACTGGTGACCTGGTACTCTGTACCATATCCTGTAATATTGGGCTCTGTCAGTGCTCTTACACCTCAGTGCAGTTTTGGGATTTTGGAAAGTGATGGGATGAAAAGGCCCAGAGAATGTCCTTGTGCTTTCTGTGTTATTTGGACCCCATAGAGGTAGTTTACAGGGTTTATGGGGGGAACGTGTGGCTCAGGTACAATGACCAGCGGAGTGCCCCTTCTTAGACCACAAAGACCTCAGTATTTGGAGGCCAAACATGGAGCACCTATGGGAGCAGGTCGGTCTGAGTACAGCTGTATCTCTACATTCATTAGTACAGGTATAATTGCTGTGTTTGGAGGGTTTGCTGCGTCCCCCCCGGAGACATTGGGTCCGTTACTCCAGGGAAATTATACAATATCTACACGTGTCACTAATTGTATTTGTTAATAAAAAAATGTATAAAAGCCTCGTAGAGATATAGCAGGAGGAGCGAGGACCCAGGAGACGCCGGGTGAGCTGCTGCTGGTGTTACTGATCTCTCACAGTACGTATTCATTGTTACCATTTGTTACACCTTCTCATACAGATCACTGCGTCAGGATACAAACCTTCTATAGTGTCTGTTATCTCTCTATTATGGGGCTGTTATATTGGTTTTAACCACTTAAAGGGAATGGATTATCTAGATTTATTTATTTTTTCTTTTCCTTATTAGAGACAGGTAATAGAGCATCTTCTTTACTTCTAAGTTACTTCTATTCATTAATTGTATTTTTTTATTTTTTTTATTTAAGCACATTTTTATGGGGGCCGCCATCTTGCCTGAGCTTTTTTCACAGCATTTAAAAGCTATATGGCAAGCATGCACATAGACACAATACCTATCCCCAGACCCTATTCTTTTCACGGGACACACTTGTAGGCATGCTCTGTGACCTGTGAGGCCATTGCACAGGGAGGGGGAAGCAAAGCTGCTGTTGTCTTTGCTATCTCTTTGTGTAACCGGATCACTTTACAGCAGCCTCCTCCTTATCATCAAAGAAACAAGGAATCTCAGCTTACTTTCAGCCCTAGTGGTCAGAATGGAACTGCCAAATTTCAGGATTTATAATATACTTAGGGAAAATGGAAGAAATAATACCGACATTCACAAAACAAACAGGTTTAACGTAAAGACTTGATATAAACAATAAGTCAATCTCTGATGACACTGTCCCTTTAAGGATGCAGCTAATGTTGGACCTTTTTGCCTCATTGCTAAAGGAAAGTTCCTTCTTCTTTTTTTCTTTTTTTACTTTTTGATGTTGCTGCATTAGGTCTCATTTATTCGGAGCTCGGAAACTAATTATATTTTTAAAATCAATTGGACAAAGTTGAGATTTTAAATAGTAATAAGGAAACTACAAATACTGAGTTATGTATATTATATGGCTGGATACACATAGGTGAAGAAAACACTTACGTTGTTAGTGCAATCCAATGTGAGGTGTGAGTGAAGTAACGTGGCTGCAGGGGTTAATCTCATCTCAGCAGAGGCCGGGCTGCCATCTAGTGACACTGCGAAGGGAAGAGACACTTAGATCATAACTTAGATGATGAGACAGAATCACTTCACTTCAGAAGCTGTTAGGGTACGTTCACACTGAGTAAATCAGGCGGAAGTTAGCCCGTCTATGGGCTATGTGAGAGCACGCGCGTGCTCTCCTATAGATGGGCTATAGCACACTGACGCAGGCAGGATTAAGCTATGGAGAGTCCCGCTGCGGAATTCGGCCTGATTTACTCAATGTGAACATACCCTTAATCTTCATTAAAAATATTATATAATATATGACAAATTTGACTTTGCATTTCTGCAAATATACACACAGTACCAGCTATGAATTATAATACCTTCCACCAAGTTGCCATTTATTAGAACAATATTACTGCTATACTGTACGAAAACTTCTTCCGGTCACATCAATATGTACAGTTTGTTGCCCAGATTTAATTAAAGATGCCCCTGCTTTCTTTCTGAACCTCCCTGTCCTAACTAATAGTGTCACTTTGCTCTAATATACTGCACTAACTGATGATCAAATGATCCATATAGCATTGTAAAATGATGTGCAAGCAGTACAAAGTAACTGTGCCACTGTCCTATAACGGAGTGTAATACAGTCACCTCAGGTACCTTATCACTGTCCCCTCTAATGTATTGTACCACTGTCCTTTAATGTACTGTACCACTGTTCTCTAATGTACTGTACCGCTGTCCTCTCTAATGTACTGTACCACTGTCCTCTCTAATGTACTGTACCACTGTCCCCTCTAATGTACTGTACCACTGTCCCCTCTAATGTACTGTACCACTGTCCCCTCTAATGTACTGTACCACTGTCCCCTCTAATGTACTGTACCACTGTCCTCTCTAATGTACTGTACCACTGTCCTCTAATGTACTGTACCACTGTCTTCTAATGTACTGTACCACTGTCCTCTAATGTACTGTACCACTGTCCTCTCTAATGTACTGTACCACTGTCCTCTAATGTACTGTACCACTGTCCCCTCTAATATACTGTACCACTGCCCCCTCTTATGTACTGAACCACTGTCCTCTAATGTACTGTACCGCTGTCCCCCTCTAATGTACTGTACCACTGTCCTCTAATGTACTGTACCACTGTCTCCCTCTCATGTACTGTACCACTGTCCTCTCTAATGTACTGTACCACTGCCCCCCTCTCATGTACTGTACCACTGTCCTCTCTAATGTACTGTACCACTGTCCCCCTCTCATGTACTGTACCACTGTCCTCTCTAATGTACTGTACCACTGTCCTCTCTAATGTACTGTACCACTGTCCTCTAATGTACTGTACCACTGTCCTCTCTAATGTACTGTACCACTGTCCTCTAATGTACTGTACCACTGTCCTCTCTAATGTACTGTACCACTGTCCTCTAATGTACTGTACCACTGTCCTCTCTCATGTACTGTACCACTGTCCTCTCTAATGTACTGTTCCACTGTCCTCTCTAATGTACTGTACTACTGTCCCCTCTAATGTACTGTACCACTGTCCTCTAATGTACTGTACCACTGTCCTCTAATGTACTGTACCACTGTCCTCTCTAATGTACTGTACCACTGTCCTCTAATGTACTGTACCACTGTCCTCTCTAATGTACTGTACCACTGTCCTCTAATGTACTGTACCACTGTCCTCTCTAATGTACTGTACCACTGTCCTCTAATGTACTGTACCACTGTCCTCTCTCATGTACTGTACCACTGTCCTCTCTAATGTACTGTTCCACTGTCCTCTCTAATGTACTGTACTACTGTCCCCTCTAATGTACTGTACCACTGTCCTCTAATGTACTGTACCACTGTCCTCTCTCATGTACTGTACCACTGTCCTCTAATGTACTGTACCACTGTCCTCTCTAATGTACTGTACCACTGTCCTCTAATGTACTGTACCACTGTCCTCTAATGTACTGTACCACTCTCCTCTCTAATGTACTGTACCACTGTCCCCTCTAATGTACTGTACCACTGTCCCCTCTAATGTACTGTACCACTGTCCTCTAATGTACTGTACCACTGTCCTCTAATGTACTGTACCACTGTCCTCTCTAATTTACTGTACCACTGTCCCCTCTAATGTACTGTACCACTGTCCTCTAATGTACTGTACCACTGTCCTCTAATGTACTGTACCACTGTCCTCTCTAATTTACTGTACCACTGTCCTCTCTAATTTACTGTACCACTGTCCCCTCTAATGTACTGTACCACTGTCTTCTAATGTACTGTACCACTGTCCTCTAATGTACTGTACCACTGTCCTCTGTAATGTACTGTACCACTGTCCTCTAATGTACTGTACCACTGTCCCCTCTAATATACTGTACCACTGCCCCCTCTTATGTACTGAACCACTGTCCTCTAATGTACTGTACCACTGTCCTCTCTAATGTACTGTACCACTGTCTCCCTCTCATGTACTGTACCACTGTCCTCTCTAATGTACTGTACCACTGCCCCCCTCTCATGTACTGTACCACTGTCCTCTCTAATGTACTGTACCACTGTCCCCCTCTCATGTACTGTACCACTGTCCTCTCTAATGTACTGTACCACTGTCCTCTCTAATGTACTGTACCACTGTCCTCTAATGTACTGTACCACTGTCCTCTCTAATGTACTGTACCACTGTCCTCTAATGTACTGTACCACTGTCCTCTAATGTACTGTACCACTGTCCTCTCTCATGTACTGTACCACTGTCCTCTCTAATGTACTGTACCACTGTCCTCTAATGTACTGTACCACTGTCCTCTCTCATGTACTGTACCACTGTCCTCTAATGTACTGTACCACTGTCCTCTAATGTACTGTACCACTCTCCTCTCTAATGTACTGTACCACTGTCCCCTCTAATGTACTGTACCACTGTCCCCTCTAATGTACTGTACCACTGCCCTCTCTAATGTACTGTACCACTGTCCTCTCTAATGTACTGTACCGCTGTCCCCTCTAATGTACTCTACCACTGTCCCCTCTAATGTACTGTACCGCTGTCCCCTCTAATGTACTCTACCACTGTCCCCTCTAATGTACTCTACCACTGTCCCCTCTAATGTACTGTACCACTGTCCTCTAATGTACTGTACCACTGTCCTCTAATGTACTGTACCACTGTCCTCTCTAATTTACTGTACCACTGTCCTCTCTAATTTACTGTACCACTGTCCCCTCTAATGTACTGTACCACTGTCCCCTCTAATTTACTGTACCACTGTCCTCTAATGTACTAAACCACTCTCCTCTCTAATGTACTGTACCACTGTCCTCTAATGTACTGTACCACTGTCCCCTCTAATTTACTGTACCACTGTCCTCTAATGTACTGTACCACTCTCCTCTCTAATGTACTGTACCACTGTCCCCTCTAATGTACTGTACCACTGTCCCCTCTCATGTACTGTACCACTGTCCCCTCTAATGTACTGTACCACTGTCCCCTCTAATGTACTGTACCACTGTCCCCTCTAATGTACTGTACCACTGTTCTCTCTTATGTTCTGTACCACTGTCCTCTCTAATGTACTGTGCCACTGTCCTCTAATGTACTGTACCACTGTCCTCTAATGTACTGTACCACTGTCCCCTCTAATGTACTGTACCACTGTCCTCTCTAATGTACTGTACCACTGTCCTCTCTAATGTACTGTACCACTGTCCTCTCTAATATAGTGCACCACTGTGCTCTCTAATGTACTCCATGTTGGCTACTGCTGCTCCTGCCTGGCCTCCATGTTGGCTACTGCTGCTCCTGCCTGGCCTCCATGTTGGCTACTGCTGCTCCTGCCTGGCCTCCATGTTGACGACTGCTGCTCCTGTACTGGCCTCAAATGACTATTGCTGGACCTCCACTAGCCCCCAATGACTACTGCTGCTCCTACACTGCATTTGTGACCTTTTTCCTGCATAGACCCTGTAATGGTGAATTTCCTGCATAGACCCTGTAGTGGTGAATATTGAAGTCTGAAAAAAAAAAAAAAAAAAAGGACTTTGAGATATCGAAAAGATAATGATGTTACTGACATCTAGAGCCCTAAATGAAACCAAATACTATCCCACCGTATTATATAGATGCTTTAAACTATGAAATCTGAAGAAATCCGAAATTCGGTCAAACCGAACCTTCCAAAAAAATCCGGTCTTAATGAACTTTTGGAAAGTTCGCTCATCTCTACATATGACATGGCTCTCCAAACCATCACTGACTGGAGGAACATCACACTAAACCTCCAGCAGATGACATGGCTCTCCAAATCATCACTTATTGTGGAAACTTCACACTAGACCTCCGGTAGCTTGGATTGTGTCCGCTCTTCCTCCAGCAGCTTGCATTGTGTCCATTCTTCCTCCAGAAGCTAAGATTGTGCCTCTCCGCTCTTCCTCCAGCAGTTTGGACTGTGTCCGCTCTTCCGCCAGGTTATGGGGTTCTTTTCCTCCTTGGCCAAGGTAAGGCGCTTTTGGCGTTGTCTATTGGTCATGAGTGGCCTGACACATGGGATTTGACCCGTGTAGCCCAGATCCGGGATACATCTGTGTGTGGCAGCTCTTGAAGCACTTGAGTCTTGAGTCATGAAGCTCTTGAGTCCAGCTCAGTCCACTTCTTTACAGTCTATCCCATAATTTTGAATGGCCTTTTCTTAACAATCCTATCCAGGCTGCGGTTATCCCGGTTGCTTGTGCACCTTTTCCTACCACAATTTCCCTTCCTCTCATCTCTCCATTAATTTGCTATGTTCCAGCACTCTGTGAGCAGCCGGCTTCTAGCAATGACCTTCTGGGCCTTCTGGACATCTGTCAGGTCAGCAGTCCTCCCTATGATTGTGTTGCCTACTGATCCAGACTAAGGTTATGTTCACACAGTATATAACACCATCTGTTGCATAGCAATGCACAGTGTTATACTGCCAGCCCCCGGACAACTTTCGGCACATACCTGCAGCTGATACTGCTGTATTGGCTGCAGTAACATTATTCTTTTTACAATTGACTTGTGGGCACAGTTGGGTTTTCCTGCAAATCAGTTAACCAACCAACCATTACAATGTAAAGTACTGCTGCCGGACGTACTTTACATTGTGTCAACAGCTATTGTTTCCGGACGCTGTTCGTCAAATTGTCCAGAAATAATAGACATGTTACTTATTTTAATGCCCAGTCTAAAAAACGAGCGAAAAAAAATAGTAACAAATAACGAGCGTTAAAATAACAATAATAACAATGTCTGCACACAGCTGGCGGCATTGCATCAAATTCAATGCAATGCCGCCGCTGCAGAAAAGAATGAAAAATTAGCGTCCGTACTTTTCTACAAAAAAGAACGCTGAGTAAACGTAGCCTAAGGGACCCCTTTTAACCGCTTAAGAAGGCCATGCAGGTGTTTTGGGTAAGTATTCTAATAAATTCAGTTTATTTCTTGGTTGTAACTATAATTATTGACGTTATCGGAGAGAAATATTAGAAAACGTTCACTGTTTGTCATGGGATGGGATTCAGCACCAGTCCATGGCTGAGCCTAGCCCCCCTGCCGATTCTATAGTCCCCACCCAGCAATAGGATTGGACTGTTAATATTTCACTTTCCTATTCACTATGTAAAGTAGGAATTACAAGTCAGGTTTTACCTATCAGTCTTCTATGACTAAATGACGGGATGTCCGGGACTGTTATAGTTCAAGTCTTTGTTTTGCCGCTGTCGAATACTGGGAAAAAGTATAAAGAAAGTATGTGATCCCTAGAGATAGGGTATGTATGATAGCGGTGTCCCCACTTATGTATATCAAACAGGAAAAACTATGTAAAGGGCATCCTACCTTGCTCTAGGAGACCGCTGGGACTCAAGCAACCCTAGTACCCAGCGGAAAATGTCCCTATTCTTTGATTAATGCAACAATCCGTCTAGGAGTGGTAGTGTCGTCACCTCCTATCAGTTGGTAACGGTCTTATGTCTGTATAGTGTATGTCAATACAAGGCTGTGCAGTATCAGTTCAACATAGGTTATGATAGATACTGAGATCTAAAACAGCAGTTTGAATTATTCCACAGGTCATCCGACGCGTTTCCCCCTTAGGTAGGGATAATTGGGTTCATCAGGGATGTTTAGTATGTGAATGGTCAGCCGTGTAGCAGATCTGGTAAAGGTAGATACATACAGTGTATCAGTACCATCCACCCAGTCCTAGTATTATGTTACACTCAACCTACGCATAACCTCATACTGGCCTGACCTTATTCATCCCAATTATCCTATAATAGCACTATCATGCCCAAACACAACTAATCTCATCAGTACTAGTTGTGCAACCTACAAATTCATCTCCCCTCTCCTTCCCTTCCTCCCCTCCTGCTTCACTATCCTCTCCCTTTTGTTTCAAGCCCTGCAGCGTATATAACAATACTTATAGATCAGCACGGTGTATCCACCACTATTTATGCCTCAATCTTCATTAGCCACTCCACACATCCTTTACACTATGCCGGATGTATGTAACAGTTCTGCGTTTTTACTCCTATTTCCCCGCATTCACATTAGATATATATCGCATACTAAGGGCACTTTAGGAGTGTGGGCAAGAATCCTCAACCTCCGCACCGCGCATGCGCGGACTCGGCGGATAAGCGACGCATTGACGTCATCACGACATTACGTCCCCCCCACGCTCATACAGCCATGTGCTCTTAAGGACGCGCCGGCCGGCGGTCCCATCAGACGCACCACATCGGCTGTCAGAAGCACCACATCGGCACTCCCCTCTGCATCTAAACGTAAATGCTACCTACATTGCCCTTTATCCCTCCTCACAACCTGCCCCAGGGATTTTCCTACATGGGGATTGACAGTATCTATGTTTCCAAATCTAGGAGGGATTTTATGTGCCTGGGCTGCAAATCTCTTCCTTTTCTTGGAGGGACTTTGACAAACCCACGTCTCAGGTATGCGCATTGCACCCACAGTATCTCTACATTTACAGACATACATGGACCTAGAGTGACCTGTAGGATGATATCTGTCTTTTATAGGCACCTCTATCTACACTGGTCCGGGTAACATCCTGCTACCCCATACCGGCACTATCAATATTGAATCATTCTTTCCATCATCTATACTAATGCTATTGGATCCCTGTGCAATAACTACTACATGGAGCTGACAGGCTTGAGAGGTAGCATTTTTCTCAATCTTTCTTTAAGCATCTATCTATGGCAACATAACATGGTACTGATACACTGTATGTATCTACCTTTACCAGATCTGCTACACGGCTGACCATCCACATACTAAACATCCCTGATGAACCCAATTATCCCTACCTAAGGGGGAAATGCGTCGGATGACCTGTGGAATAATTCAAACTGCTGTTCTAGATCTCAGTATCTATCATAACCTATGTTGAACTGATACTGCACAGCCTTGTATTGACATACACTATACAGACATAAGACCGTTACCAACTGATAGGAGGTGATGACACTACCACTCCTAGACGGATTGTTGCATTTATCAAAGAATAGGGACATTTTCCGCTGGGTACTAAGGTTGCTTGAGTCCCAGCGGTCTCCTAGAGCAAGGTAGGATGCATTAGCCACCTTTACCGTGGACAGACACCTACCTACTAATCCATGTACTGCTTATCTACTACCCAATATGGATGCTATCTTGCATTCTAAAGAAATCTATTCACTGTACATATGAAGCACTGTTGTTGTTTGTATTGCACTACATAATCTAGTGTCAAGTCTACCACTTATGAGCCCTTGATATAGTTTTTCCAAATACTGGGATGAATAAAGTTTATTGTATCATAGAATAATTTATTTATTATTTATGTTGTTGTTTTTTCCCCAGGTGTCAGCACTGGAGATAGTAGCCCTGGTTTCCCTCCAATGTTCCAAATGGAGCCTGTGAGAATACCCCGGGGTCCTTGGGTATATATATGGCCCAAAGAAAGGTTCTTCAGCTCCATTAAAACATCTATTCTTTATTGTATGACAGCATAATCCCGACATGTTTTGGAAGCCTTAGAGCATTCTTAATCAGGGTTCTAGAAAAAAATATCCATACAATATACACTGTATACACTCCTTGGTTATACGCATGATGGCCAATCTGTTTCATAGAGAAGCAATGTTACAGTATTCACCCCTAGTTATAATACAGAGAGTAACTGTCACATTAGACATGATGAACAATCAATGTATGGAACGAAAACCATTATAGATGTTGTAGGAAGAGATTTTATTATCTCAGGGATTAAATAATGAAAGAGGTAATCCTATTCACCTGATAGGAATCATGGTGTGTGCCAGGAAAGTAGTGCACCTAATCCTCCGCCATGGTAAGCTTTCGCTATAGCCATACGCATCTACATACAACTAACATGGTGGTATTGGGAAGGGGCCCAGAGTCATAAAGCCTTATATACACTGACCATACAGATACCTCAGTACATGATGTGCTAAGGGGAAAAGATCGCTCACAAAGGGCCACTTGTGGTCAAACAAATAGCCGAGGAACTGGTAAATAGCGATCAGCAACCATGAAATCGGCATAGATTAATAGTGTGCGTTCCTTGCTGGAGCGCTCCTCCATTTACCTATTTACCTACATAGAAGTCGGCGCATATCCCCCATATTGTATCTAACAGATGAAATTAATGACTGTTATATCTGTGAGTTCCATCTATTGGTGCCCCCCCCCCCCCCCCCCCCCCCCCCCCGTTATCATGTGATCAGAACAAAGATACAATAATAATAATAATAATATATTTATCGCTGTTGGCAAACAATTTCGGTAAAGTCTCAATTATCATGGAATTAAAACCCCTCGGGCTTCTGTGCATTTCCCTTCTCCTATATCACTATGTTGTATACAGCAGTAGTATATACTTGTCCTAATTAGAAGTTTACTAATAAAAATACAAAATACATAAGGCTTCTTGTTCCTAAATGGAGAATTCCCTCTGTCTCTTTTTTGAGCCGTTTTCCTCCGCAGTCGCCTCCTCTAGTAGGTCTCAGTTATCTATCTATCCGAACCATTGACTCAGAGACCAGGATAACCTTCATCTTCCTATTAGTTTAGTCTTCTCACAGCCAATGTTGCTCTTGCTTATTCCGCTCATCTCCTGCGCTCTCACGCGTCATCACCAGCTGAAACCTTTCCAGGAGACAATACTTCTCTTATTATATTTCTGTGAGCTCCATGTTTTCTCCAAGACTCCCAGACACCGTGTGACATGGAGGAGTCTGGTCTTTTTTATTCTGCGTTTATTATCTTTTCTCTGCCATGTTCTATACTATGTTATATTCCTTGTGTGTTTTTGTTGCTGTTATTATTGATCTGAGATTGATCGGTGATGATTGGTGACTCCAGTGCGGCCACTTCAGCTGTAATAATGATCTGACGTTACAGCTTATTATCTATTCCACCACTTTATTGATGTCTTCTGGTCTCCTTTATTAATTACTATACGTTACTTTCCATATCTGAGGTTGTTGATGCTTTCTCCATCTTCCTTCTCTCAAGATCCCATTGGATGATATTGAGCAGCTCACCTTTTGTTATCCAATCAAACAGATTGTTACATTTTCTCACTTGATTTCAATATCCGATCGGTGGGGATGGACGGTTTTGTATTGTTCCCTATCATCTATCATTTTCCATGGTCGTCACATTTGAAGAATATTTGTAAAAACTCCTCAGGACTTTAGTCCCTCCTGTATTCAGCTAAAACATTGGAAATTTTTCCATCGATTAATTTACCACTGAATGTCCTAAAAACTTTTCCCTAGTGATATATATGCTATCAGCAATATGTGATTTATTACTAGGAGACACAGCTATAGTTTTAGGTTTGGTGTCTTTATTTGCCATATTTGTTCCTCGAAGAAGGTGAGTATACTTTTTTTTATTGTATTCCTATTGTTCCTCTACATCCAAGATCGAAGATGAAGAAACATTGCAAAACATTGTGATTATAAATGTCTAACCATTCAGTGTCTACAGCCCCACTGCAAACCTATCTGTCTCCAATTTATGTAGAGCTAATAAAACTAGTGTGTAGTGTCATCCTGCAGTCATGTGCTCCTCTATTCTTCTGCTCCTCTTCTGTTGTCTATTAGGAAGGAGGAAGAGGACAGCAACATTTGGGTCAGACTACACAAGATTCGTTCAAAGTCCGCTATCATTGGACATATAGCTGTAGACATTTTATAAAGATTCTTTACAATGTTGCTGTCAGGATGGTATCTTTGCAGAGCATTATGCGCCCCTCGGCTTGTGCTGTGCGGCCGAGAAGGCGCTGATATACTTGTATTCTGTTTCTGTGTTTTTGTTTGCAGTGTGTGAACACTGGTTTATATGCTCACCTTTGTTGGAAGACACACCCGAATTCACCTGCTAAGTTCTGTCTGGCCATGTTAGGGTTAATCTGTGTTTTGATTCTGCTGTGACTGACAGGTCTTCCTGCCAGTGGATCTGTTTTGTTCTCAGGTGTCTGTGCTTGGAGATCAGGGGGATGGTCCAATTATGTTCTGGACCAGAACCCTGGCCTCCTATATAACTTCCTCAGTCTGTGTTCCCATTGCTGGTTATTCAGTATAGTTTCCCTGTCCTGCATTCCAGCTCTTCCTGCATCTATCTGCGTTACCTCTGGTTTTCTGTCCCTTGCCTTGTTTTCTGACTACCCTTGCTTGCTGCCTGCCCTTGACCATATTGCTTGTTTTTGACTCTGCTATTGGATTGTGATTTCGTACTGTGCTGCCCTATTGTTGTGACCCGGACTGTCGACTATTCTTCATTGTGTTTTGTCTGTCTGTCTTGTCTTTGTGTCCCACCTAGCCAGTGCAGGGACTGCCGCCCAGTTGCTCGCCGCCATCTTAGGGCGGATTCTGGCAAGTAGGTAGAGGACAGTGGGCGGGGCTGAGCTTAGGGCTCACTGTCTTGTCTTGTCCTGCTGTCCGGTTCCTAACAGTTGCTTTATGGCTTCAGACTGTCAAAACTTTGAGATGATCTGCACAGACCACTGCTGATTGGTTTGTATCTGTTTGGTTCTGAAACGTAACGTAGCAAGCCACATATAAACCGGGTGGCAACAGCCTAGTATTACCAGGGTGGCAAGTCCAATGGATATTGCCCTTATCAAGATAATTTTTGATTTTCCAGACATGATGGTACCTGGTTCTTCTCAGAATCCTTGAAGGAGGTGGAAGAAAAGTCCCTGGGACAGATCAAGTGCACCTCATCCAGGCAATTCCTAATTTACTGGTTTGAAGATGGATTCAGAGAAATTCTTCCACTTATAGTACGTAGTTTCCATAGCATTCTATGCTGGCAAAGTAGAGCACAACAGAAACTACTGTGACTGGCTGAGCACATCCCATTCAGGACAAAGCTCTATGCAACCTACATAAAACTGTATTGTAGCCAATGCTCAAAGATGTTGTGCTGGCACAGTATGGCCCTGAAATGTCATGTCTCTGTGACATCCTGGGCACCGGCTACATCTATGGAGCATATTTTTTAGTAATAGTTATCAATGATCATTAAAGATGACTGACCCGAACTTCATGGACCGGGATTTGTTACAAGCTTTGGTATTAATTACAGGAGGAGATTTTTGCAAAGTTTGTAACAGCGGTCCAAGATGGCCACCATAGATTTTAATACAATGATGCTGTTATATAGAAAACAAAAAGAGTCTATGCTGACCTGTCTACACTCCCTTGGTCTCCTGCTACAGGTTTTAGTCAGTCATTGGCTAAGTGGGCTTTCACTGACTGACTGAGACGGGACAGCACTGCGGTCAGTGATTGGCTGAGCAGGCTGTCACTGCCAAGATGAGTTTGTCTCTGAAGTGGAGGCAACTCTGATCAGCGGGGGGCGCTGGAGACCTGTAGAAGGACACCAGGTGAGTGTGGACAGGTAAGTAGTCATAGCATAACCTGCTGAACCCCACTAAAAAAGCTAAATGTCTGCAATCGACGAACCTGCCAAATCAAACTTTTAAAAAAATTGTTTATCTCTAGTTATCATGTCTTTTAAATTCTTGTTTTTATCACAGGTCTATGGACAATGAATTCTATATCAGATCATTCAAATCAAACTGTTATTAAAGATTTTACCCTCCTTGGGTTTACTTGGAATTTTCAGTCCTGTATTTTACTTTTTGTCCTGTTTTTTGTCCTTTATATTCTGACCATCCTGGGGAACATCTTCCTGATCGTCACCGTTCTCCTCACTCCTAAGTTACACACTCCTATGTATTATTTCCTCTGTAATCTCTCTTTTCTGGATTTGTGTTACTCATCATCTACTGTTCCAAAATTATTGTTTGATCTATTATCAAAGACTAGAAGGATTTCCCTCATTGGTTGCCTCCTGCAAATGAATATTAGTCTATTCCTAGGAGGAAATGAATGCGTCCTGCTGGCGGTGATGGCTTATGATCGGTATATCGCTATATGCTTCCCCTTACATTACACCACCATTATGAGTTGGAGGCTATGTGGATCCATCACTGTTATTATGTATATAGGAAGCTTCATTGTGTTCTTTCTTCCCACTATCATAAGACCTCTTATATTCTGCAGAGAGAACATCTTGAACCATTTTGCCTGTGAGGTGTTGGCTCTCCTGGAGGTGGCGTGCGGTGACCTCTCCTTCTATAAGATTATTATAGTGGTTGGTGGCATATTTATTATATTACTTTCAGTGGCTTTTATTGTGGTCTCTTATATCAGTATTGTTATTTCTATATTAAAAATCCATTCTGTTGCTGGTAGAGCTAAGGCTTTCTCTACCTGCGCCTCCCACCTCACTGTGGTGTTGATGTATTACGGGACAATTATGACCACATACATGGGACAAGCAGGAAACCCTTTAGCCAATCTGAAATACATCTCACTTATTTATATTGCTTTAACTCCCGTATTAAATCCTTTTATATACAGCTTGAGAAATCATGAAGTATATAGGGGTTTTAAAAAAATTGTGCTCTCAGGTAGACAACACCTATAGGGGGTGCTAGGGAGGCAAGTTTTGGTATAAGGGTCAGTAACAAAATGTTTATTTTGTCTTCTGGGAGATTCTTCATTTTTAAATATTTGAGCGACCTGACAAAGTTTCTGGACATATGTAAGTACTTTGGAGTCACCACAAGGATCTCTCTGTCATGTTTCTCATTTCTGAACAATGTCTGTAGTGTGGCCCGAGGCATTATCATGCTGAAAGATGTCACTGCCATTGAGGGGTGGCTTAGTGTGTATAATGGTAAGATAGGTGATACGTGTCACAGTAACATCCACATGATGCCAGGACACAAGGTCTCCAGCAGAACATTGATCATCACACAGTCCCCACCACCTTGTCTTCTAACCATAGTGCATCTCGGTGCCATCTCTTTCCCCAGGTAAGTGACACACACTCACCCAGCTGTCCACATGATGGAGAATGGGATCCATTAGACCAGGCGCATATCTCCATGCTCCCAATGTCCCAGTGTCCCAATGCTCACCTGCTAGTTGGATGAATAGGCAGAAGTAAACATGGACGCAATGATCAGTCTGCAGCTACACAGCCACATACTCAGCAGTAATGCCCTGGGTCCTATATACCTCAGAGTTCAGATGGATTTCCAAAAATGCTTTGAAATCTGGCATAAAAATGAATAAATTCATGGGGCATAAAATATAGATAAATAGTGTTCCAGTTTAGTGGGTGTGCATCATACTGAGAAGAGATAACACAATCGATGAAGAAATAGAGTTCCAAAAGCTATAGACGACTCTGTGTGTGATGTATGGGCAGCCACTGCTGTGATCACTGTTTCAGCTATACTATTTGTGAATCACCAATCTCCATCACATCAATCATAAATCTTCAATGATTTTAATCTTTGAGCTAATAGCATGCTCCTACCTTCTAAAACAAGCAGTATGGCATCATGACATTTAAATCCTGTTGCTGGTAGCACAATGTTTTTAGATAAGTGTTTGTACTGCTACCAAATATTTGTGTATAGTTCAAGTAGCAAGTGTCCAAATGAAGGTCTACTTTCTCTTGTTTATAGGCCATGCACTGACTGTTTTGTATATAATTATTAAAAGTGCCACCAAAAATATATTAATTATGCTGCATCATTATTATTTTCTTTCTTTCCAAATGGCAATTTAAATCATGCTGCTGATAGCACCGTACACTTATTGTTTGGCATCTAATTGCTCATAGTACCACGAAAAATAGAAGTTGTGTGTCAAATATATAAACAACACTTGTTTGCGAGTAAATTCTTTCAAACACTATTTAAATAACCTAATAAATTAGAGATGAGCTAAGCGAAGCGAATTTCCGCCCATTAGTAAAAGAAATTCACAAAAAAACTGAATGGTTGCCGCACATGCTTTCTGAAGTTTCACTGGGCAGGAGAAAGGGATTAACCATAATCTCCAGCGCCCATCCAATCACTGCAGTCCACACTGTGATGTCAGCACCTCCCCCTCTATATAAAGCTGTTCGTTTACAGAGGTGGCGAATCGGCTGTGTGGGGAGGAGAGTGCAGGATCGCTGCAGCCTGTTAGAGCAGAAAGAGACTAACAGTGCGATTTTGGGACAGAGAGGAGGGCTGATAGTGGGTCATTGTTTGTTGTAGCTGCCAACCAAGTGTCCAGTTTACCAGTGATTTCATTGTGCGCCTCACATGATTAGTACTTGCACTTCACTCTTACTGTGTTAAAAAATTTTCATTACTGAACTAAGTGTGCGCTTTACATAATCAGTGCTTGCACTCCACTCCTACTGTGTTACACAAGTTGGGTTTCATTACTGAACTGAATATGCAATTTACCTAATCAGTGCGTGCACTTCACTCCTACTGTGTTATACAAGCTGGGTTTCATTACTGAACTGAGTGTGCACTTTACATAATCAGTGCATGCACTCCACTCCTACTGTGTTATACAGCTGGGTTTCATTACTGAACTGAGTGTGCGCTTTACATAATCTGTGCATGCACTCCACTCCTACTGTGTTTTATAAGCTGGGTTTCATTACTGAACTGAGTGTGCACTTTACATAATCAGTGCATGCACTCCACTCCTACTGTGTTATACAAGCTGGGTTTCATTACTGAACTGAGTGTGAGCTTTACATAATCAGTGCTTGCACTCCACTCCTACTGTGTTAAACAAGTTGAGTTTCATTACTAAACTGAGTGTGCGTTTTACATAATCAATGGTCACGCTCCACTCCAGTCTTGGGGAAAAATTAATATTAAACCCATGATCCACCAAGGTCCACTGCTGTACATGGCAGAAATTGGGTCATTTTGTGGCTGATTGACATTTTTTAAAATTGTGATTTTCCGATTTTTAACAACAACATGCTTTAACAAATTCACCATTCTGTAATAGTCCATGTACTGTAGCTACTATAGTTTTGCCTGTTTTAACTAAATTTTTCAAGATTCGATTCACCACCCAAGCTTGCGAAACAAATAACTGGCTGCTTAGCTCATCTCTATAATAAATATATTTTCTGCCTTTTTATCTTTTTTTGTGACAGAACTGGCTATGTTCCTGAGTTCTGCAGGAAGATTTACAGTTTCAACTGATACCATTTTTTACCTACATATTACACTTATATATTTTGATCTCTTTTAGGCTGGCTTCACACTGCCTAAAATTTTTCAAAAAGTTGCAATGTTGTTTTTTATCCTCTCTGGCATGTTGGGGGCTTTATGGCAGGTTTTTGAAAATGCAGAATGCAGAGGGTGTGGCGTTTTTTTGCAGCAAACTGTGGCATTTCTCTCCCATAGACTTCAATGGAACCGAACTGGCTGAATTGAACCCTACATGAAATTAACTAAAACAGCATGTTTTTATTTCAGTGGCGCTGTTGTAAACAAAAACAGTAAAATTCGAAGCAAAATATGTTGTGTTAAGTTAATGTACAGTAAAAAGCTCATAGAAAATAAAATAAAAAAAATCATATTAAATCACAGTATGCCTGTAGAAGCACATCACAGTAGTGTTAGAATGCCAATGTGTAACATAAGTGGCCTATGCCACCGTGGTAATGCCAGGCAGATGCTGTTTGGTTTGTACCATGCTAGTAATAGGAAACCATTTTTATTTTTCAAAATGACAAGAACCTTTAGACACAAAATAGGTTTCAGCAACCTAGCATTGCTCGGAAGACAACTGACTCGTCATCAATTGGCAAAAGGTACATGCAATAATCATAAGATGCATGTCAGCCAGGAGTAATTATATATATATATATATATATATATATATATATATATATTTAACCTAATGTGGGATATTAAACTTTATTGTCAGTAACATTTACGCATTTGTAAGTTACATGCATATCTGGATTGTTCAATATTGTCAATTCCGCTTAATTGCCCTATTGCCCTAACCACCCCACCTATAGTCTGGTGACTTAAGTCACCAACATTCTGTCTCCCCAGATTCTAATTTACAGAAGTTCGGGCCCTACTAAGTCTTGGATATTCTCTAGCTCAGGGCCCCGGGCTACCACCCGAAAAGGACCTATTATAATCCCATGATATGTGCCGCAGCTTTCTGGCAACACCTGCACTTGAAAGTCACCACATTAGTGGTGACAAGAACTTTCTCTCTGCCATCTTGAAACCTCTGGAAATAATGGTTTGCTCTGTCACTATTAGTTCTGCACTCTGCAGAGAACCCCGCATGCCCATCAGCCTTCATTTCTTGGTAAAGCCAGTTTTCTGTTTTAAGAGTCTGACAGAAGATGATGGCCTGTGCAGTGATTGTGCCACAAACGCTTAACAAGGCCTTGTATTTTGTCAAGTCCCTGAGCTCCTCCAGCTGTGCACCTTCTGCTGTCTTTTTTGGGCCTGTGGGGACCCTGTGACCATTTCTCCTGCTAGGCACCCTATGTTCTCATTCTTGGGCCGGTGAGGTCCCTGAGACTTCTCATCCAGCTGCGCACCCTCTGCTGTCTTTCTTGGGCCTGTGGGGTGCCTGTGACCACTTCTGCTGCGCACCCTCTGCTGTCTTTCTTGGGCCAGTGGGGTGCCTGTGACCACTTCTGCTGCGCACCCTCTGCTGTCTTTCTTGGGCCAGTGGGGTGCCTGTGACCACTTCTGCTGTGCACCCTCTGCTCCCATTTTTGAGAAGGTGGGCTTCCTGAGCTTATCATACTGCCCACCTTTTGCTGTCACTATTGATCTTAAAATTATTTCATCTTAAAGTCATAGCCACCCTCAATAAAAAAAAGAAGCTTCCAAGTATCTTAAAACACGCTCAGATTACCTAAAAGGGTTAACTACCATTCATAGGCAATTTTTTTGTCGAACCCATTCGGGTCTGTATACTGGTCAGTGCCGGCTCTCCTCAGTCTGTATACTGGTCAGTGCCGGCTCTCCTCAGTCTGTATACTGGTCAGTGCCAACTCTCTTCAGTCTGTATACTGGTCAGTGCCGACTCTCTTCAGTCTGTATACTGGTCAGTGCTGGCCCCCCTCAGTCTGTATACTGGTCAGTGCCGGCTCTCCTCAGTCTGTATACTGGTCAGTTCCGGCTCTCCTCAGTCTGTATACTGGTCAGTGCCGGCTCTCCTCAGTCTGTATACTGGTCAGTGCCGGCTCTCCTCAGTCTGTATACTGCTCAGTGCCGGCTCTCCTCAGTCTGTATACTGGTCACTGCCGGCTCTCCTCAGTCTGTATACTGCTCAGTGCCGGCTCTCCTCAGTCTGTATACTGGTCACTGCTGGCTCTCCTCCGTCTGTATACTGGTCAGTGCTGGTTCTCCTCAGTCTGTATACTGGTCAGTGTCAGCTCTCCTAAGTCTGTATACTGGTCAGTGCCAACTCTCCTCAGTCTATATACTGTCCTTGGTCTGCTGGGATCCAGCATAGTGCAATGCGGCCACTATTTGTTCTGCAATTCAGTGTCTGTGGGCTGGTGTGACCTAGAGTAAGGGGGCTTATGGTACGCCAGAAGTGCCCATCCAACCAATCCAACTTGTGGGAGCTGCTTCTAGAAGCGTGGGGGGCAATTTCTCCAGCTTACCCCAACAGATTAATAGCTAGAATGCCAAAGGTGTGCAATGCTGGAATTGCTCCAAAAGGAGGATTCTGGGACGGAAGCAAAGTGTGATGGAAGAACAATGTTATTTCACATACAAATCAGTATTTCTAACCTTGTCAATGTCTTGTCTCTATTTTCTATTCATTTCACAACGTATGGTGGTGAATAAGTGTGGCTTTTCATGGAAAACACAAAATTGTTTGGGTGACCCCAAACTTTTAAACGAAAAATGACATTGGGTAAAAGGATTGAACACACAAAGAAAGAGGGGTGCAAAAATACATGGAAAATCCTGACACCACCTGAAACCTCTGAGTAAGTAGATGTCATCCTGCCCCTTAGTGACCAATAATAGCAGCTGCTTTACCTGATGGCCTATAAAACAGGGAGAGAACATTATCATCTCCTGATGGAAGGAACACCATCTCCTGATGGAAGGAACACCATCTCCTGATGGAAGGAACACCATCTCCATAGTTTTTACCTCTAGAGATGAGCAAATCTTCAGTAGGAATGAAGTGAATTGTTTTGTTTCCACTGTAGATTTGCTCATCTCTAGTTGCCGGCCAGCTCCAAGCCATTTAGGTTTGGGACCCACATGAATCGGGAAGCATTAGGTTGTGTATGGGCTTCATCATAACATGTAACTAATAGCATGTGGATGTGCCGCCATGATTTTCTCTTTGTAGAAATAATTGCTGTGTTTGGAGAGTTTGCTGCGCCCCCCCCCCCCCCCTTGGAGACATTGGGTCTGTTACACCGGGGAAATTATACATTATCTTCAGGTGTCACTCATTGTACTTCATAACAAGTAGGAAAACTTATAAAAGGCTCATAGAGATATAGCAGGAGGAGCGAGGACCCAGGAGACACCGGGTGAGCTGCTGCTGGTGTTACTGATCTCTCACAGTACGTATTCATTGTTACCATTTATTACACTTTCTACTTCTCATACACATCACTGCGTCAGGATACAATCCTTCTATAGTGTCTGTTATCTCTCTATTATGGGGGCTGTTATATTGGTATTAACCCCTTATAGAGGCAGCTGATTCTACACTTTCTTTTTTCTTTTTAGCTCATTGCAGAAGAATCAGAATTTTGTTACATTGTCCAGGGGGGTAACTACCTCTATATCAGCCATAGGGGCTACTATGGGTCCCACCGCCTCAGGGGGCCCATCTCTGCATGCAATACACTGTACCTCCTGAGCTGTCATCAAACTACTAAGGGAGATGTCTACCATAGGTGACACTATGTACTGGGGGTAGGATATTAGGGAACATGCCTACTTTGGGGGGTCACTATCTACTGGGGGATACCCGGAGAGATGCCTACCAGGGGGACACTAGGGGAGATGCCTACCATGGGAGACACTATGTACTAGAGCGGTATGATACTAGGGGAGATACCTACCATGAGAGATACTATGAGAGATACCTACCATGGGAGACACTATGTACTAGAGCGGTATGATACTAGAGGAGATAGCTACCATGAGAGATACTATGAGAGATACCTACCATGGGGACAATAAGAAAAATGCCTACCATGGAGGACACTTAGAGAGATGCCTAAAATCGGGGACACTAGGGGAGCTGCCTACCATGGGGGACACTAGAGGAGATGCTTACCATGGGGGACACTAGTGGAGATGCCTACAATTGGGGACACTAAGGGAGATGCCTATCATGGGGGACACTAGGGGAGATGCTTACCATGGGGGAAACTAGGGGAGATGCCTACCATGGGGGACACTAGGGGAGATGCTTACCATGGGGGACGCTAGGAGAGATGCCTACCATGGTAGACACTAGGGGAAATGGCTACCATGGTGGACACTAGGGGAGATGCCTACCATGGGGGACGCTAGGAGAGATGCCTACCATGGTGGACACTAGGGGAAATGGCTACCATGGCGGACACTAGGGGAGATGCCTACCATGGGGGACACTAGGGGAGATGTATACCATGGGGACACTAGGGGAGATGCTTACCATGGGGGACACTAGGGGAGATGCCTACCATGGGGGACACTAGGGGAGATGCCTACCATGGGGGACACTAGGGGAGATGCCTACCATGGTGGACACTAGGGGAGATGGCTATCATGGTGAATACTAGGGGAGATGCCTACCATGGGGACACTAAGAGAGTTGCCTACCATAGGGGAAACACAAAACACAAAAAAATGCAACAGCTCACCGCAATGGCAAGATACAGACCCATTACAGACATGAAAATAGTTAAAAGCAGCCCCCCCCCCCAACTGCCAAAAAAACTTCCATGGGGGATACTAGTGGATATGCCTACAATTGGGGACACTAAGAGAGATGCCTACCATGGGGAATACTAAGGGAGATGCCTACCATGGGGACACTAAGGGAGATGCCTACCATGGGGACACTAAGCGAGTAGCTTACCATGGGAGACACTAAGAGAGATGCCTACAATGGGGGACACTAAGGGAGATGCCTACAATGGGGGACACTAAGGGAGATGCCTACAATGGGGGACACTAAGGGAGATGCCTACAATGGGGGACACTAAGGGAGATGCCTACAATGGGGGACACTAAGGGAGATGCCTACAATGGGGGACACTAAGGGAGATGTCTACCATGGGGGACACTAGGGGAGATGCCTACCATGGGAGACACTAAGGGAGATGCCTACCATGTGGGACACTAAGGGAGATGCCTACAATGGGGACACTAAGAGAGTAACTTACCATGGGAGACACTAAGCGAGATGCCAACAATGGGGGACACTAAGGGAGATGCCTAACATAGGGGACTGTAAGGGAGATGCCAACCATGGGGGTCACTATCTACTGAGGGGGATACATGGGGAGATGCCTAGATACTAGTTAGAGGGCTCACAAACAATGGGCTTACCTACAGTGGCATAGAAGGGGGCCCAATCAAAAGTTTGCTATGGGGCCCAGCATTTTCTAGTTACACCAGGGACGTTGTCTCTGATATTGCTGTGTTAGGTCTCATTTATTTCGTCCTTGGAAATATATATATATATATATATATATATATATATAAAACTGGAATCATTTGTGCCCATAAAGAGCAATTAAATATGGACGGTCACAGTTTGTGTTATTTTTATGTAAAAAAGTAACTTCTGAAAATACTGAGTACTCGTTATTTCATGGGTTGCTACATAGAGGTGGACAAAAAAATATTACATATATTACAATATATTTTTTTTTTATAATTTACTGAAAAAACTATTATTATTATTATTATTATTATTAACATTGTGCAGCTTTTGGGGGGATATGGTGGTGTAGTTTTTAGTTATAGACATATTGTATAAACATAGTCATAAGGTGTATATAGATGTGAATCCCCCGGCTTCTGTATACAGCAGGCGCACAGCTACAGTGTTGTGGTTGATAATTACACTTGTGATGGAAGCAAGGATACAATTACTTATACGGTGTGTCCCCTGTGTGTGACTTTAGGGGTTAATAATAGGTGATTATCTCTCTAAATTCTCATCCCAGTAGAGGCCAGGCTGCCGTCTAGTGACGCTGCGGAGGGAATAGACACGTGTAGGTGATAAAGATGATGATCTGCCTTGAGTGAGTCCCTTCTCTTCAGAAGCTGTTAGTCTCTATTAATAATAATAATAATAATAATAATAATAATAATAATAATAATAATAATAATAATAATATTAAATGTCAATCACTGCGTCTAGAAAAAAAAAAATAAATATATATATATATATATATATATATATATATATATATATATATATATATATATACACTACCATTCAAAAGTTTGGGGTCACATTGAAATGTCCTTATTTTTGAAGGAAAAGCGCTGTACTTTTCAATGAAGATAACTTTAAACTAGTCCTAACTTTAAACCAATCCCCTCTATACATTGCTAATGTGGTAAATGACTATTCTAGCTGCAAATGTCTGGTGTTTGGTACAATATCTACATAGGTGTATAGAGGCCCATTTCCAGCAACTATCACTCCAGTCTTCTAATGGTACAATGTGTTTGCTCATTGGCTCAGAAGGATAATTGATGATTAGAAAACCCTTGTGCAATCATGTTCACACATCTGAAAACAGTCTAGCTCGTTACAGAAGCTACAAAACTGACCTTCCTTTGAGCAGATTGTGTTTCTGGAGCATCACATTTGTGGGGTCAATTAAACGCTCAAAATGGCCAGAAAAGGAGAACTTTCATCTAAAACTCGACAGTCTATTCTTGTTCTTAGAAATGAAGGCTATTCCATGCGAAAAATTGCTAAGAAATTGAATATTTCCTACAACGGTGTGTACTACTCCCTTCAGAGGACAGCACAAACAGGCTCTAACCAGAGTAGAAAAAGAAGTGGGAGGCCGCGTTGCACAACTAAGCAAGAAGATAAGCACATTAGAGTCTCTAGTTTGAGAAACAGACGCCTCACAGGTCCCCAACTGGCATCTTCATTAAATAGTACCCGCAAAACACCAGTGTCACCATCTACAGTGAAGAGGCGGCTGCAGGATTTTGGGCTTCAGGGCAGAGTGGCAAAGAAAAAGCCATATCTGAGACTGGCCAATAAAAGAAAAAGATTAAGATGGGCAAAAGAACACAGACACTGGGCAGAGGAAGACTGGAAAAAAGTGTTGTGGACGGATGAATCCAAGTTTGAGGTGTTTGGATCACAAAGAAGAACGTTTGTGAGACGCAGAAGAAATGAGAAGATGCTGGAAGAATGCCTGACGCCATCTGTTATACATGGTGGAGGTCATGTGATGGTCTGGGGTTGGTGCTGGTAAGGTGGGAGATTTGTACAGGGTAATAGGGATTGTGAATAAGGAAGGCTATCACTCTGCTCCGCCATGCCGTACCCAGTGGACAGCGCTTGATTGGAGCCAATTTCATCCTACAACAGGACAATGACCCTAAACACCTCCAAATTGTGCAAGAACTATTTCCAGCAGAAGCAGCAGCTGGTATTCTATCATAGGTAATGGAGTGGCCAGCGCAGTCACCAGATCACCACCCCATTGAGCTGTTGTGGGAGCAGCTGGACCGTATGGTACGCCAGAAGTGCCCATCCAACCAATCCAACTTGTGGGAGCTGCTTCTAGAAGCGTGGGGGGCAATTTCTCCAAATGCCAAAGGTGTGCAATACTGGAAATGCTGAACGAAACTTTTGAACGAAAAATGACATTGGGTAAAAGGATTGAACACACAAAGAAAGAGGGGTGCACAAATACATGGAAAATCCTGACACCACCTGAAACCTCTGAGTAAGTAGATGTCATCCTGCCCCTTAGTGACCAATAATAGCAGCTGCTTTACCTGATGGCCTATAAAACAGTGTCTTCTAGGTGCCACATAAGAAACATCTGATGGAGAGAACATTATCTTCTGATGGAAGGAACACCATCTCCTGATGGAAGGAACACCATCTCCTGATGGAAGGAACACATCTCCTGATGGAAGGAACACCATCTCCTGATGGAAGGAACACATCTCCTGATGGAAGGAACACCATCTCCTGATGGAAGGAGCACATCTCCTGATGGAAGGAACACATCTCCTGATGGAAGGAACACATCTCCTAATGGAAAAAAAACACATCTACTGATGGAAGGAACACCATCTCCTGATGGAAGGAACACCATCTCCTGATGGAAGGAACACCATCTCCTGATGAAAGGAACATATCTCCTAATGGAAGAAACACATCTCCTGATGGAAGGAACACCATCTCCTGATGGAAGGAGCACATCTCCTGATGGAAGGAACACATCTCCTGATGGAAGGAACACATCTCCTAATGGAAGAAACACATCTCCTGATGGAAGGAACACCATCTCCTGATGGAAGGAACACCATCTCCTGATGGAAGAAACACATCTCCTGATGGAAGGAACACCGTCTCCTGATGGAAGGAACACCATCTCCTGATGGAAGGAACACCATCTCCTGATGCAAGGAACACCATCTCCTGATGGAAGGAACACCATCTCCTGATGGAAGGAACACCATCTCCTGATGGAAGGAACACCATCTCCTGATGGAAGGAACACATCTCCTGATGGAAGGAACACCATCTCCTGATGGAAGGAGCACATCTCCTGATGGAAGGAACACATCTCCTGATGGAAGGAACACATCTCCTGATGGAAGGAACACATCTCCTGATGGAAGAAACACATCTCCTGATGGAAGGAACACCATCTCCTGATGGAAGGAGCACATCTCCTGATGGAAGGAACACATCTCCTGATGGAAGGAACACATCTCCTGATGGAAGAAACACATCTCCTGATGGAAGGAACACCATCTCCTGATGGAAGGAACACCATCTCCTGATGGAAGAAACACATCTCCTGATGGAAGGAACACATCTCCTGATGGAAGGAACACATCTCCTGATGGAAGGAACACCATCTCCTGATGGAAGGAACACATCTCCTAATGGAAGAAACACATCTCCTGATGGAAGGAACACATCTCCTGATGGAAGGAACACCATCTCCTAATGGAAGAAACACATCTACTGATGGAAGGAACACCATCTCCTGATGAAAGGAACACCATCTCCTGATGGAAGGAACACCATCTCCTGATGGAAGGAACATATCTCCTAATGGAAGAAACACATCTCCTGATGGAAGGAACACCATCTCCTGATGGAAGGAACACCATCTCCTGATGGAAGGAACACCATCTCCTGATGGAAGGAGCACATCTCCTGATGGAAGGAACACATCTCCTGATGGAAGGAACACATCTACTAATGGAAGAAACACATCTACTGATGGAAGGAACACCATCTCCTGATGGAAGGAACACCATCTCCTGATGGAAGGAGCACATCTCCTGATGGAAGGAACACCATCTCCTGATGGAAGGAACACCATCTCCTGATGGAAGGAACACCATCTCCTGATGGAAGAAACACATCTCCTGATGGAAGGAACACCATCTCCTGATGGAAGGAACACCATCTCCTGATGGAAGGAACACCATTTCCTGATGCAAGGAACACCATCTCCTGATGGAAGAAACACCATCTCCTGATGGAAGGAACACATCTCCTGATGGAAGGAACACCATCTCCTGATGGAAGGAACACATCTCCTGATGGAAGGAACACATCTCCTGATGGAAGGAACACATCTCCTGATGGAAGAAACACATCTCCTGATGGAAGAAACACATCTCCTGATGGAAGGAACACCATCTCCTGATGGAAGGAACACCATCTCCTGATGGAAGGAGCACATCTCCTGATGGAAGGAACACATCTCCTGATGGAAGGAACACCATCTCCTAATGGAAGAAACACATCTACTGATGGAAGGAACACCATCTCCTGATGAAAGGAACACCATCTCCTGATGGAAGGAACACCATCTCCTGATGGAAGGAACATATCTCCTAATGGAAGAAACACATCTCCTGATGGAAGGAACACCATCTCCTGATGGAAGGAACACCATCTCCTGATGGAAGGAACACCATCTCCTGATGGAAGGAGCACATCTCCTGATGGAAGGAACACATCTCCTGATGGAAGGAACACATCTCCTAATGGAAGAAACACATCTACTGATGGAAGGAACACCATCTCCTGATGGAAGGAACACCATCTCCTGATGGAAGGAGCACATCTCCTGATGGAAGGAACACCATCTCCTGATGGAAGGAACACCATCTCCTGATGGAAGGAACACCATCTCCTGATGGAAGAAACACATCTCCTGATGGAAGGAACACCATCTCCTGATGGAAGGAACACCATCTCCTGATGGAAGGAACACCATTTCCTGATGCAAGGAACACCATCTCCTGATGGAAGAAACACCATCTCCTGATGGAAGGAACACATCTCCTGATGGAAGGAACACCATCTCCTGATGGAAGGAACACATCTCCTGATGGAAGGAACACATCTCCTGATGGAAGGAACACATCTCCTGATGGAAGAAACACATCTCCTGATGGAAGAAACACATCTCCTGATGGAAGGAACACCATCTCCTGATGGAAGGAACACCATCTCCTGATGGAAGGAGCACATCTCCTGATGGAAGGAACACATCTCCTGATGGAAGAAACACATCTCCTGATGGAAGAAACACATCTCCTGATGGAAGGAACACCATCTCCTGATGGAAGGAACACCATCTCCTGATGGAAGAAACACATCTCCTGATGGAAGGAACACCATCTCCTGATGGAAGGAACACCATCTCCTGATGGAAGGAACACATCTCCTGATGGAAGGAACACCATCTCCTGATGGAAGGAACACCATCTCCTGATGGAAGGAACACCATCTCCTGATGGAAGGGACACCATCTCCTGATAGAAGGAACACATCTCCTGATGGAAGGAACACCATCTGTTTATAGGCCATACAGACCGAGACGCCGTGAAGAAGTGAGCAATCAACGGACGGGCACCAAAGTAGATGAACTGTGCTGTTCTGTCCCCCTAAGAAAACGAGCATTATCGGGGACATACATTCTAAGCCCGCTCCCTGTGAAACAATAGGGTCCAGAAGTTAATTCTGCCATAGCACTCTGCTGACTGTCTAACAATCTAATTGATTGTGTAATAAGCTAATTGTGTAACAATAAATCTGTTAGCTTGTTACATAGCTTGTACACGTTACTACTAGAATGAAAATATGCTGTATTAAGTAACTAGATAGTTAGAGGAGTCATTAAAGGGGAAGTCTGGCATTGGGCCAAAGAATCATGCAGGCTGGTGGTAGAGGAACATTAAAAAAATATATTATTATTAATATTATTATTATTATTATTATTATTATTATTATTATTATTATGTGATTTGATGTCAGTGACACTGTAATAATTTAAGTTTCTGTTGTGCTGGTGTAATACTGACATTTTTTCTGTGATAAAGTGTAGTAGATATTAAAATTTATTTATTGTTGTTTTAAATAATTTTGTTTCATTTATTTTTAACCTGTTTTTATAATTTTTTCTCTCCCAGGCAATAAAAAAAAATAAAAATGAAGTGTCAGCACTGGAGAAAGTAGCCCTTGTTTCCCTCCAATGTTCCAAATGGAGCCTGTGAGATTACCCCGGGGTCCTTGGGTATATAAAGGGCACAAACAAAGGTTCTTCAGCTCCATTAAGACATCTATTCTTTATTGTATGACAGCATAATCCCGACATGTTTCGGAAGCCTTAAAGCATTCTTAATCAGGGTTCTAGAAAAAAATATCCATACAATATACAGAAAGCTAATAAAGAGCTGTATACACTCCTTGGTTATACGCATGATGGCCAATCTGTTTCATAGAGAAGGAATGTTACAGTATTCACCCCTGGTTATAATACAGAGAGTAACTGTCACAGACACATTAGACATGATGAACATGGTAAGCTTCTGCTATAGTCATGGACATCTAACAACTATCGTAATGGTTTTAGGAAGGGGTCCAGAGTCATAAACCCTTATATACACTCACCATACAGATACCTCAGTACATGATGTGCTAAGGGGGAAAGATCCCTCTCAAGGTGCCACGTGTGGTCCAAAAAATAGCCGGGGAACTTGTAGATAGCGGTCAGCAACCATGTGATCGGCATAGACTAATAGTGTGCGTTCCTTGCTGGAGCGCCCCTCCATATTTACCTACATAGACGGCATAATGTATGTAACAGATGAATGACGGCTCCATAATGTATCTAACATGAATGACGACTCCATAATGTATCTAACAGATGAATGATGGTCTCCATAATGTATCTAATAGATGAATTATATAATATAAGGCGCCTGCCAAACCTGCTAGTAGCCTCAATATACATCCTATATGCCCAGTGTATTGTGCAATAGAGTATATAGATATAGGCCTGAGAAATTACCTCCTATAGCATAATAAATTACTGTGAATTCTTTCCCTCAGTTCCCCGATAATAACTTTATCCCTACTAGCAAAGCAAACTTTCATCAAGGTCTCTATTATCATGGAATTAAAACCCCTGGGGCTTCTCTGCATTTATCTTCTCCTATATCACTATGTGGTCATAACCAAACTGAACACAACGAGACCAAGTTAATTTATTAAAATACATTGGGTCATTTTTAATGTTAAAGCCCATTGGACTTCTTGTTCCCAAATAGGAAATTCACTCGTCCTCTGCAGTCGTCCCTTCTAGTAGGTCTAGGTGCTCTATTCTCCCTATGTCTTCAGGTCCTCTGTATTATCTACTCTACATTACATATCATACCGGAGATTGTCGATACTTTTTCTACCTGACTCCAGTCTTCCTTCTCTCAAGTTGAACCCATTGGATGATATCCAGCAGCTTAGTTTTTGTAAATAGCAACCAAACTCAAACAGATTTTCCTGCTGTATCCGGCTTAAATATTGGAAAATTCTCCTTCGTTTGTTGTACTTCTCTAACCTCCACTTAATGTCCATAAAAGCATTTTGATGCTCCAGACGTGACGGTACCTGACTCTTCTCAGGACCTCCGGAGGTGGTGGAGGTAGACTCCCCGGGTCAGATGAAGAGCACCCCATCGAGGGAATCTCTCATTTTCTGGTTTAATGGTGGAGTGGGAGATGCCTCCTTAGATAATAATTATCATGTCATTTATATTCCTGTATTTATCTCAGGTCTGTGGACAATGAATTCTATCTTGGATCATTCAAATCAAACTCGTATTACAGATTTTATCCTCTTTGGGTTTACTTGGAATTTTCCGGCCTGTATTTTGCTTTTTATTCTGTTTTTTGTCCTTTATATACTGACCATCCTGGGGAACGGCTTCCTGATCTTCACCGTTCTCCTCACCCCTAAGTTACACACTCCTATGTATTATTTCCTCTGTAATCTCTCTTTCCTGGATTTGTGCTTCTCATCGTCTACTATTCCAAAATTACTGTCTGATCTATTATCAAAGACTAGAAGGATTTCCCTCACTGGCTGCCTCCTGCAAATGAATATTAGTCTTTATCTGGGGGGAAATGAATGCGTCCTGCTGGCGGTGATGGCCTATGACCGGTATATCGCTATATGCTCCCCCTTACATTACACCACCATTATGAGTTGGAGGCTATGTGGCTACATTACTGTTATCATATACATGGTATGTTTCATTCTGTTCCCTGTTCCCACTTTGGTGAAACCTATTATATTCTGCAGAGAAAACTCATTGAACCATTTTATTTGTGAGGTCTTGGTTCTCCTGGAGGTGGCGTGCGGTGACCTCTCCTTCTATAAGATATATATAGTGGTTGTTAGCATATTTATTCTATTACTCGTACCAGCTTTTATTGTGGGCTCTTATATCAGTATTGTTATTTCTATATTGGGAATCCATTCTATTGATGGTAGAGCTAAGGCTTTCTCCACCTGCGCCTCCCACCTCACTGTGGTCTTGATATTTTTTGGGACAACTACAACCATGTATATTGGACAGGCAGTAAGTTCTTTGGCTAGTCTAAAATATATCTCAATTATTTATCTTGCGTTAACTCCTGTATTAAATCCTTTGATTTACAGCTTGAGAAATAATGAAGTGAAAAGAGGCTTCAAAAAATGTTGGTCTCAGGTAGACAGCACCTATAGGGGGCGCTAGAGAGGCAGATTTCCTCCTTTATCCCAGTATATTGCTCACCATATCGGTCAGTTTATTCATTGATTGTCCTTTTTAAAACTAAGACAAATCTTCTGGACATATGTTTTGTTTCGCAAGTTTTACGAAAATTGGGTCAGATTTGATAAAATTTGCTAATTTTTTACAAAGAAATCTCATTAAAACAGCCAAACTAAAGTAGCTATAGTACTGGGACTATTACTAGTAACTATTTTTTCAACAGATTTTGTTGTTACACTGTCAAATATTGGAAAATAACAATAGACAGCAGTGGGCGTTGGTGGAACAGCGGCATAAAATATATAAACTTTCAGTGATGGAAAAAACCATGATGCTATCATGAAGCGTCGCCTGCCATCTGCCACATACTCACATTGATGATACAGGTTCCTTCCATAGCCACTATTTCCTTCCTCTTTCTACCCACAGGATACCTGGTTAACAAAGGTCCTCAGTGACTGAAACGTTCCCGTGATTGGGTTTACTGGTTTTGTAGAAATGTAACATACTGTAATGATTGAACACAAATGTGCTTAAGGAATCCTACTGTGTCCATTTTTTCACACAATAGAGATGACATGCTAAGTATTAAGCTGGTGGAGTCGAGTGCGGTTAGTATATTCCCAATAGATCTACTGGGATCTATTTAGGGGGTTCCACTGCCATGAGGGGGGGGGGGACTTAGTGTGTACAGTGGTTTGGAAGGTGGTACATGTCATAGTAACATCCACATGATACAAGGATATAAGGTCTTCAGCAGACCATTGCTCATCCCACTACCCCCGCCATCTTTCCTATAGCGCATCCTGGAGCCATCCACATGATGGAGAACGTGATGCATTAGACCAGATGCCTTCTTCTGCTCCATAATCTAATGTACTGATGCTCACCTGCCCATTGTAGACACTTTTAGATATGAGCAAGGGTAAATGTGGACGCAATGACTAGTGTGAACAGCCACATATTTATCAAGCAGTGAAGTTCTGTGCTTTACACCTCTCTACTAGTGTTAAGCGGTGATACCGATGTGTTCAGGTTTGGCAACATTCTCCGGACTGGAGCGCTTGGCATTTGACTCTCCGTAGCTTCAGAAGTTGGATAGCAGTCCATAAAAACTTGGATACAGCCATGTATGTTCACACTACGTATATTTCAGTCAGTATTGCAACCAAAACCAGGAGTGGATTATAAACACAGAAAGGATCTGTTCACACAATGTTGAAATTGAGTGGATGGCCACCATATAACAGTAAATAACGGCCATTATTTCAATATAACAGCCGTTGTTCTAAAATAACAGCAAATATTTGCCGTTAAATGGCGGCCATCCACTCAATTTCAACATTGTGTGAACAGAGCCTTTCTGTATTTTTAATCCACTTCTGGTTTTGGTTGCAATTCTGACTGAAATATACTGACTGAAATATACATATACTGACTGAAATATACGTAGTGTGAACGCAGCCTCAGGCTGCGTTCACACTACGTATATTTCAGTCAGTATATGTATATTTCAGTCAGTACATTTCAGTCAGTATTGCAACCAAAACCAGGAGTGTATTAAAAACACAGAAAGGATCTGTTCTCACAATGTTGAAATTGAGTGGATGGCCGCCATTTAACGGCAAATATTTGCTGTTATTTTAGAACAACGGCTGTTATATTGAAATAATGGCAGTTATTTACTGTTATATGGCGGCCATCCACTCAATTTCACCATTGTGTGAACAGATCCTTTCTGTGTTTTTAATCCACTCCTGGTTTTGGTTGCTATACTGACTGAAATATACTGACTGAAATATACGTAGTGTGAACGCAGCCCCCGAGTGGAGTCTTGACAGGTACTGTATATTTCTTGGAGATGAACCTTCTTGGGGTTAGAGCACTTCTACATTACATGCATGTACAATAGGAATGAACGAACTGATTCAGCACGGAAAGATTTTGATTAAAAATTCCGCTGGTTCAACTAGTCCGTCCTTAGGCTATGTTCCCACTATGTACAAACTAAGGCCGTTCCACCGAGAACCGCCATTGTTTAACACTACCTACAGCCACAATTTAGTGATCATGAACACTTATTCCATAGTGTTAAACAATGACTGTTCACGGCAGAACGGTCATTGTTTGTACATAGTGGGAACATAGCCTTATATTATTGCCTCATTTTCTTTTTATCCCTGGCAGGTTTACAATCACTTACTGTAGATGTACCTACCACATCTGCTGGAAGCTTGGTCCAAACATCTACTACTCAGTAAAGCAATGCTTTCTCATATCTTTTGATCTTCTCTCCAACTATCCTATCATTGTGCCCCCTTGTTTTATGTTATGTAATGGTATCACAGTCTGCCAGACCCTGCTGGCAATCAGGTTTCATTCCCTGATCCCACATCCCCTGTCTATTCCTGCGATCCCCGTACCTAACTTCCTGTGCTTGCTTTACTCGTTACCTGATCTGTGACTATTCGCTTGTTCTGTGATTTTGTACTGCGCTGTCCGTTTGGTTCTGACCTGGCTTGTTGACTATCCTGTATTGTGTGTGTGTCTGCCCATCTTACTTAGTGTAGGGTCTGTCTTCGTGGTTGTCTGTGGCTGCCTAGGGCCAACTGAGGCAAGTAGGTAGGGACAGAGGGTTGGTAAAGCCTTAAGGTCCACTGTCGCGTCTTGTCTCTACCTCCCAGTCCTGACAGAATTGCCAACAAACTGTTTTGGGGTCATGGTCACCATGAATGCTATGACTAACTTAGAGGATCAGATGCAGCGGCTCACTACTATGGTGCAAGAGCTTGCTGAAAGGGTCCAGGAACGAGAGACGGCTCGTCGACAGCTTACCTCCTAGTTACTTCCTTTGGAAGAACCTATGCAAGTAGATGCTACAGATGCTAAGGTCAGACGAGCACATCGTATGCAGAACAACCTCTGTATTGCGGTTAAGCGGGGCACAGTGTATGGCAATGTCCATTTAGGCCGGGAACACCGCCGGAAAACTTCAGCGCCTGAGGGACTATCTAAGGGGTCCTTTAGGCGCACAGGTAACCTTCGCTCAAAAGAACAAACTGTTACTCCCTATTTCTGGTGTTGGGGAAGAAATGTATTTCTGGGTATATTTCTTAGATAGACTTGCGGGGGGCATACAATCTTATCAGGGAAGGTGATGAATGGAAGACCGCTTTCAATACCACAGAGGGCCATTTTGAATATCTTGTTATGCCCTTTGGGTTATGCAATGCCTCAGAGGTCTGCCAACATTTCGTTAATGGTATTTTCCGTGAACACCAAGGTCGTCTTCTTGTGTATAACTGACGACATTTTGATTTTTTCTTCCGATTGGTCTTCTCACATTCTGCATGTCCATACAGTCATGGAGCTTCTGAGACTAAATATCCTCTGCACCAAGTTGTCCAAATGCCAGTTTGGTATACAGGAGGTCTCATTTCTAGGTTATAGAATAACCCCGAACTCGTTTGGTATGGACCCTCTTAAGGTCATAGCCATTGAAAACTGGGACGCACCCAATAACTTGAAGGCTCTGCAGAGGTTTTTGGGGTTCACCAATTATTACAGGAAATTTATCAAGGGGTTCTCGCTCATAGCCAAACCTCTCACTGATTTAACAAAGAAGGGGGCGGATCTGGTAAACTGGACCCCAGACGCTATCAGGGCATTTGACAATCTAAGGCGATGTTTCTCACAGGCTCCAGTGCTGGCACAGCCGGACTTTGAGCGTCCTTTTATTGTGGAGGTGGACGCATCTGAGGTGGGGGTAGTAGCGGTCTTGTCTCAAGGATCAGCTACTCTTACCAACCTCCAACCTGTTGCATTTTTCTCTAGGAAGTTCTCCAAAGCAGAATGTAACTATGATATTGGTAACAGAGAGTTACTAGCTACTAAAATGGCCTTTGATGAATGGAGATACTTCCTAGAGGGTGCAAAGCATAAAGTGGTTGTGCTCATAATCATAAAAATCTTGTGTACTTAGACAAAGCTAAACGTCTCACACCACGTCAGGCCAGATGGGCCTTGTTTTTTACTCGGTTCAACTTCGAGATCACCTATCGACCTGGTTCCAAAAATATCAAAGCTGACACCTTGTCTTGCAGCTTTGACATCGAGAACACTCCCAGAGACCAGCCCGATACTATTCTGAACCCCCGGTGTAGTTTACAACTGGACCTGGTGACACAGATCGCAGAGTCTCAGTCACTGGCACCCCAGAATACTTTGGAATCTCTATTGTTTGTACCTCCGAATCTTCGTCTCCAGGTCTTAGAAGAGATTCACAGTTCAGTGTTGGCTGGTCACCCTGGGGTGGTGGGAAGCAAGTACTTGCTCTCGCACCATTACTGGTGGCCTTCCTGGGCACGAGACACTATGTACTTCGAGGACGCATGTGAGACTTGTGCTTGGTCTAAGGTTCCCCGTAGCCCACCTGGGTGTCTCTTACGTCCCCTGCCAGTGCCTACAAGACCCTGGACACACACTTCCTAATGCTTGTACCCTAGCCACACTGTTTATTACCACATCTTGCGCTTGCATGGTATTACTGAAAATATTGTGTCCAACCGGGATGTTTAGTTTGTAGCAAGGTTTTGGAAAGAATTCTGTGGACGGTTGGGTATCTCTTTGTCCTTTCGTCTGCCTTCCATCCACAGACGAATGGGCAGACTGAGAGGATTAATCAGTCTCTAGAGCAATTTCTGAGGTGTTTCGTGGCTGATGCCCAAGACAAATGGAGGGACTTCATAGCTCTAGTTGAATTCGCCCTAAACAATCAAGAACAGCGTTCACTTAAGATGTCCCCGTTCTTTTGGAATTTTGGTTTTAACCCTAGGTATTCCTCTACTCATGCTGCCGAATCAGTTAACCCCTCAGCCGAGGCCATATTCTCGAAACTGTGCACAGTTTGAGCCCAAGCTCATCAGAGCTTGGTTAAAGCCCAAGAGCTATACCAAAAGCATGCTAATAAAAGACACATACCTGGCCATCAGTACGTTGTAGGTCAAAAGGTCTGGCTCTCTAATAGGAATCTAAGGTTATGGGTGCAGTCCGGCAAACTGGCCCCCAAATACATTGGTCCATATACTATTGTGGAGATTATTAATCCTGTTAATTTTAGATTAAAACTGCCCGCATCACTCCGGATTCATAATGTATTCCATAAAGCACTCCTAAAAAAGTATGTTCTTCCGGTATTTCCATCGACTCCCCCTGCTCCGCTTGTCATCCAGGGTCCAGTATAAAGTGGAAAAATATTTTAATTCTCACTGGGTACATGGTTCCATACAATACCTGGTGCATTGGAAAGGATTATGGCCCGGAGGAGCATACGTGGGTATCGGGCAAGATATGCATGCCCCACGTCTTATCCGTCAATTTCACTTATGTAATCCTTCGAAGCCGGGTCCATTGTTAATAGGTCCTGAGGCCCCTTCTAAGAAGGTGGGGTAATGTTAGGAACTTACCTGACCGCGCTCCAGCGTCATCTTCCTCGGCTGGAGCGCAGCGCCGCCTTCCCGGCTGGGGCCACGTGATGTCACAGATACTAGACAGTGTCCCTGGTTACTAGGGGTGCCCCGTACTCCAGTGACGTACGGCCGCTCAGCTGAGCGGCATCTGCGCTCAGGTTTAGTGACAGATGTTCTGCCACTCAGCCTGCAGCACAGCAGGTGATTTGGTTCAGGACTCAGGAGTCCGGACCAATGATGTTCTGGCCCGGGCTCCTGGTCCTGTATATAATTCTATCACAGTCTGCCAGACCCTGCTGGCGATTAGATTTCATCCCCTGATCCCAGCTCCCCTGTCTATTCCTGCGATCCCGGTTCCTAACTCTCTCTGCTTGCTTTACTCGTTACCTGACCTCCCGCTTGACCTGTGACTATTCGCTTGTTCTGTGATTTTGTACTGCGAAGTGTGGTTCTGTCCTGGCTTGTTGACTGTCCTGTATTGTGTTTGTCGGTCCATCTTGTTCTGTGTTACACTTATTTAGTGTAGGGTCTGTCTTTGTGGCTGTCTGCGGCTGCCTAGGGCTGACTGAGGAAAGTAGGTAGGTACAGTGGGTGGGCTCAGCCTTAGGGTCCACATTCGTGTTTTGTCTGTACCTCCCAGTCCTGACAGGTGTTACCAAAAGTCTGGAGGCTTGGTCTTAAAGCATTGGGGTTGCACAACCTCTGGAATGTTCCCTCTTAAGTATTGGAGTTGTGGTGATGGTGGTCACCGCCCAACGATATGCCATTTATGTTGTGGACCAACATAAACCTGGAATCATGAAGTGGTGTGAGGGTTTATACATGTTCATCATGTAACTGACTCCTGATATCGGTTTTGATTGTACTGAGAAGCAGGAGATCAGTGTATAGCATGTGGATGTGCCGCCATGATTGTTTTTTTATATTGTTTCTTTATAGAATTAATATAGAAATAATTGCCCCCCGGAGACATTGGGTCCGTTACACCGGGGAAATTATACACTTGTCACTCATTGTACTTCATAACAAGTAGGAAAAGGTATAAAAGCCTCATCGAGGTATAGCAGGAGGAGCGAGGACCCAGGAGACGCCGGGTGAGCTGCTGCTGGTGTTACTGATCTCTCACAGTACGTATTCATTGTTACCATTTATTTCACACCTTCGTTTATTACCCTATAGTGTCTGTTATCTCTGTATTATGGGGTCTATTATAATGATATCAACCCCTTAGAAAGGCAGCTGGTTTTAGATTTTAGGTGGCACAATTGTTTATATATATATATATATATATATATATATATATATATATATATATATATATTTGGAACCATGTGGGACAATACAGAACATTAAAATAGGGATTTTTTTTATACTGATAAGTAACTTTTTTTTTTAACTCAATTTGCAAACGAAGGGGTCTCAACCTGTCTGTAATATATAAATGGGGGTGCCACTCTAAGGGCTCTATTACACCAACAAATTACCTGACAGATTTATTTACAGCCAAAGACAGCAAAATATTTGAAAAGAGGAGAAATCTCAGTCTTTCCTTGATGCATTGTTCTGTGTTTATAGTTTACGAAAAGGAGTGCCCCACCAACAATGACTAAACAATGATCCATTATTACAACTTTACAAATACACCAATAATTATAAGCAATTCAAAAACCTGAAAAGAAATGAGAATCAAAAAGCATCTTGGAAAAGTCTGTACAATATTCAGTCTTATTCCACCAGGGAGCCACTAAATATAATGTGCTATCTGCGATCCAAAAATAATATCAACGCGAGGGAAGTAACAGTATATAAACGATCAATCAGTAAGAGTAGACAAATAAAGAACAATCATAACGTGCTCTAAACCCCTGCCCAAAAACAGTTGGTCCCCCCGGAACTCACAGATAGGATGCCCTATAGAACAGACTCCATGCATCTCATCATCGTCCAGTCACTTGGTTTGGTGATTGTTGGTGGGGTGCTTTCCTTTTTGTGTCTCTTCTGATTCTCAATTTTTAAGTAACTTTTTATGTTATATATTACAATATTATTATTATTATTATTATTATTATTATTATTCATTGATTTTTGGATTATAGTTCCCTGAAATGCCCAAACCTCCTAAATTCATTCTGGGCTTATAAAATCCACAGACATCCTTTATGGTTAATACACATTTCACAATTCCCTTTCATTAGACTCCAGGGATATGGATTCCTATCAGACCTCCTGTATTATAGTACAACTATAGTAAAGTACTTTTTAGGACGAGAATAAGACATCTGGCGTACAGGATTATGCACTGTTATTAGTGCCGTAGTGTAACAGTCCAGTAATGTCGGCGGAGTATGTGCTGTAAACTACTTGACTTTTGATATTAACAAATATGGGAAAAAATTGTGTAAAGGGACCAAGAAGTAGGTGAAGACATGGATGTCCCGATGAGAGTGCTAGCGCAAGCCTGGGGGGCAGCTTGAATCAGAGCCTGCTGCTAAGGCACGATAGCACCACGGCCTTTACAGGATACTTGGTCACCGCTCCCGGTTAGCAGGGGCACGCAGTACGCTACCAATGAATACAGAGCAGCGGGACCAGGTGTTGACATGAATGGCCAATAGAAAGCATACGCATCGCATTTTAGAGAGAAATCTGTATTTCTTGACCCATCTTTGTCTGGTGGCCATTTTTAAGGTACTCCAAAGATTAAATACTTTTACCCGATAGACCTTATGTTCCAGTAAATTCACTGTATAACAATAATGCCTAGTCTCCCTGTAGGCTGATATCTACTGCACCTCAACAAAACTAAGGGCGCCATTGTACGTCAGTGATCAACCATTGGCCACAGCTCTCCTGGGTAAAGATAGACAGTGATTCACCTGTCAGGTGGCCTGTTCTGAAACCATATCTGGAAGCAGCATAAACATCATTAGCAACCTGAGAGGTCACTCACTGGGTTAACTTTATCCAGGAGAGTGTGTGAGAAAGTGGAGAAAGTGTGATGGCTTGGAGTGTGTGAAGGGCGACTTGCAGCCCATTGTTCAGCTGCAAGGGATTACATATAACTAGAGCTGAGCAAACCGGGTTCGGGTTCGAGTCCATCTGAACCCGAACGATCAGCATTTGATTAGCTGAGGCTGCTAAACTTGGATAAAGCTCTAAGGTTGTCTGAAAAACATGGATACAGCCAATGACTATATCTATGTTTTCCACATAGCCTTAGGGATTTATCCAACTTTAGAAGCCACCGCTAATCAAATGCCGAACGATCGGGTTCGGATGGACTTGAGCATGCTCGAGGTTTGCTCATCTCTACATATAACCCCTTACACCCACACTTTTGCTCCAATGTTATGTACAGTACATGCAGCCACCATTTTGGATAAAATTTGGTGCAAAAACTATAAATTTGATCAGTCTCTGAATCAAATTTTCTGCAAAGTTCGGAACGAATTTCGGTTCAGCAGGTTCAGTTCGCTCATCTCTAGAGATGAGCGAACCGGGTGCGGGTTCGAGACAATCCAAACCCGAACGTTCGGTTTTTGATTAGCAGGGGCTGCTGAACTTGGATAAAGCTCTAAGGTTGTCTGGAAAACATGGATACAGCCAATGACTATATCCACGATTTCCACATAGCCTTAGGGCTTTATCCAAGTTCAGCAGCCACCGCTAATCAAATGCCGAAAGTTTGGGTTCGGATCGACTCGAGCATGCTAGAGGTTCGCTCATCTCTACTCATCTCTACTTAAAAGATCTTGCTCAAACCTGGTAAAATTGTAGTATTTGTAGTGCTAAAAAGCACTCAGCAAACAGACTGTCTGCTGTAAATACTGTGGTGACTGAAGAACCTGCTGAAACCAACCCTATCCTGTCTTTCCCTTTCCTTCTCTCTTAGCTGTGCGAGGAAAACGGCTGACGGCACAACTTTATTAATGTTTGCAGTGGGTGACATCTTTGAGGGGCTATCAATGGATTGGCTTGCTGCTTGGCAATCTGGTTAATCTGTTTCCTGGGCTTCTTCCCTCTATACCTCCTGATGTTCAAATCAACACATAGCTGCCATCTTTAAACCTGTTTAGTTCTGAACGAACGCTGCAAATTTAGTTTTTTTTTGCAAAAATCAAATCTTTGAGGATTCCCGTTCCTGCACAGGAATTTGAGGATGAGTGGGACACAACTCTGCCACACCGCCTTATACCACCTGCATACAAAGCAACTTATCTGGCAAAAATTAGGGGTTTCTTCACACCGAGGGACTCCCCACATCCTCCTGATCCTCTTTATATGGATTGCTTTTTGTAGCACGTTCCCATAGGCCAGCCAATATCTTCACCTCGTCAGTGGCCTTGGCAGATAAGATGGCAGCAGCCGCATGTTTTGCTCCAGAAATGACGACGCCAGTGCCAGGGACAGCAGCAGCTAACGTACCTGAGATTATGTTCTTCTATCATAGGACTCATAATTTTCCCTCGCAACAGAGGTAGAATCTGCTCCACAGGCTCAAATGCTGCCTATTAACTATGGAAACTAAGCTATAGCTGTGACTGACAGACTGGCCCCGAAACTTAGCTGGAGACTTGAGTCTAACATTTCCTATAAGGGCCAAAAGAGCCTGGCCACTCTGGATGATAACAGCACTCGTAAAGCATGTCGAAGACATGTAATCATGCATTACTTAGACTTCAATGACAGGGAGGAAGTCCTAAGAGCTTTTAGAGCTAAGAACACCCCATTGATGCTCAGAAAAGTTAAGGTGGTCTTGTTTACGAACCACTCAGTGGATACCACATGTAAACGTAGAGCATTTACTGCTGTTTGCTCCGCTCTCTACAAACAAGGGACTAAGTTTCGTCTTCAGTATCCAGCTACTCTGAAGATTCATTTACAGTGATGGCAGCCTGTGGTCCTTCACCTCTCCGGAAGAGGCATCAAAATACGTAACACTTAATCCCAGTTCAGACTGCATTCAACTCCTGGAAGAGATGGCACAGGAGCCACAAGACACTACCTTAATTGTGAGTCTGACAAGAAAAGGTGCCAGCAGCGGCATCAACCATTAACCAGGATGACTGCCACACCCTTCTGAGGGACTTATTCTACCATTACCAGGATGCGGTGTACTATCTTTATATGGCATATCTTCAGAGAATTGCCTTGGTCTCTAGAGAACATATCATTAACTTTATGACATTCTCATTTGGTTGTTAATTCATGTATTTCATTAATCTCCTTAATTTTATCTTATGCAGGAGGCCCATTACTAGATAACTGGAAATCCTATCTTTTAAGTCTTCTCAATTGAGGTCTTTTAGGTCTGGTAGAGTGCTCCTCCCCTTAAAAAAGGTCCCAAGTGCAGTTTTTGTTCAGCCAGAGGTCCTGCACTGGCTATTTTACTATTGTATGGTGCTTTTCCTTGGTTTCTTGGTCACTGCCTGTATCGCTAGAAGGATTCTCTTATTTACCCATAACATGGCCCAGGAAATTGTACTTAACAAACTCCCCACACATATACAGGATAGATCTAAGGTGTTTTTTAATCCTTTGTCACATGTAGCCACCATGTGAATTGTCTTTAGGAATATTTAGGGGCTGCGCTCCCCTCAGAAGTGCATGATGGTACTACGTCACCTCAAAAAACCAAAGGTGGATATTCCCCTAGTCCAGGAATCTCATTTATTTATTTTTATTTTTTTTTTTAAATGAAGTTTAGATGAGGGATTGTTTAGATAAGGGATTCGTTCATCTCTACTGGCAGCACTAGTGTGGTATTCACAATATGGGATACATAATGTCATACTGTCATTTACTGTATACCTGGAATGTTTTTATGAAGAATGATTATCAGGCAGCTCTGGGCTCAGTCACCATTTTTTAAAGTACTTCCATTTTTCCCATTTAAAATTTGGTCCCTAAGTACCTTAACAGAGGCACCGTTGTCTCCGCTCCCTGCTGTCTGTACCTGAGGAGGCGCCGTTGTCTCCGCTCCCTGCTGTCTGTACCTGAGGAGGCGCCGTTGTCTCCGCTCCCTGCTGTCTGTACCTGAGGAGGCGCCGTTGTCTCCGCTACCTGCTATCTGTACCTGAGGAGGCGCCATTGTCTCCGCTCCCTGCTGTCTGTACCTGAGGAGGCGTCGTTGTCTCCACTCCCTGCTGTCTGTACCTCTGGAGGCGCCGTTGTCTCCGCTCCCTGCTGTCTGTACCTGAGGAGGCGCCGTTGTCTCCGCTCCCTGCTGTCTGTACCTGAGGAGGCACCGTTGTCTCCGCTCCCTGCTGTCTGTACCCGAGGAGGCACCGTTGTCTCCGCTCCCTGCTGTCTGTACCTGAGGAGGCGTCGTTGTCTCCGCTCCCTGCTGTCTGTACCTGAGGAGGCGCCGTTGTCTCCGCTCCTTGCTGTCTGTACCTGAGGAGGCGCCGTTGTCTCCGCTCCCTGCTGTCTGTACCTGAGGAGGCGCCGTTGTCTCCGCTACCTGTTGTCTGTACCTTAACAGAGGCACCGTTGTCTCCGCTCCCTGCTGTCTGTACCTGAGGAGGCACCGTTGTCTCAGCTCTGTGCTGACTGTACCTGAGGAGGCACCGTTGTCTCTGCTCCCTGCTGTCTGTACCTGAGGAGGCACCGTTGTCTCCGCTCATTGCTGTCAGTACCTGAGGAGGCGCCGTTGTCTCCGCTCCCTGCTGTCTGTACCTGAGGAGGCGCCGTTGTCCCTGCTCCTTGCTGTCTGTACCTGAGGAGGCGCCATTGTCTCTGCTACCTGCTGTCTGTACCTTAACAGAGGCACCGTTGTCTCTGCTCCCTGCTGTCTGTACCTGAGGAGGCACCGTTTTCTCTGCTCCCTGCTGTCTGTACCTGAGGAGGCGCCGTTGCCTCTGCTCCCTGCTGTCTGTACCTGAGGAGGCGCCATTGTCTCTGCTCCCTGCTGTCTGTACCTGTGAATTAGGAGGTGAAGCTTCCTGATCTATCTCCAGTGTGACACCCAGTGTAATGTGATTCTATTGTGCCGTCTCCTAATGCACAGGTACGCTTAGCAGTAGAGTTGATCGAACCTCGGGAACATTCACGAACCTGCCGCATTAGATTGCTTATGCCTTCCCAGTACGTGGGGAAGGAGGAGAGTGCCCGGGTACCGCCTGGAATTCCGGGATTCAGCCTATTACCTAGACTATTAGCTAGGCTGAATCGCAGAATTCCAGGCGGTACTCGGGCACTCTCCTCCTTCCTCACAGAACGGGAAGGCATCAGCAATCCATTGCGGCATGTTTGTGAATTTTAGAGATCGATCGAACCTAGGATTTCCCGACGTTTGATCAACTCCACTCAGCAGCGGAGACCACAGCAGTAATACCTCCAGTAAGGTATCCTGTCACCTCCAGTAAGGTATTCTATCACCAAATTCAAAATAGAAATAATTTAGAAAAATGACTCTTGTATCATGGTCGCTGTATATACAGATACAGGTGCTTTATAGATTGGTGTAGGGAACCTTGGCTCTCCAGCTGTTGCAAAACTACAACTAAAACTTTGGCTGTCCAGACATGATGGGAGTTGTAGTTCTGCAACAGCTGGAGAGCCAAGGTTCCCTACCTCTGCAGATAGTAGGTAAGATCTATATAAATGTGATGTATATTTGGATAGGGCAGTTATTAAGGGGTTAAGAATAGAATAATGTACAACCAGACCCCTAAATAGACACTGGACACTCTCTTGTGTGTCTCCCCCCCCCCGTTTACCTCCTCCCCACTCCAGTGTGGCACCCTTCACCCTCCTCCCCAGACCGGGCACCCTTCACCCCCCTCCCCAGACTGGGCACCCTCCACACCCTCCCCAAAATAGGCACCCTTCACCCCCCTCCCCAGACTGGGCACCCTCCACCCCCTCCCCAAAGTAGGCACCCTTCACCCCCCTCCCCAGACTGGGCACCCTCCACACCCTTCACCAAACTGGGCACCCTCCACCCCTCTCCCCAGACTGGGCCCATTCACCCCCCTCTCCAGATTGGGCACCCTTCACCCCTGGCTGCTCTTTAGCCCTGATTTGCGCAAAATCTTGTTAAAAACGCAGCGATTTTGTGCAAATTATAGCTAAACAGGAGACAGGCATAAGAAATACCTCTTTTGATCAAGTAACAATTGTCCCCTGCCTCCCCACACTGGCAGAGGGCAGGAGGCTTCCAGGCTGCCTCATCCACTATGATCCTTCTTTCTCTGCTCCCTGTGATGGCTCCCCCCTGGTCTCTGCGCCCGGGTTAACTGCCCCCATTTCCCCCCCTCGCTATGCCCCTGCTTTCTACTGCCCAGAAAGCAGATGTTATGACTTTGATTCATAGAAACCTTACCTGCTCCCTAGTTAGTTCTGAACAGGAAACTGAGGGAAGACATCTCCACTTGGTCCAAATGGGTATAAAGTCTCTTTTCTCTTCTCCCTAGAATCATTGTTATTGGTAGATATGGTGCAATTTAAAGTAGTTAGGGGGCTTTAATACCGTTTTGCACCCATTGGAAGGGGGTGGGTGGGTATTTGATTTCTGGAAGAGACAGGGCACTCCCTCCCCTCTTGGACCATGCCAAACTAGTGGACCCTTGGAGATCAAAGAACCCAGTGGAACGGTCTTATTCTTTCTGCTTGGCTCTTCGATCCTCATGGTCACGTCTCGAATATCTTTTCATTGCTCAATCATTATACCCCAAAATTACCCATACCTCTATTGAACAACTAATTATCTCGGACCACTCTCCGGTCATAATATCTTTACCAGAAACCTTTCCTAAGACTATGGATATATAGATTGGCAATACGAAGGATAGAACAGCTAACTGGCTCCCTTTTTCGCAATCAAAGTCTTTTATTAAGCACTTCTCAGGAGTGGAATTGAAGCAGATAGTCCAACCTTTTACTGAAACCACGTGGTATTTTACAGAAGACTTAGATTCTCTGGGCATTCTAAAGGTCTGAGTAAACAGAAACCAAACCCCAACCTTATTGTACACCCTAAGATCATTCCTATATTTCCTAGACCTCCCTCCAGTTGATTTTCCTTAAAATCACCACCTCTTAAAGTGAAGTACTACCTTGACATTACTTAAAAATCAGAATGGACAGTTTGTTAACCCCCCATGATTATAGGCTTTACTTCATTTTATTTTATTGTTTTTATTATGTTAGAGTTTCAGCTTTTTCACCAGCTTGTACAAGTGTTAATTAGATCTGTAAAATTTTGACATTCACCGTGTTAACATAGTCTGTGTTCTCATTTGGATTCCTGCTGTGACAACCACCCAGTCAGATCCACATGATGACTATGCCCAGTTGCCAAGACCTTAACGGAGTCTACAGTCTTCACCCAGAGACTTTTCCTACCTTCTTTGTTGGCCAACCATAAACATGTATCTACCATTCTTACTGTTCAGTTTGCTCCTTTATCTCATTGAAAATTCTGAATAAACTGTTTAAAAAAACAACTTTTTTGCAAAGTTTGGAATAAAACCGAGTTCAGAGCTTTGGGTCGTTTATCTCTTACTATTAAAGGGGTAGTGCGGTGCTACATATTTTTTATTTTTTATTTTAATCATTTTATTATTTTTTCCATACAAAATTTAAGAGAAAAACATACAGAATACCAACATTAGACAGCAGGATACCAATAACAACATAATCTCTTACAGTTATGACATAATACTGTTTACCCGATCTGTTTCATTCATCGAGAGAACTTAACACACCAATTCATAATCAAGAAGAGAGATCTACTTTTCTCCATTTATTTTAACTTAATTTATCAGAGAACCTGCCAAACCGGCGCCAAAAACAACAACTCACTATAAACTTATTTAACCTACTTGCAACCCTCTTCTCCACCATCCTTCCCCAGTATAAAAGAGTTTCAATTATGACTCCATGACATCCAGCCCGTACTCCGTGCTACATATTTATTTAAGGGAGGGCTGGAGCTGTCCGGCCGGCCTCCTGAAGATGACACGATCGACCCAAGATGGCGGCCGGTCAACAGTAATTTGGTGAGTATAATGCACCACACTTCCGGTTGGGGGGAACTCGGGGAAGGGGGCCATTCACCTAAATAACACACATTACAAAGTTGTATAACTTTGTAATGTGTGTTATTTAGTGAATAAATATGTAGCACCGCACTACCCCCTTAATAATATTATTGTTAACTAATTTAGTTTTTAACTTTTTATTTTCTTTAGAAATTTTTCTTCCCAGGCCATCAGAAAAGACCAAGATAACCTTCTTCTCTCTATTCTCATAGTCAATGTTGCTCTTGCTTATTCCGCTCATCTCCTGCGTTCTCACACGTCATCAACAACCGAAACCCTTCCAGGAGACAATACTTCTCTTATTATATTTCTCTGAGCTCCATGTTTTCTCCAAGACTCACAGACACAGTGTGACATGGAGGAGTTTGGTCTTCTTTATTCTGCATTTATTATCTTTCCTCTACCATCTTCTATACTATGTTTTATTCCTTGTGTGTTTTTGTTGCTGTTATTATTGATCTGAGATTGATCGTTGATGATCGGTGATGATCGGTGACTCCACTGCGGCCACTTTAGCTGTTATAAGGATCTGATGTTACAACCTATTATCTATTCCACCACTTTATGGATGTCTTCTGGTCTCCTTTATCATCTACTATTATACGTTACTTTCCATATCTGAGGTTGTTGATACTTTCTCCAGTCTTCCTCGTCTCAAGTTGAACCCATTGGGTGATATCGTGCAGCTTATTTTTTTTTAAGTTTTAACCAATCAAGCTGTTAATGTTACTTTGTGATCGGTGAAGATGTCCTGTTATGTAATGTTCTCTACCATCACATATAATTCCTGATGGATCTCCCATTTGAAGACCTTGTTACCCACTTTTTTATATTACTCAGTTTTCAATTAATCACCACTTATTTGCAAAAATACCTCCTGACTTTTGTTTTCTTCTTTATCCATCTTAAATATCAGGAAATGTTCCATCAATTCATTCTCTAATCTCCACTGAACGTCCGTAAAACATTTCACAAGTGATTATTATATAGAAACTATACAGTAATACCAGCAATATTTTATGTATCACTTCTTTTTTAATGGGAGACATCTAGTAGTTATTTGGTTTAGTGTCTATATTTGCCGTATTTATTCCTCTGAGAAAGTGTGTATACTTTTTCCTTTGTTCTTAAATGTGTATTCCAGGGAAAAAGTTAGGGGTCGCATGAAGGGGGTCGGACCTATGTACCGCCCGCTGATCTCCCTATCGGGCCACCGGCTTTTGTATTATGAATAGAGCTGCATGGGTACAGCATGTGACCCGCGGCTCTATTCATTCCTATTGATCCAACTCAAAGAGGATGTAACACCAGGTACATCCTCTCGAATTTAACACACCGATAGATCGGCGCCATCATGGGGAAGGCGGTGACGCGGTCCGTTTTTTGAACCGCGGCCCGGTTCCCGTTTACAGCGCCGTTCTATCCAGCGGTACCAGACCGTGCTGAAGCACTGGAGGTCGGCCAGCCCACCCCCAGTGGGAGGGAATTCCCTCCCCTCTATGACGTGGCTCCATTGATTCAGCACGGCCCGGTGGGCTGTTCGAAAAACGGACCGTGGCACAAGCTTCCCCATGACAGCACCGATCTATTGGTGTGCTAAATTCAAGAGGATGTACCTGGTGGTACATCCTCTTTAAAGAGGCAAGTAAGCACTCTTCTGGAGTACTCGGCTCTTTCCGTCACCTCATAGTATCGAAAAGAGCCACAGGTCACGGGCAGTACCTGTGCAGCTCTATTCATACTGCAAAAGCCCGGGGGCCTGATACGAAGATCATGGAGGGTACAGAGGTCAGACTCCCGTGGTCTTCTACTTGTTTTTTCCTGAAATACCCCTTTAATAGTAACAGTATGGTATCTGTTAAATTCTAAACCCCTCTCTTGTATCACAGGTCTGTGGACAATGAATGTTAGCATGGATCATTCAAATCAAACTCTTATTAAAGATTTTATCTTCGTGAGATTTGCTTCGAGTTTGCAGACCTGTATTTTACTTTTTGTCCTGTTTTTTATTATTTATATACTGACCATCATAGGGAACGGCTTCCTGATCTTCACCGTTATGGTCACTCCTAAGTTACACACTCCTATGTATTATTTTCTCTGTAATCTCTCTTTTATGGATTTGTGTTATTCATCAACATCTGTTCCCAGATTTCTATATGATCTGCTTTCCAACAGTAGAAGGATTTCCTTCATTGGATGCCTCATGGAAATGTATATTGGTCTATTTCTAGGAGGAACTGAATGCCTTCTGCTGACAGTGATGGCCTATGACCGGTATATTGCTATATGCTCCCCCTTACATTACACCACCATTATGAGTTGGAGGGTGTGTGGGTACATCACTGTTATTATGTATATAGGAGGTTTCATTGCATTTACAGTTCCCACCATGGCAAGACCTCTTACATTCTGCACAGAGAACACCTTGAACCACTTTTCCTGTGAGGTGTTGGTTCTCCTGGAGGTGGCGTGTGGAGACCTCACCTACTATAAGATATATTTTGTTGTGGCTAGCATATTTCTTGTATTACTCTCATTGGCTTTTATTGCCGGCTCTTATATTAGTATTGTTATTTCTATATTAAAAATCCAATCCATTGATGGTAGAGCTAAGGCTTTCTCCACCTGCGCCTCCCACCTCACTGTGGTGTTGATATATTTTGTAACGATAATGACCACGTACATGGGACAAGCAGGAAGACAATCCGAAAATCTGAAATATTTTGCACTTATTTATGTTGCTATAACTCCTCTACTAAATCCTCTGATCTACAGCTTGAGAAATAATGAAGTAAAAAGGGGATTTAAGAAAGTTTTTGTCCTAGGCAGATGATATTATCCTCCATGGGTATTATCCTGCCAACTGCAGCCATTAGGGGGTCCTGTTGTCATCAAGGTCTCCAGCAGAACATTGCCCATCACACTGCTCCCGCCATCTTGTCCTCTGGTGTCTAGTGGGCAGATCGTCCCCCCACGATGAGATCGCGGAGAGGCGCCCGTTTAACTTACCCAGCCAGGCCTCAGCGCCTGAATGACGCTGATCCTGGCTCGATATTCTGCTGATCTGGTCTGCAGCAGACCAGACCAACAGAGCACCGATCTAATGGATCAGTGCTCTATTATATACACAGCATTGATCAATGCTGGGAGATCAATGCTGTGTATATAGAATTTCCCCATGGGACTTCTAATTTCTGTGTAAAAAAAATCCCTCCCCTAATAAAAATTGAAATCACCCCCTTTTTCCCATTTTATAAATAAAAATAAATAAATACTTGAGGAACATAGATAAAATGTTAGTTTTACCATAAGACAAACGGTGTTAACCCCCCCCCCCCCCCCCCCCCCAATAAATAAGAAAATATGTTTTATTTTCAATTTCACTGCGCAAATATTTGTCTTCTGGTTTTGCAACATATTTTATAAAAAAATTAAGTCTGTCATTGCAAAGTACAATTAGTGGTGAAAAAAATAAGGGTGTGTGTGGGCCTGTAGGTGAACAAAAAGGAGGTGCTGCAACCTTTTAAACGCGAGGAAGAAAAAATGAAAGCGCAAAAACAAAATTGCACAGGGTTAAATGCAGGTGGATCCTTGGTTCCATTCTGAATATATAAACGGTCCCTTGGAATTAAAGTATTTTAAATGTTTTTATCTGTGTTCCTTAGTATTCTTTGTATACATGTTACTACCCAATAAAAAGTTTTTGTGGATATTATATTGAATTATCTTATAATTAGGCACTAAAGGTCCTATTACACCAAATGATTATGATCTGTACTTTGCCGATTAACGGCCACTCTAGCCTATAATTGTCTGGTGTAATAGGGTATGTTTAAAGACCACGATCAGTCGGCTGATCATGGTCACTCAACAAGTAGATAGCGACAATTATGGTCTGGTGCACATTGCTCCATGTAAGGGTATGTTCACACTGAGCAAATGGGAAAGAATTCCGCGGCGGAACTCTCCGCCATGGAATCCCACCTGCTTCAGTGTCAGACTGCCTTTCTCGGCTCGCACACCTCCCATAGAGATGTGGTCTGACACTGAAGCAAGCAGGATTCCGTCCCATTTTCTCAGTGTGAATATACCCTAACAGCACAGACAGCTAGCAGGGAACGAGGGGGAATCGAGTGCTGATCTGACAGGTTGGCGCTCACTTCCTCCTCTTAATTGTGCCGGCTCCTAAGGTTGTAGTTAGTCACATGAAAGGTGCAACATAAGCATGTAATAAAGACAGCTGATCGCAGGTCGGATCCTGGCACAGCTGATACCCGGGTATCTGACCCTGACCAGTGAGCCAAGAAATAGCAGTGACTTGTTACATATTAGAAATATTTGCCCCTGTGCAGAGTGCAGTAAATATAATCTAAAGTACTCCAGGTAACTGTGCTGTTAAATTAGCCCTATGAATTATAATACATTAGATTAGCTGAAATTGAAATATGTTAATAGAGGGTTTTCTGGGGGCTTAGGATAAAGCTTTTTGGCCCTTGATATCAGCATACGGGCTGGCAAAACAGCTTAGTGTTATATGTTGAGCTGTTAATTGCCAAATTAGATTGATCTACCATTTATCGGAGCAGTATCTACTTTACTGCCTATAAACACATATATTTTTCCCTTTGGATACTAAATAACCCCTCATATTAAGTAATAGTATGTATATTATTTGGAGTATTGCAATAGTGAACATATTCAGTCCCCAGTTTTACATTTTATAAAATCTGGGTCTAAAAACTGTTACATTATAAACTGGCTACAGATATTTCTACTCAAAAACTCTGGCTCTCACTTCTCATGGTTATCAGTAAAGCCGAAGATTCTATCTCTAATCTGCTGGGCGATCTAATCTAATTTATCATAGAGTTTGCTGAAAAGGTAACTGCTGGTAAATTTATGAGTGAAATCGGTAGGTACAATGTGGTAGCACGTGTAGCAACTTGTACCTAGCCTTTTCATTTATAAATTTATCACCAAGGTAATTGAAGTGAACTCTAATGATAGAGTTTCCTGAAAAGATAATTGCAGGTAAATTTGAATAAAAAAAATGGTATATTTTTATATTTGTAGTATATTTTGTTTCAGTTTTGCTATTGTAATTGAAAAATAGCAGAATTAGAATGATAATATTCTGCATTAAGTGACTATATAGTAAAATAGCTGGCAGCTTTAATGCAAGGGGATCGCGTATAATGCAATGTAGCAGCCAGCTTTTTTACTATATATGAACTTTAAAACAGCATATTTTCATTTTAGTTTTGCATTTGTAAACAAAAAATAGCAAAATAAGAGTGAGAAAATGCTATTGTTAGGACTCTGCCTCTTGGAATCTTGGCATAGTCATTGGATCGCATAGTGCAACTGAGAGTGCGCTTTTTGTCATTGTTTTTTTACTAACTTTGTGTTTTGTTTTCTTTTCTCTTCTCGGAAATCTCTTCTATTCTCATGTTCACTCTCATTGCTTATGAGTTTTACCTGTCTTTAACTGCTGTGTTTTCCTGGCTTCTTCACAGTTAATTTGTGTTGTTTCGGTGACTGACAGGTCTTCCTGCCAGTTGGTGAGTCTTGTCAGGTGTTTGTGGCAGGGATTGGGGCTGGGCCAATCCAGCCCTAAATGACATCTGGGATCTCCTATAAAGCATCCCTAGCATCTACACTAGATGCTGTCTATTCAGTGTTTACTGCCTGCAAGCGTTTCCTATTCCCTCTTTTGTCTATCTGTTTTGACCCCTGCTTTGTTCAATGACTATTCCTGTTGTCTACCTGCCCAGACCTTTTTTCCTTGTCTTTGACTTCACTACTTGGACTGTGATTTTGTACTTCTGCCGCCCACCTGTTGTGATCCAATTTGCTGGTGTTTCTTTATTGTTATGTTTGTCTTGCCTGCGTTATTTGTCACACTTATAAAGGCTAGGGACAATTGCCCTGTTGCTCGCTGCCGCCTAGGGCAGTCTGTGGCAAGTAGTCAGGGACAGTGGGTGGGGTTTAAGCCTTGGTTCACTGTCCAAGTCCATCTACCTAGCTTTTCTGTGCGACTATCCCTGACAGCTGCATTGGGTAAATATTTAGTAAGATAGCTGGCATCAGGGGCTTAACTACCACTGTAGCAGCCATAGCAGATGCTATGGGGCACACCGCATCAGGGGGCTCCATGGCCTGCTTCTGCAATACACTGGGCACCCTGAGCCACCATCATTTGCAGCACCAGATGGCAGAGCAAGCCTCCCGGGATCTGCAAATGTCCCTTAAACTGCAAGAACTCCTGACAAACATTTGCAGTTATTTAGTTATGACAACACTTGATCGCTTAGCGGTCAGTCAGGAAGGGGTGGGGGGCCCAACCAAAAGTTTGCTATGGGGCCCAGCCATTTCTAGTTATGCCCCTGGCCGGCAGCTATATTGCATTATATGCGACCCCCTTGCCTTAAAACTGCCAGCCATTTTACTATTTATTTACTTACTACAGCATATTTTAGTTCTAATTTAGCTATTTTTCATAAACAAACACAAAACTAAAACAAAAATATGCTGTTTTAAATTAATATACAGTTCATTGAGGTTCGCTTTCCAAGTATGCAAATTTTACGCCCAAAAAACACGAACTGGCGGACCACATTATTGAAAATTCGCTCATCTTTAGTGATCATGCTTTAAACCAAAGCTATACATCTAGGTCCAGTCTCCTGAAGGCTACTATATAACAGCTATACTTACTGTATCCAGGTCCAGTCTTCTGAAGGCAGCTATATACCAGCTGTACTTACTGTATCCAGGTCCAGTCTCCAAGAGGCAGCTATATAACAGCTATACTTGCTGTATCCAGGTCCAGTCTCCAGAAGGCAGCTATATAACACAGCTATACTTACTGTATTCAGGTCCAGTCTCCTGAAGGCAGCTATATAACAGCTATACTTACTGTATCCAGGTCCAGTCTCCTGAAGGCTGTTATATAACAGCTATACTTACTGTATCCAGGTCCATTCTCCTGAAGGCTACTATATAACAGCTATACTTACTGTATCCAGGTCCAGTCTTCTGAAGGCTGCTACATAACAGCTATACTTACTGTATCCAGGTCGAGTCTCCTAAAGGCAGCTATATAACAGCTATACTTACTGTATCCAGGTCCAGTCTCCTGAAGGCAGCTATATATAAGATATACTTACTGTATCCAGGTTCAGTCTCCTGAAGGCAGCTATATAACAGCTATACTTACTGTATCCAGGTCCAGTCTTCTGAAGGCTGCTATATAACAGCTACTGTATACTTACTGTATCCAGGTCCAGTCTCCTAAAGGCAGCTATATAACAGCTATACTTACTGTATCCAGGTCCAGTATTCTGAAGTCTGCTATACAACAGCTATACTTCACTGACACCAGCTGTCTTGTGACATTACCATGTCACAAAACGGACGGTGTTAGATGTAGTGTGAACCTGGCCCCAAACTAAGCAAGAAAGGTTTTTGTAAAAATTCAAAACAGACTTACAGGAAGAGACACAAATGGTTTTATGATGCACAGGATTATTTATCAGGAAAGATTTATATCTGGTCCTAGAACAGTAAATCTGGAAATATGAACAAGAAAAGTAAGAGGAAAGTCTAAGTGGGTCTAAACGAAAGTTTATTTTTTTGTTTCTTTTTAGGAAAACAAACCCGAACAAATCAAAGACAAGATGAAAAATAAGAAAATGACATAGGAGGACATTTATGTAAGGTCCGTATGAGACTTACGGCAGGGAAAAAGCACAGATTCGCTCCTTCTCCCTGGCATACGCCTGCTGTATCCCCCACTTGCCCAATGGGTGGGCAGGGGGAACATTAAGGTGGGGAGAAGACGTGACCTACTTCCGTACCACATTTATGATGATTTACACATTTATCATAATCCAAATGTACACGCTGGGTAGGCCGGGCGCTTCACTGTTCTTCATAAATCCCCCCGTTAGAGCGCGTAAGAAGACAGCTAAAAACAGCTAAGAGTAACAAGACCAACATACCACTGACGAATACAAGGCAAAAATTGGCAATGTGGTAAATATATCTTCCTACATCTTAAATGATAATGAACTGCATTTATTGTCTAAGGGTACAAACCCACTTGACGTATTTGCTGCGTGAATCAGTCTTAAAAATAAGCAGGCAAAACGCAGGTTGGCTTTATATAATTGTTCTGTGTTAAAATACGCAATTGCGTATTTTTGAAGCATGAAGCTACATGCGTTTTTCGCACAGGTTGTTAACAACTGATGCTTTGCTAACAACAAGCTTCACGCTTCAAAAATACGCAATTGCGTATTTTAACGCAGAACAATTGTATAAAGCCAACCTGCGTTTTGCCTGCTTATTTTTAAGACTGATTCACGCAGCAAATACGTCAAGTGGGTTTGTACCCTAAAGGGTAAAAGTTTTGTCCTAGTAACAACATTAACTGGTTTGAGCCCCCGATTTAGAATGTTAGCGTTTGGCTCACAGGACCTCTCCTCAGAACCAAAACCTTACCAATCCACCAAAAAGAACAGTCTCCTCCTAACCGTCTTCATGGCCTGGGTGTCCTTGATGGTGCAAATGTCTGAGTAGACTGCTTTCAAAGAAGGAGAGATGGACTTACTGGAAAAGCAGTTGCTGATCATTGGTTTAAGGGGGAAGATGTGAAAGGAAGTTGGGATCCGTATGATGGGAATCAGATGGAGTTTGTAGGCAACTGGGACTTCATCCGACTGGATGCATGCATCAGGGCTAGGCGTGTCTTTTCCCAAATAAGCGCAAAGTCCCTAACCAATTTGTCCATGACAGATAAACAGAAGCAACAGAGGATGAGGATGTTGTTCTTAGACTATAAAAAATGGAGATGTGCCTATGGAATTTAAGTCCAGATGGTTATAGGACAACTCTACCCCCAGAAGAAGCCATGACCAGTTGTCCTGGCGAGCAGAAACAAAATGACGGTGATAATTTCCCAGGACATGATTGACTCTCTCGACTTGCCCAATAGTCTCAGAGTGATAGGCCAAAGAAAAATCTAGCTTCACCTGGAGTTGGAAACAGAGGACAAGCCAAAGCCTAGAAACAAATTGAGGCCTTCTATGCGAAATGTTATGCTGCATCCGCCCATAAAACCAGAAGATGTGATGGAGGAAAAGATTGGCCAGACGAGGAGCAGAAAGCAGACCGGGAAAAGGCACAAATTGTAACATCTTCGAAACCCGGTCTGTAACCACCCACATAATGGGAAGGTCAGTGCCATGGCAATATGTGTCTAAGGGTCATCTGGAATGGGCAAAGGTTGTTCTCAGACGGGAGGTCTTGTTTTAAGAACAGGTGGTGCAAGATGTCACGTCATCCTTGACATCCTTGGATAGAGTCGGCCACCAGTAAAGATGGGAAATCAGCTGTCAGGTCTTGTGGGCTCCAGGTTACCCCGCGATAAAGGAAGAATTACCCTATTTCAGAACTCTCATTCTGCGTGTTGCACACACATACTTCTTGCCAGGAGGAACACACTGCAGTCTTGAGATGTCCACCACAACCAGGCGCTCAGGAGGGATGATGTGACAAGGAGCGTCTTCTTGCCCCAGGACATCAGATGCCTGTGAGAGAGTGTTGAATTTAAAGTGACCCTGTCCCCCCTTTGTGCATTCTGACATCTCTACACAGGTGTAAAGGGTAAATTTAGCGTTTTTCATACCTTATTTCATATCATACGTCATGGTGTTTGTTCAAGTAAAAAGTGTCCTTTTATCAACTGCAGATTGTATTAAGTGGGCGTGGCTTCGCGGGATTAGCGCCACTTAGCCCCTCCCACAACAGCACCGTTGGCCCCGCCCCCTCGTCGGCCATTGGAACAGGCTGGCCGAAAGTTCTAGACCCCACCCCCTTTGCATAGGCCAACCAATGGGCGTCCAGGGGGCGGGGCCAACGGTGCAGTTGATAAAAGGACACTTTTTACTTGAACAAACACCATGACGTATGATACAAAAAAAGGTATGAAAAACGCTAAATTTACCCTTTACACCTGTGTAGAGATGTCAGAATGCACAAAGGGGGGACAGGGTCACTTTAATGTTCTTCTTTGCTGGATGGAAGTGGATGACAAAGTTGAACCTGGAGAAGAAGAGCGACAACTTGTCTTGTCTGGAGGTGAGGCAGTAAGCTGTCTGAAGAAAGAGGAGGTTGTTATGACCCATGTAGATTTTTGGAGGATTTGCTCCTTTCAATGATGGCACCATTCCTCCAGAGCCAATTTCATGGCCAAAAGCTCTCGATCCTTAATGGTGTAGTTTGGCTCAGCAGGAGAGAAATTCTTGGAGAAGAAGCCACACGTTCTAAACTTTGCCGAGGAATCATTTTGGGTGTGCACTTCCCGGTGCCTAACGAAGAAGCATCAACCTCCAAGAAGAGCAACCTGGCAGTGTTTGGACATGACAGAACTGGTGCCGTGATGAAGGCCAATGTCAGGAACTTACCTGACCAGGATCCAGCGCTGGCTGCCTCCGCCTCCGATCTGGCACTGCCCCGCACTCTCTGGCAAGGCAGGGGATTGAAGTGGCAGCTGGTCCCTGGCGGGGCGCGTCCCTACCCAACTGGTTCAGGCCGGGTGACATCATGGAAACCCAACAGTATCACTGTTAACCAGGGGCGCGGCAGGCCTACACCCTGATGGCTGGTTGACTGGATAACTTCATTTAGGGGCTTGCCAGTTACTGTTGAGATGGTTAATAGTTTAGCATGCTGGACCACTGAAAGAATATTTTATTGGTTTGTAAAAAAAAAAAATGTTAACACATACAACATGTGGTCCACGTTCCAGCATTACATACATTACATACATAAGTAGATAGACGTTATCTGGATTAGACAGTAGTAGGCAGATAAAGACAATCAGAGTATGAATAGGTATACATTAGAAATACAGTGGTGCTTTGGATTACGAGTATTATTCGTTCCGGGACTGCGCTTGTAATCCAAATCCACTCTTAAACCAAAGTAAATTTTCCCATAAAGAAATCACTGATATGCAGACAATTCGCTCCACACCCCAAACATAATGATTTATTATTCTGAATAACATGTAGAAGAGATGAAACAAACATTCAGAAACAGCAGAATCTGTGATATTATATGTTACTGTACAGTAATGGAGAGGATGGGAAACACAAGGGTGGACAGAGACTGCAGGGGGCAGGAAGGAATGAGCGGGGCAGGTGTGGGCACATACATGCAGCACTCTCTGTCCGGGGAGAGAGGGGTTACAGCTATGGAGAGATTACCTCCACAGTCCTGTCCCCTGATGCAAGCCCCAGCCTAAAGTGTATCTGCTATTATTTGAAGGGTGAGGGAGACTTCCTGGGTCAGAGTACAGGGCTGTAGACCCCGCTATGCAGACCATGCCCCTCCCCTACTCCCACCCAGTACAGGGAACTCTTAAACCAAAGCAATGCTCTTAAACCAAGTCACAATTTTGAAAAACTGTGATCTCTTAAACCAAGTTACTCTTAAACCAAGGTACCACTGTTTATGCAAAGTTTATCCTGGGTTATAGCAAGAAAATGAGAACCATTTACCCTAAATGTCCTTGTATTTGGAAGTTTTGTGTAATCTACAAGCAACCAGGTGTTCCATTACACAACGATTGTGGACTTAGAATATTATCTCATGTATGGACAGTATGTTAGTGCTCTTTCATTTTTGGGACAGTTTAGTCCTCACCTGTGAGTAAATGTTGTGTTATAACTATGTACTGCTTATGAAGGTTTTCCAAGCTCAATGACAGCAATGTGAATTCGGGTTGTTGTGGCAAGCAAAAGCCTGTAACTCTAAAAATTAGTTGGAATATTTGGCTCCAGAAGTCCTCACTTGCCTACAGCTCCACCACACATAGATCAGTTTCCCGCCAACACCTCCAACACTCGGAGAAAGATTGGGGGTAGATTAAAGATAAGCGGTAAGGAGTTATGTACCATCTATATGTTAAAGAAGCAGTTCAGTTTTTCTTTCGCCCCCCCGGGTAGCCGCTGTCATGTATACTTACAGAAGATGATCGGTGTCCTGCGGCGTAGCTCTGGTCCCGTCCCACGGTGCCTTTCAAATCGGGCGCGCTCACTTCCGCCGGCGCTGTGACTCCTCTTCTCGGCCTTGTAATTCGAACGCCGGAAGTCACAGGCCTCCATAGCGAATGCATGGAAGCGAGTGACTTCCGGTGTATAATCACTGGTCAGAGAAGAGGACAAGCAGCAGCCGGCGGAAGTGAGCACGCACCGCGGGACGGGAACTGACCTACGGGAATGGGACACCGATCATCTTCTGTAAGTATACATGACACCGGCTACCTGGGGGGCCGAAAGAAAAAAAAGTGAACTGCTTCTTTAACTTCCTTAAAGACTGTAAATGACCAATGCAATGGGAGGTATGTTAACTTATAACAAAGGATTCTGACCACCTCAATATTCCCAAATCGTTCGCCCATTTATCCTTCAACGCCAATGTAGTGGAATTTTGTAAGAGAGATTAGTAAGCTTTGCAGATAATCTTTGTCCTCTGAGTGGGATTGTCGAAGTAAATTTCATACAGCGTACCAGGAGATTGTAAATTTGCAGTACAAGAGCTAATACAGTGTCTCAGTTGTAGGTATTTGTAAAAGTCCCTTGCGAAACTCCCAAACTTTGAGGAAATGTCCCCGACCTTAGCATGGCACCCTCAAAGAGCTGCCATAAGTGGGTTAGCCCCTTCTGGACCCATTCTGAATAGTTAGAGTTAGGAATTTAGTGGTGTAAGACTTCCAGTGGTACCTTGTTATACCTTGTTACACACTACACCTTAATAGTCGCCATTAAGGTTGGTGATTTGGCATCAATCTAGCAGTCCACAACAAAAACATTAAAGGGGTTGGCCACTTTATAGTAAAATTGCTCAGTGTACAGTATTAGGCTATGTTCACACTACGTATATGTCCGGCCGCATATTTTCGCGGCCGGACATATACGTGTTAGACTCCGGCCGGGGATTTACGTTAGTTGCGGCCGGCTACGTACAGTCTGCGAACTTACGCCCGTAGTCTACTTACGCTTCCCGAGCGCCCTACGTAGCGATCTGACAGCGGTCTTTTACTTGGAAATCTTCGCCTAGCCCCGGACACCCCACAGAACCTTTTGGATCGGCAAAGAAAAGTGCAAAAATGAAGAAATCACCACTCCTTACGGGACCGCATGTTACGCTACGGGTGTAAGTTACAGCATTTTCGTCCTCAAACAATGGTCTGGTTCATTTTTTACGGCGCCGCGTACGATCCGGGCGTAAGTTTGTACGTAGTATGAACTGTGCAGCTGTACATCGTATACTTTCCATTGTACGCAAACTACGTAAGTCTCCGGCCGCTTATTCACGGAACGCGCTATGTCCGGAGACTTACGTAGTGTGAACATAGCCTTAGTAAGTGTACTCACTGTATATACTGACAGCAGCTCCCTGTGTACTCACTGTATATACTGACAGCAGCTCCCTGTGTACTCACTGTATATACTGACAGCAGCTCCCTGTACTCACTGTATATACTGACAGCAGCTCCCTGTGTACTCAGTGTATATACTGACAGCAGCTCCCTGCACTCACTGTATATACTGACAGCAGCTCCCTGTGTACTCACTGTATATACTGACAGCAGCTCCCTGTATTCACTGTATATACTGACAGCAGCTCCCTGTGTACTCACTGTATATACTGACAGCAGCTCCCTGCACTCACTGTATATACTGACAGCAGCTCCCTGTTTACTCTTAGGGGGAGATTTATCAAAGGGTGTAAAATTTAGACTGGTGCAACCAATCACAGCTCAGCTTTCCTTTCAGCACTGCCTAAAGCTGAGCTGTGATTGGTTGTCGTGGGCAGTTTGCACCAGTCTAAATTTAACACCCTTTGATAAATCTCCCCCATTGTATATACTGACAGCAGCTCCCTGTGTACTCACTGTATATACTGACAGCAGCTCCCTGTGTACTCACTGTATATACTGACAGCAGCTCCCTGTGTACTCACTGTATATACTGACAGCAGCTCCCTGTGTACTCACTTTATATACTGACAGCAGCTCCCTGTGTACTCACTGTATATACTGACAGCAGCTCCCTGTGTACTCACTGTGTATACTGACAGCAGCTCCCTGTGTACTCACTGTATATACTGACAGCAGCTCCCTGTGTACTCACTGTATATACTGACAGCAGCTCCCTGTGTACTCACTTTATATACTGACAGCAGCTCCCTGTGTACTCACTGTATATACTGACAGCAGCTCCCTGTGTACTCACTGTATATACTGACAGCAGCTCCCTGTGTACTCACTGTATATACTGACAGCAACTCCCTGTGTACTCACTGTATATACTGACAGCAGCTCCCTGTGTACTCACTCTATATACTGACAGCAGCTCCCTGTGTACTCACTGTATATACGGACAGCAGCTCCCTGTGTACTCACTCTATATACTGACAGCAGCTCCCTGTGTACTCACTCTATATACTGACAGCAGCTCCCTGTGTACTCACTCTATATACTGATAGCAGCTCCCTGTGTACTCACTCTATATACTGACAGCAGCTCCCTGTGTACTCACTGTATATACTGGCAGCAGCTCCCTGTGTACCTCATAGAGCTAATATCAGACTTCCCTCCTCCAGGCTGGGCTGCCCTGCTCTGTGGTGTTTTGGTCCATAAGATGGCTGACATGGAGGAGCATGTGACTAGGCCCCGCCTCCCAGTGACCACCACTGAGCCTGTATGTGTCTTTGGAGGACACAGGGGACAGGGCCTGGTCACATGCTCCTCCATGTCGGCCATTTTGTGGACTGAAACAAAACAGAGCAGGGCAGCCCAGCCTGGTGAAGGGGAGTCTGCTTTTAGCTCTATGAGGTACATAGGGAGCTGCTGTCAGTATATACAGTGAGTACAGGGAGCTGCTGTCAGTATATACAGTGAGTGCACAGGGAGCTGCTGTCAGTATATACAGTGAGTACACAGGGAGCCGCTGTCAGTATATACAGTGAGTACACAGGGAGCTGCTGTCAGTATATACAGTGAGTACACTTACTCATACTTTGTACTGACCTATTTTACTATAAAGTGGCCAACCCCTTTAAAGAGGCTTACCCTATTTATTCACCCAATGTTTGTTTAAATCATTTACTACCAAGCTTTAGTTTAGGTCTAGGAGTGCCCGAGTAATAATACACGTCCCAGACCACCTGCAGCTAATGGTAAATAAAGTGCGGTTTTAGGGACTCTTGCTCTTTGATGTTTCCATATAAAGGGAGCTGCCACTTTTAGACCAGGGATGCCGCGATAAAATTGCCTGCAGAGCCAGAATCCAGGAAAGCAGTGGACTGAAGTTGCTGTCTAGATTGAGCTGAAACTTTGACCGGCAAGGACAAGCATGGAGAGAATGCATTCATAGGGAGGCCTCTCCTACCTGGCCTAGGTGCAGGAGTTTTCTGATTGCTGTGGACACTAACGGCTATTCGACTGGTCGGGGCTGGCACAAGAGGCACAGATTCTGCTTCCGACAGCAAGTTCTTTCCTCTGATGTCAGGCAAACTCTTTCCCCCTGCCTAGGCCCCTCAGACGCTGGTGGAGACCATCTGAAATGCTGGTGCCAGCTAGAACTTGCGTCAAAGATGGAGTAACTTGCGTTTGTGATAACCCTTCTCCTCTCTCTCTCTCTCTCTCTCTCTCTCTCTGAGAAACAGATGTCGATATGAGTGGCCTGATGGATCAAGTCATTCAAAGAGGATGGGAGGTCTTGACTGGAAAGCATGTCCTTCACTCAAAGGGAAAGAGCCGTCTTGAAGGTTGCAACTAGGGCAGCATTATTCCACTTTAGCTGGGCAGCCAGCATGCAGAATTTTACCCCGTAGTCACCAACAGAAGAGTTCCCCTGTCACAAGTTGATGAGGGAGGTGGCACTGGGCCCTGGCAAGTGGGCTCTGGCATCTGCTTGAGGAGAGGAGCGGGGAGAGCATGTGCGGTGGTGGCCTGGAACGTGGGACGCCTCTGCAGCCCTAACTATATCCCTAAAAACAGTAAAACATTACAAAAGCTATGGCCCCATATTTACTAAATTTCATTATTTTTCCTGCGCAATAGATAAGAAATTGGGGGTTTCTTCATATATTTTCATCTTATGGGAGATTGAAAGACCCCATTACAAAGCACACTTGTTCCTCAGAAAAGCGAGCCCTTACATGGTCCTGTAGATGGAAAAATAAAAGGGTTATCGCTCTTAGAAGGCAAAGAGGAAAAAAAACAAAAATGCAAAAATGCAAATTGGCGCCTGGTCCTTAAGGCCATTTTAGACTCCGTCCTTTGGGGGATAATATAGAAATAATTGTGTTTGGAGGGTTTGCTGCATCTGCTTGGAGACATTGGATGTCTTACTATGGGGAAATTACACACTATCTACGCTTGTCACCTCTTCTACTTCATAACAAGTAGAAAATCTTATAAAAGCCTCATAGAGATATAGCAGGAGGAGCGAGGACCCAGGAGACGCCGGGTGAGCTGCTGCTGGTGTTACTGATCTCTCACAGTACGTATTCATTGTTACCATTTATTATACCTTCTACTTCTCATACAGATCACTGCGTCAGGATACAAACCTTCTATAGTGTCCGTTCTTTTCCCATCTGTCTATTTAACATACACAAAGTCCAGCGGCACTCCAAAAGTCTAGGTGAATATTCCATCAATCAAAATATAAAAGACAAGTTTCAGCTCACAAACTGAGAGTTTCTCAAGAAAGAAAAAAGACGTGAGAAAGACGTGAGAAAGGGGTGAGAAGGAAATGAGAAAGGGGTGAGAAAGGGGGTGAGAAGGGGGTGAGAAAGGGGTGAGAAGGAAATGAGAAAGGGGTGAGAAAGGGGTGAGAAGGGGGTGAGAAGGAAATGAGAAAGGGATGAGAAGGGGGTGAGAAAGGGGGTGAGAAGGAAATGAGAAAGGGATGAGAAGGGGGTGAGAAAGGGGGTGAGAAGGGGGTGAGAAGGGGGTGAGAAAGGGGGTGAGAAGGGGGTGAGAAGGGGGTGAGAAAGGGGTTGAGAAAGGGGTGAGAAGGAAATGAGAAAGGGATGAGAAGGGGGTGAGAAGGGGGTGAGAAAGGGGTGAGAAGGAAATGAGAAAGGGGGTGAGAAGGGGGTGAGAAAGGGGTGAGAAAGGGGTGAGAAGGAAATGAGAAAGGGGGTGAGAAAGGGGTGAGAAAGGGGTGAGAAGGGGGTGAGAAGGGGGTGGGAAAGGGGTGAGAAAGGGGTGAGAAAGGGGTGAGAAGGGGGTGAGAAGGGGGTGGGAAAGGGGTGAGAAAGGGGTGAGAAGGGGGTGAGAAGGGAGTGAGAAAGGGGTGAGAAGGGAGTGAGAAGGGGGTGAGAAAGGGGTGAGAAGGAAATGAGAAAGGGGGTGAGAAGGGGGTGAGAAAGGGGTGAGAAGAGGGTGAGAAGGGGTGAGAAGGGGGTGAGAAAGGGGTGAGAAGGAAATGAGAAAGGGGGTGAGAAAGGGGTGAGAAGAGGGTGAGAAGGGGTGAGAAAGGGGTGAGAAGGGGTGAGAAGGGGGTGAGAAGGGGGTGAGAAGGGGGTGAGAAAGGGGTGAGAAGGGGGTGAGAAGGGGGTGAGAAAGGGGTGAGAAGGGGGTGAGAAAGGGGTGAGAAAGGGGTGAGAAGGGGTTGAGAAGGGGGTGAGAAGGGGGTGAGAAAGGGGTGAGAAGGAGGTGAGAAGGGGGTGAGAAGGGGTTAAGAAAGGGGTGAGAAGGGGGTGAGAAGGGGGTGAGAAAGGGGGGAAAAAGGGGTGAGAAGGGGGTGAGAAGGGGGTGAGAAAGGGGTGAGAAGGGGGTAAAAAGGGGATGAGAAGGGGGTGAGAAAGGGGTGAGAAGGGTGTGAGAAGGGGGTGAGAAAGGGGTGAGAAGGGGGTGAGAAAGGGGTGAGAAAGGGGTGAGAAGGGGGTGAGAAGGGGGTGAGAAGGGGGTGAGAAAGGGGTGAGAAGGGGTGAGAAGGGGGTGAGAAAGGGGTGAGAAAGGGGTGAGAAGGGGGTAAGAAAGGGGTGAGAAAGGGGTGAGAAGGGGGTGAGAAGGGGGTGAGAAAGGGGTGAGAAGGGGGTGAGAAGGGGGTGAGAAAGGGGTGAGAAAGGGGTGAGAAGGGGTTGAGAAGGGGGTGAGAAGGGGGTGAGAAAGGGGTGAGAAGGAGGTGAGAAGGGGGTGAGAAGGGGTTAAGAAAGGGGTGAGAAGGGGGTGAGAAGGGGGTGAGAAAGGGGGGAAAAAGGGGTGAGAAGGGGGTGAGAAAGGGGTGAGAAGGGGGTAAAAAGGGGATGAGAAGGGGGTGAGAAAGGGGTGAGAAGGGTGTGAGAAGGGGGTGAGAAAGGGGTGAGAAGGGGGTGAGAAAGGGGTGAGAAAGGGGTGAGAAAGGGGTGAGAAGGGGGTGAGAAGGGGGTGAGAAGGGGGTGAGAAAGGGGTGAGAAGGGGTGAGAAGGGGGTGAGAAAGGGGTGAGAAAGGGGTGAGAAGGGGGTAAGAAAGGGGTGAGAAGGGGGTGAGAAAGGGGTGAGAAGGGGGTGAGAAAGGGGTGAGAAGGGGGTGAGAAAGGGGTGAGAAAGGGGTGAGAAAGGGGTGGGAAGGGGGTGAGAAAGGGGTGAGAAGGGGGTGAGAAGGGGGTGAGAAGGGGGTGAGAAAGGGGTGAGAAGGGGGTGAGAAAGGGGTGAGAAGGGGGTGAGAAAGGGGTGAGAAGGGGGTGAGAAAGGGGTGAGAAAGGGGTGAGAAAGGGGTGGGAAGGGGGTGAGAAAGGGGTGAGAAGGGGGTGAGAAGGGGGTGAGAAAGGGGTGAGAAGGGGGTGAGAAGGGGATGAGAAAGGGGTGAGAAGGGGGTGAGAAGGGGGTGAGAAAGGGGTGAGAAAGGGGTGAGAAGGGGGTGAGAAAGGCTCCGGTTGTGAGATGAAACATCGCACCTGTATTTTGTATTTTGATTGCTGGAATAAATATACCGGTCTCCTATTCTTTTGGAGTGCTGCTGCTTTGTGCTTGTTATATTGGAACAACTTATTCATCCAGTCTGACCCCACTGGCACCCACCTATGGCGGAGCGCTACCTGTTACTGATATCTTCTATCTATCTATCTCCTATCTATCTATCTATCTATCTCCTATCTATCTATCTATCTATCTATCTCCTATCTATCTATCTATCTATCTCCTATCTATCTATCTATCTATCTATCTCCTATCTATCTATCTCCTATCTATCTATCTATCTATCTCCTATCTATCTATCTATCTATCTATCTCCTATCTATCTATCTATCTATCTCCTATCTATCTATCTATCTATCTATCTATCTATCTATCTCCTATCTATCTATCTCCTATCTATCTATCTATCTATCTATCTCCTATCTATCTATCTATCTATCTATCTATCTATCTATCTATCTATCTCTCATCTATCTATCTATCTATCTCCTATCTATCTATCTATCTATCTCCTATCTATCTATCTATCTATCTATCTATCTCCTATCTATCTATCTATCTCCTATCTATCTCCTATCTATCTATCTATCTATCTATCTATCTATCTATCTCCTATCTATCTATCTATCTATCTATCTCCCATCTATCTATCTATCTCCTATCTATCTATCTATCTCCTATCTATCTATCTCCTATCTATCTCCTATCTATCTCCTATCTATCTATCTATCTATCTATCTATCTATCTCCTATCTATCTTCTATCTATCTATCTATCTTCTATCTTTCTATCTATCTATCTATCTTCTATCTTTCTATCTATCTATCTATCTCCTATCTATCTATCTATCTATCTATCTATCTATCTCCTATCTATCTATCTATCTATCTATCTATCTATCTATCTATCTATCTCCTATCTATCTTCTATCTTTCTATCTATCTATCTCCTATCTATCTATCTATCTATCTATCTTCTATCTATCTATCTATTATCTATCTATCTATCTATCTATCTATCTATCTATCATCTATCTATCTATCTATCTATCTATCTATCTATCTATCTCCTATCTATCTATCTATCTATCTATCTCCTATCTATCTATCTCCTATCTATCTATCTATCTATCTATCTATCTATCTATCTATCTATCTCCTATCTATCTATCTCCTATCTATCTATCTATCTATCTATCTATCTATCTATCTTCTATCTATCTATCTATCTATCTATCTCCTATCTATCTCCTATTTATCTATCTATTTTTGAGCTATGGCCGGGGGGGGTTATAGACGCCGGAGGTCACATAACTTCCCGTTTCCAGCACCGGGTCCCGGATCTCCCCGCCCCGTACACTCGTCCCACGGCCGCTTCCTGGCATGAGCTGCAGCATGAGACGTAATGTGTCAAAAGGCAGCTCAGCCATTCAGCGGCCGTAGCGGAGTCCCAGCGGCCGTGGGACAGGTGTACGGGGCGGCGTGATCCGGGACCTGGTGCTGGAACCGGGGAGTTAAGTGACCTCCACCGTTCATAGCTCACAAATACCCCCGGGCCGGAGTACCCCTTTAATTTTTGATGCTAATCAGTAACTTCTAGAATTACGGAGTTATCTGTACTGCATCGGTTCATACACATAGAAGGAGAACACATTGTTTTGGATTATGATTTTGTTATAATTCCCTGAAATGTTGGAACCCCCTAAATTCTGTGCTGACCTCCTTTATGGTTCATCCACCTTTCTCCAATATCCATTAGTCTGCAGAGATCTAGATTTCTGCCCGTCCTACTATATTACGTTATAGAGATTTTTGCAATGAAATTGCCATGTGTGAATCTACCCAGCGATTGCTTTAGTGACGGCTGAAGAACCTCTCAACTTAATGGTACATATACACTGTCACAAAAAATATATGTACCCAGAAGCAAACCAGCTACTATTCCGAAAGGTAACCTGTATGAAGAGTATGGGGAATATGGAAGTTATTGTATGAAAAAGCCCATTAGTGTAGATGAATAGATACCGGCACTGCTATCACATAACTTGCCAGGGAGAATCACACTAATGACTGTGGACCCGTAAATGTAACTAGATCACTGGTTGGTGCGGACTTAAGACTTAAGTACTGTACAAAATCCAGCATGTAGGAAATAGAGAAGGGCACTCACCATTCAACGTGATCTCCTTTTATTTCTTTACCTGCATATTTAAAATCCTTTGGACATACTGGGCAGCAATGAAGACGCCAAGCACCTGAGAAACAAGGTTACAGCTGTTTCACGCACATGCGCACTTCTACAGACCTCGCCCCTCCCGCATGTCCAGAGTTAAAAAGACTACACTCAGTGACGTGTGTGAGTAGGCATTACAAAAACATTTAAAAAACTAAATATCATGTTCCTAATAGCAAGAGTGACTTAAATTAAAATATTTAACCCCTTAGTGGCCAAGCCTATTTGGGCCTTAATGACCAGGCTTATTTTTCAAAATCTGACCTGACTCACTTTATGCTCTTATAGCTCAGTGATGCTTTAACGTATGCTAGCGATTCTGAGATTGTTTTTTCGTAACATATGGTACCTAATGTAAGTGGCAAAATTTGGTCACTGTCTTGTGTGTTTTTTTGTGAAAAACATCAAAATATCATAAAAAATTTGCACTTCACTAACTTTAAAATTCTCTGCTTCTTAAAAAAGAAAGTCACATGACATAAAATTAGTTACAAAGTCACATTACCAATATGTCCTCTTTATTCTGATTTCACTTCGTAAAAATATGTTACTTTTTTAGGGTGTTACGGGGCTTAGAAATGTATCAGCAAATTATCAAGTTTTCATGAAATTTCAGAAACCCCCATTAGTCTCCCAGCCACAATCTCTGCAGAATGTACCAGATAAACATTGTAGGCTCCTCGCCTTAGCACCAGCCTCATCCCTATGCAGAGTCTCTATGAGTATTGCTCCACAGTGTAAGAGTACCCACCTTATGCTCTCACTTAGTATGTAGACCCAATTTTAGCCCATTTACACCCTCCCATAGTAGAAAGGACCCCCTTCTGTACATCCATATAGTAGTTAGGCCCCATATAGTAGTTACACTCTTCTGTGCATCCAAATATTATAGGCACTCTGTGCTCCCATAAAGCAGTTGGGTGCCCTGTGCCCCCATATAGTAGTTAGGCCCTATTCGAGACCTAATAAAATACTTAGATCTCCATGTCTTGATATAGAAGTTGGACCCATATAGTCAGGACCCCTCTGCGTGTCCATATAGTGTTGAGGCCTCCCATAGGTAGTCTCTCTGGGAACTAAACATGCTCTTGTAAGTAACTTTTCAGTGGTAAGCCCAGAGTATGTAGAATCTTCCATGCAGAAATCCCCCCTGTAGGTAATCCCCCTGGTAGTCTGGTCCCCCTCCCCAGATTAGGCATTTAGCACCTCCCAGTATGTAGTATCCCCCAAAATAGTAGGGATCCCACTGTAGGAAATCCTCCCTGTTAACCTACCACTACCACCACCATCCAAATAAATAGCATTCCCAATATTAGGCATCTACCCTGTCAGTTAGATCCTCCCTCTCCCCAGTAGGCAATTCCCTGTAGGTAATCCCTTTGGCTGCTAAACCCCAGTGTGTAGTATCCACCAATATAGTAGGAACTGTTAATCCCCCACCCCACCAGATAGCACCCCCCCCCCCCCATGTAAGACATCTCTCTTGGTAGCTACCCTCCCCCCTCCATGTAGGTAACTCCCCTAGCATTAAAATAATAATATACAGTATATATATATTTATTTTAAGTCATTCTTACCTGTCTTTTACAGCCCTCCAGCATCATCTCTTTCTGCAATGGGAGCTTGAGTGACGTCACTTGTGCGTCAAGGCACTGGGGGATGAAGTGACCTCTTGTGGCTGGTGAAAAAATAGCACCAGAGTGATTGGAAGGGCGGGGAGCCAATGACTCCTCACTCTGTCATGACAGAGAAGATTTTAACTGCTAGCGCTCGCATGAACCTGGCTCCTGGGGAGGCCCAATTGGTCGCTGAGTGATGCTGGTGCAGAAAGCCTTCTCTAGTATGGGGGCCGACAAGAGTCAGACTGACCGTCCTGGGCCCCTGTGCTACTGAACTGTTAACACTGAGTGATGTCCGCCCCTTTTAGATTCTAAACCTCTCTTGTAATTATTTCAGGTCTGTGGACAATGAATTCTATCTCGGATCATTTAAATAAAACTCTTATTAAGAACTTTATCCTTATTGGGTTTACTTGGAATTTTCAGGCCTGTATTTTGCTTTTCATCCTGTTTTTTGTCCTTTATATACTGACCATCCTGGGGAACAGCTTCCTGATCGTCACCGTTCTCCTCACCCCTAAGTTACACACTCCTATGTATTATTTCCTCTGTAATCTCTCTTTTCTGGATTTGTGCTTCTCATCGGCTTCTGTTCCAAAATTCCTAGTTGATCTGCTTTCAAAAAGTAGAAGGATTCCCCTCATTGGATGCATCATACAGATGTTCATTGTTCTATATCTTGGAGGAACTGAATGCTTCCTGTTGGCGGTGATGGCCTATGACCGGTATATCGCTATATGCTCCCCCTTATATTACACCACCATTATGAGTTGGAGGCTATGTGGATCCATCACTGTTATTATGTGGCCGGGAAGTTTCATTGTATCAACTGTCCCGACCATGGTGAGACCTCTTATATTCTGCAGAGAGAACACATTGAACCATTATTCCTGTGAGATCTTGGCTCTCCTGGCGGTGGCGTGCGGTGACCTCACCTACTATAAGACATATATAGTGGTTGTTAGCATATTTGCTCTTTTTCTCTCTCCGGCTTTTATTGTGGGCACTTATATCAGTATTGCTAGTACTATAGAAAAAATCCGTTCCATCGATGGTAGAGCTAAGGCTTTCTCCACCTGCGCCTCCCACCTCACTGTGGTGCTGATGTATTACGGGACAATTATGACCACGTACACTGGACAGGGAGAAAGACATTCAGTGAATATGAAATACATTGCACTTATTTATCTCGCTGTAACTCCTGTATTAAATCCTCTCATTTACAGCTTGAGAAATAATGAAGTAAAAAGGGGATTTCAAGCATTTTTTGTCCCTGTTAGATGACACCTATAGGGGGTGCTAGTGAGGCAGGTTTCTTCTTTTTCTTCAGTAACTTTTCTGATCATAAGAATCAGTAACAACATGTCATAGTGTATTCATCTCCTGCTCCATCTAGTCTGCCCTGGGACAAAAAATTAGGCCTGGCACACAAGCTACCCCACCAGCCCACATAGCAACATTAGAAGGTTGACATAGAACATTGCCATAGAATATAGGATTAAAATACGTAGAATGTTGGCTTAGAATATTATCATAGAATGTAGGCTTACAATGTTGACGGAGTGATGGCATAGAATGTAGGTGTAGAATGTTATGGCAACATCCTGTGTCAACATTGTAATTCAACATTCTACGCAACAATTAAATGTCAATAGTCTAAATTTAAATTGTATGTCAACATTCTGTCATAGCAGGTTGACATAGAATGTAGGTTTTGAATGTTATGTCAATCTTCTATGACAACATATTATGATGAAATTCTGTCACAGAATGTCAACATAACATTCTATACCTACATTTTATGTCAACATTCCAAATGTACATTCTTCGTCAACATTCTGTCATAGAATTTAGGCTTACATTGTTAACATAGAATGTAGGATTAGACTGTTGGCATAGAATGATGGCATAGAATGTAGGTTTATGATGTTAACATAGGATGTAGGCTTAGAATTTTGACATAGAATGTCAAGAGCAATATCAAGGACTCCTGATTGGGAGAAGAGCAGCCTACAGGGGAAACAGGCCCATCTGGCATTTGCCAGAACTGCCAGATGGCCAGTCCAGCCCTGCATATTAGTATTTCCCTTCTTAGGATAGATATATGTATATACCAAGCAGGCTTACATTCTGTTATCGTAGATTTCCCAACCACATCTGCTGGAAGTCTGTTCCACGCATCTACTGCTCTTTCAGTGAAGTAATATTTTCTCACGTTGATCTTACCCCAGTAACCTCTCACTCTGACATCTTGTTCTTCAGGTCAGTTTTTTTTTTTTACTAAAAACATTTCCGTTCTGAACCTTCTGTAGTCATGTAACATGTATAAAGGTTTCCATCATGTCCACCCCCCCCCCCTTACGATTATAATTGGCATACAATTATATACACAACCTTGCATAACATTATATATATATATATATATACAGCACACAAATAAATAAATATATATATATATATATATATATCCCAGCATACCGTTATATATATATATATATATATACAGCATACAAATATATATATCCCAGCATACCCTTATATATACATCCCAGGATACCATTATGTATATATATATATATATATATATATATATATATATATATATATATATATATATATATCCCAGCATACCAGTATATACACAGTCCAGCATTATATATATATATATATATATATATATATATATATATATATATACATATATATATATATATAAGCACCATTCAAACTAGACAGGCGCATGTTGTTATGGCAAGATACAGTCCCAATACAATGCTAACAGCAGCCCCCCAACTGATAAAAAAATCTCCATAAAAATAATGAAGCTCTTGGCCATTTGCAAACAGTGTAAACCACCCCACCCCGGTAAGGCGGCCTCATTCTGGGACGGACCTACACTGTACTTTGGCCTCTGCATGGCATGTAATAAGCCTATGCTCTGGACATGCAGGATCCAACTAATACTGGCAAAAATAATACTAACCACTTGGGTGGGCTGGGTGAAACCAGACACTCCCCCATCTGGATCTTGCCACTAGCAGTGAGCTGTTGCATTTTTTGTGTTTTTGTAATTTCAGCCATAGCAACTTGCCAGTATTAGATGGATCGTGCATGCCGAGAGCATAGGCTTATTACATGCCATAGAGAGGCCAATTTACAGTATAGGTCCTTACCGGCATAAAGGCCACCTTATCGTGGGGGGATGGTTTAGACTATTTGCAAATGGTGACCAAGAGTCTCATTATTTTTATTTTTTTGGAGATTTTTTTTCAGCAGTTGGGGGGGGGGCTGCTTTTAGGGGGAAAAATTATATATATATACACAAACACACATATACAGCCCAGCGTTCCATTATACATATATAGCCGAGCATACCATTATATATATACAGCCCGGTATACCATTATACCTCCTATGTCACAAACACATTAACCCCTTACATGGGTATGCCGGTATGCCCTGCGACAGGTAGGGGAGTTTAGAGAGGGGTCACGGTGACTCCCAGCTACTATCTTACGCCGCGGGGCATTAGACTACGTGGCAGATCGCCATGTGCAGCTAATTAAGCCATTTAAATGCAGCTCTCAAAGTTGCATTAAAGCCATGCTGCTTTGGATCCATCAAGTTGTTGATTGTTAGATGATCCAGTATCTTCTTTTTAGAAGAGTTTCCATTACTTTTACTACTACAGATGTCAAGCTAACTGGCCTGTAGTTACTTTACTTTTCACTACTCCCCTTTTTGTGGATGGGTATAACATTGGCTGTTCTCCAATAATCTGGAACATCTCCTATAAGGAGGGACCGGTTATATAGATCCATCAGGGGGGGAAGCAATCACAAGTCTGAGTTCTTTAAGAACCCTGGGGTAGACGCCATCTGGACTCATAGGCAGTGAGATTAGTGATATTACACAGATAGGCAGTGAGTTTAGAGAGAGATAAATGGGGTGTTCATCATAGTTTCACTAGCATATTTGCAACAAGCATTTTCCTGTCCATAGACACCATTGCAGCCACAGCAATAATTATCTTTTAAAATTGCAAACTGCATATTGGATTTGCCAATTTATACATAGTGCCTAAGGCTGGGTTCACACTATGTATATTTGAGGCTGTATTTGGTCCTCATGTCAGGTCCTCATAGCAACCAAAACCAGGAGTGGATTGAAAACACAGAAAGGATCTGTTCACACAATGTTGAAATTGAGTGGATGGCCGCCATATAACAGTAAATAACGGCCATTATTTCAATACCACAGCCGTTGTTTTAAAATAACAGCAAATATTTGCCATTAAATGATGGCCATCCACTCAATTACAACATTATGTGAACAGAGCCTTTCTGTGTTTTCAATCCACTCCTGGTTTTGGTTGCTATACAGCCTCACAAATACAGCCTCAAATATACATAGTGTGAACCCAGCCTTAAAGTGTACTTTGGTCTGCTCACATTTGTTACACATTAATTAAACGTACATTTCATTTGTGTACGTGCATTTCTTGAGTTATTACAGTTCTATTCCTAGAAGCTGCAAAAGGTCCCCTGTCAGGAAAAATACAAAATAGTACACATCTCTTATACAGTGATTAAACGTACATCTCGTTTGTGTATGTGCATTACTTCACTGATTACAGTGGTATTCCTAGAAGCTGACATAAGTTCTTTGAATACTTCACGGAATCTGTTATACCTAGTAATTAATTGTACATCTGTTTTGTGTACGTGGATTTATCGAGAGTGGGTAGATCTGTTGATTATTTTTTTTGTTTTATCTTCTAAGATTTTATATATATCTTGTGAACATGGTGAGAAGCAGAGGTGGTAGGCGAGCAGTATCAGGTGTAGGAAGGGGAGATAGAGCAAGTACACAAGGCGCTCCTACCAGTGCTCCGGCCAACATACAAGTGAGAACATCGTCAGTAGCAGTCAGGCCTGTCCTCTCTTGCTATGTTTCCTGTGATCCTTATTAATGAACAGCATTATCAATCTGTTCTTCAGTGGTTATCGGACCCTGAATCAAGTGCTTTGACCTCCTCTTCCTCTCAGTCACGGCCACAAATGTTATCATCATCATCATCATCATCAGTCCAACTGGAAGCAAACATGAGTAGAATGTCATTACCCAATATACAGGCCACAGAAAATAATCCACATTCTAAAAAGCTTTTTGATCACACAATGCAGTTGGGGTCAGAAGGCCGTTCAAAAGATCAAGAAGCCAAAGAGGATGATTTAGTCTGCTCTGACGCCCAATTGCTGATGCCCTCAGAGGAGGATCAGGAAGCTGGTCTGTTGTCAGAGATACTGAGCAGTCAGCAATGCCTGAAAGTGCCTGTGGCTTGTAGCCTGCAGTTTGATGATGTAGACTGTCAGATAGAGGAAGTCAACTGTCATGACGATGATGATGATGATGACATTGCGGATCCAACGTGGTCTTTGGAGTGACAGCTGCCGAGGGCATCATCAGTGGAGGATGAGGAGGATGAGATAGTTACAGTGCGGGTCCCACCTAAGAAAGGGAGAGGGCGGTCGCACAAGTCTGCTGATATTACTGCGCCAGCCGTGGTCAGTGGTGGCAGTGGGGAGACCAGTAGTAGGTTTTCACCATCTAAGAGGTCATGAACCTGTGAAGCCTGGGTCTTTTTTGATCAAGCCTCTGATTCTCCAACTGAGGTGATATGTCATATTTGCCGGCAACGCTTCAGTAGAGGAAAAAATAAAAAGTGTTCAAGTACCACGAGCATGAACAGGCCCATGTAGGGAAAGTATGAATTGCTGTGGAATAGTCTCTTGGAGATAAAAGGCCACACAGGTCCTGGGCTTCCAACTACCGTCACATCTACTACCGCCTCTTCCTCCTCCACTTCCAAGGCAAAGCTGCCCTCTTCTGCCGATGTGCCGATGCAGCACGATCAAGCACCATGTCCAAACAAAGATCCTGTCAGCCGCTCCCCACCGCCACCAACACGGATGACACCTTTGCCTATCACCAGTGCGACCTGCACGCCATACAGCTGCCAGTCCGGCAGCCAGCCTTCTGTGTACTAGGTGTGGGAGCATAATAAATGCTTTCACCCCAACCATCCCAAAGCCAAAAAGCTAAATATCGCCATTTCCAGGCTGTTGGTTTTGGAATTGTTGCCTTTCCGCCTTGTGGACACAGATGGCTTCCACCACGTTCTGGCCCTGGCATGTCCACAGAATCAGATACCTAGCAAGCATATCTTTGCAAGAAAAGCTGTCCCTGCCTTGCCCCAGCACGTTGCAGAAAATATCCCAAGCGCGTTAGCCGCATCTGTATCCACCAACAGACACATGGACCAGTAAGCACGATAATGGTCGTTACATATCCTTGACTGCTCACTGGATGACTTTGTTGGCTGACACTGCCTCTGGTGCCTCTGGGTCTCCAGGATCCCCAACCTCGACAGGTAGCATCATGTGCTGAGACAAACCAGGCCATTCTTAAATTAATTTGTCTCGGATACCGTCAACACACAGATCAAGAGCTGTAGAAGGCTCTGCACACTAAGACCGATCACTGGCTGGGTGCTAATAACCTGGCACCAGGTAAGGTGGTGTGCGACAACGGGAGCAATCTCCTCTGTGCCCTTAAGATCAGCAGACTTACGCTCGTGTCTTGTCTGGCACACGTCATAAACCTGGTTGTGCAGGAGTTTCTTAAGCGCTACCCTGGTGTTGACGGTCTCCTGAGGAAGGCTCAATGTCTTAGCTCCCACTTGCGTTGTTCGCGCCCTGCTTCGGCACGACTGGCATTGTTGCAACGGGTTTGGGCCTCCCCGTCAACTGTCTCATCTGTGATGTGGCAACACACTGGAATTCCAAACTCCACATGCTCCAGCAGTTGTGGCAGCAGCGTAATGCTATTATGCAGTATGAAACGTTGCATGGCCTGACTAGCAGTGGTGCGGACCTTGGGGTATTCACTCATAGAGAGTGGAGACAGGTGAAAGATCTGTGCGCCATCCTTGCCAGTTTTGAAGAGGCCACCAAAATGGTCAGTCAAAACGATGCCCTTATCAGCATCACCATTCTGGGGATATTTTTACTGGAACAAGAGTTAAGCACTTTGTGGCAGCAGGTCTCATAAGTGATGGAGGAGGGGGAGGAAGAGGCAGACACAGAACCTTACTCACTGGAGAATGTAGATGACCCAACTGTTACACAGTTGTATAGGTCTCGTTTAGGCACTGGTTCTAGGTCGAGGGCAGGTGCAGGCTGGCAGTACAGCTCTCACGGTAGAGCGCATGAGGCTAGCCAGGCCTCTGGTGACGGTCAGGAGGAAGAAGTGGGGGAGGATGAGGAGGCATTCGTGGACACCACCGGTACTGATTCCCCTTCACTGGTAAGAGGTTGGCACACATTACAGGAGGATGAGGAGGAAGAGGAGGAGGATAATGAAGATCCTGTTATTACCCCTTGACCCCAAGGTTTGGGAGATCCGGGTAGCATCTCACACATGAGTGCTTGGATGCTACATTACTTCTAACATGATCAGCACATCAAGGCAATAAAAATGAACAGCGATTACTGGTGGCAACCCTCCTTGATCCACGTTACAAGACCAAAGTGAGCAATTTCCTTCCACCCACAGAAATTGATAGTAGAATGCAGGATTTTGAGACAGTGCTCATTGACCAACTCGAGACATCTTTTGGAGCTTCACATTCTAATTAGGGATGAGCGAACCAAATCGTAACGAACCAGATTCGTTGCGAACTTTGAAAAAAGTTTGGTTCGTCACCAAACCGAACTTTGAGAAAGTTTGTAACGAATCTGGTTAAAATAACAATAACAAATAGAATCAAATACATCTTTAAAAAGTGATGCAAACACCTCTGGAATGCATCTGGGAAAGCAGGGAAACAGTATTAGAGGAATCGGCATTACGAGGTTAGCGATCCTCTGCAGTAATGCCGATGCCTCTAATGGTTAATATATTTAATTAATAGAACATATTTTCGTTGTAATAAAGTCCCTTTCGTTGTTCAATAATTTAATTAAAACAATTCCATCATTGTGCAATTAAACATACTGTTAAAATAAATATATATATAAGAGCTCACAGTTGGTTTAAGAGCTCACAGTTTTTCAAAATTGTGACTTGGTTTAAGAGCATTGCTTTGGTTTAAGAGCTCCCTGTACTGGGTGGGAGCGCGAGTGGAGGAGGGGCATGGTCTGCATAGCGGGGTCTACAGCCCTGTACTCTGACTATGGAAGTTTCCCTCACCTTCCAAATCATAGCAGATCCACTTCAGGCTGGGGCTTACATCAGGGGACAGCACTGTGGAAGTAATCTCTCCATAGCTGTAACCCCTCTCTCCCCGGACACAGAGCTGCATGTATGTGCCCACATCTGCCCTGCTCATTCCTTCATACTCCCTGCAGTCTCTGTCAGCCCTTGTGTTTCCCATCCTCTCCATTACTGTACAGTAACTTATAATATCACATATTCTGCTGTTTCTGAATGTTTGTTTCATTTGTTTTACATGTTATTCAGAATAATAAATCATTATTTTGGGGGTGTGGAACCAATTGTTTGCATTTCTATGATTTCTTATGAGAAAATTGGCTTTGGTTTAGGAGTGGATTTGGATTACAAGAGCGGTCCCGGAACGAATTATGCTCGTAATCCAAGGCACCACTGTATATTTATATATAAATTTATTTTTTTACAGTATATTTAATTGCACAAGTATGGATTCGTTTACATTAAATTATTGAACAACGAAATTAATTTTATTACAACGAAAATGTGTTTTATTAATTAAATATTAATTATTACAGGAAGCTCTTTTAAAGCCGTTAATTCATATTCCCGGTAAAAAGAGCTCACTGTAATAATCAATACTTTACTTTAATTAAAACATCAAATGTTTCTTCTAATTATGTTATCACAATTGCATTATTAGAAGAAACATTTTGAATCATATGTGCACTCAGCTGATCGGCTTAGCACACATATAATTAGCGGGTCTGCGGACCAGCGAAGAGGACACATCGGGGTGAGTATAGAGCTCTCCCCACCCCCTCCCCTGCACTGCACCCCTCCCAGCAAGGAAGGGGGGTCACTTAACCCCTTCCTTGCTGGGATGGGTGCAGTCTGACATCAGTCTGGCCCCCAAGGGGTTAAGGGGGATGCAAAGCATCCTCCCTTAACCCCTGTGGGGCCAGACTGTAAGCAGCGATCTGTAAAGATGCTGCATACTGTAAGGTACACAACACCGCTCACAATGATGGGTGTTGTGCTCCTGTTTGTGTGTTTTTTGTGTGTTTCTCCCTTTTTGTTTTTCAGATATCGGTATCCAGTGGATAACGTTGGATTCGGTGGACTACGTCGATGACCAGCGGTTGTTTGGATTTTTTTTTTAAATAAAATGGTCAATGAGGGGTGTGGGGGTGTTTTTATTTGAATAAAAAAAAATTCACTTGTGTATTGTCTTTATTTCTTTACTTTATAGACTTAGTAGTAGAAGCCGTCTAATAGACGGAATCCATTACTAAGTCGGGGCCTAGTGTTAGCCGGTATAAAATGGCTAACACTAACCCCCTATTATTACCCAGTACTCAATGCCACCAGGGGTACTGGGAAGAGCCGGGTGCCAGTGGTCCCGGAGCGTCAAAATTGGCGCTCCTGGACCGGGCGGCAGCAGGCTGGTAAGATTTAGGTTGGGGAGGGCCTAAACCGATGGCTCTTCCCACCCTGGTGTTACCAGGCTTTTGTCGCTTGGTTTTTAACCCGGCTGGTTATAAAAATAGGGGGGACCCTACTCGTTTTTTTTTTTAAATAAATAAATAATAAAAAAAAAAACCGCATAGGGTCCCCCCTATTTTCATAACCAGCTGGGTTAAAAACCATACGACAGCAGCCTGGTAACACCAGGGTGGGAAGAGCCATTGGTTTAGGCCCTCCCCAGCCTAAATCTTACCAGCCTGCTGCCGCCCCAGTCCAGGAGCGCCAATTTTGACGCTCCGGGACCACTGGCACCCGGCTCTTCCCAGTACCCCTGGTGGCATTGGGTACTGGGGTAATAATAGGGGGTTAGTGTTAGCCATTTTATACCGGCTAACACTAGGCCCCGACTTAGTAATGGATTACGTCTATTAGACGGCTTCCACTACTAAGTCTATAAAGTAAAGAAATAAAGACAAGACACAAGTGAAATTTTTTTATACAAATAAAAACACCCCTACACCCCTCATTGACCATTTTATTTAAAAAAAAAATCCAAACAACCGCTGGTCATCGACGTAGTCCACCGAATCCGACGTAATCCACAGGATACCGATATCTGAAAAACAAAAAGGGAGAAACACACAAAAAACACACAAACAGGAGCACAACACCCATCATTATGAGCGGTGTTGTGCTCCTTACAGTATGCAGCATCTTTACAGATCGCTGCTTACAGTCTGGCCCCCAAGGGGTTAAGGGAGGATGCATTGCATCCCCCTTAACCCCTTGGGGGCCAGACTGATGTCAGACTGCACCCATCCCAGCAAGGAAGGGGTTAAGTGACCCCCCCTTTCTTTCTGGGAGGGGTGCAGTGCAGGGGAGGGGGTGGGGAGAGCTGTATACTCACCCCCATGTGTCCTCTTCGCTGGTCCGCAGCACAATGAAGTCACTGTACTGCGGACCCGCTAATTATATGTGCGCTGAGCCGATCAGCCAATCAGCTGAGCGCACATATGATTCAAAATGTTTCTTCTAATAATGCAATTGTGATAGCATAATTAGAAGAAACATTTGATGTTTTAATTAAAGTAAAGTATTAATTATTACAGTGAGCTCTTTTTACCGGGAATATGAATTAACGGCTTTAAAAGAGCTTCCTGTAATAATTAATATTTAATTAATAAAACATATTTTCGTTGTAATAAAATTAATTTAGTTGTTCCATAATTTAATTTAAACGAATCCATAGTTGTGCAATTAAATATACTGTAAAAAAATAAATATATATATAAATATATATATACAATAGTGGAAGTGTGATAGGGTATAGTTTCGTGTAGTTGCAGTTGCTATTACAATGAAAAAAGTGGAAAAAAAACAAAGTTCAAAAATAGTAAAAAAAAAATAGCCGGCAAATCGGCAATAATGCCGAGCCGACTCCCCTAATGGTTAATATATTTAATTAATAGAACATATTTTCGTTGTAATAAAGTCACTTTCGTTGTTCAATAATTTAATTAAAACGAATCCATCATTGTGCAATTAAATATACTGTAAAAAAATAAATATATATATAAATATACATTTATTTATATATATATATATATTTATTTTAACAGTATATTTAATTGCACAATGATGGATTCGTTTTAATTAAATTATTGAACAACGAAAGTGACTTTATTACAACGAAAATATGTTCTATTAATTAAATATATTAACCATTAGGGGAGTCGGCTCGGCATTATTGCCGATTTGCCGGCTATTTTTTTTTTACTATTTTTGAACTTTGTTTTTTTTCCACTTTTTTCATTGTAATAGCAACTGCAACTACACGAAACTATACCCTATCACACTTCCACTATTGTAGCTGCAATTATTCAGCCGTTATTGCAAGGTTCGTTTTCGGTTTGGTTCGTCAGAACCCGAACTTCAGGAAAGTTCGGGGCATCGAACCGAACTTTTCAAAAGTTCGCTCATCCCTAATTCTAATGTCACGGCAGAACAGCGTCAGCAAGTCGACAGCGGTAGTATCACAACTAGCTGCCGCCGCAGCAGCAGCAGCGGGCAGTGTGGCAGGACCTTACTGGGTGACATTTGGCAATCAATTTTTACCACCTCACTAACGCCGGCAAGGCAGGACAGCATTATGACACTCAGAGACCACCTTAAGACCATGGTCCATGACTATCTGCGCCTCAACATCGATGTTTTTGGACTTGGTCTTGACTCAACTTCTGGGTGTCCAAACTGGATGAATGGCCTGAGCTTGCTCGACACGCCATAGAAGTGTTATCTTGCCCAGCAGCCAGTGTTATCTCGGAACGCACAGCTGGCAGGGTGATAACTGACAAACGTATTCGTCTGTCCACTGACAATGTGGATCGTTTGACATTTATAAAAATGAATCAAGCTTGGATCTCTGACCATTTTGTTGCCCGGTTGCCGATGTCACTGACTAGTAAACTGTAGCATGTCTTCATGAAATTGTGAAATCCACATTTCCACTACACTGCATCTCAAGGCTGTAGTTCCTATGCTTGCTGCTTCTACAAATTGGATTCTACTGCTGCCCACAGCTAGTGTTCCAAGTGTTACAGCTGAATGTATTTTGGAAAAATACACCTGTATGAGCTTGACGCGCACTGCATGCACCTCATTCTCCTCATCCTCTTTGTAGGGCTCCAAATGGTTATTTTTTAAATGCCTCCATCTTTCCTGCCATGATCTGCTACCTAATTTAGTTGAACCGCAACCTCCATCTTCCCCGCTGAGCTCTACTCGCTGCCACCAATGGTACCAATTTTTCAGGAGTGGGTAAAAAGACCATTTTTGTCAGTCTGCACTGCAGAATAATAATTTTTTTTAATTAATCTGAACATCTAGATTAATCATTCTTTGGTACAGAGCAGTTGGTGGTTATTTTTTTTCTGAGTGGGCAAAAAGCTCATTATTCTCAGTCTGCATTGGAAAATATATATTTTTTTAAGTAATCTGAGCATCTGTTAGATGAGTCAATCTTTGATACAGAGAAGTTGGTGGTCAAATTTTTCATGAGTGGCTAAAAAGTGCATTTTGGTCAGTTTATATTGCTGAATAATTTTTGAAAAAATCAGTCTCAACATCTGTTAGATTTATCGACGTTTCATACAGAGGAGTTCCCAAGTATTTTTCTCCCATAGACTATAATGGGATTTCATATTCGTACTATTCTATTCGAATTATCGAATATTTCACTATTCGCCCATCTCTTTCATTCTTAAAGCCAAATTTCAGGCTATAAGTTGTTCCATGTTTCCAGTTAACCCTTATGGATGATAATTACAGTTTCTCCTACAACATATAGGTGTCAAAATTAACCCGAACATCTCCCCATTTACTTTAATGGGGTTCGAGATTGAGTTGAACTTCGAACGAAACACCACTACTGTTCGAGGTTCAACTCGAACATTTTAATTTTCGCTCATCACTAATAGCCATACTGTGATTGTGAAGGCCTCCTTCTGAAAAAAACTGAGCATTAGAAACTATTTAAATGGTCAGTGACCGCCACATCTCCATCAATAAATGTATTGTCTCCATTACTTATCTTAGTAAGTCTGCAGCTATTCTTCTTCTTCTTTTTGTCACTTAAACGGAAAAGCTGGGACCACACACTGTGGGTAGTATGCAGAAGCATGGATGAAAAAGAACCCGGCACCAACAGGAGATTAAGACTGTCAGATGAAGCCTTTCTGCAGGTTCTCCTTAATATAAGCAGACATGGTTACTCTGGAGTGAAGAGAGGATACACTCCTCCTCGTGGGGTTTACTCACCAGGCAGGAGGTCCATGGGACAATTTTAGGGCCGGTGAAGCGGTATTGTCTTAGCTTCTTTCTCGAAAAAAAGACATCCACCAGATCTTTATACTGAGCTGGAGATCTGGCAATGGCATGGAGGGGTCTGGCGAAGACAAAGAGCACCGAGCCTGAGTGGTCTTTAGACAGTGGTCGAAGCAATTTGATTCCCCAATGCAGAATCTCCCCGGTCTTTCAATCCAGGAGAGGATGTGAAGCTGCAGGCATGGGAGACTCAACAGGATGGAGGAAGAGGAGAGAGGCATAACATAGAGAATGATCTCCTCAGTGTGCAGGGCGCAGACTTATAGGATTAGTGGTTTGGTCTGGAACTGAACAACATCGCTAAAGAACTCACCAGTAACTGAGGAAATGGTCAGAGGTTTGCCAAGTTGGATCACTGGGAGTTGCCCCTCTTTCATCAAGCTTGCAGCAATTAGGTTGCATGTGGAGATAAACAGGAAGAGGAGGCATTCACACCTACGAAGGCCTCTTCTACCTAACTTATGAGCGAGTTTCAAGCAGAAGTGGTCAGGACTGGCACGCTAGAGGCACAGGTTCTGCTCCCAACAATGAGTTCTCTCCTTAAATGACAGATGAACTCTCTCCACCTGCATGAGCTCCTCAGATTGTGGCACAGTCACAGGGGTGACCGGCATCTGAAATGCTGGCTCCAGCCAAAACATGTGTTGAGGACAGGGCAGCTTGCATTCTTGTTGGACCTTCTCCTCTCTGGATGTAGATCCAAGTGGCCAGATGCATTAGGTCATTCAAAGAGGTGAGAAGATCCCAGCAAGAAAGTCCAACTTTCACTCAACTTGAAAGGCCATTCTTAAAGGTGGCTACTAGGGCAGCAATATTCTAATTGAATTCAGCAGCCAGCATGCAAAACTACTGCATACTCCCCAACGGAGGAGTTCCCTTGGCGTAGATTGAGGAGGGTGGTCTCCACAGACGAGGCTCAAGCTGGCTCCTCAAACACACAATGGAATTCTGATAGAAAGGCTGGAATATTAGCGGTAACTGAATCATCACAGTCCTACAGAGGTGTTGCCCAGGCCAAGGCTTTTCCTTCAAGGAGGCTGATAACAAATGCCACCTTGGAACACTCCTTGGTGAACTGATTGGCCATGAGATCGATGTGCATGGTGCACTGGGAAACAAATCCTCTGCACATCTTCGGATTACCACCATACCTGAACGGTAACTCCAGGTGTAGATTCAGCCCAAGGGGAGAAACTACTGGCACAGGAGGAGCCTGTTGAGCTAGAGCAAATGGCTACAAAGCGGCAGACAGCTGCTATATCTGCTAAGACTGCTGCATGATCTGCTCAGACTGCTGGACGACCATTTTGATGATCTTGTAGACGTCTGGCACCTTGCCAGGATCCATGGTTGGAGCCTACTGTCACAGCAGGAGGAGTGAATCCGCTGAACTGCCGCTAGCAATGGCATAAGCCACACCAGGGAGCAGAGTCTAAGGGTCCCCTCGTCTTCACCAGTGCCCACTACAAGTTGGCATGAACTTGCTGTGCCAGGCAAACGCCAGGTCGCTACCCTTGGCTTGGGGTAGGCAGAATGACTGGCAGGAATACAGCAGAACTTATGGCTGGAACCAGGACAGCAGTTATTGGCTAAAAAGACAGGCAGCAGACAAGGGGCAGGAACCACAGGCAGAAATCACATGCAAGCTGGGACCACATGCTATGGGAAGCAGGCAGAGGCTCCAATGCCAGGGTCAGGGCAGGAATTAATAGGGAGGTGTTTGTACATATTAACCAATTAGGGACCCACTGTCCCTTTAAATCACAGGGAGCCAAAGCGCACCCTTGGAGGCGGGGACGAAAGGGCTGAGCAGAACCGGAGCAAACAGGAGTGTGGACTGGTAAGGCGCTCATAAAGGTAGAAGAGGAGGTCTCCTGCGGTGCCGATACAGAGGAGCTGGGAGAGCGAGTGCAGTGGCCTGTAGCACAGGACTCCGCTGCAGCCATTACACTCTGCTGGGCTTTTGCCCCCTGCTTCCTCTTCTGCTCCATTTCTGGGACTGGCTGACCAACTCCTCTTCCTCTGCACTGTCTTGTGGACTTCATCATCACCCCTCAGGTCATCTTTCACCCACTTCTTGACACTGTCCTTTACGACTCACTCTGCACAGCTAAAAGTATCATAAATTGGCAGTTGAGTTTCATCATCGTGTAACTCGTCAGGTGTGAATGCCTTGCCCATTTGCACTACTCTTACCACATCCCCTTCCTCCATAAGTAGTTCGGCATCTGTGTATTGCAGATGTTCAACTGAATCAGGTGGACGGACCACTAAATCCATGGGAGCAGAATCCTCAAATAGCAATAGCGATTCTTCCAACAACTGGGGCTCATTTAGAAGATCTACAAGGGGATGAGGTGGAGGGCTCAATGCTTTTAGCAGTCTGGTGGAAGACTGGAGGCAATCTGTGCCATGTAATCAACTAAAGCCTCCACTTGATCATGACTGACTATTCGCCAGTCAATATTGGGGCCTGTTAACCCTTAAAGGACCGGGACAATTTAAATTTTTGCGTTTTCGTTTTTTCCTCCTTGTGCTTAAAAGGCCATAACACTTGTCTTTTTTTCACCTAGAAACCCACATGAGCCCTTATCCTTATTTTTTGCGCCACTAATTGTACTTTGCAATGACAGGCTGAATTTTTAAATAAAGTATACTGCGCTTACACCGTTTACCGTATGAGATCAGGAATGTGATTAATTAATAGTTTGGGCGATTACGCACGCGGCGATAGCAAACATGTTTATTTATTTATTTTTATTTATAACATGGGAAAAGGGGGGTGATTCAAACTTTTACTATACTAGAATCCCCCCTGGGGTTAGGGTTATTCCCCCCTGTGGTTAGGGTTGTTCCCCCTGGGGTTAGGGCTATTCCCCCCTGGGGTTAGGGTTATTCCCCCCTGGGGTTAGGGTTATTCCCCCTGGGGTTAGGGTTATTCACCCTGGGGTTAGGGTTATTCTCCCTGGGGTTAGGGTTATTCCCGCTGATGTTAGGGTTATTCCCCCCTGGGGTTAGGGCTATTCCCCCCGGGGTTAGGGTTATTCCCCCCTGGGGTTAGGGTTATTCCCCTTGGGGTTAGGGTTATTCCCCCTGGGGGACTTCTAGTATAAGTACACTGATCTCTCATTCAGATCTATGCTACATAGATATGCAGCATAGATCGATGAGATGGGCACTCGTTTGCTTTCAGCTGGTGCAGCTGGATGCAACCGAGTGCCGAGCCGGGATCAGCGCCATTACGGCGCAGACCCCGGCCGACACCAATCACGGAGATCGCTCCTCCGTGACAACGTTGCGGGGGAGCGATCTCCCCACTAGACACCAGGGAAGAGCTGTTCTGAAGTCTTCAGATGCAGCTGTCAACTTTGAAGACTTAATTAGCGGGCACAGTGATCGGACCGTGCCTACTAATAGCCGCGACCTCAGGCTACATGCGGCACCCGGGACCGCGGCGGTTCAGAGCGGGGTCTCCATGCGGCCCCGCTCTGAACGCCCCCACCCGCTCGATGGCGTACAGTTACGTCCTCGTGCGGGAAAGGGTTAATTTAAAGACCCCCCCATTTTTTTATATATACAGGCTAAAACTATGTTACTGGCCTCTGACCCTTCTCATTTAGCCCAGTTGTAATTTTTATGGAGCATTTACTTTTTTTGCCAGTACACTAGAAAAGACGTTGCCCCCTCCTCCCCCCCGCCCCCTCCTGTCTCAATGACGTTGGATGGGAATGCCAGGGCAACGGTGACATCTATAAGCTTGCTGTTTTCTACAAATTTTAGTTCTAAACAACAAACAGATAAGTGAACAGATGCATTTCTATCCATGATTTTGTGGGTCTGTACACGAACTGAAACTTGGCGGTTTGAGTTTGCTCCTCCAAAATCACATGTGTTACATAGCATAGTGTGACAATAGTAGGTAGATAGTATTGAGAGTAAGGATCCAAAGATATCTGGGCAGAAAACTCTGCTTAGATGAGATGTGACCAAAAGAAGTTTTATGGCAGTCTGGGCCAAACTGAGAAGAAAGCAAAAATGAATGAGGCTGATCAGAGAAGGCGTCACCTGTGAGTCACTGGAGGAAGAGCACAACACAACACATACTAATCATGCTAAAGAACTGTCATCTCATGGTCACGTACTATCCTATACCAGACAGGTCAGGAGAGGAGATGGATCTTTTATAATCCAGTGCCTACAGATGAGGCCTCCTCTGATCAGAGTTCCTTCCAAAAAGAATTCATACCCCAGACCCCTAAATAAAATCATATTGCAGACCCCTGAATATATTCATACCAGAGGCCCCCAAATAAATTTATACCCAAATCTATGATAAATTTAGACAACCAACCCTTCAAGGCTTCAGAGAAAAATTATACCACAGACCCCTAAACAACTTCAAACCCCGGACCCCTGAATAAATTTATACTACAGAACCCTTAAAAAATACATACCCCATACCACTGCACTGATAGTTCAGAGGAAGAGGCGGCTCAGTCAGTCCCATCTCTGGTATATGGCACACAACAGGAAGGGGCAGCACAAGAAGAGACGGCACAGCCACAGTGACAGTATAGTGTCCCAGAACATTGCTTTTGTCTGCTGCTGTATGTATGTAGTGTTCCGGAACAGGTGTGTCACTACGTCCTAGTACATCCTATCGTCAGCTATCCTTGTTTATGTACCTGTGCTCTGGACTGAAGGTTGCTTTCTACTCCCACTTTGTAACTTATTGCACAGCTAAAGGTATTAAAAGGGTAAACTATGCACTTGTTTCTGTTCACTGTTTTCTAATCCTTAGGCTGGGGACCACACTATACTTGCACCTATCAAACACTTAGGTTCAGTTTGTTCCAGAAGCCTTCCCACCAATGAGAGACTTGTCCCATCCACTACTATAAAAGCTCCCTGAAGGTCCTAGGGTGGGAGTTAGTGTCAGTGAGTGAGTACAAGAGTCTGTTTCTGCAAAAGATCATTCTAGGGCCTGGCTCAGAGGCCAGGACCTCTGTCAGGGACCCTCTGTCAGAGCAAGTGTCTTCCTACACAATGATTACAAGTATTATGCAGTGCTAAAGCTAAAGTGGGGTTACTGGCATAAAGGGACACCTTGCCTATGTCTGGGGTGACTATCCATATTCAAGCCAGGACGTTCCAGTAACTAAAGAGGTTTGCCTGTAGTGCAGCAAAGAGCAGGGGAACTTTGAGTGGCTACGCTCAGTTGTGCAAGCCTAGGGCTCGAGCTACCAGAACTGGCACTCCATGATCTGTCTGTTAAGAGGCGGTATCTCCTAAACTGTGAGTATGAGCATCTTCTATCAAGATTATCTACAAAGCCAAGTCTCTCTGAAAGAGTTCTGCTACTAATTAGGCAAGGCCCGTCGGTAGCCCCCTAGTCTTCCCACTAGTCAAGCCTAATTACACTTTAACTTAGCGCAGCAACTTAACCTCAAGTACCCAGAACCTACTTATATCCCTATATACCTCAAGTACCCAGCTTAAGTATTCTGTGCTGTCCACAAGGAGAAGGATAATTTTTGAAATATTGCACCTTATTGCCAAGTACTTTTTGTATTGCACTAAAGTTTAAGAACTTGGATTCTGTGATGACTCTTTCCTCACGCCTGCACATGTTCTGTTTTTTCAATCTCATGTGTCAGTATACCATTGTAAGTGTGTGAGAGGCTAGTTTGCCAGCTGTCTCCCTGATCTGCGGCCTATCACAGACCTCTAAAAGTTCCTTTCAATTCTGTCCTATCAGGTACCGAGGTACCTCAGGCTGTTCTCCACCAATGAGAGATAAGTCTCAGTCCTAGCTTATAAGTAGAGATGGAGCCAACTTAGCCTTGTCTAGTTTAGTCTGTTCTTGACTAGCAGTAGAGACAACAGCGGCCCTGCGCTCAGGGTGGTGAGAAACAAAAAGGCTGCATCCCAATTCTTTCTACAAGATCTTGAACAAAGCTTCCACCTGCAAAACCACAAGAGGGACAACTACCACAAAAGATAAGCTGTAACCCGTTCACATTGTAGGGGGATTGTCTGAAGTCTAAACAAGAACTTATTTACACAGTGTCAGTAGCGACTTCCCTCAGCCCGTATAGAGGTAAGTACTGTATAAGGCTATGTTCACACTGCGTATGTTTCCGGCCGTAGTGCGAACCGCGAATATACGCACATAGTTTTGAGGTTGATGCGTTCGCTTGAAAGTATACGATATACGCCTGCACAATGCACACTATGTATGAGCTTACGGCCGGATCGTATACGGCGCCGTGAAAAATTAACAAGACCATTGTTTGAGGACGAAAATGTTGAAACTCACGGCCGTGGATTTCCAATGCGGTCCCGTTCGAAGTACTTATTTCAGCCAAATTGAACTTGATTTTTCAATCCAAAAGGTTCTGTGTGTTTTACGGGGCTGGGCGAAGATTTCCAAGTAAATGACCTGCTTCAGATCGCTTTGAAACAAGCTAGGGAAGCATAACTGTACTACGGGCGTATGTTCGCGGTTTGTACGCATTGTGAACATAGCCTAAGGGTGCATAGTGGCCCCCCTTTAGTCTGTACAAGGGTCAGTACCTTCTTTGCTCAGTCGGTATAAGGGTCAGAACCGCCCCTCCCCCCTCAGTCTGTATAGGGGTCAGTACCGACTCCCCTCAGTCTATATAAGGGTCAGTCCCGGTTCTCCTCAGTCGGTAAAAGGGTCAGAACCGCCCCACCCCCTCAGTCTGTATAAGGGTCAATACCAGCTTCCCTCAGTCTGTATAAGGGTCAGTACCGCCTCCCCGCAGTCTGTATAAGGGTCGGTGCTGGCTTCCCTCAGTCTGTATAAGGGTCGGTACTGTCCCACCTCTGTATAATGGTCAGTACCGGTCCCCCTCAGTTTTTATAAGGGTCAGTAGCGGCTCCCCTTAGTCTGTATAAGGGTCAGTACTAGTGATGAGCGAGTAATAAAATGCTCGGGTGCTCGTTACTCAAGACTAATATCTCCCGATACTCGAGTGCTCGTTTCGAGTAATGAAACCCATTAAAGTCAATAGGAAACTCGAGCATTTTTGTAGGGGACCCAAGTTCGGTAGAGGGAAGGTCATGTGAAAACCTGTCAACCTCAGAAAATTATGGAAACACAATAGAAATGGGCAGAAATCAGCAGGGGTAGCATGTATGGATGCCTCTGAGGCTGCCTAATCAAACCTTTATGCAAAATTCTGGGCATAAGCCTGTTAAAACAGAGGTAGGCATATGAACCACCCAAAAACTCAGCCTGACAAAGCATGGCAGTAAGAACACAGGGAACCATTAAAACAGAGGTAGCATATGAACCTCCCAAAAACTTAGCCTGGCACAGCATGGCGGTAAGGACACAGGGAACCATTAAAAGAGAGGTAGCATATGATGAACCACCCAAAAACTTAGCCTAACACAGCATGGCGGTGAGATCACAAGGAACCATTCAAACACAGGTAGCATATGAACCACCCTAAAATTTAGCCTGACACAGCACTGTGGTTACAACACAGGGAACCATTTAAACAGAGGTAGCATATGAACCACCCACAATTTAGCCTCACACAGCATGGCGGTTAGGACAGAGTGACCAAGGTAGAAGCGGTAGCCAGCAAGCCTCCCAAAAATTAGGCCAAACACAGCATGGCAGTGAGCACACAGAGAACTATTAAAGGTGAGTGAGGAAGCAAGTGAGCCTCCCAAAAATTAGGCCAGACACAGCATGGCAGTGAGCACACAAAGAACTATTAAAAGTCAGTGAGGAAGCAAGTGAGCCTCCCAAAAATTAGGCCAGACACAGCATGGCAGTGAGCACACAGAGAACCATTAAAAGTGAGTGAGGAAGCAAGTGAGCCTCCCAAAAATTAGGCCAGACACAGCATGGCGAAAGAAGACTTGGCTGTTGGCTGAGAATTGAAGGAGGAGGAGGAAGAGGAGGAGGAGAGGAGATACCTAGAATCTTCATGTTGAGCTGCTTTCCCCGGGTGGACAGTTGAATTCAGGTGAAATCCAGGCTTTGTTCATTTTTATAAACGTCAGCCTTTCAGCACTGTCAGTTGACAGGCGACTGCGCTTATCAGTGATGATGGCACCAGCTGCACTAAAGACCCGCTCGGACAACCGGCTAGCGGCAGGGCAGAATGATCATGATGAGAATGATCATGATCAGAATGATCAGAATGATCATGATCAGAATGATCAGAATGATCATGAAGGACGGTGGTATGGTCAGCAAGGTATTCCCTCACCATCTTCCTGAAGGCTTCCCCCCTACTCTGTCTAGACTGGTGACGGTTGACATAGTCTTGCTGGGGTGCCATGAAACTGTCAAAGGCCTTGGAGAGTGTTCCCCTGCCCCTTGACAAGCTGCCTGCTCCACTCCTCCTCTCCCCCAACCTTTGGACAACAGAACTACATCCTCTGGTGCTAGTGGTGTCAGATGGGAAGTACGTTTTCAGCTTCTGCACAAGGCCTGTTGATATTCATCCACTCTCCTACTGCGTTCCTCGGCAGGAATAAGAGTGGCAAAGTTTTGTTTGTACCGAGGGTCCAGGAGGGTGAAGTAATCCAGTAATCTGTGTTGTCAAAAAAATTGTAACCCAAGGGTACCAGGGTGCGCCAGGGTACCAACACGCAAGAACTCCCTCTCCTCAATAGGCTCAATTTCCTCCTCCTCCTCCACCAATTCCTCCTCTTCAGGCCATACACACTCAACAACTAAGGATTGAGCATGAGTACCCTCTTCAGTCACGACAGCAGTCTGCTCCTCCTCCTCCTCATCCTCTACTTCGTGGTGAGAAACTGATGTCAGGGTGGTCTGGCTATCAAGCGGCGAATGTTCTTCACCCGTCTCCTGAGACAAAGGCAAAGTCTCAGTCTTCAGGCTGAGCAGGGAGGTTTGAAGCAGACACAGCAGCGGGATGGTGAGGCTGATGATGGCGGCATCGCAACTAACCATCTGTGTTGACTCCTCAAAGGGGCCCAGTACCTGACAGATAGCAGACATCCACGTCCATTCCTCATTGTAGATTTGAGGTAGCTGACTGACCTGACTACCGCTTCTTACCAAGGTTGACATCTGGCATTCCACAATGGCTCTGCGTTGCTGGTAAACCCTGGCTACCATCTGGAAGGTGGAATTCCACCTCGTGGGCACGTCACAGAGCAGTCTGTGAGCCAGCAGTTGCAAGCGCCTTTGCACTGTCCTAAGGGTGGCAGCATCCGTGGTTGACTTGCGGAAATGCGCACAGATGCACCGCACCTTGGTGAGCAAGTGAGCCAAATTGGGGTAGGTCTTAAGGAACCGCTGCACCACTAGGTTGAACATGTGAGCCAGTCATGGTACATGTATGAAGCAGCTGAGTTACTGAGGTTCCGCCCGTTGTCACACACAATCATGCCTGGTTTGAGTTTCCGTGGCGCGAGCCAAAGATTTGTCTGCGCCGTGATGCCCTGCAACAGCTCCTGGGCCGTGTGCCTCTTGTAGCCTAAGCTCAGCAGTTTCAACGCCGCCTGTTGTCGCTTACCCACCGCGGTGCTGATGCAGCTAGCGCTACAAAATGGAGGCGACGTGCTCGTGGAAGGTAATAGAGAGGAGGAAGAAGAGGAGGAGAAAGAGGTGTACAAATCATGAGAGACCGCGACCGAGGTAGGCCCCGCAATCCTTGGTGTGGGCTGCACATGAGCGGAACCAGGGTCAGACTCTGTCCCAGCCTCCACCAAGTTGACCCAATGTGCCATCAGGGAGATATAGTGTCCCTGCCCGCCAGCACTTCTCCACGTTTCTGTGGTTAGATGGACCTTGTCACTGACCGTGTTGGTCAGGGCACATATGATGTTATCCGACATGTGCTGGTGTAGGGCTGGGACGGTACACCGTGAAATGTAGTGGCGGATGGGGACAGAGAACCGAGGGACAGCCACCGCCATGAGGTTCCTAAAAGCCTCTGTCTCTACCAGCCGATAGGGCAGCATCTTCAAGCTCAGCAGTTTGCCTATGTGCACATTTAGGGCTTGTGCATGTGGGTGAGTGGCAGTGTACTTGTGCAAAGGTCTGCTGCAGGGACAGTTGAACGCTGCACTTGGACACCTTGCTGGAGGGTGTGGAGCATAGTGGAGGTGAAGGGGTGCGTGTAGGGTGTGAGGGGTTCGTGCCTGGGGCCTGGGGGGGGACTGAAAGAGCCATCACGTGACACAGGGGAAGGAGCAGCGGTGCAACTTGCACTCACTGAACGGCCTTGGTTCCACTGAGTGGCGTGTTTAGCACTCATATGCCTGCGTATGCTGGCAGTGGTTAGGCTGGTAGTGGTGGCTCCCCTGCTGATCCTGGCATGGCGAATGTTGCACACTACAGTCCATTGGTCATCTGCACTTTCTTTAAAAAACCTCCAGACTTGGGAACATCTAGGCCTGGCCACGGAAGTTTGACTCTGTGAAACAGTTGCTGATCTACTCGCTCTGCCCCTGCCTCTCCCTCTTCCCTCAGTCTTCACTAGGCTTATCCGCCCAGCTCGGGTCAGTCACCTAGTCATCATCCACCAGCTCTTCCTCCAATTCCTCACTCCCCACTTTGAGTTACATCCATGACAACAACCTCACTGTCTGACAACCGGGTCTCATCGTCATCATCAGACACCTCTTCCAACCCCACTTGCAAGTCCCCACTCTCATCACCCACTGACTGCGTGAGCTGCATAGTTTGGGCATCAGGACAGATCGACTGCTCTGGTTGCTCAGACCCTGGGAAGGGTCCAGAAAAGAGTTCCTGGGAGCATGGTGTGTTACTGCTCCCTCCTTAATGGGTGCTGCTGTGTCACCCTGCCCTGAACCACAGCCTTTGCCAACTGTATTGCTTGGAAACTCACGTTCATGCTCTCGACACTTACCCCTGGGGTTCACCATTTTATGGACACTGCACAGTATGGAGCTTACATATACCTTGAGTAAGAAATACAGAAATCAGAAAATATACTAGTGGTCCCACTAGTTTTTGGGGGGGCTGTGGGATACAATCTGTTGGTGGCTGCATCTATACACTCTGTGACACCCCCTTTACACTTTGCAAGCAGTAGTGAACTTAGATATGGCTTAAATAAGAAAGACAGAAATCTGGAAATATACTAGTGGTCCCTCTACTTTTTGGTGGGCTGTGAGATACAATCTGGTGGTGGCTGCACCTATACACTCTGTGACACCACCTTACAATGAGCAGAAAAGTTCTATGCAGGTGTACTACAAATCCCAGCAATACAATGTACTACAGCAGCAGTACCAGCCACAAAATCATAAAATAGTACACTGAGCACTTTTTAGGGGTCTGTATGCAACACCTAATGTCCCCTTTCTGCCAGTAGCCGGTCACTACAGTGTGCTGCTGAAATTGTGGTAGCTGCACTGCAAGCCCTAGCCAGCAGTCTGTAGTAATACAATTTAAAAACGGTATGATCAAATTATATATAAACATCCTGGCGTTGGTTTTTAAAATAGGCCTAGCAGCATTAGTATAAGCCATAGGTGGGATGTGCAGCCGCTTCTTTCTCTCTGTGTCGTATTTTATAGTTCTCCCTTTTCTTCCAGCTGGCACTCCCCTTCATAAGACCCACATGACCCAAATTGGCAGGATATACCTGTGCTCACATGTCAGTACCTTATGTCTTTCCCATTCTGTCTGCAGCAGCAGTGGTGAGTGCAATACCATATTCATACTTGTGTTATTTGGGGGCAGCCTTCCCCGCCGGTGGTGCCGGCTGGGTTTTGGTGGGGCATTTTGGGTTTGGTCCTGTGACATTGGGGTTGCAGGAACATTCAATGGCCTCCTTCCCTGCATGTGCACGCTTTGCGGGGTTGGCGGTCGCTGACCGACACGGTGTGGAGTTAGCGTAGGGACCCGTGTGAACCAGGGGACCTGCACGTGGTACACGGGGCGATATGGTTTGATCAAATTATATACCAACATCCTGGGGTTGCTTTTTAAAATAGTCTTAGCGGCATTAGTATCCGCCATAGGTGGGATGTGTAGTGGCTCCTTTCTCTCCATGTCGTACCATTTAAAAACGATTTGAAGCCCTGAAAAGGTCTGTTTGTATTGCTAGTATATACCCTGCCTACTGGAAAGCTATATCCTACACTGACACTCTCCCTGACCAGTAGCAGCTCTGTCCCTGATCTCTCACAGCATGCGTCTGAAGCCAGCACTGCCCCCGCCGAGTTTTATATGGCAGATTCATCTGATCTGGCCAACCAATCGCTGCTATCAACATGTATGGGTCCCACGTCATCGCAGGATGTACCAAAGAGTCTCCTGCATGTTTATTGGCTGAGAAATAGCGCCCAAACTTACAGGAAATGGTAGATGAGATTTTCTCGAGTATCGCGAGATGCTCGTCCGAGTAACGAGAACCATCGAGTACCCTAATACTCGAACGAGTACCAAGCTCGGACAAGCATGCTCGCTCATAACTAGTCAGTACCGGCCCCCCTCAGTCTGTATAAGGGTCAGTACCCGCCCCCTCAGTCTGTAGTAGGGTCAGTACCCGCCCCCTCAGTCTGTAGTAGGGTCAGTACCCGCCCCCTCAGTCTGTAGTAGGGTCAGTACCCGCCCCCTCAGTCTGTAGTAGGGTCAGTACCGGCCCCCCTCAGTCTGTAGTAGGGTCAGTACCCGCCCCCTCAGTCTGTAGTAGGGTCAGTACCCGCCCCCTCAGTCTGTAGTAGGGTCAGTACCGGCCCCCCTCAGTCTGTATAAGGGTCAGTACCATCTCCCCTCAGTCTGTAAAAGAGTCATTGTGCAGAGTAGCACATGATCAGTATATTCCATATGCAAATACTGTTAGGATTGTTTTTATTGTATTTATTCTTTATAGAATTAATATAGAAATAATTGCTGTGTTTGGAGAGTTTGCTGTGTCCCCCCCGGAGACATCGGGTCTGTTACACCGGGGAAATTATACAATATCTACAGGTGTCACTCATTGTACTTCATAACAAGTAGGAAAACTTATAAAAGGCTGATAGAGATATAGAAGGTGGAGCGAGGACCCAGGAGACGCCGGGTGAGCTGCTGCTGGTGTTACGGATCTCTCACACTCACAGTACGTATTCATTGTTACTAGAGATGAGTGACCCTGGAGCATGCTAAGTCCTTCCGAACCCGAGCGTTCAGCATTTGATTAGCGGCGGCTGCTGAACCTGGATAAAGCTCTAAGGTTGTCTGGGAAAACATGGATCCAGCCAATGACTATATCCATGTTTTCCACATAGCCTTAGGGCTTTCTCCAACTTCAGCAGCCACCGCTAATCAAATGCCGAACGCTCGGGTTCAGATGGACTCCAGCTGCTCCAGGGTCACTCATCTCTGATTGTTACCATTTATTACACCTTCTACTTCTCATACACATCACTGCATTAGGCTACAATCCTTCTATAGTGTCTGTTATGGATTATGGGGGCTGTTATATTGGTATTTACCAGGGGCGTAGCTAGGATTCATGGGGCCCCATAGCAAAAAACTGTATGGGGCCCCCTGAATCCTGTCCGTCCCGCTTCATTGTGTGCTATGGGGAGTTCTGATGCGGGCGCGCAGAAATCTTAGAACTCTGTGGCCGGAATGATCATCTGAAGTACCAGCCAGGTCACGGAATGGCTGGTCTCATACGCTGTGTGAACATAGCCTTACACTGGAATGGGATAACACTAGTGATAACATATACACCATGAATAAACCACATACAGGGAAATCATCTCCCAGGTGTAATAAGAACCAAAAATAATATCTGCTGAGCCCAGCATTAATAGAAACTGCTGCAGAACATCTTTGGGAGTCAATCACTTGAGACACTGCTGACATACACACACACACACACACACATACACCAGTGTTACAGACACTACAGTATATATATATATATATATATATATATATATATATATATATAGCCACAGATACATATACTCTCTGACATATACATATTGGCCACAGTGTACACAGACACATATGTACACACACTGACATATACATATATACAGACACATATGTACACACACTGACATATACATATATCCACAGATAGATACATACGCTTACTGCCATATACATATATACACAGAGACATATGTACACACACTGCCATATACATATATACACAGAGACATATGTACACACACTGACATATACATATATACACAGACACATATGTACACACACTGACACACATACACAGCACTTACAGCTCCCAGGGTAGACACTAGAATGGAGTGTCCAGAAGGAGGTGTAAAGGACCTTTGATGACGTCATGTCCATCCTTACACAGAGGTATTAAGGACCTTTGGGTCATGTGATCAGGTCCTTCATCCCTCTCCTTCTGTGCGTACAGGACCTGGCAGGTCCTGCTCCTCTGTCCCTCTCCTTGTGATGTGCAGTGCGCTCACCCTGCACTACAGTGAGGGGGCTGAAGAGTACAGTGGCGGGTCCTTCTTCCTCTGCAGGAGGGGGGATGTGGTGGTCGGCAGTCAGTGGCATACCTAACATGAAGGCAGAGCAGGGCTTTCTGGGGCCCCCTCCTTGCAAGGGCCCCATAGCAGTCGCCTTCCCTGCCTTCATGGTAGCTCTGCCGCCACTGGACTATTAACCCCTTCAAGAGGCAGTTGGTTTGAACTTTGGGTGGCACATTTTGTTTCTGTTATTATGTTGCTTTGTTAGGTCTCATTTATTTTGTCCGTCCTTGGCCATATATATATATATATATATATGTGTGTGTGTTATTGGAGTCATCTGGGGCATATACAGAGCAATACAATGGAAAGGTTAATGTACTTGGCTCTGTTACCCCTGATAAGGATGAGTTGCTTTTGAAACATGTTGGGTGATATGGGATATGGAGTACAACATGATCTTTAGGGAAATAGCCACAGTATATAGATGTGAGGCCCCTGCTCCTGTATACTGCAGGCACACAGCTACAGTATATAGATGTGAGTACCCCGGTTCCTGTATACTGCAGGCACACAGCTACAGTATATAGATGTGAGGCCCCGGCTCCTGTATACTGCAGGCATACAGCTACAGTATATAGATGTGAGACCGCGGCTCCTGTATACGGCAGGCACACAGCTACAGTATATAGATGTGAGACCGCGGCTCCTGTATACGGCAGGCACACAGCAACCAGTATATAGATGTGAGTACCCCGGCTCCTGTATACTGCAGGCACACAGCTACAGTATATAGATGTGAGACTGCGGCTTCTGTATACGGCAGGCACACAGCTACAGTATATAGATGTGAATCCCCCGGCTTCTGTATACGGCAGGCACACAGCTACAGTATATAGATGTGAGGCCCCCGGCTTCTGTATACTGCAGGCACATAGCAGCAGGGGTTAATAGCAGGCGTGGTGCACTACGGCCGACCGGTCACTTGCCAGATGGTGCTGTGTGACGCCATTACTGTGGTGGTTGGTTGGCGTATAGCTCAGCCTGTGGTTGTACTGTTGTGACACCAGTGCGAGGTGGGCACATAAGTCTGGGGGGCACACCTGCTTTTAGTTTACGGTGGCCAGCTTTCCCCTTTCCCCTGAGGTCGGTGATTTGCCGGGCAGTGAGGGGGTCCCTTGGGTACTTATCACGGTGGTCCGGAGTGGAGTTGTGACCCACCTGGACTATGAGTACCGCTGCCCACAGAAAGGGGAGATGACCAAAGGATGTGGTAACTACTGTGTAGGTGCCAGAACAATAATCACTGAGTCCCGTTACCATAAATCTTCTTTACTTTAGGAATACTGTGTACAATCGCTGATAACTGACTTCTGACTAGACACAATCTGCACTAAGAGCTTTTGGAGCAGAAGAGCTGTGCTGACTTGGTTGTGTGCTGAGAAGTAGAGAGGAGTTTGTGCTGAGAGTTCAGAGTAGTAGAGAAGAGTTTGTGCTGCAAGTTCAGAGTAGTAGAGAGGAGTTTGTGCTGAGAGTTCAGAGTAGTAGAGAGGAGTTTGCACTGAGAGTCCCAACCCAGGGTAGAAGTGTGCTCTGCTAGAATTGGAAGAAGAAGTAGAATACTGAAGAATACTTGAAAATAGAAGACTACTTGTGCCAGTGTTTCGACCTTTGTTGTCGCTGTACCACCTGTTTCCCTACAGTCATCTGAGTTTAGCAAGGTGGCCAAATTTCCTGGTTACCGAGATAGAGTACGTAGGCTTGTAGCAACTTTGCTCAGTTCAGGATCAGTTCCTCTTGGTTCAGGATACTGTGCTGCACTGGTAGAGATGTTCACGGCGGGGGTTGGGGTGATCTCTGACTTCTCCTCAATGGCTTACATCATGAGTGTAAGTGTTGCTTGGAAGAAGAAAAAAGTCTCTGTGTCCTCCATACGTCTGTCCACTACCACACACCAGCCTAAACTACACTGGACTGACTAAGTACTAAGTACTCCCTCTCCCCATGTTACTACTTCCTACAGGATGTGTAATACCTCCTGTGAGTGGTGGAGAAGAAAGTGCAGAGAAAGAAAGGAGAATAGAGATAAGTGGAGAAAAGAAAAAAAGCTTTTATTGGTGCACAGATGACAAACCAATAATTCTTTGTTCATAGTCTATATACAAATAATAGCCACATCTAGTGGTAAAACTTAGGTACAACTTTGTTTACTTGTAGTACAGGTTTTTGCAGAGGTTTTCAAATTAGTAACACCCGTGGTGGGACACCACACAGGTGATTATACTGTGTGCCCCTCTCTGTGTGTAAGTTTGGGGGCTGCAGGGGTTAATTGCAGGTGATTATACTGTGTCTCCCCTGTGTGTAAGGTTGGGGGCTGCAGGGTTAATAGCAGTCGCTCACAACACGGGATGCTGCATAGGAATAACCCGAGCTGGGCTAACTGAGAAGGCTCAAAGGCCACAAATCTACAATCTAAACTTAAATTTAAAAAAAAGGGGTTCTTCGTATAATTGATCCACAATTGCGCCCATTGTTATAGGGTCGCTGTGGTTTGGGTAAACGTTTGTCGTCATAAAGACATGTCAAAAGTTTTGATTGGTCCAGGTCTGAGTGTTTAGACCCGTAACCATTGGAAGCACGAGCACTGCATGACCATCTGCTCCCCGCTGTGTTGGATATAAGTCCGGCTCATAATGTGTCTGGGGAGCACAACTCTTTTTCCTAACACTGAGCAGGGAGTCATCTGGTCGAAACATTCAGACCCAGACCAATCAAAACTATGACACCAACACAGCCGGGCTAAGAGAAAAGAGTTGGGGACCACGTACATAGTCTTCTCATGTCTATTAGAAAAAAAAGTATATGGTGCAGGAACATGATATAGATGGGCTAAAGGAAAAGGGTTGGGTTCCTCCTAAACAAAAAAGGAGACCTTCCTGAATAGTGGGAACCAGTGGAAACTTATTGTCTTGGAACCAAAAATGGTTGAATTTTGTGAACCCAAAATTGTCTAAATTGATGAGATATCTGTATACTTCTGTGTTGGTTTGTTATATACTGTAATGTACCAGGTGACAGTATTGCTGCATCAATCCCATTTGAGATAAATGTGTCCAAGCATTTTAAAGGCAGCAGAGGAGGTTACGTGTCAGCATTGAACAACTGGAGGGTCTGTGCCTCTTCTTAACAGGGTCCAATGTTATTACCACCCAACCCCTGTAGCAGTGTCTCCTCTGTTACCCTTAAAACCTGCACCCTCTCTGTGTCTTCTCTGAGGCCTAGCACAAGATCGCCAAGCAGGCAGGGATAGAGGCTGAGGGTGGATCGGGGCTCCACCTCCTCACATGACAGTACTTTGTATCTTGTGTGTATGGAAGAGTCCTGTGGGATGGAGGGGTCCTGTGGGATGGAGGAGTCCTATAGGATAGAAAAGTCCTGTGGGATGGAAGAGTCCTGTGGGATGGAGGAGTCCTGTGGGATGGAGGAGTCCTATAGGATAGAAAAGTCCTGTGGGATGGAAGAGTCCTGTGGGATGGAGGAGTCCTGTGGGATGGAAGAGTCCTGTGCGATGGAGAAGTTCTGTGGGATGGAAGAGTCCTGTGGGATGGAGGAGTCCTGTGGGATGGAGGAGTCCTGTGGGATGGAAGAGTCCTGTGGGATGGAGGGGTCCTGTGGGATGGAGGAGTCCTGTGGGATGGAAGAGTCCTGTGCGATGGAGAAGTTCTGTGGGATGGAAGAGTCCTGTGGGATGGAGGAGTCCTGTGGGATGGAGGAGTCCTGTGGGATGGAGGGGTCCTGTGGGATGGAAGAGTCCTGTGGGATGGAGGGGTCCTGTGGGATGGAGGGGTCCTGTGGGATGGAGGAGTCCTGTGGGATGGAGGGGTCCTGTGGGATGGAGGAGTCCTGTGGGATGGAGGAATCCTGTGGGATGGAAGAGTCCTGTGGGATGGAGGGGTCCTGTGGGATGGAGGGGTCCTGTGGGATGGAGGAGTCCTGTGGGATGGAGGAATCCTGTGGGATGGAAGAGTCCTGTGGGATGGAGGGGTCCTGTGGGATGGAAGAGTCCTGTGGGATGGAAGAGTCCTGTGGGATGGAGGGGTCCTGTGGGATGGAGGAATCCTGTGGGATGGAGGGGTCCTGTGGGATGGAGGGGTCCTGTGGGATGGAGGGGTCCTGTGGGATGGAGGAGTCCTGTGGGATGGAGGGGTCCTGTGGGATGGAGGAGTCCTGTGGGATGGAGGGGTCCTGTGGGATGGAAGAGTCCTGTGGGATGGAGGAGTCCTGTGGGATGGAGGGGTCCTGTGGGATGGAGGAGTCATGTGGGACTTTCATTACATTACTGCATGTGGTCCCTGGGGTAAGCCAAGCTGCCCAGAGCACAGGACAAGCTGTCCACACTACATTAAAGCCCTTGAGTTTATATGGGTGCCACCCTTCTGGGAGGACAAATCCTCCTCCTGCTTTGTCCCATTCATCCAACACTGTCCCCTGGCTGGACTGGTCCAAAGTTTCTCCCATTATCGTACACCACCTTGCCTGGATTGAAGTTGAGTGACAACAACCACTCTCTATTCTTTCCAATCTGACACAGTGTTCTCTGCTGCCACCTCTGTCCATGTCAGGAACTGTCCAGAGCAGTATAAAAGTCTCTGTAAGCGAGCGCCGATCTAGCGGATTAGCACCTGCTCACTGGGTATATTGGGCCCTGTAATACAGCCCTCACTCTCCTGTGTTTTGCCTGGGTTCTTCTACTGCTGTTACCCTCCTGCTGTAAACCCTGTGGTGAATGAAGAATCTGGTAAAATCAGCCCTATCCTATCTCTCCCAATTCTGGGCTGATTTAGAAGATTATCCCTCCATGTCACAAAGACAACAATCAGCCAAGGAGACGATCTTTGTTTTTTAGCAACTTCTTAAATCATTGGCCGCCAACCGCTCATCGCCACGTTGTCATATTGATGCACGGCCGGCGGCTGATGACACTGTAAGGAAAATATAATAGTTTATCTTTTGTCCAGGCTCCCCCGGTGTCCTGCAGTCTTTATCTCAAGTTTCCTGCTCCCCACAGCCGCCTCTGACGCTTCTGGTCCCTTATCTTATTGTGACAGACAGTTCAGCCAATCATTGGCCGCAGGGCTGTCCCATCTAGGTCAGTGATTGGTAAGGGAAGAGACGGGATTAGAAGTGTCAGAGGCGGCTGCGGGGAGCAGGAAACTAGTTCAGGTGTCCCCATATGTCAGGATGGAGGGACTCTCTAAGAAGCATAGGTCCAGCTCATCCAATGGTAAGTCAGATATAGAAAATATGTCCTGTGTCAGGTCATAGGTAGAGGTGGAACAATAGCAGAAGATGGCGGGGGAGTGGTGGGCAGATATTGTACCAGATTTTGTTGTGGGCTTATTTAGTGAGATAGGCTCAGCTAGTGTCCCTTCATTCAATACATTTCCCTAATACTTTTCTGAAGTGTTCCTCAGGGTAGATTAGGGTAGTGGGACGGCACTTTCACCAGCTATAATGACTGGTCTGCTCTGTGATACTGCCCATGAGTTAGAGGATACAGCGATCCATGTAGATAAACACCCTTGGTAGTCAATGAGGATGAGTAGCGTTCCTCTCTGATTGTAAGTAGCGCTCATTGTAACAAATAAAGATGTGGACCTGCTGGGCCATGACAAATGATGGACTAAGCAGCACCAGGGATGGAGTCTGAAGGGCCAGAGCTCACAACAAGGCATGTTGGGCTTGCTTCGTCAGATGACCCCTAGGTCGCTACCCCTGCTTTTGCTAGCTTGCGGTGGTAGGTGCAGAAGGGTAGACAGGATACAGCCAGGAAAAGCAGCAGGGAACAGAACACCGAGCAGGAACCATGGGCAGGAACACGGGCTGGGTCCACTGTATTATGGGTAAGGACACAGAGGCTCCAAGTGCAATTATTTATACACATGCGTTGCTGTGCAGCAGCCGATTAAAGCACACTGGCCCTTTATAAGGTTTTATTATGTCTGCTTGGGATTTCATCTGAGCAGACGCATGCTATAGAGTTTGGCTTGTCTGATCAATTTCCCGGTTTTCTGGATACTGGGAGAGGTGTGACCCCATTTCAGTACTAGCTTTCTAAGCGCTGGACGCACATTGGGCTTGAAAGTTGGAACGTTCTGTAGAGGCGCAGAGGCGGCCACAGGAAATAAACATTCAAGAGGAACAGGGCGGCGAAGGGCACTTTGTTGACCTAGGACATCAGAGGCCCATGAAAGTGCGTCAGCCATAAAGTTCTTCTCTGCCTGAAGGAAGTGTATGAAAAAGTTATGTCTGGATAAGAAACACAATCATCTGGCTTGTCTAGGGCTAAGACGTCAGGCCATCTGAAGATTGATGACACTCTTCTATAGTCAAAAGCTCACAATTACCAATTGTGTAATTTCTCTCTGCAGTAGAGAAGGTATTGGAGAAAGTGCCACAAGGTTTAGCAAGAATTGCTTCGGCTCCTACCAAAGAGGCATTCACCTGCAGGGTAAAAAGTCTAGCTGCTCACTGAGCAAGCGCTCCAAGGGGTAGATGGGGGAGAGAGTGATAGCATGGAAGTACAGGAGGAAGAGGCAGCTAGTTGGGTCACAGTTAGAAAACGGGGTAGAGGGAAGAGTGTTAGGGAGGCCAGTCCTGATCTGGCACACCCCAACAAGTTTGCCAAATTGGCGGATGAGGGGGATGTTGATTCAGGGGTGGCATTGCTGCAGCAGGACACTGCCTCTGAAAGCCAGGGTGGGCGTCTGCTCCAGTAAGGTGGAAAACAGGAGTTCAGAGCAGGCCAGGCAGGTACTGGTAGTGGGGGACTCAATTATTAGGGGGACAGACAGGGCAATCTGTCACAAAGACCGGGATTGTTGAACGGTGTGTTGCTTTCCTGGCGCTCGAGTTCGTCACATCGCGGATCGGGCTGACAGATTACTGGGAGGTGCTGGCGATGACCCAGCAGTCATGGTGCACATTGGCACCAATGATAAAGTTAGAGGTAGGTGGCGGGTCCTTAAAAACAATTTCAGGGACTTAGGCAGGAAGCTTAAAACTAGGACCTCCAAGGTGATATTTTCCGAAATATTACCTGTACCACGAGCCACACCTGAGAGACAGCGGGAGATTAGGGAGGTAAATAAGTGGCTCAAGAGCTGGTGTAGGGTAGAGGGGTTTGGGTTCATGGAGAACTGGGCCGACTTCTTGGGCGGTTACAGGCTGTACGGTAGGGACGGGCTGCATCTCAATGGGGAGGGGGCAGCCGTGCTGGGGGAGAAGATGGCTAAGAGGTTGGAGGAGTGTTTAAACTAGGGACCGGGGGGGAGGGCAACTACAATATAGTAAGTAAAGACAGAGTAGATGGAGAGCTGGGCCTAGATTATGGAACTGGGGGTGGAGCGGCGGGAGGGGTTAGAATAGTCACTAGTGATAAAAGGAAAGGGAATATGGACAAATATATTAAATGTATGTATACTAATGATCGAAGCCTCACTAATAAAGCTGAGGAATTAAAACTCATAATGGTTGAAGAGAAATATGATATAGTGGGGATAAGTGAGACATGGCTGGATGAGAGTTATGACTGGGCCGTTAATATCCAGGGTTATAGTCTATTCAGAAATGACCGTAAAAATGAGAAAGGGCGAGGGGTCTGTCTATATGTTACATCATGCCTTAAGCCTATTCTGCGGGAGGATATATGTGATGATAATGTGGAGTCTCTTTGGGTAGAAATAAGGGGAGGGACGAAGAATAATAAAATTCTTATAGGAGTGAGTTATAAACCTCCAAGTATAGTGGAAGAATCAGAAAATCTTCTTATAAGACAAATAGATGCGGCAGCGAAGCAGGGGGAAGTCATTATTATGGGGGACTTTAACTACCCAAATATATACAGGAAAGCAGAAACCTGCAGCTCCAGGAAGGGAAGCGGATACTGGAAATAGTAAAACATAATTACCTTTCCCGACTAGTAGAGGAACCAACAAGAGGGGGGGCCCTTCTGGACCTGATCTTAACCAATAGGCCCGACAGAATATCAAAAATAGAGGTGGGGGGTCACCTAGGTAATAGTGACCATAACATAGTAAGTTTTCAATTATCCTTCAATAAAATAATTAGCAGAGGGGCTACAAAAGCATTAAATTTCAGGAAGGCTAATTTCCAAAAACTAAGAGAGGACCTTGGGAACATAGACTGGGACACTGCCCTGAGATATAAGAGAGGACCCCGGGGACATAGACTGGGACACTGCCTTCAGAAATAAAAGTACACAAGAGAAATGGGACATATTTAAGGGCATCCTGGGTAAATCATGTGAACGACACATACCATATGGGAATAAAAGTAGTAGAAATAAGAGAAATCCAATGTGGTAACTTCAGCTGTAAGGGGGGCAATAAGTGATAAGAAACAAGCATTCAGACTACTAACACAAGAAGGTAGTGGGGAAGCATTGAGCAACTATAGACAGAAGAATAGAATGTGTAAAAAACAAATAAAAGAAGCAAAAATAGCAACAGAAAGAAGGATAGCCACAGAAAGTAAAACAAATCCCAAAATGTTCTTCACCTATATAAACAACAAAAGACTTAAAACCGAAAATGTGTGTCCCCTCAAAAATAATCTGGGTGTAATGGTGGAGGGGGAAGAGGAAAAGGCCAATCTACTAAATACATTCTTCTCTACTGTATTCACAGAGGAGAATCCCATAACAGAGGACATGACTAGGGATAATATAAATCCTCCCATAAATCTCACCTGCCTAACACAACAAGAAGTGGGACGACGCCTTAAAAATATTAAAATCCATAAGTCACCGGGCCCAGAAGGTATCCATCCTAGAGTTTTGCAAGAATTAAATACTGTGTTAGACAGTATTCCTGTGTTTAGACAGTTATTCCTAATATTTAAAGATACTATTACGACAGGGATTGTTCCACAGGACTGGCGCATAGCTAATGTGGTATCAATATTCAAGAAGGGGTCAAAGAGCGATCCTGGAAACTACAGGCCCGTAAGTCTAACATCTATAGTAGGTAAAGTATTTGAGGGGATTGTAAGAGATGCTATACTGGAGTATCTTAATGAAAATAATCGTATGACGCAGCACCAGCATGGATTTATGAGGGATCAGTCCTGTCAGACTATTCTGATCGGCTTCTATGAAGAGGTAAGTTATAGACTGGACCTGGGGGAGGCTGTGGATGTTGTGTATCTGGACTTTTCAAAGGCATTTGATACTGTGCCGCATGAAAGGTTGGTCTACAAAATGAGGATGCTGGGACTCGGGGAAAACGTATGCAAATGGGTAAGTAACTGGTTGTGTGATAGAAAACAGAGGGTGGTCATTGATGGAACATATTCAGATTGGGTTTTAGTTACTAGTGGGGTACCACAGGGGTCAGTATTGGGTCTACTTCTTTTTAATATTTTTATTAATGATCTTGTAGAGGGGCTACAGAGTAGAATCTCCATTTTTGCAGATGATACTAAACTGGGTAAAGTAATCACCACAGAGGAGGATAATATCATATTACAGAGGGATTTGGAGAAGCTAGAGGCTTGGGCGGAGAAATGGCAGATGATGTATAATGTGGATAAATGTAAGGTTATGCACTTGGGCCATAGAAATAATAAGTACAGTTATGTGCTAAATAATAAAACACTGGGTAAAACTACTTCCGAAAAGGACCTGGGGGTATTGGTGGACAGTAAACTCATCTATAGTGATCAGTGCCAGGCAGCAGCTGCCAAGGCTAATAAAATAATGGGAGGCATCAAAAGAGCTATAGATGCTAAAGATGAGAACATAGTTTTGCCTATTTATAAATCACTGGTCAGACCACACATGGTATATACTGTGTACAGTTTTGGGCACCGGTATATAAGAAGGACACAGCTGAACTGGAGCGAGTGCAGAGGAGGGAGACAAAGGTCATTAAGGGAATGGGGGGGGGGGGGGGTTACAGGACCAGGACAGGTTATCAAGCTTGGGGTTATTTACACTAGAAAAAAGACGTCTTAGGGGCGATCTGATCACAATGTACAAATATATGAATGGACAGTACAGAGATCTTTGTAGTGGTCTCCTTACTCCTAGGTCTGTAACCATGACAAGGGGGCATCCTCTACGTCTAGAGGAAAGAAGATTTTATCATCAGCATCGACACAGGTTCTTTACTGTACGAGCGGTAAGACTGTGGAACTCTCTGCCACATGATGTTGTCATGGCCGATTCATTAAATAAGTTCAAGGGAGGGCTGGATGCTTTTCTTGAACAATATAATATTACAAGTTATGGGCATTAGATTTCCGGTGATACGTTGATCCAGGGATTATTCTGGTTGCCATTGCAGTCGGGGGGAGTTTTCTCCCTGTGGTGGGGTGGTTGTCGTCTGCCTCATAGGGGTTTTTGCCTTTCCTGGATCAACACAGTAGGGTTTCGCTAGGTTGAACCTGATGGACTCTTCTTTCAACCTTATTTACTAGGGTCTAGGCGAGACAGAAAGGAGCGGAAATGAAGGTGGACTTCAGTCTGGAAAAGGCTTCCTCACCTTTGGGTGGCCGATGCTTGGGATTAGAATTCTTCTTGGTAGGGGACACAATTGGTGCTACCAAGGTGGAGAAGGAAGACTGGTCTGGTTAAAAAGATACTTCTCCAGCTTGACATAGAGACAATTGGTTCTTAAGCATCTTAGCACCTAATGTACATATGTTACCTAAAAAGGACATTGATAAAATAGAACGGCTCCAAAGACGGCTACAAAAATGGTGGAGGGTGTGAGGCATGAACCATATCAGGAAAGACTGAAGGATTTGTATCTCTATAGTCTGGAGGAAAGACAGGGAAGGGAGGACATGATTGAAACCTTTACGTATGTTAAAGAATTAAATAAGGTTCAGGAGGGAAGTGTTTTTAGTAACTTAACTTAACTCAAGAACAAGAAGACACAGTGAGAGGTTATCTGGGGGGAAAATCTGAAGCAACGTGAGCAAATATTACTTTATTGAAAGAGTAGTAGATACTTCAAGCAGAGGTGGTTGGTAAATCTACAATAACAGAACTTAATCCTGCCTGGCATATACATATATCTATCCTAAGATAATAAGAAGGGAAATACTAAAAGGGCAGACTAGATGGACTGAGTGGTCTTTTTCTGCCGACAATCTTCTGTTTCTATGTTACACATGTCTCTAGGTTAGGTGAGAATATCAGAATATCATCTTGTTACACACTGACACTGGAGTAAAGAAAATTTCAAAAGATGTCATGGACACATTCCTAAAAGACGGCTGAAGCATTGCATAGGCCAAAGGGCATCACTAGATATTCAAAATGCCCATCTCAATTATTAAAGGCTGTCTTCCACTCATCGTCACAAAATTGGATCTGCGGGGTAATTATAATTTGGTGAGAACACGTGAAGAAAAGTCTTGAGATTAAAGGAATAAATACCAGTTCTTAATGGTCACCTTATTGAGACCCCAGTAATCAATGATCGGGCAGAGAGATCCATCTTTCTAAACGAAAAAGAACCCCGCACCAGCTGGAGAGGAAGACTTGTCAATCAAGCCTTTCTGCAGATTCTCTTTGATAAAAGCTGGCATGGCTTGGGCTTCTGGAACTGAGAGGGGATAAACTCCTCCCCAAGAGGGTGAAGTGGCAAGCCGAAGATTGATAGGGCAATCGCTTAGGCAATAAGAAGGTAACGTTTCAACTTGTTTCTCTGAGATGTCTTCGAAATCCTGGTACTAAGCTGGGAGGCCAGGCAAAGGCTTGGAGGAGTTCAGGAATGGCGAGGAGAACTCAACAGGAGACAGCTGAAGGCAATGATTGAAGCAGTCCGGACTTCACCGTAAGACCTCCACGATCCTCTAGTTGAGGTTAGGGGCGTAGAGTTGCAATTCCTGGAGTCCCAAAAGAATAGCCGAAGAGGAGTGAGGTAACACATAAAAAATTATCTTTTCCTTATGCAGTACCCACTTGAGGTTCACCAGGATGGTCTTGCTCAGGGATTCTCTGATAACAGAACAAATGCTCAAAGATTTAGCAAGACAGACCACTGGGAGTCACCATCCCAAGGACGCATTTAGGTAATGTTCACACAACGTATCTATTGTATTAATCACGCAAATTGCAACAACGGCCATGACTAATAGAAAAGATACATTGCATTTAATTCAGAGGGAATCCCTCCTGGAATGTATGCACATAGTTGGGATTCCTAGCGCAACTGACATTTTTTTGCGGCCGCTATTAATTGAATAATTCACACAGTTCACACAATGGAAAGTGCAGCTCCAGACGCACTTCCCATTGTGTGCTATGGTTAATTGGGATGAGGGCACACACGGATGCGCCCACATCCCAATTCAACAGAAATTCAAGTTCAACCGGCCTGTACTGCATTACCATCTGGGACTAACTTCACAGACACCGGCCGTTCTGTTACACGGCCGGGTTACAGAACAGCAGGTGTCTTACTAAGTGTGAATCCGGGCTTATAAAGTTGCCTGCAAAACCAAAATCCAAGAAAGCAGTGGTCTGATACTGCTGTGTAGAAGAGCCTGAGATTAGAAAAGGCAAGGACAATTGTGTAGAGGAAACATTCACACCTAGGGAGGCCTCTCCTGCATTTCCCAGACATGGAGGATGCTGTGGGCAGTTAATAATTGGGACTGGCACAGTATAGGCACAAATTAGTTCCTGGCGGTGAATTCTCTCCTCTTGCGTCAGACAAACTCTATCCATTTGAATAGGTTCCTTGCTTGGTTGTTGAGGCAGAGGAGAAGGTGTCCTTTGAAGGGCTAGTGCCAACCAAAAGGCACGAAGAGGACAAACCAATTTGCGCGGACTTTCTTTTCTCTTTTGGAGAAGCAAATTCTATCCAGATGAATCAAATTAATTAAGGATAAGAGAAGATCTCGGCTGGAAAGCATGTCCTTCACTAGACCATCGAGTCCCTTCTTGAAAGTAGTGACAAGGGCAGCATTGTTCCAGTCTATCTCTTCAGCCAGTTCGGAAGTATGGAATTGTACTGTGAGCTCCCCAATGGAGAAGTTCCCTTGCCACAGGTTCAGGAGAGCAGTCTCTGTAGAAGACGCACATGCTGTCTCCATGAAAAGCCACCGGACTTCCATTAAGAAGGCTTGGATATTGCCAGTGGCTGAATCATCCCAGGCCCACATAGGTGTAGCCCATGCTAGTCCTTCCCTTCCCAGAGCCAGACTGATGACAAATACCACCTTAGATCATTCTGTGGTAAATTGATTTGCCATTAGCTCTATGTACATGGTGCACTGCGTCACAAAGCCCCTGGACATTTTAAGGCCCCAGTCATATCTGGATGGAAGCGCTATGCGTAGATTAAGTTCAAGTGCAGATGCTGTGGGCAGTAGTAGTTATGGAGGTGCAGGTGGGGTTTATACAGCTACAAGAGGTTTTTGCATCTTAGGGATAGTTGCTGCATTTGTCGAGACTGTCGGGCAATCTGCTGACTGACTACTCCATACTTGCAGCCTATTGTAATGGTTGAAGGCATGAATCTGCTTAGGATCAACAAGCAATGGACTAAGCTGCACAAGGGAGTGGATTCTAAAGGGCCATTGGTCTTCACCAGAGCCCACCACAAGGCAGGGGGGACTTGCTGCGGAAGGGGACCCCCAAGTCGCTACCACAAGGTATGGCTAGCTTGCAGTGGTGGGCGAAGTGCAGAAGTGTTGACAGGATGCAGCTAGGAACAGTAGCATGGCACAGAGCAATGGACAGAAAGCATGGGCAAAAGTATGGACAGATAGCACGGCAGGAGCACTGGCTGGGACCACTTTATTGGACACAGAGACTCCACAGGGAAGCCAGGAAAAATGCAATTATTTGCACACATGGGGTTCTGTGCAGCAGTCGAATAAGGGCACGCAGGACCTTTAAATCTAGCTGAGCAAACAGTGCCAGGAGGGGGCCAAGCTGTCAGCGGCACCAAATCCTGACATCGGGGCCAAGGTGTCTGCCAGGCTGGAGAAGCAGACATGCGGCAGCCCATGGTACTGACTGTGACACTCATCTTAAAGGGAACCAATCAGCCCAATTGGGCTGATATGGTTCCCTGAACCGCTGTATACAGCTCCTGCAGCAGCAAGCGGCACATACCGGCTGCAGCTCAAGCAGGAGGTGGGGAGGTCGTCATCTGGGCAGCACTGACAGGCAGAGAGTGGTGACTAGAAATGGACGAGGAGCTGCCCAGATGACGAACTCCCCACCTCTGCCTGTCACACGCCCGGGTGATTAAACTGCTTTTTTTCGGGTATACAGTTCCTGCTTCAGCCGCAGCCGGTATGTGCCACCGGCTGCTGCAGGAGCTGTATACAGCGGTTCAGGGAACCATATTAGGCCGATTGGTTCCCTTTATGCAAAGCGATGCACTACAGGGAAGCCTTCTCCAGGGTCGGAGCGCAGTAAAATGTGTGTCTGCACGTTTGTGCCAGTAATGATGTATCTACCACAAGGTACAAAGTGGGCTGCCCCAGACCAGGCTTTGCCCCAGACCAGGCCTAGCCCCAGACCAGGCTTTGCCCCAGACCAGGCTTTGCCCCAGACCATTGTGCACATCTCTACTGGAATGAGTGTGCCATAGGGCAGAATAATGGTAACTGCACTGACCATTAGTATCCAACCATGCTCTTTTTTATGGGATATTATATATTTGTTTGTGTATCTAGTTGATCACTATTTGTTTTCTACCAATTAATGCTGTAAGACCTATTATAGCAATCTACCACAACAAGATTCTCAGCTTCTCGGTGGGGATACCTATGCTTGGGATGCACCAAAGGCTCTCTGACCCTGCCTTCTACAAGGTTTGGAACAAAACAGATTTCAGTTCCTTTGCTCATCTTCATTTGGTTTTATTTATTTTTAACCGGTTTTACTATATACTGTATATATTTTCCCCCAGGCAACCAGAAAAGACCAAGATCCTCTTTTTAGTCCCTAAAGTTTAGTCCTCCCATAGTCAATGTTGCTCTTGCTTATTCCGCTCATCTCTTGCGCTCTCACGCGTCATCAACAACCGAAACCTTTCCAGGAGACAATACTTCTCTTATTATATTTCTCTGAGCTTCAGGTTTCCTCCAAGACTCCCAGACACCGTGTGACATGGAGGAGTTTGGTCTTTTTTATTCAGCATTTATTATCTTTTCTCTGCCATGTTCTATACAATGATATATTTCTCATCTGTTTTTGTTGCTGTTATTATTGATCTGAGATTGATTGGTGACTCTAGTGCGGCCACCTATACACTCCATTCCATATCTGAGGTTGTTGATACTTTCTTTAGTCTTCTTCGTCTCAAGTCGAACCCATTGGGTGATATCTACAGTTTTTTGTTGTTTTTTTTTGTTTTAGAATGTCCTGTTCTGTAATGTTCTCTACCATCACATATAATTCCCCATGGATCTCCCATTTGAACACCATGTTGTCCTCTTTTTTATATTAATCACTTTTCAATTAATCACCACTTATTTGCAAAAACACCTCCTGACTTTAGTTTTCTTCTTTATCCAGCTTAAATATCGGGAAATGTTCCATCAATTCATTCTCTAATCTCCACTGAACGTCCATAAAGCATTTCACTAGTGATTACAATATAGAAAACTATACTATAATGTCAGCAATATGTGATGTATCACTTCTTTCTTAACACAAGACACATATCACATCTTGTAGTTATCTGGTTTGGTGTCTCTATTTGCCGTATTTATTCCTCTGAGAAGGTGTGTATACTTTTTTTTTTCCCCCTTATAGTTACCCTTGTATCTTTTAAATTCTAACCCCCTCTTGTATTTATCTCAGGTGTACAGACAATGAATTCTACCTCGGATTATTTAAATCAAACTCTTAAAGATTTTATTCTCATTGGGTTTACTTGGAATTTTCCAGCATGTATTTTTCTTTTTATCCTGTTTTTTATTATTTATATACTGACCATCCTGGGGAACGGCTTCCTGATCGTCACCGTTCTCCTCACCCCTAAGTTACACACTCCTATGTATTATTTCCTCTGTAATCTCTCTTTTCTGGATTTGTGCTTTTCATCGGCCTCTGTTCCAAGATTCCTATATGATCTACTTTCGAAGAGTAGAAGGATTTCCCTCATTGGTTGCCTCATGGAAATGTATATTGGCCTATTTCTAGGAGGAACTGAATGCGTCCTGCTGGCGGTGATGGCTTATGACCGGTATATCGCTATATGCTCCCCCTTACATTACACCACCATTATGAGTTGGAGGGTATGTAGATACATCACTGGTATTATGTACATTGGATGTTTCATTTTGTTAACATTTTCCAATGTGGTGAGACCTCCTGTATTCTGCACAGAGAACACGTTGAACCACTTTACCTGTGAGATCTTGGCTCTCCTGGAGGTGGCGTGCGGTGACCTCTCCTTCTATCAGATCTCTATAAATATTTCCGGCTTATTTCTTCTATTACTCATACCAGCTTTTATTGTGGGCACTTACATTAGTATTGTTATTTCTATATTAAAAATCCGTTCCATTGATGGTAGAGCTAAGGCTTTCTCCACCTGCGCCTCCCACCTCACTGTGGTGTTGATATTTTTTGGGACAATGATGACCACGTACATGGGACAAGCAAACGGACACTCAGCGAATCTGAAATATATGTCACTTATTTATGTTGCTATAACTCCTCTGCTAAATCCTCTGATCTACAGCTTGAGAAATAATGAAGTAAAAATGGGATTTAATAAAATCTTTGTCTTAGGTAGATGAAACCTATTGTTAGTGCTAATGAGTTAGATTTCTTCTTTTCCTTTTGTAACTTTTGTGATGAGGGTCAGTAACGACAGATTGTGATTTATTCATCTTCTTTGAGATTCTCCATTCTGTAAAAAGGTTACTTAAAAAAATGTAAAAAAAATTGATGTATATAAATAGATTTTGAGTGGTCGGAGCAGCCAGTGCTGTCCTTGCTGTTTCAGCTATGCTGTTTATGAGTGGCATCATTCACAAATCTTTAATAATATAAATCTTGGGGCTAATAGAATGTCCTTGCCCTCTAAAACAAACATCATGGTATCATAAACATGTTTTGCATATATCTAAATAAAAGTAACAGTGTCAATAATGGTGTATTGTTCTGTATCCGTTTTCATACAATGCCATTATATTTCAAACTGTGTCCAAGTGACGTGTAATTCCTGTTGTAAATAAATGTTCATACTGCCATCAAATATTTGCATGAAGTTCTAGGTCAAGAAACAACTGTTTATACAGCCCCATCTGTCTATGTCCAAGTGATAGTTCACCTCTTGTTTATAGGCCAAATACTTATTGCTTTGTATATATTGTTAATAGTTGTTCTGTTCATTATACACTGCATCATCATACTTTAGTTTCAGCTCAAATGACAATTTAAATCCTGCTGTTGATAGCACCATACACTAAGGAGGACATTTATGAAGGGTTCGGTTGGGGCGCAGGCACAGAGAAGGCACAGATTGGCCCCTTCTTCCTTGCATATGCCTTCCGTATCCCATGCTTGCCATATGAGTGAGCAGGGAGGTCATGGCAAGACTGGGAAGAGGTGTGGCCTCCTCCTGCGCCAGATTTACCATAATTTTCGCCTGCTCACAGAAAAACCAACGCCTCCCTGCAGTGAAGAAGGAACAGAATCTCTCAATATATTCTTCCTAACATCTTCCTCTGTGGAGAAATCCAAGAGTTCTACCAGCAGACTATTTGGTGTCTGAAAGAAGAATTGGGTAAAGCTCTTTGCAGATCATCTTCATTTTGACTTTCACTAGCAGAGAGAGAAAAGTAATCTAGTATTCTCAATGCTCTTCTCATTTAGCTAACAATTCTAGTGAGGACTACTTTAGCAAATGTGATGCTTTATTGCTTCCCGCTCCAGGCAGGTCAATATCTGTTCTCTATGCCTATTTTAAAGTCCATCATTTTATCAACACATACTCCTATGAGGGAAAAAGATGGATCAAATGGCTAGAAGACCCCAATGCTTCTCAACATCACTTAAAGCGACTCTGTACCCACAATCTGACCCCCCCAAAACCACTTGTACCATCAGATAGCTGCTTTTAATCCAAGATCTGTCCTGCGGTCCGTTCGGCAGGGGATGCAGTTATTGTCATAAAAAATTACCTTTAAAATTGCAGCCTTGTGCCCTTTGGGTGTATCTGTGCCCTAACTTTGCACCACCCCCTCCGTCCCTCCTCCCCATCCTCTTCATCATTAGGAATGCCACTGGAACATTTACTTCTGTTTAAACATTGCACAGGTGTCTTAATGACACAGGTAGGGAATAGGAGACAACCTGCCTGGAGCATTCCTAATGATAAGGAGGGTGGGGAGGATAACACCACCGGCAGCTGGTTAAAGCGCTCAATGCAGTGAAATCCTAGGTGCATTGCTCCCTGAGAAGCATTAATATGCAAAAGAAAAACCAGTGGAGCCTCATTTAAGAGTCTCAAAACACTTAGGATTTAACTGCATTGAGCGCTTTAACCCTTTAACAAGGGATGAGCGAACTTTTGAAAAGTTCAGTTCGGATCGATTCGGCGAACTTTCGTGAAGTTCGGATTCGCACGAACCGAACCTAAAACGAACCTTGCTAAGTGAAATATTCAAATATTCGATAAGCGTACGCATATCTCCTGATATTCGAATATTCGATAAGCGCACGCATATCTCCTGATATTCGAATATTCGATAAGCGTACGCATATCTCCTGATATTCGAATATTCAATCCCATTAAAGTCTATGGGAACAAGTATTCGATTATTGAAAAACATCTATTCGACCACTTGGAAGTCACCAAGTCCACAATGACACTTCAGGAGATGATGCCAACACCACTGGATGCAACTAGGAAAGCAGAGGAAGCATCTGACACCACAAAATCGCAGTATAAACCAGCTATTAACAGTTAGTTACGCGTGCGTATATACGTACGATATGTGTACGTCTAGCAATGCGTACAAAGTTCCTGCGACGCATACATGACATTCATGCGACCATTGCCGTGTGCACAGCAGAAGACAGGAAACATGGCAGAGAGAGTTGCTCCATTCACCAGGCCCAAATTAAAGATCCTGGTCCAGTTCTTTGATGACAGGGACTATGATTTAAGACAGGGATGTGTGAGAAACCCTAACCAACATAAGTTAAAAATTATACAGAAAGTTCTGCGTGCCCTTCGGAGACAGCTACATGTCCAGAAGACCAGAGGGCAAATCCAGCGAAAATGGTCGGATTTAAGATTAAAAAGCCCTGATATCCTGACCGAGCTTCGAAGAGAGATACGTCGCGGTGAGTAATATGACGTCATACCTCACAACTTTCTGCATGGTCAAAGAGGGACATTTCGGCTAAGTTCACACCTAGTGATGAGCGAGTGACAGTGACAGCAAACTAGGTTAGTGGGTGTTTGCATTCAGTGACAGCAAACTAGGTTAGTGGGTGTTTGCATTCAGTGACAGCAAACAAGAGAACTGGGTTTTTTCATTCATTGACAGCAAACAAGGTTACTGGGTGTTTGCATTCAGTGACAGCAAACTAGGTTACTGGGTGTTTGCATTCAGTGACAGCAAACTAGGTTACTGAGTGTTTGCATTCAGTGACAGCAAACTAGGTTACTGGGTGTTTGCATTCAGTAACAGCAAACTAGGTTACTGGGTGTTTGCATTCATTGACAGCAAACAAGGTTACTGGGTGTTTCCATTCAGTGACAGCAAACAAGGCTTCTGGGTGTTTCCATTCAAATAAGTAGTAGCAAATCTACAAATGGTAGTGCAAGCACTCTGCTGGCCAAGTGCTTTGTGCTGCTGATACGTGCTAGACGTCTCGATCTAAAGAAAAGAGTAGTATGTGTGTTCATCCAGTGCTACGTGCTGCTACGTCATACATAAATACACAGGGTGGTACAAGCAGGCTGCTGTGCTACTTAAGGCACTCTGTTTACCAAGTGCTACATAATACAGACGACCAGCTGTACCTACAAAATATTTATACACCCTTTAATAACCAGGTAATTCACCTGTATAACATCGACTTGTGACTTTATTACCTGCGATTTTGGGGTGCTAGATGCTTCCCCTGCTGTCCCAGTTGCATTCTAGTGGTGTTGGCATCATTTCCTGAGGTGTCATTGTGGACTTGGTGACTTCCAAGTGGTCGAATAGATGTTTTTCAATAATCGAATACTTGTTCCCATAGACTTTAATGGGATTGAATATTCGAATATCAGGAGATATGCGTCCGAATATCGAATATTCCAGATTCGTTACGAACTTTCTCAAAGTTCGGTTCGGTTTCTCAAATCTGGTTTGTTACGGTTCGGTTCGCTCATCCCTACCTTTAACCCTTAATGGACCGGGACAATTAAAATTTTTGTGTTTTTGTTTTTTCCTCCTTGTGTTTAAAAGGCCATAGCAGTTGCATTTTTTCACCTAAAAAACCCACATGAGCCCTTATTTTTTACTCCACTAATTGTTCTTTGTAATAACAGGCTGAATTTTTGCATTAAGTACACTGCGAAACCAGAAAAAAATTTAATGTGTGGTGAAATTGAAAAAAAAAACACTTTTTTTTACGCCGTTTGCCCTGGGGTAAAACTGACTTGTTATATATGTTCCTCAAGTCGTTACGATTACAACGATATATAACATGTATAACTTTTCTTTTATCTGATGGCCTGTAAAAAATTCAAACCGTTGTTAATAAATATATGTTCCTTAAAATCGCTCCATTCCCAGGCTTATAGCACTTTTATCCTTTGGTCTATGGGGCTGTGTGAGGTGTCATTTTTTGCGCCATGATGTGTTCTTTCTATCGGTACCTTGATTGCGCATATGTGACTTTTTGATCGTTTTTTATTAGAATTTTTCTGGATTTGATGTGATCAAAAAAGCATAACTTTGCACTTTGGGATTTTTTTGCGCTGTCTACCGTGCGAGATCAGGAATGTGATTAATTAATAGTCCGGGCGATTCCCCCTGGGCTTAGGGTCAGGGTTATTCCCCCTGGGGTTAGGGTTATTCCCCCCCGGGGTTAGGGTTATTCCCCCCTGGGGTCAGGGTTATTCCTCTTGGGTTAGGGTCATTCCCCCTGGGGTTAGGGTTATTCCCCCTGGGGTTAGGGCTATTCCCCCTGGGGTTAGGGTTATTCTTTCCCAGGGTTAGGGTTATTCCCCCCGGGGTTAGGGTTATTCCCCCTGGGGTTAGGGTTATTCTTTCCCAGGGTTAGGGTTATTCCCCCTGGGGTTAGGGTTATTCCCCCTGGGGTTAGGGTTATTCTTCCCCGGGGTTAGGGTTATTCCCCCCTGGGGTTAGGGTTATTCCCCCCTGGGGTTAGGGTTATTCTTCCCTGGGGGTAGGGTTATTCCCCCCTGGGGTTACGGTTATTCCCCCTGGGGTTAGGGTTATTTCCCCCTGGGGTTAAGGTTATTCCCCCTGGGGTTAGGGTTATTCCCCCTGGGGTTAGAGTTATTCCCCCTGGGGTTAGGGTTATTTCCGTGGTCCCGGGCTACATGCAGCACCCGGGACCGTGGCGGCGCGCGGACCCGCTCTGAACACCAATAGACGATCCTGGACGCACAGGTCGTCTAGGGGTTAAGGACAGAGAGTTTTCATTTTTGCGCTTTCGTTTTTTCCTCCTCGTGTTTAAAAAGCCAGTGCGTTTGCATATTTTCTCCTACAGACCCACATGAGCCCTTAATTTTTGCGACACCAATTACACTTTGCAATTACAGACTTACTTTTTCTAGAAAAAAAATTGAGAAAAAAGGTGCAATTCCTTCTATTTTAAGGGGTTTTGTGTTTACGCCGTTCGCCCTATGATAAAACTGACATGTTATCTATGTTCCTCCAGTCAGTACGATTACACCAATATGTAACTTGTGTGAGAAGGTACAAGGTGTCATAGTAGATGACAGATACATGTCACCATGGTGCCTGGCCTCTGTGAAGTCGGTAGCTGCGGTCGGTAACCCTAGATTACTGACACTTTTGGTTATATAGTATGGCTGATCCGGGCCGGCCTTTTGCTGGAGCAGTCTTAGAGCTGGGTGGGATGACTGCTCCAGGACGGGTTTTCTGTGGTCTGATAAGATCCAGGTAGCTCAGCAGAGCGGAGGGTGCGATTTTCTAACTCCGGAGTTTGTTGGACTTGCAGTGCTGGAGTGTGTCAGCTGGGAAGCTGCTGGGTGTCTGGAAGCTGTGAGATCTCACCTTTCCACATCCTAGCGGGTGATACCGCAACTGAAAAGGACCTGTGAGTTTTGTGACGTCCACTTGGACTTTATATTGTGTTTTGCTGAAGTCAAGCCACTGTTGTTTTCGTTCTGCTGTACCTTCTATGCTGGAAATAAAAGGACTGCTGTTTGACTAAACTGCATATGGAGAAAGACTTTCTATTGCCACTTGAACTAATCCCTCACATATGGTGTTTCGGATGCGGGCAGTAATCCTGTGAACTTTGTATATGTCCTGGGTCAAGGTGGCACAACAGAGCCAATGGACTGCTCTGCAGGCCGCCCCGGTTCCCTCTTTGTGCACTCAGTGCCATTCCCTCCAATGGAGAGGGACCTCAAATGTGTACACTGACTGTTAATGGGACTCTGGCCGCAGGACTATTAGATTCAGGGAGCCTGGTCACACTAATCTCAGCCTCTCTCCCTCATGTGTTGCTCCCTGGGGGTCATGTGTATCCATGGGGACACCAAGGTGTATCTGGTGGCACAGGTGGAGGCATCAGTATGTTGAAGCAATTACTGCAACAGTAAGCATGGGGATGGAAAACCGTGGCCCTCCAATTGTTGCAAACTATAATTCCCGTTATGCCTCTACAGCTATAGACAAAGGTTTGGCTGTCCGGGCATGGGGCGAATTGTAGTTTTTCAGTAGCTGGAGGACCACCAGCAGTCCTGTGGGGAATATGTGTGACTCCCCAACCCTTAAACGCATCCCTATGAGAATAAGCAGGAAGTGATACCACAATGTATACGGGGAGTGCGCTCTATATACTGTGTAGGGGATGCACCACTCTAAGTCCTCCCACACAGTATAATGCCTTCTTTTATGCTCCATACACAGCATAATGCCTGCAAAGTCCTCACACACAGTATCAAGTGTCCCAATACAAACATAATTATCTCCTAACATTATTAGCAGCATGCAGTAATTATATATTACCTCCAAACTGCAACTGAACAAAAGATATGACCAATGATAGCACAACATATTAAAATAATATTACCACAATATCCACTATCACTACCACAACAGACCCTACAACATAGTGCAGTTACATCCAGTGACTCACAAGGGGCATCTTCTCTGATCAGTCGCTCACTTTTCCTTTTTCTCTCCATTTAGCCCAGGCCATGTTGAAGTCTTTTTCTGACTGTGAATCCTCCCTTCAAACTCTGCCAGAGGAACATTTTAGGTTCCTTGCTTTAGCCAGGGCCGGCCTTAAGGGTGTGTGAGCTGTGTGATCGCACAGGGTGTATCACCTCATGGCTCCAGCATCTTATACAGTAAGCATGTCTAATGAGATATCTAATGACTTATAGCTCTATAGGGCAGCTGGTAGGACTAGGGAACTGGACGACACGAGACAGATGACGTCCTGGCACTGACACCCGCCCTGCTGTCTCTGCCTAATTGCCTTGACTGCCCTAGGCGGCAGCATACAACTGGTTGACAGTCCCTAGCCTATTCAGGTGTGACACAAAACACGGAATGACAAACAAAACACAAGAATAGCAAGGTCAGGGGTCCCGATCGGCAATGAGCGGTCTGCGCAGTACAAAAACAAAATCCAAAGAGTAGTCAAAAGTCAAAGCCAGGAGTCAAGGGTATCAGAATAACAATCAGGAAGGAACGCTAGGTCAAGATACACTCAGGGTATGAGGTTCTATGGCAGGCAAGGACTGACTGACATAGGAGTGTATTTATGGAGACCGGAGTCCCAGCCCCAGGCTGTGATTGGGGGCTGAGACTCCCAAACACTATACTTAGCTGACTGGCGGTGACAGCCCCGGTGAAGCCCCGGCAACATCAAATGAATGAGTCGACGCACCCCTAGCAACCCGACTGTCCGATAGCTAGGGGACGTCGTCAGAGCAGTCCCTGCCCTTGGTCGGGCTGGTTGCCAGGGACAGTCGCACGCTCTGGTCATGAGGGGAGCCAGCCAGCACCTGACACTTCTCATACTGTGGGGTGCTGGGTCCCTGTATGTGCAGACATCATCACAGCAGGGGCTCCAGGCAGAGTCTACACTGAAAATGGCCGCTCTGTAGACTCTTTTCTCACAGTATGAAAAGGACCTGCGATTAAGTCATGATCATTGTCACATGATCATGATCTCCCAGGTCCTTTACATAGGGGGCAGTATAACAAAGTGAATATATGGAAGGTGGAATACACAGAGGAGATGCTGAAGACAACAAGAGACTCCCTGCTTCTCTGTAATGGATTACCAGGAGATGGTTCCGGTTCTTTGTAGAGAAAAAGTGAATTTCTCAGGTCAGAAAAGACGCCTCCTGTGAATGTAATGGAGTAGCGGAGCACTTGTTACACAATATATAGCACACTCCCTGTATTCGTCATGGCCTCATGTCCTACTGATTCTGGGGGCTGGGGGGGGGGGGTGCCAAAGGCAAATTATACACTATGTACCCTAAGGCTGGCCCTGGCTTCAGCACATATATAAGTTAGGTCCCCTGGGTCCCTATATAGTAGTTAGGTCCCTCTGTGCCCCAGCTTATAGGTATGCTCTCTGACCCTATATGTTAGTAAGGCCCTTCTTTCTGTGTAGTCCCCGTATAGTATAAGGACCCTCTGTGCAGCCTCTATAGTATTTAGGCCTCATCTGTGCAGTCCCTATGTAGTATGGGCCCAACCATTTAGCACCTATATAGTATCAGGCCCCTCTGTGCAGCCCCAGTATGGTAAAGGCCCCCCTTGTGCAGCCACTGTGTAACATAGACCCCCCCCATGGTAGCCACTGCCTAATATAGCCCCTTTTCCCCTGCAGCCATAACCCCCCCCCCCCCCCCCCCCCCCCCCCGCCCTTTCTCTTCTCTTGGTGAGTCCCAAGCCTGTCATCTCCTAGATTTGGGTGCAGGTAGGGGCTCTCTGCACCAGAATTGCCCAGGCATTTTCTATTTAGCATTAGTCTGTATAATGGTCAGCACTGGCTCCGCTCAGTCTGCTGGCTTGGAGCACAAGGTTAAGCTATCCGTCTGTTCACACTGGTGTGATGTGGTGCTGTGCAGCGGCCATTGTGGCAGTGTCCGAGGGGTGGTGTGACCCAGTGCCAGGGGGCTCGGTCTGGAGGCAGTGGGATTGCTGGATCGCTGGATGGCGCCCTCTATGGGCCCTGTGTTGTGGTGATGGTGGTTGCCGCTGAGCACTACACTATTTAGGTTAGAGACCCATACAGGAACGGTGTGGTGTGAGGGCCTATACACGTTCATCATAATAACTTCTGATATCAGTTTGGATTGTGCTGAGAAGCTGGAGATCAGTGGACAGCATGTGGATGTGCCGCCATGTTGTTTTTCTCTTTTTAGAAATAATTGCTGTGTTTGGAGAGTTTGCTGCGTCCCCCCTGGAGACATTGGATCCGTTACACCGGGGAAATTATACAATATATACACCTGTCACTCATTGCACGTCATAACAAGTAGGAAACTTATAAAAGGCTGATAGAGATATAGCAGGAGGAGCGAGGACCCAGGAGACGCCGGGTGAGCTGCTGCTGGTGTTACTGATCTCTCACAGTACGTATTCATTGTTACCATTTATTACACCTTCTACTTCTCATACACATCACTGCGTCAGGATACAATCCTTCTATAGTGTCTGTTATCTCTCTATTATGGGGCTGTTATATTGGTTTTAACCCTTTCAGGAGGCAGCTGACCTTAGACTTCAGGGGGCACCATTTTTTGTTGCTTTTTACCTCATTGCAGGAGAATGATATTTTTTTTTCTTTGTCATTGATGTGTTCGGTCTCATTTATTCTCAGCTGTTATACTTATCTATATATTTTTGGAATCATTTAGGCTCATACAGAAAAATAAAATAGGGACAGCAACAATTGGCATCACTTTTTAGGGTAATTAGTCAATTCTGCAAATGCTGACTGTTATTGCTTCGGTTGATACACAGAGGTGGAGAAAATTTTATGTTAATGTTATTAATGTGCAGCAGTGGGATCCGCCCCTGAAGCAAGGCTAACCCCATAAAAATGAATCAGCACAGGTGCAATGTGATTCCAGGGTAAAGTTGTGATCAAGGACCATCTTGCTTGATAGCGGTCTGTGTTATATGTGACGGGACGAAACGTATTGCAAATAAAAGGAACTGTTTGATCTTATCGTCTGATGGTCTTTGATCACAACTATACCCTAAAATCTTATTGCACCTGTGCTGATCCATTTTTATAGGGAAACCCTTGGTCCAGTGATCGTGTCAGATCACACTGTTGCACGTTTATTTCCCACCTTTGGTGATGCTACCCCTAGTAACAGCTGTGATGTATACTTGTGTATGCCTTCTATAGAGTTCTGCTTTACCTTGCACAACTCTCTAAGGTGAGTGCATTTCAATAGCACCCTGATACCTCCTGATTTTTATTTTATCGCACATGGAAGCGCCCCTCCTTTGTCTTTTCTCTTTTAATGATATTAATGTAATTATTACATATAAATAGTTTTGTTATAATTCCATGAAATGTCCAAACCTCCGGAAATCATCCTGGGCTTATGAAATCCACAGCCGTCCCTTATGGTTAGTTCACATTTCACAGTTTCCTCTTACGAGACTTCCAGAATCTAGATTTCTCCCAGACCTTCTGTATCATAATACCAACATTTCTGCAATGAAATTGCCATGTGTGATTTTACTCAGTGGATGCTTAAAGGGGAAGTGCAAATGGTGCATATAGTTAGCACCAAATTCCCCTGATGAAGTTTGGTTGCCATTGAAACATGAGGAATATGGGATTTAGAATTTTATGTGTCTGGCATTACATAATAATAAATCAAGTGTTTAGGCATGTGGACACCATCCCCCATAACGTCCTCAATAGCCGCACAGTGTTCCAGGGATTATTGGCAACATCGGCTCCTGTATACAGAAGGCACATAGCTACAGTATATAGATGTGTAGCTCCTGTATACAGAAGGCACACAGCAATGAGGTATATAGATGTGAGGCTCTTGTATACTGCAGGCACACAGCTACAGTATATAGATGTGAGTATCCCGGCTCCTGTATACTGCAGGCACGCAGCTACAGTATATAGATGTGTTGCCCCGGCTCCTGTATACTACAGGCACACAGCTACAGTATATAGATGTTATTCCCCGGCTCCTGTATACTGCAGGCACACAGCTACAGTATATAGATGTGAGGCCCCGGCTCCTGTATACAGCAGGCACACAGCTACAGTATATAGATGTGAGGCCCCGGCCCCTGTATACTGCAGGCACACAGCTACAGTATATAGATGTAAGGCCCCCGGCTCCTGTATACTGCAGGCACACAGCTACAGTATATAGATATGAGGCCCCGGCTCCTGTATACTACAGGCACACAGCTACAGTATATAGATGTAAGGCCCCCGGCTCCTGTATACTGCAGGCACACAGCTACAGTATATAGATGTGAGGCCCCGGCTCCTGTATACAGCAGGCACACAGCTACAGTATATAGATATGAGGCCCTGGCTCCTGTATACTGCAGGCACACAGCTACAGTATATAGATGTGAGGCCCCGGCTCCTGTATACAGCAGGCACACAACTACAGTATATAGATATGAGGCCCTGGCTCCTGTATACTACAGGCACACAGCTACAGTATATAGATGTGAGGCCCCGGCTCCTGTATACTACAGGCACACAGCTACAGTATATAGATGTGAGGCCCCGGCTCCTGTATACTACAGGCACACAGCTACAGTATATAGATGTGAATACCCCAGCTCCTGTATACTGCAGGCACACAGCTACAGTATATAGATGTGAGGCCCCGGCTCCTGTATACTGCAGGCACACAGCTACAGTATATAGATGTGAGTATCCCAGCTCCTGTATACTGCAGGCACACCGATACAGTGTTGGGGATGGTAATTACACTTGTTATATAAGCAAGACTACAATTATATATACTGTGTGTCCCCTGTGTGTTACATTAGGCGCTGCAGGGGTTAATTGCTGGTAATTATCACCATTATTTTTCATGCAAAGCTCTTTCTGAATTTTTTTTTCTGTCTCTTTAAGGCTAATGAAAGCAATTTTACTGACCTCTCTGTGATATTAATGTACGGTGATTCTACTGTCAATATTTACTGTATTATTTATATCTTTGTTGTGCCGTTCCATACAATGTATTTTTTATTATTATTATTATTTTTTTTTATTATTAATATTAACTTTGTTTTATTTGTTTTTAACCTAATCTTGTATTTGTATTTCTCAGACAATCCCAAAGGAAAAAGCAAACCTTCATCTCCCTATTAGTCCCTATAGTTTAGTCCTCCCATAGTCAATGTTGCTCTTGCTTATTCCGCTCATCTCTTGCGTTCTCACGCGTCATCAACAACCGAAACCTTTCCAGGAGACAATACTTCTCTTATTATATTTCTCTGAGCTCCATGTTTTCTCCAAGACTCACAGACACCGTGTGACATGGAGGAGTCTGGTCTTCTGTATTCTACCTTCATTCTCTTTTCTCTGCCATGTTCTATACTTTGTTATATTCTTCGACTGTTTTTTTATTTGTTATTTGTGATCTGAGATTGATCGGTGATGATCGGTGACTCCAGTTTTGGATGTCTTCGGGTCTCCTGTATTATCTTCTATAAGTTACTTTCCATATCTGAGGTTGTTGACATTTTTTCCACCTGACTCCATCTTCCTTCCATCCAGCTCAACCCATTGTTTGATATCCTGCCGCTCAATTACTTCTAAAGTTTTAACTAATCAAACTGATTTTACTTTAATTTCTGATCAGTCAAGATGTAACATGTATGTAATGTTTTCTACCTTCCGTTTTCTCTCATCTCCATGGAATGTCCATAAGATATGTGCGTAGTCACAGATATATAGAAAATGGTGGTATAGTATGAGCAATATGTTTTGTATCACTTCCCTATTAACGGGAGACAGATATCACATATAGTAGTTTTATGAATTGTTTATATATCTATTGGCCATATTCATTATTCTGATTATACTGACTCCAATCTATCCAAAATTAAACATAAAGTGACATTGAAAAGTATCTTCATTTCAAGTGTTTAACCGTTCTGTGTCTTCTGCTCCACTGCAGATCTATGTGTCTCCAATTTACATAGTGTCATCCTACAGTCGTGTGCTCCTCTATTCTCTCCACCCCTTTTCTATTGTCTGTAGACACAAAATAGTAAAAGAGATTTGACAAAGACTATTTACAAAGTTGCTTCACAGCTTCAGACCTGCTGGGAGTCACAGTGTTCCAATAGCTGAAAGCTGCACATTTGAGGCCATCTCTATAGACCATTGCTGACTGGCTGACCTCATGTTTGTGTATTTATTTATTTTATTTTTTATTTATTTAAAAAAGAGAACTCTACTTTTCCATAACAGGCTACTTACAAACCAAACAGCAGCAGCCTGGTATTACCAGGGTGGGAGAAGCTATGGATATTGCCCTTACCAATCTAATTTTTGACTCTCTAGACATGACGGTACCTGGCTATTCTCACTGCCTCTGGAAGTGATGGAAGTCCATTCCCTGGGTCAGATGAAAAGCACCTTGTTCAGGAAATCCCTAACATTTGGTGTGAAAGTGGAGTGGTAGATGCCTTTTTAAAATTTTCGAATAGAGCCCTTTCTGCAACTCCAGTATGTAGTTTCCATGACATTCTATGCTGTTAAAGCAGAGCACCACATAAACTACTGTACACAGCTCTACGCAAACTACATGAAACTCAATTATAGCCAACGCTCAAGATGTTGTGCTGGCAGAGTATGGCCCCAAAATGTCCCTGTGATATCCTGAGCATCTGTGGGGCAAAATATTCTGAATAACAGCTTTCATATCTTTGAATTCTATTCTAAACTCCTATTTATCTCAGGTCTATGGACAATGAATTCTATCTCAGATCATTCAAATCAAACTCTTATTAAAGATTTTATCCTCCTTGGGTTTACTTGGAATCTTCAGACCTGTATTTTGCTTTTTATTCTGTTTTTTGTCCTTTATATTCTGACAATCCTAGGGAACGGCTTCCTGATCGTCACCGTTCTCCTCACCCCTAAGTTACACACTCCTATGTATTATTTCCTCTGTAATCTCTCTTTTCTGGATTTGTGTTACTCATCGGCCTCTGTTCCGAAATTGCTGTTTGATCTATTGTCAAAGATTAGAGGGATTTCACTCTTTGATTGTCTTATACAAATGTATATTGGTTTATTTCTAGGAGGAAGTGAATGCATCCTGCTGGCGGTGATGGCCTATGACCGGTATATTGCTATATGCTCCCCCTTACATTACACCACCATTATGAGCTGGCGGCTATGTGGATACATCACTGGCATTATGTACATAGTATGTTTCATTGTGTCCTTTGTTCCTACTATGGTGAGACCTCTTACATTCTGCAGAGAAAACACTTTGAACCATTTTGGTTGTGAGATCTTGGCTCTCCTGGAGGTGGCGTGCGGTGACCTCACCTACTATAAGATATATATAGTCATTGTTAGCATATGTATTTTATTATTCTTACCAGCTTTTATTGTTTGCTCTTATATTATTATCATTATTTCTATATTAAAAATCCATTCTGTTGATGGTAGAGCTAAGGCTTTTTCTACCTGCGCCTCCCACCTCACTGTGGTGCTGATGTTTTATGGGACAATTATGGCCGCGTACATGGGAAAGCAAATAAGTTCTTTAGCTAAAGTCAAATATATCACTGTCATTTATGTTGCTATAACTCCTGTATTAAATCCTCTCATATACAGCTTGAGAAATAATGACGTTAAAAGAGGCTTTGAAAAAATCATAAGTAGACGACACCTATAGGGGGTGCTGGTGAGGAGAATGTCTTCCTTTATGTTATTAACATAAGGGAAACAAAAGTCATTGTTTCGGTTTTTTAAAATATTTTAGTTACCTGACAAAACTTTTGTTAGAGGGGCCCTCTGCCAAGAAGGGGAGGACTTAGTGTGTACCATGGTTATGCAGGTGGTATGTGTCACAGTAACATCCACATGATGCCAGGGCACAAGGTCTCCAGCAGAACATTGCCCATCACACTGCCCCACCAGCTTATTCTCTTCCACCAATCTAGTGCTGATTCTCACCTGCCCTTTGGAGACACTTTTAGTGATGGGCAGGGGCAGCTACATAGCCATATACTCAGCAAGCCGTGATGCCTTGAAGAGAGACTATAAAGAGAACAGACTTCTACCAGAGGTTTTGGAACTCAATAAAATAGACCTGGTAAATGTGATTAAAAGGTGTTTAGTGGTCAGTAGTTGTGTGTTTGTTTTGTTAAAAAAAAAAAAAGAAGAGGAAATGGGGGATTTTCAAAAGTTCCTCCCAAGTAATCAAGAATCATTCAAGAAGTTTATGCAGTACATTTGATATCAACTACATTAAAAGTAATTATTTTGGAGGAGGTCAATTCTCTTCCTCAGGTTACAGCAATTAAATAAGGCAAAAACTAGAGATTCCACAGAAATAGATGTTAAAAAGGTACAGGAGTCCATGGACCTAAGTGTGATGTTCAGGAGCTACTAATGTGATTCCTGTTTCAGCTCTACAGTTTGTGATTTGCCAATTTTCATCACATCATTAACAAATCTTCAATAAAATCAGTATTGGTGCTAAAAGCCAGACACTGGCTTCTGAAACGAATGTTGGTATGTAAAAAAATTGTGTATTTTTCTGTAACGAGTGTTCAAAGAATGCCATTATACTCCATCAAAGTGAAAATTTAAACCCTGTTGATGATAACACCATGTATTAAAAATGATATACTAAAGAAATATTTAAATAAAAGAAAATGCCATTATACTCTATCAAAGTGATAATTTCAACCCTGTTGATGATAACACCATGTTCTCATTGTTTAGCAAATAATCATTCAAACTGCCACCAAATAGTTACACGTGGTTTTGAATAAAGCAGCACATATGTTTTCATGCGATCATTTCTGTTGTATTTGGCCATACACTTATTGTTTTGCATTAAAGTTGTTAATTGAGCCATTTCTATCTTCCACCGTTCTCCCCTTAGGGTTTATGGGAGGTGGGTGGCTCAGGCTTGTTTTGAATTACAGGCTCTTGATGTTTTTTTTATTGAGAATACTCAAAAGTTAAGGTCATATGTACAGTGGTTTGCAATAAATTGGAACATCAACAAATTATTATTTTTTTCAGTAATTCAATTCAAAAAGTGAGCTCATATATTCTATAGAGACATTACGTCCAGAGTCATTACATACAGAGTGAACTTTTTCAAGCGTTTATTTCTCTTAAAGTGAATGATTATGGATTACAGCCAAGAAAACCCCAAAAGTCAGTATTTCAGAAAATTTGACTATTATATGAAACAAAAAAAAATCTTTTTAACACAGAAATGTCGACCAAATGAAAAGTCTGTACAGTAAATGTCCTCAATACTTGGTCGGGGCACCTTTTGCATGAATGACAGCATCAATGCGGCAATGTGGCGTGGAGGCGATCAGCTGATGGCGCTGCAGAAGTGTTATTGAAGTCCACGTTGCTTTGATAGCGGCCTTCAGCTCGTCTGCATTGTTGGCTCTGGTGTTTTTCATCTTCCTCTTGACAATACCCCATAAATTCTCTATGGGATTAAGGTCTGGCGAGTTTGCTGGCCAATCAAGCCCAGTGGTGCTGTGGTTAGTAAACCAGGGATTGGTACTTTTGGCCATGTGGACAGGTGCCAAATCCTGCTGGAAGATAAAAATTCCATCTCCAAAAATCTTTTCACCCGAGGGAAGCATGAAGTGCTCTAAAATTTCCTGGTAGCCGGCAGCGGTGACTTTGATGTTGATAAAACCCAGTGAAGCTCCACCAGCAGATGACATGGCTCCCCAAACCATCACTGATTGTGGAACCTTCACACTAGACCTCCAGCAGCTTGGATTGTGCCTCTCCACTCTTCCTCCAGACTCTGGGACCGAGATTTCCAAATAAAATGCAAAATTTACTTTCATCTGAAATCAGCCCCTTGGACCACGGATCAGCAGTCCAGTTCTTCTTTTCCTTGGCCCAGATAAGACGCTTCTGGCCTTGTTTATTGGTCAGGAGTGACACCTGGGATGTAACACTTGTAGCCCATGTCCTGCAGACGTCTGGATGTGCTTGTGGCTTTTGAAGCACTGACTCCAGCAGCAGGACACTCTTTGTGAGTCTCTCCCATGGCATTGAATGGCATTTTCATTACAATCCTTTAAGACTGCGGTTCTCTCGGTTGCTTGTGCACCTTTTTCTACCACACTTTTTCCTTCCACTCAACCTTCCATTACTATGCTTTGATCCAGCACTCTGAGAACAGCCAGCTTCTTTAGCAATTAACTTTTGTGGCTTACCTTCCTTGTGGAGTATATGAATGACTGCCTTCTGGACATCTGTCAGGTCATCAGTCTTCCTCATGATTGTGTTGCATACTGAACCAGACTAAGGAACTGCAGGTGTTTTGGGTTTATTATTCTAATTTTCTGAAATACTGACTTTTGGGTTTTTCTTGGCTGTAATCCATAATCATCAACTTTATCAGAAATAAACGCTTGAAAAAAGTTCACTCTGTATGTAATGACTCTATAGAATATATTAGGTCACTTTTTGAATTGAAATACTGAAAAAAATGTTTGATATTCTAAATTATTGCAAACCACTGTATATCGATATGTGAGAAAATGCTACCAAATATATGCATGTAGTTTTGAATAAAGCAGCAAGTGTTTATACAACTTTGTTTCCATGCGATCATTTAATTCCTGTTGTATTTGGCCATACATTGATTGTTTTGCATAAAAATTGTTAATTGTTTTACTAAAACTGAAGTATTGTCCTAAAGCATTTACACTCCATCATTGTACTTCACTCTTTCTCTAGGTAAAAGTTTATGTTTTGTTGCTGTTAGAGCTATATTTCCACTGCATCTCCCTTCATTACAGCACCATGATTGGAGGTTGGTCCACTTGTCTCTGTAGGGACGGATACAGAAGAGTATAAAAGCCCCTCCCCCAAGCCCCTCCCCAGTGTTTCCTGTGTCTACAGAGGGAAGGATGCAGAAGAATCCACTCTGGTGGATCCACTGAGCCCGGTTACATGGGAAAAGTATGGATCGAATGGGATCATCTGGGCCTCCTTCCTTCCTGACCATGTTGTAGCAGGCAGTTCAGCCTCTGGTGATCCCCTGAGCTTCGGTACAGTCCAGGGGGTCCTGGGTATAAGAAAACCCAGAAAGAATACACCCCCAGGCAGCAGCAGCTCCTCTCCAAGCTGGGTTGTGCGATGAGCTGCGGCGGGGCGGATGCCTCCTGCTGAGGAGCATCATTGGCGTTCCAGCACCAGCATAGGAACACCAGAGGACGGAGTAATGTCAGGTGACTCAGTTCCAGGGGAACCTGGATGTGAGGTCGGTCACAACTGACTGTGTTCCTGATCAATGTGAAGGGCGTGCAGGTCCTCTTAAAATTGCATTCCTACAGCTCCTCTGGCAGTCTGAATTCACCGTTCCCAAGTATATGGTCATATTAAGTTTTATATTTCTATGGTAGAGTAAGGCCAAAAGTCTAACTCTAGGTTAAAGTGACTGTACCACCAGGCCCGGACTGAAGCACTGGAGGCGGCTGACCCACCCTTAGTGGGAGGAAACTCCAGCCCCTCCATAACGTCACTCCATTAGAATCAATGGAACCCTATCATAGAGGGGCGGGGGGTTTCTCCCACTAAGGGTGGGTCTGCCGTCTCCAGTGCTTCTGCCTGGGCCTGGTGGTACTGTCACTTTAAGAATAAAATCTCCTATGAGCAGCCAGGCAGCAGTTAGTCCTCACCTGTGGTTCCTCCTTCTAATTACTCTCAGGTAATTAGATCTAGTCTAGGGCTGGAGGAAGGTGAATGTCCCATGTTAATTCCGTTGGACTGTGTTCACATATGCATTTCCATTGTGTTACTACATCACTTAATAGCAGTGCTGCATCATTTTATTCTAGTAATAATACATTTATTTGCAGTCCAGCAGTCCTTCATTGCATTACTACAATGAAACTCCAAGCGTATGAACGTACCTTTTGAGCCATGTTCACACCCGCATTTTCTTTGCATCCCTATGTCACTTAATTGCAGAGATTTATTTAATTGCCACCCAGTTGTCCTTCATTGCTCCAACATATGTGAACATACCCTAAGCAAAAGTAATTGCTACGTGATTTGGCTGATAGTAGGTATCTTATCAAATCTACACTAGAGGTAAAGGTTGTGTATTACTGGGATAGAAAGAGAGACAACCTGCAGCCTAGCCGCCCTGTATTACTGGGATAGAAAGAGAGACAACCTGCAGCCTAGCCGCCCTGTATTACTGGGATAGATAGAGAGATAACCTGCAGCCTAGCCGCCCTGTATTATTGGGATAGATAGAGAGATAACCTGCAGCCTAGCCGCCCTGTATTACTGGGATAGATAGAGAGATAACCTGCAGCCTAGCCGCCCTGTATTACTGGGATAGAAAGAGAGACAACCTGCAGCCTAGCCGCCCTGTATTACTGGGATAGAAAGAGAGACAACCTGCAGCCTAGCCGCCCTGTATTACTGGGATAGAAAGAGAGACAACCTGCAGCCTAGCCGCCCTGTATTACTAGGATAGATAGAGAGACAACCTGCAGCCTAGCCGCCCTGTATTACTGGGATAGATAGAGAGATAACCTGCAGCCTAGCCGCCCTGTATTACTGGGATAGATAGAGAGATAACCTGCAGCCTAGCCGCCCTGTATTACTAGGATAGATAGAGAGACAACCTGCAGCCTAGCCGCCCTGTATTACTGGGATAGATAGAGAGATAACCTGCAGCCTAGCCGCCCTGTATTACTGGGATAGATAGAGAGATAACCTGCAGCCTAGCCGCCCTGTATTACTGGGATAGATAGAGAGATAACCTGCAGCCTAGCCGCCCTGTATTACTGGGATAGATAGAGAGATAACCTGCAGCCTAGCCGCCCTGTATTACTGGGATAGAAAGAGAGATAACCTGCAGCCTAGCCGCCCTGTATTACTGGGATAGATAGAAAGATAACCTGCAGCCTAGCCGCCCTGTATTACTAGGATAGATAGAGAGATAACCTGCAGCCTAGCCGCCCTGTATTACTGGGATAGAAAGAGAGATAACCTGCAGCCTAGCCGCCCTGTATTACTGGGATAGAAAGAGAGATAACCTGCAGCCTAGCCGCCCTGTATTACTGGGATAGATAGAAAGACAACCGGCAGCCTAGCCGCCCTGTATTACTGGGATAGATAGAAAGATAACCTGCAGCCTAGCCGCCCTGTATTACTGGGATAGATAGAAAGACAACCTGCAGCCTAGCCGCCCTGTATTACTGGGATAGATAGAAAGACAACCTGCAGCCTAGCCGCCCTGTATTACTGGGATAGATAGAAAGACAACCTGCAGCCTAGCCGCCCTATATTACTGGGATAGATAGTAAGACAACCTGCAGCCTAGCCGCCCTGTATTACTGGGATAGAAAGAGAGACAACCTGCAGCCTAGCCGCCCTGTATTACTGGGATAGAAAGAGAGATAACCTGCAGCCTAGCCGCCCTGTATTACTGGGATAGATAGAGAGATAACCTGCAGCCTAGCCGCCCTGTATTACTGAGATAGATAGAAAGACAACCTGCAGCCTAGCCGCCCTGTATTACTGGGATAGATAGTAAGACAACCTGCAGCCTAGCCGCCCTGTATTACTGGGATAGAAAGAGAGATAACCTGCAGCCTAGCCGCCCTGTATTACTGGGATAGATAGAGAGATAACCTGCAGCCTAACCGCCCTGTATTACTGAGATAGATAGAGAGATAACCTGCAGCCTAGCCGCCCTGTATTACTGGGATAGATAGTAAGACAACCTGCAGCCTAGCCGCCCTGTATTACTGGGATAGAAAGAGAGACAACCTGCAGCCTAGCCGCCCTGTATTACTGGGATAGAAAGAGAGATAACCTGCAGCCTAGCCGCCCTGTATTACTGGGATAGATAGAGAGATAACCTGCAGCCTAGCCGCCCTGTATTACTGAGATAGATAGAAAGACAACCTGCAGCCTAGCCGCCCTGTATTACTGGGATAGATAGTAAGACAACCTGCAGCCTAGCCGCCCTGTATTACTGGGATAGATAGACAACCTGCAGCCTAGCCGCCCTGTATTACTGGGATAGAAAGAGAGATAACCTGCAGCCTAGCCGCCCTGTATTACTGGGATAGATAGAGAGATAACCTGCAGCCTAACCGCCCTGTATTACTGAGATAGATAGAAAGACAACCTGCAGCCTAGCCGCCCTGTATTACTGGGATAGAGAGAAAGATAACCTGCAGCCTAGCCGCCCTGTATTACTGGGATAGAAAGTGAGACAACCTGCAGCCTAGCCGCCCTGTATTACTAGGATAGATAGAGAGATAACCTGCAGCCTAGCCGCCCTGTATTACTGGGATAGATAGAGAGATAACCTGCAGCCTAGCCGCCCTGTATTACTGGGATAGAAAGAGAGAAAACCTGCAGCCTAGCCGCCCTGTATTACTAGGATAGATAGAGAGATAACCTGCAGCCTAGCCACCCTGTATTACTAGGATAGATAGAGAGATAACCTGCAGCCTAGCCGCCCTGTATTATTGGGATAGATAGAGAGATAACCTGCAGCCTAGCCGCCCTGTATTACTGGGATAGATAGAGAGATAACCTGCAGCCTAGCCGCCCTGTATTACTGGGATAGAAAGAGAGACAACCTGCAGCCTAGCCGCCCTGTATTACTGGGATAGATAGTAAGACAACCTGCAGCCTAGCCGCCCTGTATTACTGGGATAGATAGTAAGACAACCTGCAGCCTAGCCGCCCTGTATTACTGGGATATAAAGAGAGATAACCTGCAGCCTAGCCGCCCTGTATTACTGGGATAGAAAGAGAGATAACCTGCAGCCTAGCCGCCCTGTATTACTGGGATAGATAGAGAGATAACCTGCAGCCTAGCCGCCCTGTATTACTGGGATAGAAAGTGAGACAACCTGCAGCCTAGCCGCCCTGTATTACTGGGATAGATAGAGAGATAACCTGCAGCCTAGCCGCCCTGTATTACTGGGATAGAAAGAGAGATAACCTGCAGCCTAGCCGCCCTGTATTACTGGGATAGATAGAGAGATAACCTGCAGCCTAGCCGCCCTGTATTACTGGGATAGAAAGAGAGATAACCTGCAGCCTAGCCGCCCTGTATTACTGGGATAGATAGAGAGATAACCTGCAGCCTAGCCGCCCTGTATTACTGGGATAGAAAGTGAGACAACCTGCAGCCTAGCCGCCCTGTATTACTGGGATAGATAGAGAGATAACCTGCAGCCTAGCCGCCCTGTATTACTGGGATAGAAAGAGAGACAACCTGCAGCCTAGCCGCCCTGTATTACTGGGATAGAGAGAAAGACAACCTGCAGCCTAGCCGCCCTATATTACTGGGATAGAAAGAGAGATAACCTGCAGCCTAGCCGCCCTGTATTACTGGGATAGAAAGAGAGACAACCTGCAGCCTAGCCGCCCTGTATTACTGGGATAGAAAGAGAGATAACCTGCAGCCTAGCCGCCCTGTATTACTGGGATAGATAGAGAGACAACCTGCAGCCTAGCCGCCCTGTATTACTGGGATAGATAGAGAGATAACCTGCAGCCTAGCCGCCCTGTATTACTGGGATAGATAGTAAGACAACCTGCAGCCTAGCCGCCCTGTATTACTGGGATAGATAGAGAGATAACCTGCAGCCTAGCCGCCCTGTATTACTGGGATAGATAGAAAGACAACCTGCAGCCTAGCCGCCCTATATTACTGGGATAGATAGAGAGATAACCTGCAGCCTAGCCGCCCTGTTTTACTGGGATAGAGAGAAAGACAACCTGCAGCCTAGCCGCCCTGTATTACTGGGATAGAAAGAGAGATAACCTGCAGCCTAGCCGCCCTGTATTACTGGGATAGAAAGAGAGAAAACCTGCAGCCTAGCCGCCCTGTATTACTAGGATAGATAGAGAGATAACCTGCAGCCTAGCCGCCCTGTATTACTGGGATAGAAAGAGAGATAACCTGCAGCCTAGCCGCCCTGTATTACTGGGATAGAAAGAGAGATAACCTGCAGCCTAGCCGCCCTGTATTACTAGGATAGATAGAGAGATAACCTGCAGCCTAGCCGCCCTGTATTACTGGGATAGATAGAGAGATAACCTGCAGCCTAGCCGCCCTATATTACTGGGATAGATAGTAAGACAACCTGCAGCCTAGCCGCCCTGTATTACTGGGATAGATAGACAACCTGCAGCCTAGCCGCCCTGTATTACTGGGATAGAAAGAGAGATAACCTGCAGCCTAGCCGCCCTGTATTACTGGGATAGATAGAGCGATAACCTGCAGCCTAGCCGCCCTCTATTACTGAGATAGATAGTAAGACAACCTGCAGCCTAGCCGCCCTGTATTACTGGGATAGATAGAGAGATAACCTGCAGCCTAGCCGCCCTGTATTACTGGGATAGATAGAGAGATAACCTGCAGCCTAGCCGCCCTGTATTACTGGGATAGATAGAGAGACAACCTGCAGCCTAGCCGCCCTGTATTACTGGGATAGATAGACAACCTGCAGCCTAGCCGCCCTGTATTACTGGGATAGAAAGAGAGATAACCTGCAGCCTAGCCGCCCTGTATTACTGGGATAGATAGAGCGATAACCTGCAGCCTAGCCGCCCTCTATTACTGAGATAGATAGTAAGACAACCTGCAGCCTAGCCGCCCTGTATTACTGGGATAGATAGAGAGATAACCTGCAGCCTAGCCGCCCTGTATTACTGGGATAGATAGAGAGATAACCTGCAGCCTAGCCGCCCTATATTACTGGGATAGATAGAGAGACAACCTGCAGCCTAGCCGCCCTGTATTACTGGGATAGATAGAGAGATAACCTGCAGCCTAGCCGCCCTGTATTACTGGGATAGATAGAAAGACAACCTGCAGCCTAGCCGCCCTGTATTACTGGGATAGATAGAGAGATAACCTGCAGCCTAGCCGCCCTGTATTACTGGGATAGAAAGAGAGATAACCTGCAGCCTAGCCGCCCTGTATTACTGGGATAGATAGTAAGACAACCTGCAGCCTAGCCGCCCTGTATTACTGGGATAGATAGAAAGACAACCTGCAGCCTAGCCGCCCTGCTTGAATCCAATAACAGCTGAGCTCAGTAACTCCAAGCAGGACTGGGTAAACCTGCCACGTTGATAACCAGGGCTGTGGGAATTAAGATGCAAGGCTGCTTGTTGCAAATACCATAAAATCCATCATAGCAGGCCTGGTGGTACAATATATTTGGCAAGAGAAAAACTAAAGAAATTTATTCCTTTTTAACGTGACTGTACCACCAGGCCCAGGCAAAAGCACTGGAGGCGGCCGACCCACCCTTAGTGAGAGGAAACCCAGCCCCTCAATGATAGGGTTCCATTGATTCTAATGGAGTGACGTCATGGAGGGGCTGGGGTTTCCTCCCACTAAGGGTGGGTCGGCCGCCTCCAGTACTTCTACCTGGGCCTGGTGCTACAGTCACTTTAAGTAGTTTAACAAATGTATGCTGCCCAGCAAAAGCAAAATGGAGACAGTAGTCCATCAGTTGTGTGATTCCTTCCGATCTCCTTCAGTCTCTGTAGTCCTGAAAGATATCTATTATCACATACATATACATACATACATACATATACAGTATATATATATATATATATATATCTCTCAACACTGAAAATCTCTGATGTGTATTGGGGTTGAAGGAGAATCTGTGGCTTTCAGTTCAGCGCTCACTATTCAGAATATCCGCAGCTCTTAGGATAGTAATACAGTTAGTGGGAGAGATGTTCATCTCCTTCTGGTTTTCAGACTCTCTTAGGCTCAGTCTTCCCTGAATGGGAGAGGACGTTGCTTTTTCTCCCCTTACTGCCACAGGTGATGAGGGACGTTATCAGGTTTTTAGCCAGGGGGATTCTCATAGCTCTTCTCGCCAAAAAGAAAAAAAGGACCATTAAGCCTTAGACAATCCTTTTTCTCAGTAAGGAGATATCTTCTGAGCCGGGATTAGTTCTCTATCCAGAGGGTCAATACAGCAGTCTGGTTAATGAAGAGGGGAGGCGATGCTAAATAGATATCTGAGTAGTCAGTCCCCTCCACTAAAAATGTAGGAAACCACCTCTTCCATCTGGTTAGAGTATTGGAGGAAGTTACTTCCTGGGGTGCAGATAATCTACTAGATAGAAATTGCCCAGATATGTCTTTCATTTAGATTACTTGTGGGTTCAGATGTTCCTTAAACATCAGCCATAATTGACCCTACAAGTAGAGTAACCTTCCCTTCCTGGCTTTACCTACAGTCCTCCAGGCACTGACCTCTAGACCCTCAGTGATATTACTAAACCATCTATCTCACAGGGCATCCATTCCATCTGCCAGGAGAATAGGGGATATCGGCCCTTTCAGACAGAGAACCAATTCTCAAAGGTTCTAGACGTCATTTTCAGTCCTGATCATTCATGTAAATCCTAAGTTGTGGTATTTTCCACAAGAATCAGGAGATCATTCCCTCTTCCTCTTATAAATCCTCAGCAAGGAGGGAGAGAGGGGATATCATTGTTTGGATGATATAATTTCCCATTATTTAGCAGTCTCTAACTCTTGGGGGGTAGATGACTGTCTGTTCTTTCAATGTCAATAGGACAAATAGGTGCAGATAGGTCTCTAAGACCATAAAGGGGAAATCCTGTCTAAGGTTTCCATCAAGCAATAGTTGGCTAATAGAGATTGGACCTTTGGCCACCAGGTCCTACAGCCTCTCTTCCCACCCTAGGGGCTACTAATGTGGTAGGTCTCCAATCACGGTGCTGTCATGGAGGGAGATGCAGTGCAAATATAAAATGACTTACTGGTAATTCACTTTCCCCTAATCCTTCATGACAGCCCCAGGACATTCCCTCCCTATAGATATGGTTATTTCTAATTGTACTCTGTAGTTATAATTTGGAAACCACTGGGGAGGGGCTTGGGGGAGGGGCTTGGGGGAGGGGCTTTTATACTCTTCTGCAGTGGCGTAGCTACCATAGAGGCAGGGTAGTCAGTTGAGGAAAAAACGAAACCGCAAAAATCAAAATTGGCTCTGTCTTTAAGGGGTTAAGGTTATACGTACATGTATATGTGAGAAAAGATTTACTTATGTACAGCGATTGTTTTTGTAATGCAAAGTCGTATGTGAAGGTTTTATGTACTTGATTATATACACATAAAGAGATTATCAGCATAGTTCAAAGGCAATCAGTTCTTTCATTCACATGTTTATAAAAAAAGGCAATAATCTGAGAGAAGAACATCTGAGGTGAGAGGAGAGAGAGTTCATGAACCGCCTTTCCACACATTGAGAAGAGACAACATGGCTGCTGCTGGTGGGAATCCTTAGTCCAGCACCCTAATAACCAGGCACAGGTATATTTAGTGGATACAGAGATAACTTGCCCTGAAGTTGTTCTTACAGAATGGGTTTAAAGGCTCTATTACACAAAACAATATTCGGCCGATAATCGTGCAATAGAAGGCAATGATCAGCCTACATGAAAGATATCGGCTGATCATTGCGGTCATTTGTCTTTCAACAAGTTGAAGGACAAACGTCTAATACAGCAGCGATCTGCTGCTGTCGCACTGTATATGCTGCCTTTGTGGAATAAGAGCGGTGGCAGCAGACCGCCGCTATCCTCTTTGGGCTGCCTGCACGAGCTAGCGATCACCCGGGCAGCCCCCCCGCAGCTCCCTGTGCCGCCCCCCCCCCCTGTACTCACCCACTCGCTGCCACCGCCGCGTGTTATGATGTGGTGTCCAACCACGGATTTTGCTTTTGATTACACCCAAAAGCTTTTACTTATTGTAAGTAGTGATAAAGCTTCGCCACTAGCTTTTGCTATTGTAAAGTATGCGTACTTAGCTGCTGCACGGCTGAAGTATAGAAGGGGTTATTGTTTACTTGTATGTCACATGGATCTGTGAACCTATGAAAGTGTCTTCTTCTTCTTCTGTCCTATCATCTTTACTTCTTCTTTATACACTCTTCACCCATTCACAGCCCACCTTACAGGGAGGAAGAGTAGTGGTCTTCCAGTATTGGAAGTTGTAGGGGAAGGACGCAAGTTAAAACGCTCCCTACAATGGTCTCTTTTAGCCCTGGTCCTCTGTCAGGTCCCCAGTAGTAGTCTTAGTCAGGTTCCTGTATGGTGAGGAAGCAGGACAAGACGCACCTAACAGTTTCTCTTCAAGTAACGCTACACCACACTATGCAGTGTTAAAACCTTCACAGGAGAGGACAGATCAGACAACATCTCAACTCATGCCGTGGACTAGGAGAGTCACAGTGCAGGACAGTATCCACTAAAGCAGAAAGCTAGGATCTGATCTGGATAGAGCAAAGTTGCTTGAAGCCTATGAACTCTATCACGCAGCGTGGTTGTAGGCAGGAAATCCCCAGCAGTCTGCTCATCCCAGGTAACAAGGTCTGGGGCTTGTGTTACCCTCTAGGATGGGTCCCCCAACACTGGTAGGGCAATAGGTGGTTCATTCCGACAAGAGTCGATGCACGGGCACAAGTATTTGTCTACTTCTACCTCATCCTCCAACATCCCAGCAGTACATGTACTATTTGGGTTGGGACTCTCACGACATCATCCTCTCTGCTTCTCTAAATCTTCTACGTATCTCTCCACACACAACCCAATCAGCACCACTGTACTCCTCGCTATACTCCTTTCACAGATCTGGATCCTGTATTATTAAGTGTATTATTTAGTCTAACGTGTTCTGTCAAGGTAAAGCTGTATGTTCTGCTGCGCACAAGTATCCCCAGAGTAAATAAGCTCTTATTTATGGTAAAGAGACTGTGATTCTTTGCTCCGCACCGACACAGTATACACACAATCCTTGGGACATTTCCACTTTCTGTGGGTGGCAGGGCCGAGTCCGGGTGGGTCACTACTCCACTCCAGACCACCGTGATAACAACCCAGCAGCCCGACAGGTCACCGAGCACCGGAGTCAAAAAATAACACCCTAGGGTCCGGTTACATCTCGGCCAACCACCACAGAAGTGCATCACATCTCACCATCTAGCCAGTGACCAGCCGTTCCTCCACCATAACACTGCTGGGGCACACCATAATAACGGCGGCAGCGAGGGGGGAACGAGGAGCAAACGAACACTGACAGCACAGCACTTGTTTGCTCCTCTCAGTCGCCCCGTGTAATAGGGGCTTAAGGAATCAGTAAAAAGTTATTAAACACCACTTCCCTTCTCCTGTTGTGTATTTTATCTGCACTGCACCTCAGAACATCAGGGCATCCCGGCCATCTTGTCACTGAGTAGATTCGGGAAAGAGTAAGATAGTAACATTGTTAATAAGGCTGAAAAAATAGATAAGAGTCCATCAAGTTCAACCTACAAAGATCTCTGTACTGTCCATTCATATATTTGTACATTGTGATCAGATCGTCCCTAAGATGTCTTTTTACTAAACTAAATAACCTTAAGTAGAGGTGAGCGAAGTGAATTCCCACCCATTCGTTAAGGAAATTCGGAAAAAAACAAAATGGCGGCTGCACATGCTGTCTGGAGCATCACTGGTCAGGAGAAAGGAATTACCATAATCCCTAGTGGCCGTCCAATCAGCTGCAGGCCCCTCTGTGATGTCAGCACCTCCCCCTCTATATAAGGCGGCTCGGTAACGGTGGTGGCCAGTCAGCTGTGTGTGGAGGAGAGAGCAGGATGGCAGCAGGCAGTTAGAGCTGAGCAGGGAGAGACTAACAGAGAGATATAGGGACAGAGAGGAGAGGAGGGCTGATTGGGGGGGGGATTGTTTGTTCTATCTGCCAACCAAGTGTCCTGTTTACTAAGTAACTGGAAGACAGCTCCTCAGCCAGATACTCGGCAGCCAGGTAGTGGGACGTTGTTTAGATGTTACTTTTAAACAGTCGCCAATTGGTTTGTTTCTTTTAAAAGCGATAAACGGACGTCTTGTAGCCACATCTTCCAGAAGGGGATCTTCTCCTATAAAGTATCAGAACGTATTAGTAGCCTTTCTAAGAATACCATTACAGGGTGGATTGTCAAAAGAGAAGTTAAACCTTTTACTGAACTAGTAGTATTCTCATTAAGATTGCGTCTGACAGGGTCTAACAGGGACTCTCTATCTACTAATTCCGCCTTCTTCTTATCTCAAAGTAGAACATCTTCAGGACATTCCCATTGCCTGAGCCTCACTAGTAATTCCTCTGCCCATCTATAATAGACATTAAGCTGATTATTAATCTTTCTAATCTAGGTAGCTGGCCAAAGGGAGTTGCCCCCGTGACTGTAACAGGATGAGAGTTCCTAAAGTGTAAGAGGGTGTTACTAGCCGTAGGTTTTCCTTGCTGATCGGGATAATGATACAATCTAAATTTCTAATGCGTCCACTTTCTTTCCACCTATGGAACCGGGGAGGGGACACACACTATAGCCATGTTCACACAGAGTGAGAGCTTTGATTTACCCAGGTAAGGAAAAGAATCCAATAGAGGGGGAGCGTAGAGCATTGCGTGGTTAAGAAATAAAAGGGTTTGGTGGGCTGACAAGGGGGTGGTACAGTTGTTAGGACCTCATCTTATTATATAGAGGGGATGGAAAGACAGATAAATAATTGTAATGCTTATAAAAAATAGCTTTGTGATCCTATGTCTAGGATAAATTGCACTTGCTCCCCAGGCAGTTTGTAGAGACTATATATATTAGCTCAGAAAGAATGCCGATGGATACATGTGCTAGGTAGCCTGACCCCCCATGGGTTAAATGAACAGCCAAGCTTTGCTTCATTTCTTTAGTTTCTTCATGTGCATTCAATTTTAATTGCTTATTTTTAACTCTCGTCCTGTTATGTATTTTTATTTTAGCATTTTGGTGATGGGTTGAATAAAGCATGATGTGGATTCCTACGTATTATGGGGAAAAGAAGGGTTAAAAAAAGAACAGTATGTTAGAAGCCATGGATGGAAATCATAGAAAAAAGAGGATATGTGATTTGCACTATAATGGTCAATCAAGTACATTGTCTTCTACAGTTTTATTCACTAAGCACTTTATTAGTTATTTATGTACACGGTAATTATATTCAGAGATGATGTCACGATTTTTAGTCTTTACATAGTCTTTATATATTGTCTAGCACACTTTAATAATGAGTATCTTTCTATATTATTGTTGTTTATGAATTATTGTTTGTTGTTTTATATATATACGAGATTACGCACTTTTGCACTTTGTACTTATGGATTGTAACACTATGTATGTAACTGTTTACATTGATGTATATTTATGCACTTTATTGTGACTATTGTTCACTTGTCATTAGACACGTCTGACATGACCATGAGATTGACGTAACACACAGCCTCCTAATAGGGAATAATGATTGCCGTGCATGTACGCGGGTCCAGGGAGAATCTGGCGCTCTTCCGACTTAGCCTCTTGGGTCGCTGCACGCATGCCCGCCTGCGTTCCACCGGCGGGCGTGCATCCCAGTGACATAGGCCAGGAGGAAGCTGCGTGATTCCTGGCCCCTCCTATGACCCGCGTCGCTCCCCGGAAGGAATCCTCATCTGCAATATAAATAGTGCGTGAGACATGAGTTAGATACGCCCCTTGATAAAGCGACCTTTACGCAAAACGTGCGTCGGGGTTATTGATGCCAGACACCACGATGGGTAAGCGTCTTATTTGATCACTCTAGGTATTTGCAGGATTGAGCTGATTGCAATCCTACGAGGCTGTGTGAATACACTGCATGGTCATATGTATTGACTTAGATGCTTACATGACATAGTGGTATATAATAAGACCGAGGTGTCTTGGTCGTCATTTATTACTGGATTCCCTTTTGCACTAAAAAGATTTTTTATGTAATTTTTAATGATGTTAATAAAAATTGTTACATTTAAAATTTAGCTTTGTGTGGTGTAATAGTTTGTAGAGACTAACATCCTATCTGAAAAGACACCGACTAAACTCCATAATTTACCAAAAAGTGCTAAATGGTATTTTCTACCAAAGATTCACAAGTCACTGAACCGACCCATCCCCCCCTGTTCGCCCCATTGTGGCAGGGATCGGATCAGTGACTTAATCTTTGTCTAAACACATAGAGTGGCTACTTAGACCCCTCCTGTCTGCCATACCCACGTATCGTAAAACAAATGTACCATCAGGTACATTCACTTTAAGCTTTGCCTATGTATAGAATGGCGCCAGTGCGGGGAAGCTGTTGCCATTGCCACGGTCCTTTTTTTTAATAGCAGCCCTGTTCCCGTGTACGTCACCGTTATACTAACGGGCACCAAGCTGAAGGGTTGAAGCACTGAAGGCGGGCTGGGCTGCCCACAGTGGTAGGAAATCCCCCCGCCCCTCTAGGAAGTGGCCTAATGGAGCTGCATCATAGAGGGGGGGGACCTTCCACTCTGGGAGTACTAAAGTTTGCTGGTATTGAACAAGTTAATTCCCTGGAAAATGGAGGAGACAGACATAGAGCTCTTATATAGAGACAGGTCCGCCGGGATTTGATGAGAGGAATGAGTATGACGCTTTCCTGTAGTTACTTCTTGTTGTTAGATTGGTTTTTACCATGTATCGCTTGTTTGTTTATATGGTTGCTAGGCTACTCATGAGGCCTATTTAGACTTGCGGAGGACGCAGCCATGTCAGCCCCAGCCGGATGAAGTGAGCGGGTCTCACGGAAGGATCGTCGCTGACTGAGTACTCGCGTGTCTTGTCCTCCTCCCCCCCAACCTCTATCCTGTTTTAAAGACTATTAATAGAGAAGAAGATTTAGCAGTTTTGGTGAGTGCCGCGTTTTTTCCCTTTTCCTTGTGTATTGTTTCAATGGATCTTTGTTTCTGCTGCACACTGCTGAGCACCACAAAGGCTGCAATGGTTTATTAATAGTGATGAGCGAGCATGCTGGTCCAAGCTTGATACTTGTTTGAGTATTATGGTACTCGATGGTGCTCATTACTTGGACGACCATCTGGCGATACTCGAGACAATGACATCATCCGTTTCCTGTAAGTTTGAGTGCAATTTCTCAGCCAATCATCATGCAGTAGAGTCTTTAGGAGCTCACAGCATCATGTGGGAACCCTACATGTCGATAGCAGCGATTGGCTGGCCAGATCAGATGACCTGGGCATATAAGAATCAGGTCCCGCGATGCTTGCTTCAGACGCAGGCTGGAAGAGTTTAGGAAGAGAGCTCCTGTCTGTCTGTCTGTTACTCTTGGCTGCTTGCTTGGACTTGTAGTGCAGCTGTCAGTAGTCAATTTGTCCTGTTGCTGATATTAATTTGACTGGCTGGGATCTGTAGTTCAGCTATACCTATCCTCACTGTGCTGTGTCCTGTGCACGTGGTGGGAGAGACAGGGATCAGCGAAGTACAGCTACTGCATCAGTGTGTCCAGGGCTGTACTCTGACCCCTGATAGACATCAATCAATCAGGAGATTACTGGCCCGACAATGAACAGAAGTTGGAGCGAGGGAGGAGGTACAGGAACATGGGGGAATGAGCCGGAAGCCCATAATTTGGCATAATGGTGCGATTAGACAGCCCCAGAGGCGTCCATGCATGCTGCCCCTGCTGTTTCCTGGCCATTTCCGTGGTGTTTCCATCATTTTCTGAGGTTTCCAGGTTTTAACGCAACCTTCCCTGTGCCAAGCTTGGGTCCCCTGCAAAAATGCTTGAGTTTCCCATTGACTTCAATGGGGTTCGTTACTCGAAACGAGCACTCAAGCATCGGGAAATATTCATCTCGAGTATCGAGCACCTGAGGATTTTAGTACTCGCTCATCTCTGTTTATTAACCCTTCAGTTACCTTGGTTTCTGGTGTAAACTTCCTGTGCACTTCCAGGTAGTGCCAGGTGAATTCTTTTGTGTTTGGACATTTTCATATTATTCCCTCACTGGCCACTGTAAACTTCTGTAGAGTTATACCAATTTACTGAGATCAGTGAACTAAGCGTGCGCTTTACATAATTAGTAGTCGCACTCCATCCCTACTGTGTTATACAAGTTTAAGCTGAGAGTTCTCCCAATCTGCCTGGTGGTGGCGCTCCATATGTTGCCACATGGAACTGGTGCTGGGGATTTGACCCAAACTCTGACCCACTTTCTGCTGGCAGATTCTGCACGTGTTGAAATTGTCTTTTCTGTTGCCTGTACATGTGGTGTACCCCCGGTGTGGTGTTATATCGGAGGAGCGGCCGGTCACCTGCCAGGTGTTGAAGTGTGACGGCACTTCTGTGGTGGATGGCTGAGATACAGCCGGACCTTGTAGTGTTGTCTCGTAACGCCAGTGCCTGGAGGGCACACAGGTGTGATGGCACGCCTGCTTTTACTTTTGAAGGCTAGTTGTACCCTTTTCCCCTGTGGTCAGTGTCCTGCCGGGTTGCTACCGGACTCCTTGGGTTAATATCATTGATGGCCAGAGTGGTGTAGTGACCCTCCCGAATGATAGGACCCACCACCCACAGAAAGGGGAAATGTCTCAAAGTTGCGGTGTGTGCTGGGTCAGTGGGTTGCGAATAATCACAGAGTCTTCTGAATATAGTTGAGCCAGTTTACTACTTGTAAATGTGCAGCAGGTAATACAGATTCAACAATATGAGGTTTCTTTAGATAAAGCACTTAAAACACCTGGAAAAGTTCCAATAAATACTTGACAATACAACGGCCAAATCTGTAGTAGAAATGCAGTGCAGCATATGGTTGTGTTGGTTGAGTTGTGCTGATACAAGAAGCAGAGTAGCAGAGAGGAGGATGCCACGAGAGTCTCAACTTATGTAGTATGGTGTTCTGCTGGGATGTTAGAGGATGAGGTAAAATACTAAAATACTTAGCTGTTTGGCTCTTTAGTGGATACTGTCCTGCTCTGTGACTTCTCCTTGTCCACAGCATGGGTTGAGGTTGTCTCTGGCTTATCCTCTCCTAAGAGGGGTTTAACAGTGCATAGTGCTATATAGTGATACTTGTAGGAAAGTTGTGAGAGGCATGCTGTCTTGTGTCCTTCCCATGCGGAGTTCTGACTAAGACTCAACTGAGGTACGGGGACCTGGCAGAGGGCAAGGGCCCTGATAGGACCCCTGTGGAGAGCTATCTAACTGGCGTCCTTCCTCCACAATGTCAAGAACGAAAAACGTATGCTCCTCCTCCACCCAGGTGACTTACTTCCTCTCATCATGTAAAGTGCGCTGTGAGTGGGTGAAAGAGTGCAACAGAAGAAGAAAGGAGGGAGATGATAGGAAAGAAGATAACAAGACTCCTACTGGTCTACAGATTCAGGTGACAAACAGGAAAAGAGTAACCCTTTACAATCCTTCAGCTGTGCAGCTTCCATATATATCTATAATAAAGCGACATCTAGTAGCGAACTTTAGTACTTCTTTCATCACCATAACAATACAATAAGTACAGACTTTTGTGAAGGGTGTATTTATCTGTAGGACACCACATACGGAAGAACTGCCACACCGCTGAGCGCAGTTGGCGGTTCTTCCAAGGTGGCACACTGCTGGGTTCTCCTGACTGCTGCTGGGCTCCTCCTCATAGGCAGGGACAAACTTGTCCTCTCCCAGCTCCTCCTCAGCAGCCATCAAGTACAAGCCCATACTGCGGCTCAACATCAGAAGCCTTCATGAGATCCTCAACGTCTAATGTGTCTGGGTCCAGCCATTCTGACAAACTTAGGAGGAGTTGGAGGAGCTGTCTGCTTATCTTTGCCGTAGGGTGGGGGCTAGCATACTGTGGTCTTCTTGTGATGGCTTCAGACAACGACTCTTGTCTCAGCAGAGGTAGTGTTTTCCCCCTGGTCCAGATGGAGGAGGCAGAGGTAGATATGAGAGTCCTACAACTTCCATTCAAGGATACATAATTCTGACTTGCAGAGATGGGGCTGCGCAATGTTAGCTGCAGCCGTTGTTGTTTACAGACAAGAAGTGGCATGGAGGTGGCAGTGTGATGGTGGCGTTCCATGTGCTGCCGCATAGAAGTTGTACCTAGGTTTGAACCCAAACCCGACCCACTTAATGATCACAGATGGTTCATATAGTATCATGCTCTTTGCCGCCACTGAGACGGAAAAGCTGCCACACCTCTGATTGCAGTGGAGGTGTCTTAGTAGCGGCTGCACTGCTTGACGGCTTTTGAGGGCTGCTGTTGTCTTGGGGTTCCTGTATAGTGCCTGAGCCTTCCCAAATGCTACTCTGCCAGTTAGCTATTGTTGAACCCCTTGGTGTGTGGTGACTCCTGGATGGTGTTATAGCGGTGGGACGGCGGGTCACTTGCTGGATGGAAGTGTGACGCCACTCTTGTGGTGGATGGCCAAGATACAGCCAGACCTTAAGGTTTTGTCACATGACGCCAGTGCCTGGTGGGCACACAGGTGTGATGGCACGCCTGCTTTTATAGTGTAAGATCACTTGTACCCTTTTCCCCTGTGGTCAGTGTCCTGTCGGGTTGCTGCAGGGTCCCTTGGGATAGTGTAGTCACAGATGATGTAATCACAAGTGGCCAGAGCGGTGTAATAGTAGGACCCGCCACCCACAGAAAGGGACGATGTCCCAGGGTTTCGGTGTATGTGCTGTGTAGGTGGTGATGAATAATCACAGACTAAATGGATAACGTTGACTTGATTTACAGGTTATACAGATAGGCTTAGATACATGCTTGACAAAGTTCTAATAAATACTCAGGCGTAAAACCACCAGATCTGTGGGATAAGTGCTGAGTAGGATGTAGTAGAGTTGGTAAAGTTGAACTAAAGTAGCATAGTAGAGAGGAGGGTGCTGTGAGAGTCTTAACCCAAGTAGTAATGTGCTCTGCCGGGATGTTGGAGTGTATAGAAGAATACTTGTAGTAGAAGAAGAAGAAACAACCTGTGCCTGTGTATTGACCTTTTATAATCTTCACACCACCTTATGCCCACTAGTGTTGGCTGAACCGTACTAATGGGTGGCACGGGCCCCAGACTTTGTTACCTGGGATGAGCAGAGCGCTGAGGGTTCCCTGGCTGACACTTGCGCTGCAAGATGGAGTTCCTAGACTTTTCAGTAACTTTGCTTCACCCAGATCAGTTCCTGGCTCTTTAGTGGATACTGTACTGCACTATGGTTACTCCTCGTCCTCGGTGTGGGTTCAGGTAATCTCTTGGCTAGTCCTCTCCTAAGGGGTTTAACTTTGCATAATGCAGGGTATAGGATTTTGAAGAAAGAAGTTTTGTAAGACAGCACTGTCCTGCATCCTACCCATGCTGGGCACTGACTAAGATTACTCCTTTTCTTTAGAGGGGACCTGTCCGAGGGCCAGGGCCCAGGTAGAACCACTATGGAGACCTATCTGGTCTGCGTCCTTTCTTTACAGAAGCTCAACTAAGACTCCTCCTTTACTCAGGGGACTAACTTCCAATCCAGTGTGAAAGACGTGCTGTGGTTGGGTGGAAAGAGTGAAACAGAAGGGTAAAAAGAGGAGAGGTGATAGGACAGAAGAAAGTAAAGATCCTACTGGTTCACAGATTCTGGCACACATAAATACAATAACCCTTTAAAACACTTCAGCTGTGCAGTTACTAGACTTCAATACATAATATAGCGACATCTAGTGGTCATTAGATGAGCGAGTAGTGAAATATTCGACTTTTGAGAATTCGAATCGAATAGGCATCGAGATTCGACTATTTGAACGAATATTCAATCCCATTATAGTCTATGGGAAAAAAATTCTTGGCACTTGGAAATCCAAATTCGACCACTTGGAGGTCACCAAGTCCCCCATGAACCCTCCCTAAATGATGCCAACACCTCCGGAATGAGACAAGGACATTAGGGGGAGCATGCCTGGGTGCACCCAACACCCCAAAATTGTAGTGTAATGCCACTCTCCGCAGTTGCGAAGGGAAAATATTTGCGAACGCTTTATGAACGCTTATGGCAATGTTCACAAAATTCGTTTGTATTTCTTGCGCAGCGTTAAATACATGATTCTAATGTGTGTCTGTAGAGCGTCATGTTATTCGCACGTATCACGCGTCATGCTGTACGAACGTTACTGGAACAATATGTATCAGGTGCCTTTTACTGGGCTACTGGAACAATATGTATCAGGTGCCATTTATTGGGCTACTGTAACAATATGTATCACGTGCCTTTTACTGGGCTACTGGAACACTATATATCAGGTGCCCTTAGTGGTGTTAAACAGGGACACTATAAGTCACTTGTACACACAGGGTACTGGAATGAACACACCTGCTGATGCTGATGCTGATGCTGCTGTTATATCATCTATTTCTTAGCACTGAGAAGTGATTTGGATTCAGAGATGACTTTTTCACTGAATCTTAGCCCTGAAAAGGACTTTCGGGTGCTGTAGTAATCCTGCCTGACCAAAACACTACTAACACCTATCTCTCCCTGCTGCAAGATCTCTCCCTAACTAGGTTGAAAGCGCATCTGCGGTCGAGAGGCGGGAGCCAAGTATTTAAGATTCGAGGTCATGTGGTTCAGCCATCCGATGAGGGTAGCCGCCATTTTCGCGCTGCGTGCGTACTCCCAGGGTCCCTCACAGCCTCCCTGCATGGTCATTGGATTAAAAAAGCGCCCACTGCAATGGGAGGGCTTTCGAATGTTTCCCGCGTATTTGCCACACTACTCGATGGAATTCGAATCTTTCGAATACCGCAATATTCGATCGAATACCATCTCGATCGAATCGTATTCTCTCATCTCTAGTGGTCATCCTTAATACTACTTTGGCTGCAACAAGATCACAAAAAGTAAAGACTTTTGCGAAGGGTGTGAACAGCAGTAACACCCCTAGTGCGACACCACAGGTGTACACTGGGCCTTCCTTAACGCTGGAATGCCAAATAGCTGATGGTATACCCCTTGGTGTACCCTTTTGCCTCTGGAAACAAAAGTTGTTCTTGGGCTTGTTGGAACAAATACATCTTTGTTCCCTGATGAAGATAATGATGCCTGTGCTACCAGATTCCACGTGGGGTCAGCAAAATTATCATCATAGTCAGGGATGATGGTTTCCTCTTCAAGGCTGTCTTTCTCTAGTTGCATGTCTTTCTATCACCTTTCTTTGTAAGAAGATACTCCTGTCTGGCTCTCTTGACTGCTTCCAGGCCTAGAAACCCCTGCAATTTCAATGTTGCCTTCCAAATGCTGACTGTCCTCCTATTCCTCTTCCTGGGGATCTCATGTCTTGACCAGAATCAACCTTTGGGGGACCATCAGCCAGAAGCTTTGGACGAACCTAGAACAGTCCAGACCCTTCCCTTGATTGTTGGCTCTGGGATTGACTACTAACTGCTGTGGAGCTGGAACTCCACAATACCAGCCTGGCTATTAGTCACCTGATCACTGGGAGCTGCAACCTTCGTCCAATCCTGTTAGGATGGCCGCTACCACAACCCCATGTTCAACCGCTTCCACCCCCATGACTGCTACCTCTCCTGCTGCCACTGGCCAAACCCAGAAAGGGGGCAGACTTCTTTAGACACTTGAACATCCTTGCAGAGGACAAAATATTGCAACACAAGGGGAGGTGAAAGGTTGCTTGATGGGGGATTGGAACGTAAAACGTTTTAATAGAAAGATTTCCCATTGTCTGCCACTATTACGCCAATGTCTCCACTGCTGTCCATGGCGGAAATTGGATGATTGACTGGCTGACACTTTTTTTTAAATAGCGATTTTCCAATTTTGACACTTTTACAACAACATGTGTTAACAAATTGTCCTTCTGTGATAGTCCCAGTATTGTAGCCACTCTAGTTTGGTTTTTCATCCAAATTCGTTAAGATTCGATTCATGAATATTAACACGTTTGACCCAAAATTGGTGAATCTTGAAAAATCAATCAAAGTACAAACACCAGAGTCGGATATCCGAATCCCGCTGTTTTCAAAGATATATAGCATTGTGTAGGTACAAAAATAATAAATGCCATACAGAGCAATTTAACAATATAATCCTATATCACATTGGATATGCAAACTCAAACATTTCAAATGTACATCATAATGAGACCATAGTTGTAGCAGAAGGATATTGGTTTTTATCTTCCCGCCAAATATCGTTTTATTAGAGCAATCCCACCGAAAAACCCCCAACCCACAGTGTCAACCCCTCCCCTGGTTCGCTAATCTCTAGCCCCAAGCTTAATAACATGTAGTGCTCCTGTAACCCACCCATTCTCCTAATGACCTTGTCCTTCTTATACACAGGTGTCCAGTGCTGTATACAGTATATACCATGTGTGGTCTGACCAGTGATTTATAAACAGGGAAAACTATGTTCTTATTTTTAGCATCTTGGCCTCTTTTGATGCCTCCCATGAGGTTATTAGCCTCGGCAGCCCTGACAACCTCAAAAAAACACAAATGGCAGCACGTTGGCTCAGTGGGCAGCACGGTGGCTCAGTGGGCAGCACGGTGGCTCAGTTGTTAGCAGTGTAGCCTTGCATTGCTGGGGTCCTGGGTTCACATCCCACCAAGGGCAACATCTGCAAAGAGTTTGTATGTTCTGGTGTTTGCCTGGGTTTCCTCCCACACCCAAAACATACAGATATTCGTGAAGGGTAGAAAACAGGAGTCCATCGTTTCTGTCATAAACCGATGGTCGTAGTAGTGCCAGCATACATATTAGTAAACAACGCACAACATGTCACATGATCGGGGCACTGGTCACAACATGAGAGCTGAAACTTGCTACAACGCGCCTGCACTTAGGCTGCCATTACAGATTATCTTTCTGATAAAGATACAGCTACCGATACAGCACTTCTATAGGTGATGACATAGAGAGGGACCATACTAGCATTGCGTTATCATTAAAACAGACAGAATTGTTTAATAAGAGTAATTTCCAGCCACCAGGTGGCAGTAGCAGTGTTGACTGTGCAATAACGGGCCTTGCAGGAGGGTGAGAGGCCTGATACCACACGGCATAATCTGTATCTTATCTAACAGGGACTTGACCATAAAACCTGCAGATAAGGTAGGGGCCATCATTTTGATAGACACCCCCTTTATCTGGCAGAGGTTAACAGGTCTATACTAAATTAAATGGAGACCCTACCTTAAAAATATCTAGGATGATACGCTCTATAGTGATACCAGCTAAAATATTTAATATGTGAACATCCTCGTATCCCAGTCCTGCACTGTTTGCCAAAGATACACAAGAACTCGGGGAGCCCTCCTGGAAGACATATTGTCTCTGGCAGTGGCTCCTTATTTTGTCCATTGGCCACATACCTGGATACGATCTTGAGACAATATGCTGTCTACCAATTTGTATATATGTGATTCAACGGACTTTATTAATAAGATTAGCCATCTACAATGTCCTGAGGACTTGATACTTGTATCCTTTGATATAGTTAACCTTTACACATCCATTGATCACGATAAGGGCTTGACTTTTCTCCACAGGCCCGTTCCTTTGTTGTGGACTAATTGGGGATCATCCTCAGACAGAATCATTTTCAGTTTGGGGATGATTTCTATGTCCAGAACAGAGGGACGGCAATGGGCTCCAATGTGGGGCCTACTTACCCCAATGTGTATAGGGCACGGTTTGAGTCTTACTATGTATATACATAACGGTACTTTAAATATGGTACATGGTATAGATACATCGATGATACATTTATATTATGGACGGGAGATATACTCAGCCTTAATGCATTTTTTGATGAATTTAATGATGTATATCCAGAGTTGCAGTTTACCATGGTGGCCTCACACCAGTCTTTACAGCTTTTAGACATCACGGTTTCATTTTGTGGCAATAAATTACAAGCGAACGGAAATAGTTTGCTGCGGAATCTGTATACAAATAAATATTATTATAATTATAAACTCAACCATAACCATGACCACTGTCCCTGCCTACTTATCTCGGACAGCCCTAGACGACTGCAGGGAACTAGGCAACAGTCCCTAACCTATAGTATCGGGACAAAACACGGACAAGAAGACAAAATAGCATAGAAGGAAATACGGATCCAAGAGAATAGTCAGGTAACAGAGCTGAGGTCAGAATAAGTAAGAAATAGCAGACAGAGATGAATATAAGATACACAAGCACGCTTCAAAAAAGACTAATAGCTGGCAAAGGATCAACAGACTGAGGAAGGATATATAAAGAGATCAGGGGTCCTGTCAGAACGTGTTTGGAACAGAGGTCCAGAATACAGCAAGAGTAAGAGGAGAAATCAGATGTCGTTCACCTAATTTAACTCTGAAGTGGCCAAAAGCGCAGTCTCTTTTATACCTTACGAGCCGGGGACCGCACCAAGATCCCAACAGGTACACTCATAACATCTCAGCTGCAGAAGTTGGATTGGACATTCAACCTCTGCAGCCACAGGGAATGTTGCTGAACCCAAGCTTTTTGATAGATCCGCTCAACACTAGCAAACGATCCACCACTGTCCACAGCTCTCCTGGGTGAAGTTAACCCAATGAGTCACCTGTCAGGTTACAACAGGTGGTTTGTTCTAAAACTGTGTTTGGCAGCAGAATAAGTGTTATTGTCAATGTTGCTGGACCACTGGTTCCCCCCTCTATGGGCCCTGGTGTTGTATTGATAGTGGTTACTGCCCAGTCCTACAGGGAATCATTATACACTATCTACACTTTTCTCTTATTCTACTTCATAACAAGTAAAAACACATAAAAGGAACTATGAAGGACTATAGAAGGAGGAGTGAGGACCCAGGAGACGCGGTGTGAGCTGATGCTGGTGTTACTGATCTCTCACATGAGTGCAGTTTGGGGGCCTCACTACTATATGGAGACAATATAGAAGACAACTTGCCATCATATAGTTGTTGGGTCTCTCACTTTACTCTCATACAGTAGGGTTCCCTTCTGTACCTCCATATAGTAGTTAGGCCCCTAACCTTGCCCCCAATACTATATTAGGTGCCAAAGGGACCTACCTACTATATAGGGATTAAGATGGAGGCCAGAATACTATATGGGGACACAGAGAGGCCTATACTTGATGAGGGCGCTGTGGGGGACCCTATACTCTATGGGATCAGTGTCAGCTATCTAACTACTATATAGAGTCACTGTGGGGACCTAACTTCTAAAAGGTAGCACAAAGGGGGCATATACTAGTGTAAGGGGCTAAACTACTATATAGGGGAAATGGGAGGGACCCAATACTTTATGGGGTCAGTGTGGTGGACCTAGTACTATAGGGGGCAGAGTGGGGGCCTAACTATAGTATGGGAGGAGGTCAACTCTAAGTGCAGTTGCAATCTACATTCATTAGTACAGGTATAATTGCTGTGTTTGGAGAGTTTGCTGCGTCTCCCCCGGAGACATTGGGTCCATTACACCGGGGAAATTATACAATATCTACAGGTGTCACTCATTGTACTTCAAGTAGAAAAACTTATAAAAGCCTCATAGAGATATAGCAGGAGGAGAGAGGACCCAGGAGACGCCGGGTGAGCTGCTGCTGGTGTTACTGATCTCTCACAGTACGTATTCATTGTTATCATTTATTACACCTTCTACTTCTCATACACATCACTGCGTCAGGATACAATCCTTCTATCATATCTGTTATTAACCTGAGGGAGCGGATATTAGACTGTAGGCGGCTTTTTTTTTTTTTTTTTTTTGTATTTGCATTTTTTACTTTGTCATTGTTTTTGCTGTCTCATAGATATGCTATATACGTCATTAATATGTTTCATTAATGTTTCTGCACCTTCGTGTATCAGCCGAGACAATGACGGGAGCTCGGCATCTGTCAGACCTCCTGTATTCAGTTATTTATTAAAGATGTGTATATTTATCCCCTGGACGTTTCAAGGGGAAGTGCGAGTTATGCTGAGCCTTGTAGTACTAGTCTAATAAATGGTACATATATATTTAGCCCTGTTACCCCTGATGAAGATGGGTTGCTTCTGAAACATGTTGGGGGATATGAGATTATTATTTTATCTGATCCTTAGAGAAATACTTAGGCTGTGATTTCATGTGTTTACACTATGCCGCCATTACTTCCTCAATAGCCAAACTGTGTTGCTGCAATTCATGGCAACATTGTGCAACTTATGGGGGAGAAATTGAGGCGTTGTTTTTCCTATCGGAATTTATTCCTAAGACATATGTAAAATTACAGTAATGAGGTATATAGATGTGAGTACCCCGGCTGCTGTATACTGCAGGCACACAGCTACAGTATATAGATGTGAGTACCCCGGCTGCTGTATACTGCAGGCACACAGCTACAGTATATAGATGTGAGTACCCCGGCTCCTGTATACTGCAGGCATACAGCTACAGTATATAGATGTGAGGCCCCCGGCTCCTGTATACTGCAGGCACACAGCTACAGTATATAGATGTGAGGCCCCGGCTCCTGTATACTTCAGGCACACAGCTACAGTATATAGATGTGAGGCCCGGCTCCTGTATACTGCAGGCACACAGCTACAGTATATAGATGTGAGGCCCCGGCTCCTGTATACTGCAGGCACACAGCTACAGTATATAGATGTGAGTACCCCGGCTCCTGTATACTGCAGGCACACAGCTACAGTATATAGATTTGAGGCCCCTGTATACGGCAGGCACACAGCTACAGTATATAGATGTGAGGCCCCGACCCCTGTATACTGCAGGCACACAGCTACAGTATATAGATGTGAGTACCCCGGCTCCTGTATACTTCAGGCACACAGCTACAGTATATACATACCTCCCAACCGTCCCGGATTCCGCGGGACAATCCCGTTTTCGGGGTGCTGTCCCGCGGTCCCGGAACGGCCCCCAGTGTCCCGCATTATATGTGGCCCCAGCGAAAAAAACAATAAACCAGTAACTCACCTGTCCGCCGGTCCCAGCAGCTCCTCTCCCGGCAGAGCGCGCACTCCCGTCATCCTCCGGGGCGGGCAGCGGGATATACAGACACTGACTGTGCCGGAAGTGACCTGCAGCCTCTATTATGAATTACTTCCGGTACAGTCAGTGTCTCTGTACCCCGCTGCCCGCCCCGGAGGATGACGGGAGTGCGCGCTCTGCCGGGAGAGGAGCTGCTGGGGCCGGCGGACAGGTGAGTTACTGGTTTATTGTTTTTTTAGCTGGGGCCACACTATATGGGGGATTGGCTACTCTGTGGGCACTATATGGGGGATTGGCTACTATATGGGGGGATTGGATAATATGTGGGGCGCTATATGGGGGATTGGATACTATGTGGGGCATATTTGGGGGCATTGGCTACTATGTGGGGCATATATGGGGGATTGGCTACTACGTGGGGCACTATATGGGGGATTGGCTACTATGTGGGGCATATATGGGGAATTGGCTACTATGTGGGGCACTATATGGGGGATTGGCTACTAAGTGGGGCATATATGGGGGTTTGGCTACTATGTGGGGCACTCTTTGGGGGATTGGCTACTATGTCGGGCACTATATGGAGGGATTGGCTACTATGTGGGGCACTATATGGGGATTGGCTACTATGTGGGGCACTATATGGAGGGATTGGCTACTATGTGGGGCACTATATGGGGATTGGCTACTATGTGGGGCACTATATGGGGATTGGCAACTACGTGGGGCACTATTTGGGGATTGGCTACTATGTGGGGAACTATATGGGGGCATTGGCTACTATGTAAGGCACTCTATGGGGGATTGGCTACTACGTGGGGCACTATATGGAGGGATTGGCTACTATGTGGGGCACTATATGGGGATTGGCTACTATGTGGGGCACTATATGGGGGGATTGGCTACTATGTGGGCATATATGGGGGATTGGCTACTATGTGGGGCACTATATGGGGGCATTGGCTACTATGTGGGGCACTATATGGGGGATTGGATAATATGTGGGGCACTATATGGGGGCATTGGCTACTATGTGGGGCACTATATGGGGGATTGGCTACTATGTGGGCACTATATGGGGGCATTGGCTACTATGTGGGCACTATATGGGGGCATTGGCTACTATGTGGGCACTATATGGGGGCATTGGCTACTATGTGGGGCTCTATATGGGGGCATTGGATACTATGTGGGGCACTATATGGGGGGATTGGCTACTATGTGGGCATATATGGGGGATTGGCTACTATGTGGGGCACTATATGGGGGCATTGGCTACTATGTGGGGCACTATATGGGGGATTGGATAATATGTGGGGCACTATATGGGGGAATTGGCTACTATGTGGGGCACTATATGGGGGATTGGCTACTATGTGGGCACTATATGGGGCATTGGCTACTATGTGGGCACTATATGGGGGCATTGGCTACTATGTGGGGCTCTATATGGGGGCATTGGATACTATGTGGGGCACTATGTGGGGGATTGGACACTATGTGGGGCATTGGATTCTATGTGGGGCACTATAATGGGGGATTGGATACTATAGGGCATTTTTGGCGGGATTGGATACTGTATAGGGCACTATTCAGTCAGTAGCATGTGGTGACTGTAGGGGAGTGGCTATGGAGTGTTGCTATGGGGGCGTGGCTATGGAGGGTTGCTATGGGGGCGTGGCTATGGAGGGTTGCTATGGGGGCATGGCTATGGAGGGTCACTATGGGGGCGTGGCTATGGGGACCGCTGCGCACGTGTCCCTCTTTGCTCTTTGCAAAAGTTGGGAGGTATGAGTATATAGATGTGAGACCGAGGGCGTGGGCGTAAGCTTCCAAGTGATGTGATTGCCGGAGGCCGTGTTTCAGGGCAGGATGACACAGCAGCACCTGTTGAGGAGGGAGCAGTGGCACACCGCAGACGTCCACTCCCTAGCTTCTTTGACCAACTTATGGGGTCTCAAGGTAGACCGTTATTGAAATCCCAGCAGTGTGAACAGGTGATGACGTAGATAGCGGATAATGTGTCTAGTAACTTATCCACCACCCAGTCTTTCACGCTACCCAAGGGAGTGGAACCCTTGCTCCATTAGCTCAGCCTCCTTCCCCACAGCCTGGCACCTCCAGGGAAAGAAGGGATTCAGATCCACCACCATGCTCCCAAGAACTCTTTTCTTGACCCTTCCCTGAGTCAGAGCAAAGGGAGCAGTCGATCCGTCCTGATGCCCAAACTATGCAGCTCACGCAGTCAGTGGATGATGAGAGTGGGGACTTGGGGTTGGAAGAAGTGTCTGATGATGACGGTTGTCAGACAGTGAGGTTGTTGGATGTCATGGTCATGGATGTAACTCAAAGTGGGGAGCAGAGTGAGGAATTGGAGGAAGAGCTGATGGATGAGGACGAGGTGACTGACCCGAGCTGGGTGGATAAGCCTAGTGAAGACCGTGCTTCTGAGGGGGAGGCAAGTTCACCCGCAGGACCGGTTGGAAGAGGAAGAGGGGTGGGCAGAGGGAGAAGCAGGGGCAGAGCGAGTAGATCAGCAACTGTTTGACGGAGTCAAACTCCCGTGGCCAGGGCTAGATGTTCCGAACTCTGGAGGTTTTTTAAATAAACTGCGGATGACCGACGGACTGTAGTGTGCAACCTGTGCCACGCCAGGATCAGCAGGGGAGCCACCACTATCAGCCTAACCACTACCAGCATGCGCAGGCATATGAGTGCTAAACACCCCACTCAGTGGAACCAAGGCCGTTCAGTGACTGCAAGTCGCACCCCTGCTCTTTCCCCTGTGTCACGTGCCGGCTCTGTCAGTCCCCCCGCCCAGGCCCCAGGCATGAGCGCCTCCCACCCTACACGCACCCCTTCACCTCCATTATGCTCCACACCCTCCAGCAAGGTGTCCAAGCGCAGCGTTCAACTGTCCCTGTAGCAGACCTTTGAATGGAAACACAAGTACACTACCACTCACCCGCATGCACAAGCCCTAAATGTGCACATAGGCAAACTGCTGAGCCTGGAGATGCTGCCCTATCGGCTGGTAGAAACAGAGGCTTTTAGGAACCTCATGGCGGTGGCTGTCCCTCGGTTCTCTGTCCCCAGCCGCCACTACATTTCACGGTGTGCCGTCCCAGCCCTACACCAGCACATGTCGGATGACATCATATGTGCCCTGACCAACGTGGTCACTGACAAGGTCCACCTAACCACGGACACGTGGACAAGTGCTGGCGGGCAGGGACACTATATCTCCCTGACGACACATTGGGTCAACTTGGTGGAGGCTGGGACAGAGTCTGACCCTGGTTCCGCTCATGTCCTGCCCATACCGAGGATTGTGGGGCCTACCTCGGTCGTGGTCTCTCATGATTTGTATACCTCTTTCTCCTCCTCTTCTTCCTCCTCCTCTTTATTACTCTCCACGAGCACGTCGCCTCCATTTCGTTGTGCTAGCTGCATCAGCACTGCAGTGGGTAAGCGCCAACAGGCGGTGTTAAAACTGCTGAGCTTAGGCGACAAGAGACACACGGCCCAGGAGCTGTTGCAGAGCATCACGGCACAGACAGATCTTTGGCTCACAGACATGGTTGTGTGTGACAATGGGCGGAACCTGGTGGCGGCTCTGCAACTCTGCATCCTCACACATGTAACATGCCTGGCCCACGTGTTCAACCTAGTGGTGCAGCGGTTTCTTAAGTCCTTCCCCAATTTGGCTGACTTGCTCACCAAGGTGCGGCGCATCAATGCGCATTTCCGCAAGTGAACCATGGATGCTTCCACCCTTAGGGCAGTGCAAAGGCGCTTGCAACTGCTGGCTCACAGACTGCTGTGCGACGTGCCCACGAGGTGGAATTCCACCTTCCAGATGGTAGCCAGGGTTTACCAGCAACGCAGAGCCATTGTGGAATGCCAGATGTCAACGGTAAGAAGCAGTAGTCAGGTCAGTCAGCTACCTCAAATCTACAATGAGGAGTGGACGTGGATGTCTGCTGTCTGTCAGGTACTGGGCCCCTTTGAGGAGTCAACACAGATGCTTAGCAGCGATGCCGCCATTATCAGCCTCACCATCCCGCTGCTGTGTCTACTTCAAACCTCCCTGCTCAGCCTGAAGTCTGAGACTTTGCCTTCGTCTTATGAGATGTGTGAAGAACATCCGCCGCTAGATAGCCAGACCACCCTGACGTCAGTTTCTCCCACGGAGTAGAGGATGAGGATGATGAAGAGAAGGAAGAGGAGCAGACTGCTGCCGCGACTGAAGAGGGTACCCATGCTCAATCCTTAGTTGTTGAGCTTGTATGGCCTGAAGAGGAGGAATTGGTGGAGGAGGAGGAAATTGAGCCTATTGAGGAGAGGGAGTTCTTGCGTGTTGGGACCCTGGCGCACATGGCTGATTTTATGTTATGCTGTCTTTCCCGTGACCCTCGGGTTAAAAATTTTTTTGACAACACAGATAACTGGGTGTTCACCCTCCTGGACCCTAGGTACAAACAGAACTTTCCCACTCTTATTCCTGCCGAGGAACTCAGTATGAGAGTAAATCAATATCAACAGGCCCTGGTGCAGAAGCTGAAAACATACTTCCCATCTGACATCACTAGCGCCAGAGGACGTAGTTCTGTGGTCCAAAGAGCGGGGGAGAGGTGCGGTGGAGCAGGCAGCTTGTCAAGGGGCAAGGGAACACTCTCCAAGGCCTTTGACAGTTTCATGGCACCCCAGCAAGACTATGTCAACCGTCCCCAATCTAGACAGAGTAGGGGGGAGGCCTTTAGAAAGATGGTTTAGAAAGAAGGGAGTACCTTGCTGACCATACCAACGTCCTTCCCGATCACTCTGCTATATACAACTACTGGGTTGCAAAACTGGATACGTGGCCCGAACTGGCGCTTTACGCCTTGGAGGTGCTGGGTTGCCCTGCCGCTAGCGTGTCGTCAGAGCAGGTCTTCAGGGCAGATGGTGCCATCATCACTGATAAGCGTACCCGCCTGTCAACTGACAGCGCGTACAGGCTGACGTTTATAAAAAAGAACAAAGCCTTGATTTCACCTGAATTCAACTGTCCACCCGGGGAAAGCAGCTCAACATGAAGATTCTTGGTATCTCCTCTCCTCCTCCTCCTTCAATTCTCAGCCAACAGCCAAGTCTTCTTCCTCCATGATGTGTCTGGCCTAATTTTTTGGAGGCTCACTTGCTTCCTCACTTACTTTTAATGGTTCTCTGTGTCCTGACTGCCATGCTCTGACGTCACTACGTCTGCGGAGGAGCGGGACTGGTTGCCGGGGGCCCGCCGATTGAGTCCCCGGCAACCAGTCAGCTGTGTTATCTTTTTTTTTGTGTAGCCGCAGCCAGGGCCTCACCACCCCCGATCGATCGGCATCAGGTGTAACCTTGATGGTGACTGACAGCTGGCCTAGCCAGTTAGCTGTCAGCACCTGGGTTCGTGTCCACTATAAATCCCTGCCCCTGGCCTCACTCCAATTTTTTGGGAGGCTCACTTGCTTCCTCACTCACTTTTAATGGTTCTCTGTGTGCTCGATGCCATGCTGTGTCTGGCCTAATTTTTAGAAGGCTGACTGGCTACCGCGTTCACTCTGTCCTTACCGCCATGCTGTTTCAGGCAACGTTTTTGGATGTTTCATCATATGCTACCTCTGTTTTAATGGTTCCCTGTGTTCTCATTGCCATGCTGTGTCAGGCTGAGTTTTTGGGTGGTTTATATGCTACCTCTTTTTTAACCAGGCTGTTGCCCAGAATTTGGCATAATGGTGCAATTAGGCAGCCTCAGAGGCAAACATACATGCTGCCCCTGCTGTTTCCTGTGCATTTCCGTTGTGTTTCCATCATTTTCTAAAGTTGACGGGCTGTTGGTCCCCTGCAAAAATGCTTGAGTTTTCTATTGACTTCAATGGGGTTCGTTACTCGAAACGAGCACTCGAGTATAGGGAGATATTTGTCTCGAGTAACGAGCACCCGAGCATTTTTGTACTCGCTCATCACTAACTACTACTACTACTACTACTACTACTATTACTACTACTACTACTACTACTACTAATAATAATAATAATAATAATAATAATTTATACCTATAATAATAATTATTATTATAATTTTTTTTTAACCTGTGTTTACTATACAGTATTTGTATTTCCCATACAATCCAAGAAAACCTTCATCTCCCTATTAGTCCCTATAGTTTAGCCATGTCATAGTCATTGTTGCTCTTGCTTATTCCGGTCATCTCTTGCGCTCTCACGCGTCATCAACAGCTGAAACATTTCCAGGAGACAATACTTCTCTTATTAAATTTCTCTGAGCTCCATGTTTTCTCCTGTATTATCTTCTATACGTTGGGGTTGATGATACTTTTCCCACCTGACTCCATCTTCTTTCCATTCAGCTGAACACATTGCATGATATCCTGCTGCCCAATTATTTTTAAATCTTTAACCAATTAGTCTGATTTTCCTGTTGAGTCCCTTGATTTGAGGTGACGATCAGGGCAGATCTCCTGTTATGTATTGTTCTCTAATCGCCACTCAATGTCCATAAATAATGTCACTAATGATTATTATTAGAGATGAGCGATTAGCACTCAAGTAGTGTAGTTATTGTATGAAATATTACGCTATTCAAATTACTTGTTTTTGATTGAGCATATGACCAAAAACACAGTAAAAAAAAAATTCTCCTCCCACCTTGTCTGGCACCTTTTTCAAGCCAATAACTATGCAGGAAGGGGGAGAGCCCTAAAACCACACTGACATTGTCAAAACAGCGTCTGCAATCATTGGCTGGCTTACTCATGTGACCTCCAGAGTATAAGGACTTGGCTTTTCCTGCTCATCATCAGATGCCATCTTGAAGGTAGTCAGGGAGAGATCCTAGAGTAGGAACAGTAAGGATTTAGCTGATTGTAGGCAGGCAAGACCCCGAAAGCCCTTCCATATATACAGTGAATCGGCTGCTACCTGTAGAGCAGCTGCTTATTCTCACAGCCAGCTGCTGTTTATTCTGAATAGGCTTCACTGGATCTATTTGCTCCTACATTCTAAGTGTTGGAGGACAATTTCAGGGACAGATCATGGAGTAGGGACGGATATGATTTTCAGAAATTGTAGGCAGGCAAAACCCCAAAAGCCTTTCTTAGGATTACTACACAGCACAGCATATAGCTCAGTCCATACAGTGCATAGACCACCAGGACATCAGCTACTTAGACACACAGGCAGGCAGTGTATAATTTTCCTGTATACACCTGTGTTGGTCTATTTTGTGTGACATCCAAATGCTCGCAGGACATCTTATTGCGCTCTGCGCTACATTAAAAAAAAAAAAGACTGTGTAACATATCTTCTGCCGCCATATGTCAAATTTTATAAATACTATATACGCCAGTGTTTTCTTACTTCCTTCTAGCTAAAAATTGATGCAGTACATTTTATTGCGCTCTGCGCACGGTTTAGAGAGCAACAGACTGTGTTACGTATCTGCTGCCGCCATAAGTCAAATATAAATATACTGTATACGCCAGTGTTTGCTTAGTTCCTGTTTGCTAAAATTTGCCGCAATACACTTTCTTACACTCTGCGAGGTTGAGAAAAAAAATCTGTAACGTATCTGCTGCCGCCATACGTCAAAGTTTATGAATATACCGTATACGCCAGTGCTTGCTTAGTTCCTGTTAGCTAAAAATTGTTGCAGTGTACTTTCTTGCGCTCTGGGCACGGTTGAGAAAAAAAAAGACTGCGTTATGTATCTGCTGCTGCCATACGTCAAACTTTCTAAGTATACCGTATCCACCAGTGTTTGCTTAGTGTGTTAGCTGAAAATTGTCGCAGTAAACTTTCTTGCGCTCTGTGTATGGTTGAAAAAAAAAAAAGACTGTTATAGATCTGCTGCCCCCATACGTTAAATTTTATAAATATACTGTATATGCCAGTACTTGCTTAGTTCCTGTTAGCTAAACATTGTCGCAGTACACTTTATTTTGCACTGAACACAGGTGAGAAGGAGACTCTGAAGCGTATCTGCTGCCACTATACGTCCAACTTTAGAAATATGCTTTATACGCCAGGATGGGTACAGTTTAGTTGTGCTATAAAACTGTCGCAGCAGTTTTATCACGTTCTGCACCAGGTTAAAAAAAAAAGTGGGAAAGGTTAACACAAAGGGACGAGGATAAGGACGGGGGCATGCGGGAATGCTGGTGCAGGCACAAGCCGCAGGCAAGCGGATGGGGGAACATTGCGCTCATCCTGCATCCCTGGCTTTATCAGCCAGTTAAGAGGGGGGCAGGGTACACTGCTGTTGAAGCCAGAGCAGCGGGAGTAGGTGCTCAAATGAATAGCTGATAATTCTTCCAGTCACCTGTCCACCACCCAGTTTTCCACATAGTCCAGTCTCGTTGCTAGCCAAGAGTCTAGAATGCAGGAACCTCACTCTAACCCTTTCTTCCAAACTGCCCAATGTTACCAACCGAGTGATCCCACCCTTGCCCACTCTCACTTCTCGGATCCTTTTCTTGAATTGGACTCCTCGCAAGTACTGCAAGAATCGCAAGAGCTACCTGAGGATTTTTTGTGTACTGATGCCCAAAAACTGGATCATCTGCCATCTTTTAGCTATGTTGAAGGTGTCAACCGGCAACATGCGTGTCAAATCATGAGCAATGAAGAGGAGACACAGTTACCAGTACGGGAGGCTGTTGGTATGTCCAGTGGGTAGGAGGAGGAGCAGAATGAGGAAAACGAAGAGATGGTGGTGGACAAGGAAGTCAGTGACCGAACCTGGTCAGGTGTAATGTCTAGTGGAGAAATCAGTGGAGATGCCGAGGCATGCGCCGTTTCTTTTCTCCTTCACCTTTAGCTTTCCTTCACCTGTGTCCACCCCTTCATCTACACCATCATCCACCTCGACCCATCAGTTGTCACCTCAAAGTCTCACCTCAAGGGCCTAAAAATAAATTTTTTTAGGGCTCACCTCAAGGACCTAACAAATTTTTTGGAGGTCTCACCTCAAAGGCCTAAAAATAAAAGTTTGAGGGGATCACCTCAACGGCTTTAAAGTTAATTTTTGGAGGGATCAACTCAAGGGCTTAAAGAACTGTCACAGTACAGTTAATGGCGCCATGTGCCAGGTTGTCAAGATATTAACCTCTCCTATGTATTGTCTAATCCCATACATCAGAGTATTTTAATTAAACTGTATACGCCAGAGTTGTCAAAATTTCTCTGGCCTTTAAAAATTGTTGCAGAACAGTTAATAGCTATGCACCAGGCTGTCAGAAATTAACCCCTCTTACGTATTGCTTGCTGCCATACAACAAAGTTTTTACTTGTAACGTGTAAACCAGGGCTGTCAAAATATCTTCTGCAATAAAAAATTGACCCAGGACAGTTTGTGGCGCTCTGCGCCGGGTTGGAAAGAAAAGGCTTTGTTACGTTTGGCATCCTGCAATATGTTGTTCTGATTCTGTCAGTTTTTCCCTTCTACTCCTCATCCGCCATAACATTACCCTCTGCCGCTAGCTTTTAATTGTTTTCAAATCTCACAGCATGGTGGAGAAATCTGAGAGGGAAAATCCAATGCTGGAGCTGAGCATAAATATCTATATTGAAAGTAGTGACAGACTGACCCAAACCACCAAAGTGCCGGAACGGCTCACCGGCAGACCCCTGTATTTTTAAAAGCTAGCTACACCGTCGGGTCTCTTGGCATCGCAGACATCGCAGTTCACTGTACAGTTCGGGGAGATAATGCAAAAGAAATGCTTGAGAAAGGTCTTAAAGGGAACCTGTCACCCCCCGTGCCGGGGTGACAGGCTCCCGACCCCCCGTTAGAGCCCTCTATACTTACCTAATCCCGCCGGGTCCCGCTTCTGGAGGTGGTCGGGTGATGAAGATCTCAGCCGCTGCAGCCCGGTGCGCGCGCTGAGAGATGAGTCCAACTCTCATAGAGAATGACGGAGCGCTGGACAGAGAATAGGAACTGATGAAGAACAACTTGTCTGACACAGGAAACTTTACCTTTGGTATCCAGGGGCACATCCATCTGGGAATTCAATCTGACCCCAGCATAGGAATATATGGATTGTATTTCTATGGAGTTCTTAGGCGACCTCAATTTAATATTTGTGACAAGACGTGCAAAGCTGCCGCTATTACTGCGAAGCACAAAATTTCAGAAAAGATGCCATGCACTGGCTCCAACGAAAGTATGATGGAATCATCAGCCGATTCAAACTTTAATGAAATGCCTGGGCTCCTTTTTTAACTTGGTGGTTCAGTGCTTCATTGAACTGACCCTGGTTTGCCAGGGCTTATGCACTTGCCCTCTCTTAGATACTCTTTATATTTAGGATTAAAAATGTGATCATTCAGATTCCAGGGCCTCTTACGAAGACTGTATTGTTATTACTTCGTCACTACCTCCAAGGATTTTTGTGAGGATCACTACCAGGGTCTCAAGGGGTGCAAGAAAATGTTTCTTTTGCTTTTAATTTGGCTTTCTGTCCATGCTAATGTAGAGGGAAGAAGGGTTCCTTTTTTTTCCCAACTTTTCATAGATGTTTTATCGTGTTTGGAGTGTATTGTAGACAGGTTGTGATAGTGGCATAATACTGGGACTTGGGTGTGTTGGATGCAGCCAGGCATGCTTTCCCTACCCTCCCAGTTGTATTCCAGAGGTGTTTGCATCAATTATTGAGGTGTCATTCTGGACTTGGAAATAAATTCAATTATTTTGATTTCACCAAGAAACAAGCATTTTTCTCCCATTGACTTTAATGGGTTTCTATATCCGATTGAATAGTCAAACTTCGCGGTCTGTTCAAATCAAATTTTGAATATTTTTACTTATATATATATATATATATATATATATATATATATATATATATATATATATATACTACTCGCTCATGTCTAAATATTATGTAGAAAACCATAGTATAATTTCACTAATATGTTATGTATCATTTCTTTCTTAACAAGAGGCACATAGTACATCTAGTAGTTATCTGGTTTGATGTCTTTATTTGCCATATTTATTCCTTGGAGAAGGAGTGTAAACTGTTTGAACAATGTTTTTATTTTTCCATATCTAACCGTTCTGTGTGTACAGCTCCACTGCAGATCTATGTGTCTCCAATATATATACAGCAATCAAAACCTGTGTAGTGTAATCCCGCAGTCATGTGCTCCTCTATTCTCTCCGCTCCTCTTCTACTGTCAGTAGACACAACATAACAAGAGAGATTTTATAAAGACTATTTACAAAGTTTCTTTACTGTTTCAGACTGTCATGACTTGCTGGGAGTTATAGTGTTGATACAGCTGGGAAGCTTGACCTTTGAGACCACCATCACCCCCCATAGACCACTGCTGCTTGATTTATATCTGGTTGGTCATGAAAAGGTAGGAAGGCTTAACGCTTGTTTATTTTTATCTACACAATGTATTTTCATAACAAACTGGAGCAGCCTAGTAGTACCACAGCCTAGTATTACCAGGGTGGGAAAATCATAATGGTAATGTTCTTAATAATAATTATCATGTCTTTTACATTCTTGTATTTATCACAGGTCTATGAAGAATGAATTCTATCTCAGATTATTCAAATCAAACTCTTATCAAAGACTTTATTCTCATTGGGTTTACTTGGAATTTTCAGGCCTGTATTTTGCTTTTTATTCTGTTTTTTGTCCTTTATATACTGACCATCCTGGGGAACGGCTTCCTGATCTTCACTGTTCTCCTCACTCCTAAGTTACACACTCCTATGTATTTTTTCCTCTGTAATCTGTCTTTTCTGGATTTGTGTTACTCATCGTCTTCTGTTCCAAAATTGCTGTTTGATTTATTATCAAAAGATAGAAGGATTACCCTCGTCGGTTGTCTCATACAGATGTACATTAGTCTATTTCTTGGAGGAACGGAATATTTCCTGCTGGCGGTGATGGCCTATGACCGATATATTGCTATATGCTTCCCCCTTCGTTACACCACCATTATGAGTTGGGGGGTATGTAGATCCATCACTGTTATTATGTACATAGGAAGTTTCATTGTGTTAATTGTTCCTCCCATGGTAAGACCTCTTATATTCTGCACAGAGAACACATTGAACCATTATGTTTGTGAGCCGTTTGCTCTCCTGGAGGTGGCGTGTGATGACCTTACCTTCTATAAGATATATATAGTGGTTGCTAGTATATTTACTCTATTACTCTCCCCAGCTTTTATTGTGGGCTCTTATATTAGTATTGTTATTTCTATATTAAAAATCCATTCTGTTACCGGTCGAGCTAAATCTTTCTCCACCTGTGCCTCCCACCTCACTGTGGTGTTGATGTTTTTTGGGACAACTATGGTTATTTACATTGGACAGGAGAAAAGTATTTCAGCCAATCTGAAATATATCTCACTTATTTACATTGCTTTCACTCCTGTATTAAATCCATTGATCTACAGCCTGCGAAATAATGAAGTAAAAGAAGGCTTTTACAAGATGTTGGCCTCAGGTGGATAACACCTATAGAGGGCGCTAGGGAGGCTGATTTCTTTTACGGACTATAAGGGTCAGTAACTACATGTCATAGTGTATTCACCTCCTCGGGTTTTACGTTTCCAGGCTTGTGGACATATAGAACTACTGTCGCGTCACCCCAACAATCTTCTCATATTCCTCATTTCTGTATAATGACTACAATGTTGTTTGTTACGCACTCTCCTTTGTAGTTTAGTGGTCAATGATAAAGGATTTTCTCAATCTCTACAGTCATCAATGTAAGAATCACGACACTCAACAAGTAATTAATGCAAATAGAGAAAATGTTTTCCAGTGTGAAGTAGAATATTTTCCACCAGACAGGTCATAAAGTTATATGCACCAGAAAGTAGAATTTTCAGGCAACGTTTCAGTCACTCCCTGACCTTTGTCAAGCCTTGGTAGCTCTATGAAGCATAATGCAGAAAAGGGAATGTCTGGTCAATCCAGCAACCAGACTCTCCCGTTTCTGCATCATGCTTCATAGAGCTACCGAGGCTACCACAAGCTACTCTCTTTTGCATAATACTTTATGACTTGTCTGGTTGGAATATATTCTACTTTATACTGGAATACATTTTCTCTATTTGCATTAAATTCCATGATTCCTACGTTGAGTGTCTGCATTGTGACTGGGGCATTATTCTGCTGAAAGACACCGCGGCTAGATGAGGGGGGACTTGGTGTGTACAAAGTTTAGGTAGGTGGTACTTGTCCCAATAAACATGCACCAGATGCCGAGGTTTCCAACAGACCATTGCCCATCACACTGCCCCACCACCAGCAGGTCTTCTTCCCATAGTGTTTCCTGGTGCCATCCCTTCCCCAGCTAAGTGGCAATCATCCACATGGTGGACAAAATGTAAGACAGGAAAAAGATGGCTCCGAGTGGTGCTCCTGCCCATCAGGCTCCAAGGAGTCAAACCACAGGATTAGACAGCAACTAGTAAGCACTGCAATGGACACTATCCCCACCTGGCATCATGTATCAATATGATGCCAGGAGAGGGTGAAGTGTTTTAATCCTCACGGCACTGTATTGAAGCAACCACAAATATTACAATGCTCATTACAGCCGCATGGCTGTGTCATTACAGTGCTGAAGATTGAAACACTTTCCTCTATCCCGGCATCATATTAAAACATGATGCCGGGCATGGATAAAGTCCATTGCAGGGATTACCCATCCCTACTTTTCATGTTTTACAGAACGTGGGGAGAAGCCCTTAGGAAATGGTGGCTTCATTTTTATGCCATTCACCTAAAGTATAACTGGCGATATGTGTTCGGGTCAGTACAATAACCAATAGATATAGCTTTTATTTTATTACTTTTATAAGAATTACATTTTTCAGTCTGTGGGGCTAATTTTTTATCTGTCTATTGAACACTGATATTGTATTGGAAACTTGTGATGTTTAAATGTGAGATGTTAGCTGAAGAAGTAACTTTGCAATAATGCCAGCCTGTTACTACCTCAAGCTTAGACCACCATTCACGACCGTCCATGTCTGTAGGTACCTGGGTTCTGCCTAGTATCCCTGAAGCAGTGGGTATTGAGATAACACGAGGGGGGTTTATGTTAACCCCCAGTTAAATAATGGATGCCAACCTCTACTAAGCTCCATGTAATAAAAAAAAAATATACACACATTAAAAAAAAAATTTACTTAAATAACACCCCCCCCCCATTCCCCGAGAACCCTTTAATTAAATTAAGAAAAAGGGATAAAAAAGAAAAAAAAGTTTCTTCATCTATAGTCTATTCGGAAGTAGTCCAGGTCTTGTTCCTGTAGAAAAATAAAGGGAAAAAAGTTAGCATACAGAAAAGAAAATATACTTCCCTAACATTGTCTGCATGTAGTGATGTGGGGTTTCCTGGATAGAAGAAAAAGGTTTTGCAACAAAACTTTCTGCTTCTGACAGGAAACCCTGTGGCAGTAAGCAGTGAACAGCAGCATTGGCTTGCTGTACTGCACAGTACTTTGGGCAGAGGTTTGATCCCCGTGGTCGCCTCAACCTGGGACTAGCATCAGGAATTACCTGGTGGCAAAGAGGAAAAATTACACTCTAAAATTTAACATGAGGAGAGTGAGGAGTTAGATCATGTTATTATCCTGTGCGGCATATGCGTATGTGTCCACCCATGGGGCCAAAAGTAGAAACAAAGGAGACCTGTTTAGTTATCTCTTTGTTGGGTCTTGTGAATGTCTGTGTTTTCTGGATGTGCTTACACACCCATATATGTGTTTTATATGCATTGGGATTATATTACTGCAGGTAGAAACTGATGAGAACTGCACATAGCAACCAATGACAGCATTTCTTTTAAGAGAACTGAGCTGTGATTGGTTACTATAGGCAGTTCACAGATAAATCTGGGCCATAATGTCTGAATATTATCTCCATACTAAACAAAACACCTTATACACAGACCAATATTACCAACCCCTTAGTGACCATATAGTGGTAGATACACAGGCTCTGCACACCAAATTAGTGACTACGTACAGTTACATCCTGTGGCTCTTCTTCGGCTATAAGTGTTCTAATTTTTTGTTTTCTTCATCCAGTCCAGATCATCATTACAATTTCAATTTTATTAGGCTTTTCCAATGTTAAAAACAAGTTAAAAAACATCAGAACATGGGGGTTGGGGCAGCAAAGTCATGTAAACAGCATAAAGTATGGGGCACAGCTAAGTATCATCGTTACGTGTGATAGGACGTTGATTCAGGGATTATTCTGATTGCCATTTTGGAGTCAGGAAGGAATTTTCTCCCCTTGATGGGGCAATTGTCATCGGCCTCATAAGGGTTTTTGCCTTCCTCTGGATCAACACAGTAGGGTTGTAGGGTGAACTTGATGGACTTCTTTCAACCTAATGTCATTACTCAATACTGTTGGTTCCGATGGCTCAGGGTTCTGCTTTTCCTATGTTCCTTACTTATTCTGAACATGTATTGTAATTGTGTGGAATATATTGGTGCATGCTCGGTGTATTGTTATTATTATTGGATTTTATATCGCCCTTGATTCCAGAGAGTTATTGATATTGTACTTGTGTCTATAAATGGTTGATGTTATAATTGTGTGATGTGCGCTGAACCTGGGACGAGATAATAGGTTAAAGGGGTTGTCCGGCGCTAAAAAATTATTCACAGAATAACACACATTAGAAAATTATACAACTTTGTAATGTATGTTATGTCTGTGAATGGCCCCCTTCCCCGTGTCCCACCACCCCCCACCCGTGTACCCGGAAGTGTGGTGAGCTATACTCACCTGTCACGTGCCGACCACGGTCTCCGATCCTCAGCAGTGACGTCTTCTTCGGGCGGCCGGCGGATCTTCCCGAGTGCCGGCCGCCCTCTGCAGCATCATCCGAAGCTCAGCCGCGATTGGCTGAGCATAATTGTGTGTCCGGAACGTGACAGGTATGTATAGCGCACCACACTTCCGGGTACACGGGTGGGGGTGGTGGGACACTGGGAAGGGGGCCATTCACAGACATAACATACATTACAAAGTTGTATAACTTTGTAATGTGTGTTATTCTGTGAATAATTTTTTAGCGCCGGACAACCCCTTTAATGGATAATAGATTATTAGAATAGGTTATTATGTTCAAATTCCTCAGGGTGTCACCTACAATTTATACCTTGTGTCTCTATCTATTAACTGTTATAATAAAAGCAAGTTTTACCTGGATGTTTTTGGATTGCTGCTTCTTGTGGTTCCGAGCCCCAGGACACTGACCATCATGTTCATTATTATAAGACGACCTGGAATCATTTGGAGTTCTGATTAGTGTTTTGCAATATTCAGTGGCTGACACCAGTGAACAGTAGCTCATAGTGCCGTATGCTGGGGAGCTTGTGTGGTGTGGTAGCTCTGTGGGTATTTGGTCCCTTGGGCACTTGTCACTAGAGATGATCGAACATCGGGAAATCTTAGGTTCTATAGAACTTGAACCTTACCGAACCTTCGTCATTTGATTTCCGATGCCTTCCCGTTCCGTGGGGAAGGTGGGGCAAGACCGAGTACCTCCTGGAAAACAGGGATTCAGCCTAGGTACCTGGGGCTAGATGCTCTTTTTCTGTGGTCACACTTCAAAATATGATGAGAAGGCGTTGTTAGACTGAAGCTAGGCAGAGAATCAGAAGAAGATCCAAAAAGCTAGAAGAGCGGTAGGAAACGAAGAAGTGGCATATAGCCATGGAGTCACTGAGCACAGGGGTGTGAAACTGGTGGCTATATATACCCTCAGGTGAGCAGGCTAAAATTCTTGAGAACCTGTGGGCTGAGCTATAAATAAAGGTGAACAGGAGCACACCTGCCACTAGAGGGAGCTTTATCCTCTAGGAGGCCGGCTCAGAGCAGTAGAGTGTACAGATGGCCACAGGACCGAATGACCTGCAGCAGCTAGAGGATAACAGACGCAACCATGTGCCATTACACACAGTAACATCCATATGATGCCAGGACTCATCATTCTGCCCTTATGATGCAGAATGTGATCAATCAGACCAAACACCCATTCCAAACTTCCATTGCTCCATGCTCCAGTCCTGGTTCTTACGTGTCATTGTGAATAATGTGGTGGTAGACATAGGTCAGCATGGGCAATTCCAATATCTATCTTTTTATGATCTTTTTAATAGCAGGAACTATTTCTTTATATGTGCTTTAGGGGATCTTCTGTGGGATCGTATCAGATGTTGTAGTCTTTCCTGCATCTTCACCCCTAATAAAGAAATTAGAGATGAGTGAACTGAACCTCTCGAACCCCGGTTCGCTTCAAACTTCGGCAAAAATTTGCTACGCAAACTAAATAAATTTTTGGCCGTGTTTTAGGACAGTGGCATCAGCATGGCATTATCCCTAATCACTTTTATTAATGTTATTACAGATCAAATTCTCCCCCTATTCACAGCCACTGCCCTATAATATATTATAACGTAGCAGGTTTGTCCAAAGAACCAAGACCTGCCTCCCCTCAAGGGAAGAAAAGTTTACAAAGACTGGAACCAAAATTCTCTAGTAACTGCCTATCGGGTCTGAAATTTACTGCCAGAACATCCGGAGTCCACAGTGCACCACCAATCAGAGACCGTGGCCCTGCCTAGGGGAGGAGACAGCTCAGAGGCAGTCAGCATGGCAAGCTGAAGGTTCTCCTGCACAAGCCACACCCGACATGCCCTAGAGTAATACAGGCATCTGTAGTGAGACGTATACCTTCTCTTCCAGCTCTTCTACTTGCAGAAGGGCCGTATTATCCAGTTGGGGCAACCAGACTGAGCATAAGGCCGTCCACTCTCCCACTGAGGCCCCTGAGTCTGGGAGCACCTGTCATTCTGGAATGGCTGTTTAGGATAAGGAGTGTCTCCAATCTGTGCAGATTATTATCTCCCACCCTGTGGGGCCGTAGTTCCATTGACTGTAGAAGTTGGTTTCAAACCTAGAAGGAGCAAAAATGGGAAGTGAGGAGGTTCTTTGTAACACCAGAGCCGGGCAAAACTATTTTAGAAAGATGAGAGGCATTGGTGGCAGAGTTCCACATGCTAAACGGGTATGGGTTTCTAAAGGATAAAAAACACGGTGGTACCCTATTTGTCAAAAGGAGTTCTGTCAAGTGGGGCTACCTCCCAGGTTATATGCAAAATCTTACTCCGGAGGAGGGGGTAGAATACACGCCTATGAAGGGTTCACACGGCTGGTGGGCAGCAGCCGTCACCTGTCCTTGAGTGCTATCTCCTGGAATCTGAGGAGTGGGAGGAGGACCTACGATAACCATGTCAGGAGTTGGTATCTACATCAGAGGAACTACGTCTGCGACCAATTCCAACCCATCTTCCAAAAACCATTCCCTGCCTCTGCAGCAGCCCCATCAATCCAAGTCTCATCAGCTGCTGTCATCATTCCCATTGCGGCCGTATTTAGTACACAGGCACTGACCTCTTCCACTGTAGCGCCGCACTCAAGGCCATCCTGGGCATCGTCTACATCAAGTGGCTATGACTTTTCAACCCATAGCGTCATAGAGGCCCATTCTGTATGTGGCCTAAGAATTACCCCAGTGATTAGTTTTTATTATGACGACAATCCCCAGGGGGCCCAAGGAGAACAGGATGTAGAAACATCATCTACAGCATCCGCCTCTCCAATACCAGCGAAAGTCAGGGGAAGGTCCCAGTCAAATGTAGCCAGAGGACGGGTTTTCATAATGGAGACCAACAAATGCCTGTTCAAAAAGTAACCCTTTCTGGGTAGTATTGCCCTATTGTTTGGTTTAAAGCCTGTTACATCATTAGTAATCTGTTTTAATGCAACGTTTAAGGATACGTGCCTGGTCCTAGGACCATGAAAATGAGATGTTTTTTGCCTATGGCCGCTGAGAGGGTGAATGATGGCAGCTGTTCATAGAACAGTATACATAGGAATTACTGCAGTGACACCTAGTGGGGAAAACATACAATACGCTTCTCCTTCATCCCCTTTTGGGGAGAACCTGAGTGAGTTACTTTGCCCAGGCGCATAAGACTTAGTGTCACACCTGTGCTGGGAGCCAACACTAGGAGAAAGCGTAAGTGTACACCGCTCATCCATCATGTCCGTTGCTGGCCTGAAAGAAAGTGTCATTTTTAAACACTCACCCCTTGATACAGTCAATATCATCTTCTACTGACAACCTCAGTGCTGTAATATGTATCAGATATTGTAACGGCAGGAGTCGTGCATCCGGTGATACAGCGTTGTACACTAATGATGGCGTATGCCGCACCAGGGTGCAGGGTCTAAGGGGCTTCTTGTTGGACTTGCTTCCCCTGGCTAGGCTTGCTAGCGGCAGGTGAGGGGCATCAGGAGGCAAGTAGGCAGGCTGGATTGCATCAGAACTCGGGCAGGAAAGCTGGGACCACTATGCAAGGTTGCACCAGCAGAGTCTCCAACAGGAGAGCCAGGGGAAGCCAGGGTTTAAAGGGGTTATCTAGCGTTACAAAAACATGGCCACTTTCCCCCTACTGTTGTCTCCAGTTTAGGTGCTGTTTGCCATTAAGCTCCATTTACTTCAATGGAAATGAGTTTCAAAACCCCACCCAAACTGGAGACAACAGTAGGGGGAAAGTGGCCATGTTTTTGTAGCACTGGATAACCCCTTTAAATATTGAAAAGCTGCAGCCAATCAAGGATGCACTGCCCCTTTAAATCTAAGTGAGCTAGTGTGTGTGCCGACAGTGGAGGAGAGGAGTGTGGATCCTAGCTAACCAATCACAGTGAAGTCCTTCTGATTATTTATTTAACGTTATAGAAAAAAAATAAATGGAGAAGGTATACATTATGTAAAGTATCCGGGAGGCCTCAGTATCTGATGTGCGCATGCCCGTGACGTTTACACCGCGGTCATGCGCATTTGGAGTGATTCACCAGCCCGGATGTGACGCGGCCCCCGCTTCCGGCTCGGCGCGCCATGGTCCCAGAAATGGGGGTGAGTTAATGAGAATCTATGCATATATAAGGGGGTAAGGAATAGAAGTGGGCAGTTCCCTGATGAAGCGTGGATAGCGACACGTACGTAGGGACGGCTCTTGTGGTGTCTGGCAGCATGGGTAAGTGCAATAAGGCCTAAACTTGTGATAGCAGTTAGTCATAGACTTTTTTTCAAGCGGAGAAAGAATGATATAGGGGGCATTGTGAAGTCTGAAAGACCTGGTAAATATACACCCTCTTGCCTAAATATCAAGGTTGTGGCCAGGACATAGGATACTAATTTAACTGCAATACCCATGATAATTTACGTCTGTCAACCCCATTTTTTATGATTGTTTTTTTACTGTGGTATTTTTTTTTAACTTTATTCGGATGAAATTTTATATGTATTGGTACCTATTTATACATAATAAAAATTATTTGTATTTTTTATGAACTAAGCCCATTGTTCTTTTGTGTAAATTATAGTGTGGGTTGTTTTATTGATAAGGTGACATCTGGTGGTGCAGGGTGGTACTGCAACCTGAGTTGTTAGATTGCCCTGTCCCCCTTATCTCAAACCTGTGTGTGTAATTATGTAAAGTGTATAACCTGAATAACCTACAGTCATGGTCAGTATATATGGATATACTCTCTAACGGTAAGGAGGAATATTGTAATGACTGGAGTCGTGGATCCGCTGTACCACTACTAGGGATGACATAAGCCGCACCAGGGAGTGGAGTCTAAGGGGCCCCTGCTCTCTGCTGCCCCCTCTGTCCATGTCAGGAACTGTCCAGAGCAGCAGCAAATCCCCATAGAAAACTTCTCCTGCTCTGGACAGTTCCTGACAAAACTTTATAACTTTCTGGCTCCAGTTGATTTGTAAGGCTTTATTTTTCTGCTGGAGTGCCCCCTTAAGTCATAGATGTAGTATAGCATTTCGCTGGGGGTTATAACTTATATGCTGTAACTATTTTTGTTTTTCGGTGAGATTTCTAGATATTGTACTGTGGGATATATCTCCTCATTCTACTCTGTGTGTTACGGCTGACTAGTCGTGGGGGGGGGGTAGTCATTAGGACGTGCTGATTAATCGGAGCCCGGTAGACACCTCTGTGGGCCTTTGTTTTATGTTCTTACATTTGTGACTTGAGATTCAGGAGATTTACCCTCTGGGGATTTAGAGGCGTCTCTTACAATCATTTCCTTCTTTCTCTGGAGAGATCTGTGTTTTGGCTTCTGTGTCGCTCCCAATAGAATAACATTATAATCAGTTACATAGTTAATAAGGTGGAAAAGGACACACTGTTCTATCACTATCGCACTGGAAATATGAGCCGTCTCTTCAAATGGAACTCTTACTCATATTCTTTATTTTAAAAAATTATAATATAAATTACATGGAAAAACACATACCCCCCCCCCCCCCCCACCACACACACACATGCCGGGACCCAAGGCTTCAGCAGACGTGACAACCATCCACACCGCTCCAGGTCTGATGCTCATGTCACCATTTTTGTCTTTTTTGTTGAGGCATTATACACATTATAGTCATAGAAATGTATTGCCTTGCATATATAGTAATTGCTTATAGTACCAGTATCGGACTGAGCTACCTGGGGCCCACCACTGATCCCGGGGGCCCACCAATAGAGAACTAGTGACATTCTTTTCAGTTGAACTACAACTCTCAGAATGCCCAACTTGAGGACATCCGGAGAAGGTCTGAGGATATGCTGGGATGTAGGTTCTGAGAGGTTAACCCTTTAATAAATGATGGCTGCAATCTGCAGGTCACAACCATCAGCCCTGAAGGTCCAGCACTAAATCCTTGTACAGCCCCAGCGGATATCTGGATTGTCTGTTCGATGAACTACAACTCCCAGCATATCCTGAGGGCTGCAGACTGTCAGTAAATGCTGGGAGTTGTAGTGTTTGCAGCTTGTGGAATTCACCCTAATGCAACACTAACAGGGGAATATATATTTTTACCATATGATCACCATACATCATATCACCATCACCTGATCAAATCCAGTACGCCAAGACCAATATTACCAATCATGTCATTATATAAGAAATATATATTATTGCCGCACCGTCACTACATAGTGACTAATACCCTTATGCCATATTGAGGTATCACAGATGGCCAATGGGTGAATAAGAGGCTCTTTGCAAATGTTCTGATCAAGTGATATGGGATATAATCCCATCAGCCAATGAAAGCAGGAGGTGTACATATCAATGACCAATCGATGATGAGAGGCAGTATAAGTAAACAGACAAGGTGCATGATAAGTTAACATACTGGTTCAAGACTTTCCATTTTGTGCAGACCCCAATTCCTGTCTAAGCAATGACTGAAGGTACGAGAGATTGCTGTCCGGGATGAAATCTAAAGAGAGCTGTCTCCATCTCCACAAGCAGTAGATGTTCCGGCATCCTGAACACTTAGAATGTTCAGGTTTGCAGAAAGTTTGGTCCCTGCAATCGACAATTCATCCGAAACCACTAACTGCTTTGGTTCAGCAGCTAATAGGCCCCCCATCAGACTGGCACCATCCTACTACCACTTCACGAACCCTTCCTTCTCTGATGTCCACTGATGGCTAGGATAGACTCCTGGCTGTCAGAATCTCTCATCGACAGAACCGCTTGTCATCCTGCAGGGGGGAGAAAAACATGGGGATGGGGGAGAAGCAGGGGGGAGAGAAACATGGGGATGGGGGGAGAAACATGGGGATGGGGGAGAAGCGGGGGGAGAGAAACATGGGGATGGGGAGAGAAACATGGGGATGGCGGAGAAACGGGAAAGACTCCTGGCTGTCAGAATCTCTCATCGACAGAACCGCTTGTCATCCTGGCAGTCTCTAGGGAATAAAAAAAGACAAGACCTACGATGCAGCGAGAAAGAGGACGGTCATCTTTGCTTAAAATTAGTAATGAGTGAACCAAACCTGTCGAACCCGAGTTTGTTTCAAACTTTGTCAAAAATTCAGTTTGTTAACAAATTTTTACCTAGTTTGATCAAACCTTTTAAAAATGTTTTAAGATGTTTTAGGACACTTTTATTAGAGTTCATAAAGCTCAAAGTCTCCCCCTATTCACGGCCACTGCCCTTGAATATGGTGTAGCAGGTTTGTCTAAAGCATCAGAAGAAGCAAGACCTGCCTGTCCTCAAGGGAACAAAAGTTTACTAAGCCCGGAACCAAACTTCTCTACTAACAGCCATTTGGGGTCTGAAGTTTTACTGTGGGAACATCCGGAGTCCACACCATTTTAGGGAACCCTAATGCCCAATTAGAAAACGTGGCTCTGCCTTAGTGGGAGGATAGAGCTCATCATAAGCAGTCAGCATGGCGAGCAGAAATCAGCACCGTGAGGGCGCTCCCGCACAGGCCAAACCCGACACATCTGAGAGTATTCCAGTCATCTCAAGTGAGCTGTGTAACTTCTTCGCCAGCTCCTCTACCCAAAGCGAGGCCATGTCATCCAGTTGGGGAGACCTGACGGCGCAAGCAGAGGCATCGGCCTTAACAGCTGAGCAACCCACTATGAGACCAGCCACTGTATTGGATTGGATTGGTAATCTAGCTCACTGGGTAAATGCCCGCTGGGCCTCCAAGATTACCAGTCCGTGGGCTGCTGGTCCCGCTGCATACTTGTGTGGTGTCCCACCATTGGTGCTGTCTATGGTACCTTAGTAAGTCACTCCCTCAGGTTTACAAGAGTGGGAGATGTATTGTGTGAAGTTACCAAGGGTTAATTGTTTTGTACCGCATGTTTATATGCTGACCAATCAGAGGTGCTTGTTCTCTCTTATCCTATCTCTTTTCTTCTCTCTCTCACACACCCTCAGCCCCACCCCTCACAGGAGGGTTTAGTTTTAGCCCCTGTAGGAGGAGTTAGCTTGGGGGAGGAAGTGAGTTCAGTCTAGACTTAGTATTCAGTGTGAGAGGAAGCAAAGAAAAACCTCAGTCTCTGCGGAAGTTAAGACAGGGCCTGGCTTTGGCTGAACCCCTGACATGGACCAAAGATAACTACAGATTTCTTTATGCAAGTAAGTATGCAGTACTAAGCTCACCTTAGGGGAGAGAAGCCACCTAGGAACCCTTGCCTATGCCAGGAACCTCTCTAAATAGTGCAGGGCAATCTCCTGGAGCAAGAGGAACTAACCTTAGTAAGACAAAGCTACTGTGAAAGGTCTACGTATCCTACTGCGCAATGCAAGACAACTGGGTAACCTCGGAAGTCTGCTACACCCAGATAATTGAGGACACAGGCTCGTATTTCCCACCTAGGATGGGTACCTCAAAACTAGGGGGCATAAGGCAGTTCAGAGCCAATACTGGCATCCAGGAGTAGGAGTATCTTCTTATCTCTTCAACTTATACACCTGTTCCAGCAGAGCACAATTACTACGTTGGGCAGGGCTGCTCTGACAACTTCTCTCTTCTTCTTTCTCTACAAAGCACCTATTAATTCTACAAGCACTGGTTCTACCTCATTGTCAAAATTTGCACTACTGTTATCACGTGTACTGTTAAACTTGAGTCATACCACAGTAAAGTATTATATTTTTACTAAATGCATGGGACTCTTCTATGGTCTATTCTGTCAGCACCTGCACCTACACAGAACCATATACTTGGGTTATTTCCCTTTTCTGTAAGTGGTGGTAGCAACAACCCGGGTGGGTCTGTTACCACTCCAGGGTGCGGATGTTACAAAGGGGAGGTATTCTATATAGGCATTTTACAAAGGGGAAATACTATTTGGAGGCACAAACTGGGCCTAACTGCTTATACGGGAACACAGAAGGAGCAAGGATACTGTGTGAAGCAATACAATTTGTATATAGATAAGGATTATGCTGGAGCAAGGAGCCTAAATGTTTGTCTGGTAGATCCTGCAGAGAGGAGTCACGGCCGGAGAAGTGTTAATGATAGGCTAGGAAGAAAAAGTGACCAACTTCAGCAAAAACGTCACTTGCAATACATGCAGAGAAGAAGAGAAGACGCCTCCTGTGAGTCACTGAGTGTAACTGCACTATAATCACTCCATTTATAACCATAATTGTCGTTACCAGCTGAAGTCTCACAACGATAGCTGCAGCACCGCCATGTATGTCACTCAGTCAGAGCAGGAAGGGACGAGGGCAGGAGATGTGGCAAAGAAACAGCAGAAGAGGGAGGTGAGGAGACAGCTCTTAACACTGGAGCCGGGTGAAACTTCCCCAAAAAGAAGAGAAGCAGTGGTGGTGGGCTTGCGATACTGCCATCACTAGATGATCTGCACCTGAAACCAATCCCAGCGGCCGCACCAGTCCAAAATCAAAACCATTTTGGGCCTCATTCTCACCAGCAGGCTATGATTTTTTAACCCATAACATTGTAGTGGTATGGGGTATGGATCCGGATTCTACAAGGATACCAGCCAGTCAGTGGATGACCACCCATAAAGAGGCAGTAGAAGCGTGTGACACAAGAACTTCCAAAGGAACTGCCCTGTTTACCAAGGGAGGTAAGGGGGAGCTCAGAATCATAGCAGGGGTCGGTCCTCCACAAGGCCTTCTGCAACGCCCTGGCCCCTGGGGGCCACTTCCGCAGTGCAGATGTTGTGAGGGTGCAGGAACCGGGGCAGCTGTAGGATGTAGTGGTCACGGTTTAGGCACGAGGGTGCTACAGCTGGAAGCCGGGCTCCTGACCATGCGGGAATACTGGGCATGCGATTCTTCGTTGTCCTTAGTCAGGGCACCAATGATCACACCAATGCCAAGGTTCGGAAACAACGGTAGTTGTATATTTATTGTAACGGTGGTAACTAGTAGTAACAGTCTCTCTGGATGCAACCGGGAATAAGGCAATCTTGGATAAAGCAGAGTAATGGGTGATGCTGCAATAGGCTGTGAGAGTAGCGTGCTGAATGATGGGAGTAGTAGTGATACTGAAGCTGAGATGCTGGGTGGAATGAGACTTGAATGAAATACTTGCTGTTGATGATTTGAGGAGATGATGATGAGAGGAACTGAAGAATGACTGAAGAATCGACACCCAGATGAGAATCTTGAGACTTGAGACAGGAACACAGCCAGTGGACTGGAGCAGCAGAGCACACAGAGGCCTCTCTCTTAGCAGGGAGAGAGAGGACAAAAGCACAACTTGTCTCCTGATGGTGGAGGACAAGACTCGACTCACAACCTACCCCCTCTGTGGCAGGGAATAGACTGAGGCAGCACAGGAAGTCACATGGTAACCCCAGCCAAAAGCTCGATGACCATTGGTGTTACCATGGAAACAGGGCACAGTCACGTGACATCCAGCCATTGCATCATCACACCATTAGGCATATACAGAGGAATATGCATGAGAAGTACCATCCTTGAACACTAGGAGGCGACATAATACCTTTAGACACTGATACCTGAATACACATGCAATAAATGACTGAAATGGCAGACCCGAATACTGAGAAGGGGGACACAATACACGCAGTTTGCAGTGGACCATAGCTTTCCAGAACAGAACTGTTTATAATGACAGTGTGAGCATAAGAAGGGCTGTTCTGGGACACTGCACTTCTGTGTCACAGCTAGGGAAGCTAAACAGGCTCAGCCTTACAGAGTGTTTACACAGACAGATTTACTTAACAGATTTTTGAAGCCAAAGCCAGAAACAGGTCATAAAAGAAAGACTGAGATTTCTCCTCTTTTCAATTCCATCCCTGGCTTTGGCTTAAAAAATCTGTCAGATAAAGGGGCGTGACCAACTATGGCCGTGTGAGGACGCTTCAGCCTGAGCTCCTCCAGACCCAGACTACAATCTGCTGACATCGGCCCTCTTCAACATGGGGAAGACCGCTAAAAAGAACAGGGGACATTCCTTAACCCGCTCTACACCCCCACAGGGGGACATCGGGGCATATTTCGCCCGCCCGGAGACACCAGCACCCGCATCAGGCACGGAGCTGCAGGACACAGAAAATGGCCGCCGCCATGCTGACGAGGCACCTGACCACCCTACAGCAGCCCGCACAAGATCATCTGTGGCCGCAATTGAGCACCGACACCTACCGAGGTCCTCCGCTGGCACCGACACCTCCCTGCAGCAACCAGAGACGACTACCCCGGCCTCCTCGCAGCTGCACACGCGGCCCGACGGGACCTTCGGTGGCCATCTTGATCCTAGGCCGAGCGTCGCGCAGCAGACCCAGAGCGAGCCGGAGGAGCGGCGGCAGCGGGAGGACACTGACCAGAGTGTCCGGCAGGTACCCCCTCCCTCATCGGAGACCCCACACTGTGCCCCCCTATCCGTGGCACTACCGCCGCGCCGCTCCCAGGCCGACCCCCCCATCGGGCCTACTACTGCGGCCTTGCCGCCTACTGCCACACCAGGCCTCAACCCCCAGACAGCACCATGGGACGGCACAACCCATGGTTCGCACCCCCAATGCCTGCTCAAACCCAGCTGGGGGACCCCCTGCCCTTACCCCAACCTGCTCAAGGGGGGCTCTCTCCGGCCTCCTCGTCCCACTGGTCCACAGGATCCTCTTGGGGAAGCTCGCCCCCGCATACCACGGCGGCTGTAACCCACACGGTTGCCCTTATCCACGCACCGGCCACTGCTGTCTCACCTCACGGCTGAATATTGTCACCTAGGAGGCTGCCGGACGTACCTTCTTCCCTGGAGGGCACCCCCCCTATTTTCAGGGTTTGCTCCCAATCTGCTACCTCTGGGGTCCCTGACTTGCCATTTCCACTGACTGCCAGCCGCCCCTCAGTACTGGATGACAATAGGCCGGTGTCCCTGGCGGATCTCAGGGCTCTCACCCAGTCCCTTCCTACTAAAACCGACATTTCCACTCTGGCCAAGCAACTACTAGATGAATGTAAACATGAATTTGCGCAATTTCGTGCTGAACTCACAACGGTCTCATCTAAAGTAGATGTATTGGAAACTGCGCAGGAGACTACCTCCACAACTCTGTTAGCCCTTCAACACGATGTGCAATCACATTCTGATCAGCTGTTTGTCCTGCAACAACACATAGACGATATTGAAAACCGCAACAGGCGCAATAATCTCAGGATCCGCGGCCTCCCAGAATCTGTGCCTTCCTCTGATCTATTTGCGGTGCTGTCCACCATCTTTAATGACCTCCTGGAGCAGCTACCTAATACGCACATCGAGATAGACAGAGCGCATAGGGCACTACGGCCCCCTAGCCGAGACAACCAGAGACCCAGGGATGTCATCTGCCGCGTCCACTTTTACTCTACTAAAGAAGAAATCCTCCTGAGAGCCCGGCGCCGACGCAATGTCACCTACAGAGGAGTGCATCTGCTTATCCTACAGGACCTCTCCCAACACACCTTGGCCCAAAGGGCCACTCTCCGCCCGGTGTTGGACATCCTACGTGACCGTAATATCCCCTTCCGCTGGGGATTCCCCTTCGCCAGAAGACATCCCGGGATTTCTACGAGATTTAAACATCACCAACATCTCCATACCTGAGTGGCCCTCGCTACTGACCTCCTCCAGGAGCACCAAAAGGCCTTTCTCGCCCCGATCTCCCAACTCAACGCCCGTGGGGCCCCGATCCTCCAGGCGAGATGGCCCCCGACCTGCCCCGGCTTCTCCCTCTCACTCCCCAGCCCACGCTGGCTCCCGAGCCCGCCTTCCCTGAGCCATGGACAGCATCTTGTCTCTAGCCCTGTAGCTACCCCCGTTATTGTTTAATCAGTTTCTATGATTTTCAGCCGAGTTATGCCTGTAATTTGTTTGCATTTCATCATCTGGGTCTGGGAGGGAGCCTTAGGTCTATGCCTTTACATGCTTAGCTGTCTCTTCCCCCCAATAGATGGGAAACCCAGCCTGGACATTTCCGGGCCTGGTAGTACTCAGTTTGAGGTTCTTAGAGTATACGCTGCAGTTTTGCCTTTACTGCTGTTGTTGTCTTTGTGTGCACCCCTGTTTGTCTGTGTCTCCCCCACCCTGATTTTCTCTGTCTCATTTCATATCCCAGTCCCGGACATTCCCTGGAGGTCTTTGGCGGTGCCTACCTACATCTTTCCTGAATGGCGGATTTACATGTAGCAACCTACAACGCGAGGGGATTGAACACGCCCCGGAAAAGATTGCAGGTTCTCCACCATTTCCACCGCCGGAAGGTACATATACTCTGCTTACAGGAGACGCACTTTAAAACAGGCCATGCACCCACGATCCGCGACAGACACTATACACAATGGTTCTTCGCCAATAACCCTGATTCTAGAACCAAGGGTGTGGCCCTAGCTATACACAAGTCCCTGCCATGTCAAATACTATCCTGCACGACGGACCCAGCGGCACGATACCTAATACTTACCCTCTCCATTAGTGGCCATATCTTTACCATAATTAACACTTATGCCCCGAACCAAGACCAAATTGCTTTCCTCCTGAACCTAATTGATCTATCCCTCCCCTTAGTCAGGGGGACCGTGCTCTTCTGCGGAGACCTTAATCTCACATTAGACCCGTCCTTGGACAATTCCACAGGCCGCTCTAGTTTTTCGTACCCAGCGATTAAAAAAGTCAAAAAAGCCCTGCTCCAACTACAACTTTATGATGCCTGGCGCTTGATGCATTCTGCGGACCGAGATTATACCTTTTTTTCTAATCCACATGGGACATACAGCCGTATTGACCATATCCTCATCCAACATAGTGCATTGCCGTGGTTGGCGACTGCCTCCATAGGCAACATACTATGGTCGGATCACGCCCCTGTCTTCTGCTCCCTTACCCTACCGTTCCTATCGAAGACTGCGGGGTCCTGGCGTTTAAATGAGTCTTTGCTTCTGGATACAGTATGTTTAGCTGATCTGAAGCAAACTATAACGCATTTTCGCACTGACCATGCAGCGGACACAACCTCCCCCATTATTCAATGGGAGGCGCTTAAATGTGTGCTCCGGGGAGTGCTTATAAAGCACGGCTCCAGGCTTAAAAAAGCGAAGGCCATCTCCCTGCAAAAGGCACTTGCCAAGGTTTCTTCCCTGGAGCTGACCCATAAGCGTGCCCTGTCCCTACCTATATTACCTATACTTGCAAGTTGCCCGCTCGGAGGTTAAGCGCCTCCTTGAAGCGTCCTGGGGGCGACTTCTCCAAACTTGCCGTAGTAAATTTTATGAATACGGCAATAAGTGTGGGCGCATGTTGGCCAGAGCCTTGAAGAATCGGATGGCACAAATGCACATCGGTTGCATCAGGAATTCCGCACACCAACTCACGCATCATAGCTCGGAAATAGCATCCACCTTCCACGCATATTATTCCTCCCTATATCCCCTTCCGACCACTCGGGTCACAACTCCTGGGCCCTTCTCTCCTCCACCCCTCACAACGCGTCTCCCCGCTGAGGTCATGGGAGACTTGGAGGAACCGTTTGCTGCGCATGAACTCGCCTATGTGATTTCACAGTTACCCGGAGGGAAGAGCCCAGGACCGGATGGCCTGACTGCTCAGTTCTATAAAGCCCTCTCGGAATTCCTCTCCCCTATGCTGCTCCTGGCCTTTAACTCTATCTCGGATTCTGTCCCTTTCCCGCCCCATGCTACCACCGCACATATCACTCTTATCCCAAAACCGGGCAAGGACCCCCAGCTCTGTGGCAGCTATCGCCCAATTTCCCTGCTGAACGTGGACTTAAAAATTTATTCTAAGCTACTGGCCAATAGGTTAAATGCCCACTTACCCTCCCTCATCCATCCTGACCAAGTGGGCTTTGTGCCAGGGCGGGAGGCCCGCGATAACACCCTCAAAACTCTGGATATTATCCACTATGCGCGAACGCGCCACATTCCTTTAATGATCCTCTCCCTAGATGCCGAAAAGGCTTTCGATAGGATTTCGTGGCCCTCCCTGACACAAACCCTGCAACAGGTTGGAATCGGCCCCTCTTTCCTTACTAAAATACTGGCTTTATACCAGAACCCCTCGGCTCAATTGAAGGTGAATAGGATGTTCTCAGCCCCCTTCTCCATTTTTAATGGAACCAGGCAAGGATGCCCTTTATCCCCCCTCCTGTACGCCTTAATCATGGAGAATTTATTAGCCTCGATTCGTTCCGACCCAGATATCACGGGTATCCGCATCGGGAACCTGGAGTATAAATGCTCAACCTTCTTGTCTATGTTACTAATCCGCATGTAGCCCTCCCCGCCCTGATGGCTCGGTTGGAACAGTTTGGAACCTGGTCCAACTTTAAAATCAATCTCTCCAAATCTGAAGCCCTGAACGTGTCCCTGGACCCCACATTGGTTAGTACCATTCAATCCAACTTCCCATTTGCGTGGCCTACGTCTGGCATCACATACCTGGGTATCCGCATCCCCCCCACTCTTTCCCAACTGTTTGAGGTAAATTTCCTCCCCTTGCTGGCCCGCTTTACCAAGGATCTTGACACCTGGAACAAGAAAGAGTTCTCTTGGTTCGGGAGAATCAATATCTTGAAAATGACTTTAATGCCTCGGCTTCTGTATTTGCTGCAGACCATCCCCATCCACATCCCCATTTCCTTCTGGAAACGAGTGCAACGCTGCTTCACCTCTTTCGTGTGGTCCAGGGGTCGTCCCAGGATTAGGCGAGAGACCTTGTCTCGCTCTAAGGCTGCGGGCGGGGTTGGTCTGCCAGATTGCGGCTTATACTACCTGGCCTGTGTACATGCTCGTATATTGGACATGGTCCATCATTCTAATTCTAAGTTATGGGTTCAACTAGCGCAGGCACAGTGCCCCAGGCCCCTCTCCACCCTCCCTTGGACCTGGTCACCCTCCCTGCGAGATGACACCGCCTTGTCCTACGTTACTCGACATACGTTAGCCTCCCTACACTTGGCAGGCAAATCCCACCCCCTGCTCCGGAAACACGGACCGTTGACCCCCATAACACACAACCCACAGTTTGCACCGGGACTTTCCTCATCTTTCTTAGGGCTCCCAGCCGACAAGGTCCTCCGTTTCCATCAGGTACTTAAACAAGGCGCCCTATTACCCCTGTCAGCGATCCTGGATACGACCCCACCTACCGTAAAGCACTCGTTTGAATATGCTCAATTGCAACATTTTTACTCCACTACTAAACGCATGCACACTTTGCACCAGGAACTGACAGATTTCGAACATCTATACGTGTCCCCTCCCTGTCCTCCACACATCATCTCTGTGGTATACCAACAGTTACTGTCCTCAGGTTCTCGGCACTTACCGTCTTTCTGCTCGGCCTGGGAGACAGAGTTGGGAAAAAGCTTTACGCCACAGCAATGGTCTAAGGCCTTTTTTCTATCCCACAAGGCAGTACTGGCGTGCAAATCACAAGAAACTAGTTACAAAATCATCTCCCGATGGTATCGTGTCCCCTCTCTTCTCCATAAGTGGTATCCCACGTTACCAGATGTGTGCTGGCGATGTGAAGAGGCTGGGGGGACCATGTCGCACGTATGGTATACGTGCCCGCGGCTACGGGGATACTGGTCGACTATCCTACGCACTATACACAATGTCACAGGTGTCCTTATCCCCAACACCCCAGAAGCGGTGCTGTTATATATGTTTCCCACTGCCCAATCCCGTTTCAAGAAGTCCTTAGCTAGACATCTCCTGCAGGCAGCGAAGACAGTGCTACCCCGACGGTGGAGATCCACGGAGCCCCCAACATTAGATGATTGGTTCGCTGAAATTGCCCAAATACATGATATGGAGAATCTTATTGCGGTCACCCCGACAGCTGTAAAGAAGTACACAGCCACCTGGAGCCCGTGGTTGCTCTTTCGTTCCACCGATTCTTATAGAACCGTGGCTGTTTGAACAATCCTGCTCTTTTCAACATGGGAGCTGTCCTCCCCACGCGTGGTCCATTCTCATCACCCTACTGGTGGGCACGGCCGAAATGTTTAACATAATGAATGTCATTATAAACGCAAGTTATTCAGCTAACAACATCCCCTCCCCCCCCCCCCCAGTGTCTGTGTCTTCTTGTCCTTGTCTTTTTGTGTCACTATGTCTAATTTCTCATGACAAAGTTTTTCTTTTTAAGTTATTGCTAAATTCATGCAATTATCACCTTGTAGCCAGGTTTTATGGCCCTGTCAGGTACCAACTATACTTGTTTGGCTATTCGCCTTGTTATTGTGTTTCTACGTGGTTTATGTCTTAAACGGGACTCAACGTCCTTTGTTTGTTGTTCTTATTGAAAATAAAATAAAACTTTAAATTTAAAAAAAAAAAAAAATCTGTCAGATAAATCTCTCTGTATAAACGCTCTATAAGGTTATATTCACACTGAGGAATAGGTGAGCATTTAGTGGAAAGAGGGAAGTTTTCTGCTTAAATTCCTCCCCTATTCAGCTCTGGCAGAATAGGAGCAGAGTTTGGGTATGTGCATACGACATGTGACCACTGCAAAGAGACTAAAGACCACCATCACACGGTTATTAAATAAAAACCAGGGGCGTATTTACCACCATAGCAGCACCCCATCAAGGGGCCTGGTGTCCTCCTCCTGTAATACACTGGAGCCCCTGAGCCGTCATGATTTGCAGCACCCGGTGGCCGAGCGTGCCTCCTGGGTGCTGCAAATGTCCCTTTAACTGCAAGGACTTCTGATCGGCTCTTGCAGGTAAATGTTAAAGGTTATGACTACACTGGATGGGTCTGTAGTCAGTCGGGAGGGGCCCAACCAAATGTTTGCTATGGGGCCCAGCCATTTCTAGTTACACCCCTGATAAAAAAAAAAATGCTAAACAACAGCCAAAGGTTACAGAGTTTATGGGGTGAAGTGTGTCAATGACCAATGTAGCCAACACGAAGCGGAGCGACCTTACTTAGACCACAAAGACCTCAGTATTTGGAGGCCAATCATGGCAGCACCTATGGGAGCATGTTATCCCTATCTGAGTGCAGCTGTATCTCTATATTCATTAATATAGAAATAATTGCTGTGTTTGGAGAGTTTGCTGTGTCCCCCCTGGAGACATTGGGTCCGTTACACCGGGGAAATTATACAATATCTACACGTGTTACTAATTGTATTTCATAACAAGTAGGAAAAGGTATAAAAGACTGATAGAGATATAGAAGGAGGAGTGAGGACCCAGGAGACGCCGGGTGAGGTGATACTATTACTGATCTCTCTGCACTCACAGTAGTTAATCATTTTTACCATTTATTAGGCATTTTCTGCTTTTCATACAAAGACCCTTAATGAGATGAAAGATGAGCCATCCCGGGGCTTCTTCTATTGTAATTAACCCCTTAAGGACGCGGCTGCTTGTGTTCTGCAGGCGCCAATGTATTCTTGTGTTCCTTCCGCACCGCTTACTGACAGAATGATTTACTGATGCCGATGTGTTAGGTTTATTTTGTGTTTGGATACTTGTCTGTAATCTGGGGCCCATAGAGAACGGCAGAGATGGCAGCAGTGTTTATGCTGATGAGGGAACTCCATCGATGCTGACTGATCACTCGGACTGCAGGGGCTCATACACAGAAGTGGAGAAAAACTTATTTCATGTTTTTATGACTTTTATACACATACAGTACTATAGATTTTTTATTTATTTATTTTTAATTTTTTTTTTGCCAAATTTCCTGTTAGGAAGACTTTTCTTTGGATTATGATTTTGTTATAATTTACTGAGACTCCCAAACCTTCTATATAAGTCTGTTCTTGAAAATCCACAGACATCCATTGTGGTTAGTTCACATGTGACAGAAGTTTATGTGACTAAAAAGAATTTATTAGAATTATAGATACAGTACAGTATACAGTATACAGTAAGTCCAGATTCGGGAAGCCACAAACGCTCAGCATTTGACTCCAGTTGGCCGGAGAAGATGGATGCAGCCCTAGGGCCATAGGCTATATCCATGTTCTCCAGGCAGCCCTAGGGCCATACGCTATATCCATGTTCTCCAGGCAGCCCTAAAGTCATAAGCTATATCTATGTTCTCTAGGCAGCCCAGGGATCATAGGCTATATCCATGTTCTCCAGGCAGCTTTAGGGCCATAGGCTATATCCATATTCTACAGGCAGCCCTAAAGCCATAGGCTGTATCCATGTTCTCCAAGCAGTCCTAGGGCCCCAGGCTATATCCATGTTCGTTAGGAAGGCCAGGGATTATAGGCTATATCCATGTTCTCCAGGCAGCTCTAGGGCCATAGGCTATATGTATGTTCTCCATGCAGCCCTAAAGCCATAGGCTGTATCCATGTTCTCCAAGCAGTCCTAGGGCCCCAGGCTATATCCATGTTCTCCAGGCAGCTCTAGGGCTATAGGCTTTATCCATGTTCTCCAGGCAGTCCTAGGGCCCCAGGCTATATCCATGTTCGTTAGGAAGGCCAGGGATCATAGGCTATATCCATGTTCTCCAGGCAGCCCTAGGGCTATAGGCTTTATCCATGTTCTCCAGGCAGCTCTAAAACCGTAGGCTATATCTATGTTCTCGAGACAGCCCTAGGGCCATAGGCTATATCCATGTTCTCCAGCCAGCCATGGGGCCATCAGATCAGAGGCTGGCCCGCCTACCAGTGACACTGCAGAGGTAATATACACTTAGGGGCACATGTTTTATTATTTTCCCGCCATTATTCTGGAGTATTTTGTGTTTTTGCGCAGGTCATAAGATTTTGCGCATCGTCTATGAAGCAGCTTGTGCTATTTTTCAGCAGTTTATGCCAGCTGTGCCATTTTTTTACATTTTCAGAGATGGCTTCCCACGCTCCTCTGAACTGTGTGTTAATCATTGTGGTCTACTGACAAAAAAGTTCAATCAGTTCAATGATTTCCAAGCTTCCGATACTATTCCCTTGTTACGGACAGCGAGGGCACCACTAACCTGCTCATGTGAGCGGTGTCCTATATCCACAGTCCAGGAGAAAACTTGAATCCACAGAAGAAACTTTTCCTCTCCTTATAAGGAGCCCGGCTGGTGTCACATGTTCAGCCGCTAATACAGTACATGTGTGACGTCTACGGAAACCTGCGAGAGACAGAAAACCTGTGACGCGTTTCGGAGAAGAACCTCCTCCTTTGTCAAGTGTTTTCCATATACTGACATGCAGGTAGAAAACTTTTCCTAATACGCAGCTCTGGTAACTACTGGTATATACTGTGTAAGAATATACGGTGTAGTAAAGCACTTGCATGTGTTATCTGCGAGAGTCAATGATGAGTCCCTTCACCTCAGACACTGTTAGTCTTCATTAACAATAATGTATAGTATAATATGTCACCCTCTGGGTCTAGGGACTATACATTTATACAGTCGGCCTTTGTAGTTGTGGTGTGGTACACCACCGATGTGGAGGTGACACGGCCGGTCACTTGCCAGATGGTGAAGTGTGACGCCAGTTCTATGGTGGTTGGCCGAGATATGCTGTGACGCCAGTGTCGGTTGGGTGCACAGGTATGGTGGCACACCTGTTTTTATTTTAAAGGGTCGGCTATACCTTGTTCCCCTGTGGACAGTGTACTGCCGGGTTGTTGCGGGGTCCCTTGGGCAATTATCACGGCGGTCCGGAGTGGAATAGTGACCCACCCAGACTATTGGGGAAAGAGGAAACGTCCCAAGGAGTGTGTGTGCTGTGTTGGTGCTTAACGAGGAATCACAGAGTCTCTTTATCATAAATAAAATCTGGTTTACTCTGGAAATACTTGTGTGCAGCAGCTTTGCATTGATATAAGACTTTACACTTGATAAGACACTTGATAGTTTAGGATCCAGATCTGTAGTGAGAGTATAGAGAGTGGTACAGTCGTGCTGACTGGGTTGCGTGTTGATAGGTATGAAAAAGAAACAGAAGAGTACAGAGGAGGATGTCGTGTGAGTCCCAATCCAAGTAGTACTATGCTCTGCCGGAACTTCGGAGGTAGAAATAAAAGAATACTTGTGCCTGTGTTTTGACTCTTTAGTCTTTGCACCACCTATTTCCCACAAGTGTCGAGTGACCCGTCCTAGAGGGTGACACAAGCCCCAGACCTTGTTACCTGGGATGAGCGCAATGCTTCTAGCAACTTTACTCTATCTGGATCAGTTCCTTTACTTTCTTTATGGTTACTGTCCTGCACTGTGTCTCACCTGGTCAACGGTGTGGGTTGAGATGATCTCTGACTTGTCCTCTCTAGTGAAGGTTTAACACTGCATAGTGCTGAGTGGAGTTACTTGAGAAGAAACTGTAGGTTGTGTCCTGTCTCTACAGAGTCTAGCAACCAAAGACACTACTCTTCCTTTACCCATGTGACTTCCTTCCTACCGCCCCTGTAAGGTGTGCTGTGAGTTGGTAAGGAGTGCATAAGTGTGAAGTACTCTCATTGGTGTACAGATCCATGTGACATACAATCAAATAATAACCCCTTCAGTACTACAGCTGTGCAATAACTGAGCATAAACACTTGTAATAACGACATCTTGTGGCGAAACTCTGGCACTACTACATCACCACTTACAATCAAAAAGCACAGGCTTTTACGAAGGGTGTAACTAATAGCAACACCAGTGGTAGGGACACCAAATAGTACTATAAGTGTCCATAACAGGTAAATAAGAACTTGGATCTACCCTACCATACACTTTCATTCTATTGTTTTTATTACATACAGTAAGGGCCATATTACACTGGTGACTCATGTAAGCGAGCGCCAATCTGTGATCTCCTTACTGAGCCTATTACATGGCTCGGTAATCGTGCAGCAATGTCTGTATGTTAGAGAACACCGGGGAGCAGGGACAGGTATATATACGATTTATTTCTATTTTTTTACACAGTCGTCTGCCATCGCCCACTCATCTCTATTACATGTAGCCAGGTGTGTCTGGCAGCCGGTGATTTTTATGCTGGATTAAATGACAGACGAATGGATTTTATCAGCTGATCGTTGTCTTTATTACGTAGATCAATAATCTGAGGAATCAACCTGATTATCATCGCGTGTAATAGGGCCCTAAGTCATTGCTTGGACTTGTACTTTTGGTTTAGTATGAAAGATACACCAAGCTTGTACGAGGAGGCTTGTGCCTTTATAATATATCCAGCATATCCAGCCGACATATGTCTATATCCACTAACCCTCCCCACCAAACCGCTAGTACCATCTGTTTGATGAGAGTAAGTCCTTACCAATCGTGTCTTTTAAAATGTGCCCGGTGCCTTGGTTAGAGCTAAAATTGTTCTTTTAATCTGCAGCACGCGGCTGGAGCGTTTGGCCAGCTTCATGGAGGCGCATCGTCCTTGACAACCGTCCCAGTCCGTTACCAGGGGCGCACCAACGACATCCATAGTTTCTTGCCAGGGCCTCACCACCCCCCAGTCAAATGGCTCAAGTGCCATGTATTTTGGTTATGCTGACTGGCGGCCACCACCGCCAGTCGGCTCTGTGAGGAGTTTGGGAGCTGGAGTCTCTGTCTCAATCACACCTGGGGCTAGGACTCAAACCTCCATAAGACTATTACCCCCATCATGCCTTCTTGCTTGCAATAGAACCTCCTAGAATGTGACTAATCTAGCTTTGAATCCTGACTGTGTTATCGCTGGTTTCGGATTATTTGGCTTGACTTTCTGACTTCTCCCTTAGCCTCCTGACTTTGTACCACAATGACTGTTTGTTACTGACCCGGCTAGTGGACTCCAGTATTATTGTATTTGTATTGTCTGGTCTCTGTCTTTGTGTTTCACTTATTCAGCATAGTGATCAGTCTTCAGGTTGGGGCCGGAGTGTTAAGGAGCCGACAACTCCAAAAGGCAGGGACAGCAGAGCGGGTGTCAGCATCGGGGCTTCACCTTGTCCTGGGTCTCAACGTCACAACCTGACCATAGGGCTGCAGATAAAAAGATTATTTTTAGCTGTAACCAAGGCACCGGGCACATATATACACAACGGGTAAGGATTTACTCTCATTAAATGGATGATACTAGCGGTTTAGTGGGGAGGGTTGGTGGATACAGAGCACTTTAAAGTGATACCGTCCTCAGATCTGTGCAGTTTGTTGAGACTGCTGTGATCCTGAGAAACAGCCTAGAAAAGAGGGGGTCAGTCTGTATCTTCTTCCAACTGTCAATCAAATCTTTCCTTCATAATATTCAATGAAGTGAAACTGTTGGATCTTTGACGAGCCAGGCGATGAAGCCCACCATGACCTATCCCTCCCCCACCCCCTCCTCCCCGACTGTATCTCAACAGTGAAGCCGGGTACAATCAATATTTAAACAATTACTATTATTGTTGTTGTTGTAATTATTATTACTGTGTATAGTGCCAATAGTCTCTTCTTTCTCTGAGGTTCATGTTTTCTCTAGGAGCCGCAGTTCGTTTGTGAAATGGAGACGTTTCTTCTTTTTTATTCTACACTCCTTATTATCTTTTTCCTCTACCATGTTCTATACTTTGTTATATTTCTCAACTGTTGGTGTTGCTGTTATTATTGATCTGAGATTGATCGGTGATGATCGGTGACTCCAGTGCGGTCACTTCAGCTGTATTAATGATCTGAGGTTACAGCTTATTATCTCTATCACTCTCGCCACTTTGAGTGTCTTCAGGTCTCCCGTATTATCTCCTATAACGCTCGATTTGGCGTATTTGTTCATATGTTTCCACTCTTGCTTCTTGATCTTGTGCAGATCACTTTTTCTAAAGCTTTAACCAATGAAGCGATTTTTACATTTTCTCACTTGATTATAATTTGTGACCAGTGTAAATCCCCTTTTATGCAATGTTCTGGATCATTTATAACTTTCCTTGGTCCTCACATTTCAAGGACATGTTTTCTTCTCTTTTCTATTACTCAGTTTTCAATTGTTCACCACTTTTTTGAAAAATGACCTTCAGACTAGTTTCCTGCTGTATCCGGCTTCTACATTGAAAATTTTCCATCAAATAATTCTTCAGCTTCCAGTAAAGCTAATGCTTTATATACAGAAAACTATAGTATAATATCAGCAATATGTTATGTATCACTTCCTACTAATAAGAGACACACATCACATCTAGTAGGTATCTGGTTTGGTTTCTCTATTTTCCATATTTATTCCTCTGAGAAGGTGTGTATACTTTTTGAACCATGTTCTTATTAATTCAATAAGACAAGGGATAGCTCATGGGTAGAGTCCAACATCTGAGACCACCACCTACTACCTTAGTTCCTCTTAAGGCCCTATTACACGAGATGGCCATTATGGCCGATAATCGTCTTGAGTAATAGAAGGCAATGATCAGCCAACATAAACGATGTCGGCTGATCGTTGCTGTTGTTCGTTTTTCAACATGCTCAACAACTGTGATAGCAGCAATCTGCTACCGTTGCTCTGCGGAATAGGAGCTGCCACAGCAGACCGCCGCTATCTGCTATGGGCTGCCCGGACGATCTAGCGATCCCCGCTGTACTCACCCCTGCTCGCTGCCGACGTGTAATAGCGGGAAAGAGAAATAGACGGAAAGAAAAGCAAGCGAGCGCTGTTTAACAGGGGTTTTAGAAAAGAAAACAAAATAAATCTTATTCTAATCTCATGCCTGTGCCTGTTCAGATCTTAACACAGTCCTTGGCTCGTGGTATGCGGCCGAGACTGCGCTCTTAGCCATGATTTTGTATTTGAATTCTATGTTTCATTAGTACCAGTCTGAAAACTGTCTGAACTAAGCTCCATTCCTTCTGCTCCGGTAATTGATTCTGCACCACACCTTTCCCTTCCCTGCTCTGTTCCTTCTGACCATAACGTTGGCTGCACACAAGTCCCCAACAGCAGTGGAGGAGCAGCCCGGGCAGTGAAGAGGAGCAGAGCAGGACATGCTGTACCCTACACATGGGAACAGAGTGCGGGCCAGCACACAGGCACTGATGAGACCTGTTACAGGGTGCGGACTGACTTTATTTTGGGGCTAGCCAGTGAACCTTCATAGGAGCCAATGCACTGTGCAGGGAGGAGCTGCAGTGTGTGGTTTTCGACCAGGGGCGGCCATGAGACTCCTCCTTTTAGCTGCGCTGACAGGGGTATGTGTGGCGGGGCCTGAGTCTAAGCAAAGGGGTCCCCTATTAGTCATGGCCCCCGGGCTGCCGCCTACCCTGCCCAATGTGAAAGACAGCTCTGCTAGACTGGGTCCCTGACTTCCTATAATCCTGTAATCTATGCTGGCTATTAGTCTCACCTGAGCGTGTTAAACCTGCCTCGTGTTGCATATTTCCTTGTCTCTTTACCTGGTTATTCTGATCTCGGCTCTTGTATCTCTAACTTCTTTTTTTGGATTCTGATTATGTACCGTGTTGTCCTTTTGGTTTGACCCCGGCCTGTAGGACCCTCCTTTGGTGTTTGGTCTGTCTTGTCTTCATTGTGTGTTCTTTAGCTCAGACTTAGGTAAGGGATTGTCGTCCAGTTGTCCTGAGTAACCTAGGGCTGTCTTGAGGTAAGAACTACAGTACCGTGGTGATGAACTAGACACTGCTCCCATCTAACCCAAATACTATTTAACACTAATGAGGGCAACGTCCCAAAACAGCTGTCTGTGGATGGATACCTGGCTTTGGTATTTTCCTTGTCATATCCTTAGACTTATAAATTGAGTTGGATATTGACTGAAAAGGCAAAGTAACATGGTGGTTTTGGTGATCACCTTACAGGAGCCATCTCTTTCCTTCCCTAGAGAGATTTCTAGCTAGTTCAGTGTTTAGAGACTCTTAAATGAGGCTCCACTGACTCTTTTTGCATATTTAAGGCAAGCAGGAACGGGCAGCTGGGTTGGGGCAAGTCCAGAGCTCCCTGTCTGTTTCCTCCCCGTATTCTTCCTGGTCATCCTATAGCAGCCTAGCTGACATCTACTCTGCCCCGCAGAAGGTGCAGGGTAACATGGGTCACCCAGCAAACCCAGTGGTAGTAAGCAGTTAGTAGCAAGCAAGAGCTGTACTCTGAACCAGTGTTGGCTTACTGTGGTGCAAGGCACTGTTTGCTTGCCTACCTGCTTTATAAGTGGAGTGGGGGACAACTGTCAGATTTTACAAGGAGCCCCTCCTTAACTTACAGCACATTACATATTCATACAATTTTATGCTGGCAAAGTAGGGAACCATAGAAACTACTATGACTGGCAAAGCCTATCGCATACAGTATAAACTCTATGCAAATAACATTAGACTGAATTATACCTGACCCCAAAGTTAGGGCATGAGCACACTTGGGAAATGTTACGGAAAATCCATTGTGAAACTGCCGCTCGCTGACTGTGGCGGGCGGGTGTGTCTCCGCCTGTGTCAAAGACTCCGTTCCATGCATGGGCAGATTCCTTCATCCGTCCAAAGAATGAACGTATATAGAATGGAGTCAATGACACGGGGCGGAGACGCATGTGTCCGTCGCAGTCTGCGAGCGGGCGCGAATGGCGGATTACGCAACAGATTTTCTGTCACATTTCCGAAGTGTGCACATACCCTAAGAAGGAATAAAGTATTTTAAATTTTCAACCCCCCTCTTTTGTATCTATCACAGGTCTGTGGACAATGTGAATATTACCATGGAGCACACAAATCAAACTCTGATTAAGGATTTTATCCTCATTGGGTTTACTTGGAATTTTCAGGCCTGTGTTTTGCTTTTTATCCTGATTCTTATAATTTATACATTGACCATCCTGGGGAACGGCTTCCTGATCTTCACCGTTCTCCTCACCCCTAAGTTACACACTCCTATGTATTATTTCCTCTGTAATCTCTCTTTTCTGGATTTGTGCTTCTCATCAACCACTTCTCCAAAATTGCTGTTTGATCTATTATCACAGACTAGAAGGATTTCCCTCCTTGGCTGCATCATACAGATGTACTGTGGTTTATTTCTAGGATCATTCGAATGCACCCTGCTGGCCGTGATGGCCTATGACCGGTATATCGCCATATGCTCCCCCTTACATTACACCACCATTATGAGTTGGAGGGTATGTAGATACATCACTGTTATTATAGCCATGGTCGGTTTGTTTCTGGTAATCGGTCTCCCTTTAGCGAGCCCTTTTGTATTCTGCAGAGAGAACACTTTGAACCATTTTGCCTGTGAGTTACTGATTCTCCTGGAGGTGGCGTGCGGTGACCTCTCCGTCTATAAGATAACTATATTTATTGGTGGCACATTTTCTCTATTAGCATCCCCGGCTTTTATTATGGGCTCTTATATTAGTATCATTATTTCTATATTAAAAATCCGTTCCGTTGATGGGAGAGCCAAGGCTTTTTCCACCTGCGCCTCCCACCTCACTGTGGTAGTGATATTTTTTGGGACAAGTATGACCATGTACATGGGCCAAGCGAAAGGTCCTTCAGCCAATGTGAAATATATGTCATTTTTTTATTCTATTTTCGTCCCGGTATTAAATCCTTTGATCTACAGCTTAAGAAATAATGAAGTTAAAGGGGGATTTCAAAAAATGTTAGACACCTATAGTCGGTGGTAGTGAGACAGATCACTTCTTTTTTGCTTATTAACTTGTCTGACCATAAGGCTCAGTAACAAATCTCATAGTCTATTTATCTCCGGGCGGATTTTACTTTTTTCTAAATATTGTATTTCCCTTACAAAGCTTGTGGACACATATAATAATATACTGCCGAGTCATCACAATTATACCTCTGCCATGTTCCTCATTTCTGGACAGTTTCTGCAGTGTGGCCGGGGCATTATCTTGCTGAAAAGGCAGCTGCCATTATGGGGGGGGGTTGTTCTGTACTTCGCCAGGTGGGTGGCACGTGTCACAGTAACAGCCATAAGATGTGAGCACCCGGCTTGTCTTCTTTTCCCTCTGCATTATGGTGCCACATAGGTGTTGACCATCAATACGATGTAAGATGTGATCCATAAAACCAGTCAGCCTTCCATTGCCCATGATTTTTTACCTTAGTAGCTCTTCTGTGATTATGCACCAGACTTTCTAGCCTTAATTCTCTAATCACTTTTGCAGCAGGCCCTGCTGCACATGAAATGGGAGAAAGATGTCTGTCCTGTTAAAGCTAGGGTGCAGAGGTCAAGCATGAGACCTGACAGAATTTTCCACAAGTTATCACTAATTTTACTATGCCTTAAACAGTGTGACAGACTTGCACTGCCTTCTGAAACAAACGTCAATGTGTCATGGATATGTTTTTTGCATAAATTTAAATGCAATAATAGTGTGATCAAAAATGGCGTATTGTTCTGCAGCAAATGTTCATACAATACCATCTGCGTACAAGTGGTAATTTAAATCCTGTTGTTGATAGCACCATGTAATCATTGCTTTGTAAACTGTTCCTACTGCCACCAAATGTTTTCATATAGTTCTGAGTTAAAGGGCTTCTGAGTTAACGGGCTTCATATAGCTCTGAGTTAAAGGGCTTCTGTTAGTACAGATGCTGCCGGACTAGATGCATCGCCGACTCCTAATCAACTTGTAATCCAATGGAGGTTGCTTGCATTTCCATTAAGTGTGGTGTATTACCAAGGATACTTACAAATAGGTAGTAGATGCTGCCGCTAGTCAAGCATCGCCTTAGCTGACCCCTCCATGATAGTAGAGATGAGCGAAGCAGAAGGATATTCATTTTGCAATCTTTGCAAATTTTGGGTCTAATTAGTTAGGATTCATAAATCGAATCTTAATTAATTTTAATAAAACAGCCAAACTATACTAGCGTCAGTGCTAGGACTATGACATGTTCTTGTAAAAGAGACAAAAATTGTAAAATCACACTTTGAAAAAAAATGTAAATCAGCCAATCATTCAATTTCTGCCATGGACAGCAGTGGACATCGGTGGAGCAGTGGCATCACATCAGTTTTCTCACAGGAAAGCAGTGGACATCGGTGGAGCAGTAGCATAACATCAGTTTTCTCCCAGGAAAGCAGTGGACGTCGGTGGATCAGGAGGTGACTTGGCAGGGGTAGCACTCAGACTGTCTTTGACCCTACAGGGGCCAGGGCCAGACATCCGGAGGTAGCAGCGGAGGCACTTTGACTCTCTTCAACGCTGAAAGAGCTAGGACAGATATCCGGATGTGGCAGCAGAGGCACTTGGGCTCTCTATGACCCTGGTGGCCTGGGACAGACATCAGAAGCCCTTGGACTCTCTTTGACCCAGAGGGGCCTAGCACAGAGAGTTGAGCTTGGCTACTGTTGCAGGATTTTCCTTTTTTTCCCTTAAAATATTGGAGAAATGAAGAAAAAAAAATTAACATGTCAAGTAAAATTACTGTAATCCGTCAGTTGAGCTGAATGGGCCATCCAACTTCAAAAACAATTATAATTAAAACCTAGTCAATTGGGATACTCTAAAATTGACCATAAAACCCCTCCAGCAAAAGAGAAAAGAATAGAGAAGAGACAAAAGACCAGATTCAAGGAGGCTTTACACTGATCGTATTAAACAAAAGAGAGGCCATTTTCAATTTTCCTACTGTATTGTACTTACTTAAAAAAAAAATGGCAGAAATAATGTGTTCAAGAACCTTGCTGAATCTGGGTCTTTTTTCTAAGACACACATACATATCTACACCAGGTTATTGATTCGACAAAGTGCAAGACGCAACCCATGCAGGCATCTCTTGGAGTGTTTAACCAGTCTCCAGCTTAAATGAACAGGGAAGGGGGATACCCCTGATGGGGTATGGGAGTTACCCTCCCTCGCTTTGGTCACTCCCAAAAAAAAGCTCACCCTAATGGTGTACTCGCATGTTGTTTCAGGGCTGCTCTGCAAAACCATCAGCAGATCTTTATGCCGTCAGTACTATGGAGACTATAGTTGCTTCAGTGTTGAACTAGATAGTTACGCACTCAACTGTGTATTATCCGCTTGCACCATAGTGCTAAAAGATGGCAGAAATACAGCTGTAAACCCGCTGAAAGTTTTAGGCAACAGAAACCAAGAAGCAGCCATTCCTGGATAAATGCACTATAAGGCAGGGTAACCTGACGCTCAGCAACAGATAGCTGCTGGTAGTAGTTTTAGAGGTTTCCTATAGCTTTAAACCACTCAAGAAACAACAAGACCCATTAAAATGTCACATGACAAGTACTATATCAGGAACCGTTGTACAAGCTCCAAGGACTACTGTGAGGTTTAAAAATCCCCAAGAACAGTTATTGTCCAGTTACCATGTGTGTCCTAAAAATTGGTAAGATTCCTCGGAACAAGGGCCAGGGATGGGGCCCAATGGCTATGGTAACAAGAGGGGAAATCTCCTCTGTGTGAACCAGAGTCATAGGGATGTGTGTCTGGATAATCCTGATCTTGGGGCATGGCTTCCACATTGGACTGTGGCGAGGCATTAAGCTGGTGTGGATAATATGGGTTATGTTGGACATAGACATGGGCACTACTTTCAAAAAATGGGGGGATGGGGCAGATTTATCAAAGGGGTGTAAAGTAGAATTGGCTCAGTTACCCCCAGCAACCAATCAGAATCAACTTTTCATTCCTCACACATATGTGGAAAAATGAAAGTTGGAAGCTGATTGGTTGTTAGGGGCAACTGAGACAATTCTACTTCACACCCCTTCGATAAATCTCCCAGGGGATTATAAAATAAATATTAATATTATATTATTATCACTAGGCGGATTGGCTAAAGGACTTTATTGAGAATATAAAGGCTTAAATTACTTTGTAAGAAAAAAAAAATAAAAATAAGATGGCTTAAAGCGACTCTGTACCCAGTATCTGACCCCCCCCCCCTTCCCCAAACCACTTGTACCTACGGATAGCTGCTTTTAATCCAAGATCTGTCCTGGGGTCCGTTCGGCAGGTGATGCAGTTATTGTCCTAAAAAACAACTTTTAAACTTGCATCTCCGTGCCCAACGGGAGTATCTGTGCCCTAACTTTGTACCGCCCCTCCGTTACTCCTCCCCTCTCTCTTCATCATTAGGAATGCCACTGAAACATTTTCTCCACGCTGAACATTTGCACAGGTGTCTTAACGATCCAGCCCATGTGCTGGGCTGACACAGCTGATGAATAGTAGGCAATCTGCCTGGAGCATTCCTAATGATGAGGAGGGTGGGGAGGAGAGACGGAGGGTGTGCCAGCCTAATGCATGCACAATCTAGGCCACGCCCGTAGGGCACAGGGCTGCCAGTTTAAAAGTTGTTTTTTAGCACTATAACTGCGTCACCTGCTGAACGGACCCCAGGACAAGATCTTGGATTAAAAGCAGCTATCCGAAGGTACAAGTGGTTTGGAGGGGGACAGATTGTGGGTACAGAGTCACTTTAAAATGGGGGAATAATTTATTGAGGACTTGGTTTGGAGGGGGACTCCAATTTTCCCTGGGGGTCATGTTTTTCCCAATCTGTCCGGTGGTGGTGCTCCATATGTTGCCGCCAAGGTTTTGACCCAAACTCCGACCCACTTTCTGCTGGCAGACGTTGCAGGTAACAGAATTGTCTCTTCCATCACCTGCACAGAAGAACTGCCACACCAATGAGCGCAGTCAGCAGTTCCTCCGTGATGCCACCCTGTGAGGCTTCTCCTCACTTCTGCCAGGCCCCCCATTACTGCCGTCAGGCTTCTCCTCATAGTCTGGCACACACTGTTCTTCTCCTAACTCCCCTTCGGCAGTGATAGAGTATGAGCCTGTACTGTGACCACCAGCTGCCTCGCTCCCCTCACTGCTCTCTCTTGTGGTACTTGCCGGCAGGACGTCTGATGACTTCATTAGATGTTCAACATCTAATGTCTCTGGGTCCAGCCATTCAGTGAAGCTTACCAGCAGTGCACCCTGTCTTAACATTCTGTACTGGTCAATTAGCCCATAATCGGCCCTGCTCTCCTCTCTATCCCTATAGCTTCTCTTTATTTCTTTCTCTGCGATCTCTCCTTCACACACATGGACTGGCCTGACGTTAATGAACCGCCTTACATAGAGGGGGAGGGGGAGGTGCTGACATCACACAGGGGCCGGCAGCTGATTGGACGGGTGCTCAGGATTATGGTTAATCTCTTTCCCTGCCCAATGACGCTCAATACAGCATGTGCGGCCGCCATTTTGTTTTGTTTTTTTTTTTGCGAATGTCCTTAACGAATTAGTGGGAATTCGCTTAGCAGAACAAAGCAAATTGACAGCCCGATTTACAGCAAATTTTGATTTGCCGGATTGCCTTTGCTCATCTCTAATGTATAGCAATATCTCATTCTCTGTATTTCAGAGCACAGGACCAGGGATGGGTTGTTTGCCTGTAGTCTGCACAACTATAACTTCCCTTAGCTGCCTAGCCAATCCCAGCAGAGCATAACCTCTCCTCGCATATGCTACACACTTTCTTGTATGGAGATAGAGAGAGGGTTACTTTATTACTTGTGCTGTCCTAAAAATCTGGTTCTTTCTTTTAGGGCCGTGATATGTCCGACCTGGCAGAGTCCCGAAGGGGAGTGATTCTTGGTGTGCACCTGGTGGGGGCCGCTGACTTGTTGGCTGTGGTCAGGGTCACTGTGTCCTTATTCACACTTCAGCATGCAAAGGCTGGCAGAACATCTGCAGGAAGGAGCGGTGGTCGAATGTCACAGCCTGATGGAAGAGGGACAGAGCAAATATGTTCATCTCAAAGACCAAAAAACATGGACCCTGGAAGCATGGGAATGGGATATTGTCAGATAAATCCACTTTTTCACTTTTTTCCACTTCCGGTTGTCTGTATGTCTGCACATCACCAGGTCCTACTGACTGCCTGAAGCCCATGGTCAGACATAGCAGGGGTTCCTTCATAGTTTGGGGTGCAATATCATGGCACTAGTAGTCCCCGCTCTTCTTACACCATAACTGGGTCCATTGGGTGACCAGGACGGAGATCCGGCAGGTAGAGTAATCATTACCTCTGATCAGTTATAGGCCGATCATTGTCATTTCTGCCTCCTCATTTCTTTCTGGACGATGCTTTGCATTTTTTCTTTATAAACTCTGTAACATTATTTGTACAATTATTTTATTCGTTATTCGTACATTTTTTTTATTTGTTATTTAAATGATGTTTTGTATTTGTTATATGTACAATGGTTTTATTTGCTATGTTAACAGTGTTTTTTATGTTATTTGTACTTTTTTTTGCTATTTATACCTTGTTTTTTTGTTTTTTTTATTTGAACAATGTTTTGTATTTGTTTTGGGTACAATGGGTTGTTCTTTGTTATGTGCACATTTTTATTTTATTTGTGATTTTTTTTTCTGATGGTATCATGTGACAGATGTAAACTTGCTGCTTTAGCAATATGCGTCCTAATGAAAATCCAATGAGGTGTACAGGGGTGCCTTGGATTCCGAGCATAATTGGTTCCAGGACCATGCTTGTAATCCAAATCCACTCTTAAACCAAAGCAAATTTTCCCATAAGAAATCATAGAAATGCAGATAATCGGTTCCAAACCCCCAAATAATGATTTATTATTCTGAATAACATGTAAAACAGATGAAACAAACATTCAGAAACAGCAGAATCTGTGATATTATAAGTTACTGTGCAGTAATGGAGAGGATGGGAAACACAAGGGCGGACAGAGACTGCAGGGAGCAGGAAGGAATGAGCAGGGAGATGTGGGCGCATACATGCAGCACTCTCTGTCCGGGGAGAGAGGGGTTACAGCTATGGAGAGATTACCTCCACCGTCCTGTCCCCTGATGTAAACCCCAGCCTGAAGTGGATCTGCTATGATTTGGAAGGTGAGAGAGACTTCCTGGGTCAGAGTACAGGGCTGTAGACCCCGTTATGCAGACCATGCCCCTCCCCCACTCCCCCTCCCACCCAGCACAGGGAGCTCTTACACCAAAGCAATGCTCTTAAACCAAGTCATAATTTTGAAAAACTGTGAGCTCTTAAACCAAAACTCTCTTAAACCAAGTTACTCTTAAACCAAGGTACCACTGTATATATTATTTAGGCAATAAGTCAAACTGCTCAAACAATGCAAAAACACAGCCCAACGCCGGCATTGGGTTATAGAGCTGAAGGGGTCCAGCAGATTCATATATAGATTAGTGGGGAAAGTTCCCAGATGATTTGCCATATGAATCTGTCCTTATTTTGTCGCAGTCCCACTCCTTTGCTGTTGAACAAGGGACCTCCCACTTGACTATTTAATGGAGAATGAGAAAAGATTAACAGCTACTGTATGTAGAATGTAGTGGTGGGGCCAGTGGTGGACATATCACTTGTGCAGCCAGTTCAGCTGCACAGGGGCCCAGGAAAGCAGAGGGGCCCTCCAGGCTTGGACTCTGAGCCTCAGCCTAGTGGGCCCCTCCATTGCCCTGGGCCCCGCTGCATAGGTGATGAATATCGTCCATCCCCTCATGTACCAGGTGCCTGATCAGATGTCCTGCCACCCGCGGCCCGCCAGCGCTGAGATGCCAGCAGCCAGGGCCCAACCCACATACCGCACTCCTCTATTGGATATGTGAGCCACGTCCGGTCGCAGTAGCGCCATGCTTCTGCCTCCCTTCCTCTATTGGTCCCTGCCGCCTCTCTCCCCCTGCAATAATTGATCAGCGGGAAAGAGGCAACAGGGACCAATAGAGGAAGGCAGGTAAGAAGCCCTCAACCCAGTGCATGGCACCAGGAAGCACAGGCGGGAGAGAGGGAGGCACATGAACGGGCAGCACGGGCAGGAGGGAGGGACATGAGCGGGCAGCAGGCAGCACGGGCAGGAGGGAGGGAGGCACATGAGTGGGCAGCAGGTAGCACGGGTGGGAGGGAGGCATATGAGTGGGCACTGGGCAGCACAGGGAGGAAAGCTGGCACATGAACGAGTGCCGGGAAGCATGGGGAAGGAGGCACATGGGCGGACAGCATGGGGAGGGAGGGAGGCACATGAGCGAGTGCCGGGCAGCATGGGGAGGGAGGCTGGCACATGAGCGGACAGCATGGGGAGGGAGGGAGGCACATGAGTGGACAGCATGGGGAGGGAGGGAGGCACATGAGCGAGCTGTGGGCAGCATGGGGAGGGAGGGAGGCACATGAGCGAGCGCCAGGCAGCATGGGGAGGGAGGCACATGAGCGAGCGCCAGGCAGCATGGGGAGGGAGGCACATGAGCGGACAGCATGGGGAGGGAGGGAGGCACATGAGCGAGTGCCGGGCAGCATGGGGAGGGAGGCTGGCACATGAGCGGACAGCATGGGGAGGGAGGGAGGCACATGAGCGGACAGCATGGGGAGGGAGGGAGGCACATGAGCGAGCGGTGGGCAGCATGGGGAGGGAGGCACATGAGCGAGCGGTGGGCAGCATGGGGAGGGAGGGAGGCACATGAGCGAGCGCCAGGAAGCATGGGGAGGGAGGCACATGAGCGGACAGCATGGGGAGGGAGGGAGGCACATGAACGGGCAGCACAGGGAGGGAGGGCGGCACATGAGTGGACAGCATGGGGAGGGAGGGAGGCACATGAACGGGCAGCACAGGGAGGGAGGGAGGCACATGAGCGAGCGGCGGGCAGCATGGGGAGGGAGGGAGGCACATAAGCAGAAAGCATGGGGAGGGAGGGAGGCACATGAGCGAGCGGCAGGCAGCATGGGGAGGGAGGGAGGCACATGAGCGAGCGGCGGGCAGCATGGGGAGGGAGGGAGGCACATGAGTGAGCGGCAGGCAGCATGGGGAGGGAGGGAGGCACATGAGCGAGCGCCAGGCAGCATGGGGAGGGAGGGAAGCACATGAGCAGACAGCATAAGGAGGGAGGCACATGAACGGGCAGCACAGGGAGGGAGGGAGGCACATGAGCGGACAGCATGGGGAGGGAGGGAGGCACATGAGCGGACAGCATGGGGAGGGAGGCACATGAACGGGCAGCACAGGGAGGGAGGGAGGCACATGAGCGGACACCGGGAAGCACAGGGAGGGAGGGAGGCACATGAGCGGACAGCATGGGGAGGGAGCAGGGGCGTAACTAGAAATGGCCGGGCCCCATAGCAAACTTTTGATTGGGCCCCCCCCCCCTCCTCGACCAACCACTACACCATCAACACACCCAGCTCTACACAGGTTCTGTACACCATATAAATTACACTGCAGTTATATTAAGTGACTCACAGGGGACGTCTTCTCTCATTAGAGTTGTTTCCTTTTCATTTTCTTCTCCCTATGTCCTGGGCCGTTATGAGAACTTCTCCGAGCCACGAATCCACAGAATCTGCCAGACAGACAAATTAGGCTCTGTGTAGACAGCTTATAGATTGCCCCTTGTTCAGTCCTCCATATAGATGGCCCCATGTGCATCTACTATAGTAGAGATCCCCCTCTGTGTAATCCATTTATAGTAGATGACACCCTCTGTGCATCACCTATATCAGGGGTAAGGAATCTCGGCTCTCCAGCTTCTGCAAAACTACAACTCCCATCATGTATGGACAGTCAAAAATAAAGCTGTAGTTTTGCAATAGCTGGAGAACCAAGGTTCCCTATCCCTGCCCTACAGTATATGGTCCCCTCTGTGTAGTCCTCTTAGATGACCCCTCTGTGTCGTCCCCCCCCCCCCCCCAGTGTAGTTCCCCTTATAGATGCCCCCTAGTCCCCTTCATAGATGGCCCCTCTGTGTAGTTCCCCTTTTAGATGGCCCACATTCCCCATAAAGGTAGCCCCCAGTGTTGTCCATCCCCGTCCCACATATAGGTAGCCCCCAGTGTTGTCCATCCCCGTCCCGCATATAGGTAGCCCCCAGTGTTGTCCATCCCCGTCCCACATATAGGTAGCCCCCAGTGTTGTCCATCCCCGTCCCGCATATAGGAAGCCCTCAGTGTTGTCCATCCCCTTCCCGCATATAGGTAGCCCCCAGTGTTGTCCATCCCCCATATAGGTAGCCCCCAGTGTTGTGCATCTCCCCTATAGGTATCCCCCAGTGTTGTGCATTCCCATCCCCCATATAGCCCCCAGTGTTGTGCATCCTCAGCCCCCATATAGCCCCCAGTATTGTGCATCCCCATCCCCCATATATCCCCTAGTATTGTGTATCCCCATCCCCCATATAGCCCCCCGTATTGTGCATCCCCCATATAGCCCCCCGTATTGTGCATCCCACATATAGCCCCCAGTATTGTGCATCCGACATATAGCCCCCAGTATTGTGCATCCCCCAGTGTTGTCCATCCTTAGCCCCCATATAGCTCCCAGTGTTGTCCTTCCTTAGCCCCCATCATTGTGCATCCCCATCCCCACATAGCCCCCAGTATTGTGCATCCCCATCCCCACATAGCCCCCAGTATTGTGCATCTCCTTCCCCACATAGCCCCCAGTATTGTGCATCTCCTTCCCCACATAGCCCCCAGTATTGTGCATCCCCTTCCCCACATAGCCCCCAGTATTGTGCACCCCTAGTCCCCACATAGCCCCCAGTGTTGTGCACCCCTAGTCCCCTATAGCCCCCAGTATTGTGCATCCCCTTCCCCACATAGCCCCCAGTATTGTGCATCTCCTTCCCCACATAGCCCCCAGTATTGTGCACCCATCCCCCACATAGCCCCCAGTATTGTGCACCCCTAGTCCCCACATAGCCCCCAGTATTGTGCATCCCCTTCCCCACATAGCCCCCAGTATTGTGCACCCATCCCCCACATAGCCCCCAGTATTGTGCACCCCTAGTCCCCACATAGCCCCCAGTGTTGTGCACCCCCTTCCCCACATAGCCCCCAGTATTGTGCATCCCCTTCCCCACATAGCCCCCAGTATTGTGCACCCCTAGTCCCCACATAGCCTCCAGTATTGTGCATCCCCTTCCCCACATAGCCCCCAGTATTGTGCAACCCTAGTCCCCACATAGCCCCCAGTATTGTGCATCCCCTTCCCCACATAGCCCCCAGTATTGTGCATCCCCTTCCCCACATAGCCCCCAGTATTGTGCACCCCTAGTCCCCACATAGCCCCCAGTATTGTGCATCCCCTTCCCCACATAGCCTCCAGTATTGTGCATCCCCTTCCCCACATAGCCCCCTGTATTGTGCACCCCTAGTCCCCACATAGCCCCCAGTATTGTGCATCCCCTTCCCCACATAGCCCCCAGTATTGTGCATCCCCTTCCCCACATAGCCCCCAGTATTGTGCACCCCTAGTCCCCACATAGCCCCCAGTATTGTGCATCCCCTTCCCCACATAGCCCCCAGTATTGTGCATCCCCTTCCCCACATAGCCCCCAGTATTGTGCCTCCCCTTCCCCACATAGCCCCCAGTATTGTGCATCCCATTCCCAACATAGCCCCCAGTATTGTGCATCCCCTTCCCCACATAGCCCCCAGTATTGTGCACCCCCTAGTCCCCACATAGCCCCCAGTATTGTGCATCTCCTTCCCCACATAGCCCCCAGTATTGTGCATCCCCTTCCCCACATAGCCTCCAGTATTGTGCATCTCCTTCCCCACATAGCCCCCAGTATTGTGCATCCCCTTCCCCACATAGCCTCCAGTATTGTGCACCCCTAGTCCCCACATAGCCTCCAGTATTGTGCATCCCCATCCCCACATAGCCCCCAGTATTGTGCATCCCCTTCCCCACATAGCCCCCAGTATTGTGCATCCCCTCCCCCACATAGCCCCCAGTATTGTGCATCTCCTTCCCCACATAGCCCCCAGTATTGTGCATCCCCTTCCCCACATAGCCCCCAGTATTGTGCACCCCTAGTCCCCACATAGCCCCCAGTATTGTGCACCCCTAGTCCCCACATAGCCCCCAGTATTGTGCACCCCTAGTCCCCACATAGCCCTCAGTATTGTGCACCCCCTTCCCCACATAGCCCCCAGTATTGTGCATCCCTAGTCCCCACATAGCCCCTAGTATTGTACATCCCCTTTCCCACATAGCCCCCAGTATTGTGCATCCCCTTCCCCACATAGCCCCCAGTATTGTGCATCCCTAGTCCCCACATAGCCCCCAGTATGTGCACCCCTAGTCCCCACATAGCCCCCAGTATTGTGCACCCCTAGTCCCCACATAGCCCCCAGTATTGTACATCCCCTTTCCCACATAGCCCCCAGTATTGTGCCTCCCCTTCCCCACATAGCCCCCAGTATTGTACATCCCCTTCCCCACATAGCCCCCAGTATTGTGCATCCCCTTCCCCACATAGCCCCCAGTATTGTGCACCCCTAGTCCCCACATAGCCCCCAGTATTGTACATCCCCTTCCCCACATAGCCCCCAGTATGTGCACCCCTAGTCCCCACATAGCCCCCAGTATTGTGCACCCCTAGTCCCCACATAGCCCCCAGTATTGTACATCCCCTTCCCCACATAGCCTCCAGTATTGTGCATCCCCTTCCCCACATAGCCCCCAGTATTGTGCACCCCCTTCCCCACATAGCCCCCAGTATTGTGCACCCCCTTCCCCACATAGCCCCCAGTGTTGTGCACCCAGCCCCCACATAGCCTCCAGTATTGTGCATCCCCTTTCCCACATAGCCCCCAGTGTTGTGCACCCATCCCCCACATAGCCTCCAGTATTGTGCATCCCCTTTCCCACATAGCCCCCAGTATTGTGCACCCCTAGTCCCCACATAGCCCCCAGTATTGTGCACCCATCCCCCACATAGCCCCCAGTATTGTACATCCCCTTCCCCACATAGCCCCCAGTATTGTACATCCCCTTCCCCACATAGCCCCCAGTATTGTGCATCCCCTTCCCCACATAGCCTCCAGAATTGTACATCCCCTTCCCCACATAGCCCCCAGTGTTGTGCACCCATCCCCCACATAGCCCCCAGTATTGTGCATCCCCAGCCCCCATATAGCCCCCAGTATTGTGCATCCCCTTCCCCATATAGCCCCCAGTATTGTACATCCCCTTCCCCACATAGCCCCCAGTGTTGTGCACCCATCCCCCACATAGCCTCCAGTATTGTGCAACCCCATCCCCACATAGCCCCCAGTATTGTACATCCCCTTCCCCACATAGCCCGCAGTGTTGCCCCTCTGATTAAACAAACAAACAAACACATAACTCACCTAACCCCACGCTCCCCCGTCGGTCGCCGGTCTCCTCTTCTCCCTTCCTCCGCCCGATGAGCAGCCCTCTGGTGAAGTCCTGGCAGCGTCATCGCTGAGCACTCAGTGTGCGCCGCGGCGGCTGGGACTTCCGGTACTAAGAACACAAACCGGAAGTCCCAGCCGCAGCGGCGCACACTAAGTGCTCAGCGATGACGCTGCCAGGACTTCACCAAAGAGCTGCTCATCGGGCGGGACACTCTTGTGATCGCAAGCAGAACGCTTGCTTGCGGTCACAAGAATGACTGACAGGGCGGGAAGCCTATGGCTTCTCGCGCTGTCAGTCAGAACACTGAACACCGGGAGGCCCGCTCGGCCGCCGGGTGTTGCAGGCGGTCATCTTCAGGGGGCCGAGGCCACGGGCCCCCTGATGTTAGGGGCCCCGTAGCAGCCGCTATGGCTGCTACGGCGGTAGTTCCGCCCCTGGGAGGGAGGGAGGCACATGAGCGGACACCGGGAAGCACAGGGAGGGAGGGAGGCACATGAGCGGACACCGGGAAGCACAGGGAGGGAGGGAGGCACATGAGCGAGCGGTGGGCAGCATGGGGAGGGAGGGAGGGAGGCACATGAGCGGACAGCATATGGAGGGAGGGAGGCACATGAGCGGACAGCATGGGGAGGGAGGCTGGCACATGAGCGGGCAGCATGGGGAGGGAGGGAGGCACATGAGCAGACAGCATGGGGAGGGAGGTACATGAACAGGCAGCACAAAGATGAAGCGAGGCAGATGGGAACGGGATAAATGGGAACTAAAGAGTTCACCTGCTGCATGAGGGGGCTGGGGACAGGGGGTGACTGCACTACATAGAATTCTGCATAGACTTCTACTTCTGTACTTCTACAAATACTGCGCCCCCTGCTGGTTTTCTTATGGGGGGGCAGGCAAATCTTTTACACAGGGGTCCTATGCAGTCTGTGTCCGTCCCTGGGTGTGGCTGATACCTTGCTTTGTACGTAAATTATTTGGATATCATATAGTCTGTGTATGTATTGTTATACAATGACGGATATCGTCACATGTGCGGAAGTAAGATGATGCCTCATAAAAAGCGAGAACCATCCCTAATCCAGATCCCTAACCCAGAAATGAGAGGCCCTAAACCAGTCTAAACCAGTCTGCTCCCTCAGCTGCTGCCAGTCAGACCATCTAGTCATCTGTTTAGCTGTAAATTCTCTGGGTTTCCCTAAGTTGGCAGTAACAGTATATAGCGGACCCTCAAGGTCCAGTATGAATTGGTTCCAGGACGACCATTGTAAGTTGTAAATATTTTATCTTGGGACCAAATCTCTATGGAAAACTGGTAATTGGCTCTGAAGCTCCAAAATGCCAAACTGAGGAAAAAGGAAGATCTATAGATTTATATATAGAAAAAAGGCACAAAACTAATATGGATAAAGCAAGTCCTTATATACAGCAGTCACAGCGAGCTACCGGAACTGTAAATGACTTTATATGTAGAGGACCGGAGGGTTTTCAGGGTCCTGTACAGGTCACACGGGGTCCCAGAAATATAACATGAAGCCGCACCCACCTGGTGCCCAAAGGAGCTACTCATCCTGGTACAGGTACACAGCAGTACAGGACAGGTAGTATCAGACTATACTGTAGAGAGGAGCTACTAGACATACACAGCAGTACAGGACATGTAGTATCACACTATACTGTAGAGAGGAGATACTAGACATACACAGCAGTACAGGACATGTAGTATCAGACTATACTGTAGAGAGGAGATTCTAGACACACACAGCAGTACAGGACATGTAGTATCACACTATACTGTAGAGAGGAGATACCAGATACACAGCCGTACAGGACATGTAGTATCACACTATACTGTAGAGAGGAGATACCAGACACACACAGCAGTACAGGACATGTGGTATCACACTATACTGCAGGGAGGAGATAATAGACACATAGCAGTACAGGACATGTAGTATCATACTATACTGTAGAGGAGATACCAGACACACACAGCAGTACAGGACATGTAGTATCACACTATACTGTAGAGAGGAGATACCAGATACACAGCCGTACAGGACATGTAGTATCACACTATACTGTAGAGAGGAGATATCAGACACACACAGCAGTACAGGACATGTTGTATCACACTATACTGTTGAGAGGAGATAATAGACACATAGCAGTACAGGACATGTAGTATCATACTATACTGTAGAGGAGATACCAGACACACACAGCAGTACAGGACATGTAGTATCACACTATACTGTAGGGAGGAGATACTAGACACACACAGCAGTACAGGACATGTAGTATCACACTATACTGTAGAGAGGAGATACTAGACACACAGCAGTACAGGACATGTAGTATCACACTATACTGTAGAGAGGAGATAATAGACACACAGCAGTACAGGACATGTAGTATCACACTATACTGTAGGGAGGAGATGCGATGCCCTGGCCCCTGGGGGCCACTTCCGCAGTGCTGGTGTTATGAGCGGGCAATGACCGGGGCAGCTGCAGGGGTTATACTTGTCACGGTATAGGCCTGAGGGCAGCACAGCTGTAGGGCCGGTCTGAGGAATCTGCGGGTGATGATGGCCATGCGATTCTTCGCTGCACTTAGTCAGGGCACCAGTTAGTGGACACCAATGCCAGGGTTCAGTAACAGCGGTTTTATTATAGATGAGGTAACTAGTAGCAACAGTTCTGTCCGGATGCAACCGGGTATATAGCAGGCTCTGACAAATAAGGCAGGAGTAGTGCTGCATAGGCTGTGAGAATACGTGCCGGATGATGGGAGTAGGAGTATGAGAGAAATAGCGTTGCTGGGTGGATTAGCTTGAGAATAATACTTGCTGTGAATCCTTGCAGCGATGAGGAGAGATAACGGAATGACACCCAGATGAGAGAGAAGAATCCGGTCACTTGAGCAGGCAGATACAGCCGAAGACTGGTATATAGCAGCAGACTTAGTCACTCTTCTGAGGCAGGAGAGGGACGACACACATCCTCCTTGCTTGGATGCAGGGGGAAGACTAACTTGTCAGCAGGAAGTGGGAGGTCACATGGTTGCTCCTGGCCAGAGCTAGTCGGCCATTGGAGGAACCATGGTTACAGGTCACGTGATCAACAGCCTTGCATACCACTGTACACTGTAATAATACACAGGAATACATGAGAACACACATAAGAATGCACATTACTAGAGAATACTAGGGGAAAACAAGCAGCAGTTGCAGTGCAAACACTTACCAGAACAGGCATTGACACAGCAAGAGAAATGGCCATAATAGGAGTAGTAGTCTGCATGTTCTGGGACACTGCATACCTCCCTAGCAAATTTGAGCCGACCTCGGCGAATCTAGAAGGCAGCAAACATGAATAGACTGGACAATCAAACAACAGGAATGAATGATGAGAGTGAGTGTGATGAGGTGTGTGTTTCCCACGCCCAAGGCACAGGTGAAAAGAGAGAGAGAATGAGAAACCCTAGTGGCAGGACTTCACCTAGGGGTGCCTAACGTACTCTGGCGACCAGGTAGCTAGTGCGTGAACCATCTGACATGTAAGCCAGGACAACTTAACTGCTGGCGGGGGACCCTCAATATTCCAGCCAGTTAGACAGTAGGTTTTCTGTTAAATGTGTTACCCTACTGGAGGAGAACGTGAAGACCTGTGTACTACCATGGCGTGTCTGAGTAGTGTCTTGGATACCTGGAAGAGAAAAGAACAAAATAATAAAAGCAAACATACATGAGGAGCTCCCTTTCATACCACTCAATCACACACACAAGCACTCCACAGGCCAAACACACGAAAAGGTATCCAAGGTGCGATATGTATGGACCAGTGTGAAGGTTAGGTATGACTATGTGTGATAACTACTGTGTTGGGACAAGACAGAGGCGAACAAATACTGGAAACAAAAAGGAAGGGAAACACAACAGACAACAAATACTGCGAGGTCTTGAGGAGAACTGGCTCACATGAATCTGAATGAAAATCTGAGAGAAATCTGAATGAAAATCTGTGAAAAATCTGCACACGAACTGGCTTAACTAAATCTTTCCAGCTATAGATATGATATACACAATAATGAGACTGGATGAGAAAATACACTCCTACATAAACTGGACTTTCTCTGAGGTATATATAAACTGACTTCTCTTACTCAGAGGAGGAGCTATCTGACTTAGACACTGGAAAATATATACTGTTTTACAAAAGAGGCGCTCTACTCTGAGGCAATCTATGTAACCTTGTGCTTACTCAGAGGAGGAAATACAAATGACTCTGATAACACTGGAATGCAATAGTAGAAAAAGTGCAATAATGAAATAAGTGCAATAATACCCTGTGTGGAACACACAATCACAGGAAAGTGCATTAGGAAGGAATGGGTTAAGTGTCTCTGTTAGGTAGAGTCTCTTTTAGGCAATTAGAACATCGTCCATGTAAAAGGCTCTGGGACAGGCACTAGAGAACCTTTTGTTATTGTAAGTGTCCATCAGCTCATGGCTGGTTAGTACAGGGAACTTGGTCAGGAGGACCAGGCACGAACCTTGAACGTTGCATAGCAGGAACCTGAAACAAAACAGTTAGACAACAAAACAGTTTAAGGGCTCTGGTCTCTGTAGCGAAGTGGAGGAATTCCTCTGGTAGAGCGCTCAGACCGTCTCAGCGGAGGATCCTCTTCAACAGTGATTGGTGCAGGTACAGGTGGAAGATCACGCCCAGTGTCTGGTTGTAGAGCTGGAGTTGTTGGAGGCACAATTGGAAGTGGAGGGGCCACTGGAATGTGCACAGGGACCGCTGGATAGCCTATGGCCATGAGGAACGGTTCAACTTGGAACATTTCTTCCAGAGAGAGAGGTTTAGCTGGAGCTGCTGGGGTAGCCGGAGGCGTGGATGCAGGTACCGGACACGGTGCTGTAAGGCCCTGTAGGTCCTCCTTAGTGCAACGTTTTATCCTATTCCGATGCACCGTCTGTGGGGCTAGCCCAGGCTTTTTGACTTCATACACATCAGTCTCTGGGTAAGGGATAGAGGAGATGACATAGGGCTCAGGCTCCCAAAGGCTTTCAAGTTTGTGAGAGCGATGATATTTCTTTAGCCAAACTTTATCCCCCACTTGTAGTGGTGTGGCATTCGCCCTCAGGTTGTAGGCATCCTCTTGGCGCTGCTGAGCCTCCCCCATCCTCCGGTCAACAATTTCCCGGGCATCCTGGATTCTCCTCTGATGTTCCCGAACCCAGTCCGTTTCAGGTAGGGGGTTGAAGGTGTCAGGAGCTTGGACTCCAAGAGCACGGTCCTGAGGAAGTTGGCCTTGGCGGCCGAACATCAGGTAGAACGGGGAGTAGCCAGTGGAACAATGAGTGGTATTGTTATAGATCTCCACTAGTTCATCCAACAAGTGGGGCCACTCTACTCTCTTGGTCACTGAAGCCGTTCGGAGCATGTTGATAAAGACCTGGTTAACTTTTTCACACAGACCATTCCCTTGAGGGTGATAGGCCGTGGTGCGGAGCTTCTTACATTCATGGTAGGCACACAGCTCCTGGAAAAGTTGCGACTCGAAGGCCGGACCCCGGTCCGTCAGCAGAGACTCTGGGCACCCATAGTGCTTTACATACTCCTTGTAAAAAGTAAGAGCAGTGGTCTTGGCGGTCAAGTCCCTGACAGGTACCACGACTACCCACTTGGAGTAGTGGTCAACCATGGTGAGGGCGTAGGTATACCCGCATCTTGTAGGGGCTAGCTTCACATGGTCCAGGGCGACTAGCTGATTCGGCCGGTGGGAGGTGATTGGATGCAAAGGGGCCCGGACTTCTCTTCCCCCAGCTTTGGAGATATTACAGGCAGGGCACTCAGCACACCAGTTCTCGATGTCAGCCCTCATCCCGATCCAGTAGAACCGCTGTCGGATAGTGGCCTCCGTCTTGTGTACCCCGAAATGACCGGACCGGTCATGGTAGGCATCTAGCACCATCTTAGCGTCTCGTCGGGGAATGAGGATCTGGTGGCACCTCTCCCCAGAGACCGGATCAAGAGAGTTCCGCAGGATCAGTCCCTTCTGTAAGAAGAGCCTCTTTCTTTGCCTCCAGAGTCGCCTTAGCTCGACATCAGGATAGGGCCTCTTTATCCGCATGGGGACCCGACCAGTAGAGAGGTAGTCATAGATCTCCCCCAGGACACGGGACTCTTCCTGGATGGTCTGCCACCTGGCCAAGTCTTGCGGGGCCCTAGGTGGAGGCGAAGGCGTTTCAGGCCCGGCTACATCAATAGCACTCTGGGTAGCGAACCTTTGATAGAAGGGAGGCATTTCTACGTCTTCCCAATCGCTGTCCTCTGGGGCCTCTTCGCCCTTGGATAGTCAGGACAGAAGGTCTGCATTGACGTTAGCCTTGCCACTGCGGTACTTAATTTCAAACTGGAAATTGGCCAGTCGAGAAGCCCACCGCTGCTCCAGGGCGCCCAGCCGAGCAGTGTTGAGATGCGCCAACGGGTTGTTATCCGTATAGATGGTAACAGGGGTGGCAGCCAGGTAGTCCTTGAACTTTTCAGTGACGGCCCACACTAGGGCTAGCAACTCCAACTTGAAGGAGCTATAATTGTTATCGTTCTTTTCAGCACCCCGAAGACTCCGGCTGGCATAAGCTACGACTCTCTCTTGGCCATCTTGAACCTGGGACAGCACAGCTCCCAGGCCTTGGAAGCTGGCGTCTGTGTAAAGCCGGAAAGGAAGGTTATAGTCCGGGTAGGCCAGGATAGGAGGCGTGGTCAACAGGCGTTTCAGGGTTTGAAAAGCAACCTCCTGCCGTTCGGACCACTCGACGGGGAGTCGTCGGTTGTAGCTTTCTCGAGGGCAACCCCGGAGTAACTCATTGAGGGGCTCGGCCACTTGGGCAAAGTGGGGAATGAAGCGGCGGTAATAGCCGGCAAATCCCAGAAAGCTTCTCACCTCCTTGACGGTCTTAGGGGTATCCCAGTGTTCCACAGCCGAGATCTTCTCTGGATCGGGTCGTATCCCCTCAGCACTCACAACGTGCCCCAGATAGTTCACTTGGGGTTTGAGAAGGTGGCACTTGGAAGGCTTGATTTTCAGGCCGTGATCGATTAGGACCTGGAACACTTCAGCCAGATGATGGACGTGATCTTCGTAGGTACGTGAATAGACAATCACATCATCCAGGTAGAGCAGGACACTCTGAAAGTTGAGATGGCCGAGACACCTTTCCATCAACCGCTGGAAGGTAGCGGGGGCGTTGCACAGACCGAAGGGCATGCTGGTGAATTCGAATAGTCCCATGGGGGTGGTGAAGGCCGTCTTCTCACGGTCTTCGGGTGCCATGGGCACCTGCCAGTACCCACTGGTGAGGTCCAAGGTGGAGAAGTAGGCGGCTGACCCCAAAGCAGCAATAGACTCTTCGATCCGGGGCAAAGGATAGGCATCCTTGTGGGTGATTGTGTTTATCTTCCTATAATCCACGCAGAACCGGATGTTACCGTCTTTCTTCCTCACGAGGACGATAGGGGCAGCCCACGGACTCTGACTCTCTTGGATAACGTTAGAGTCTTTCATCTCCTTGAGCAGTTTCTTGACCTGCTGATAGCTGGCAGGAGGGATTGGCCGATGTTTCTCTTTGATAGGCAGATGGTCCCCAGTGTTGATCCGATGCTGGACCAGGTTGGTCTTCCCGAAATCGAGGGAGTGTTTGCTGAAGGCCTCGTGATACCTTTTGGCCACCTTGAGGATGCCGTGGAGGTATTCAAGTGGGGTATTGGCATCGCCAATATGGAGTTCATCCCACCAAGGGGCGAGAGCCCTGTTTGAGTCCCTTTGAGTGCCACGGATGGAACTCTGATAGGCGATGGTCTCCTCACAGATGATGTCTTCAGGATCGAGTTGGTATAACATGGCCACGGTGGTGAACTTGGGTAGGTCAGCTGAGGAGTCTCCAAGGTTCACCAGACGGACAGGGACCTGACCATTGGAGACGGTCACCAGGCTCCTAGCGGCCCTGACAAGAGGTTGCCCCTCAATTTCAATAGCATCCAGAAGGGCCACATAATCAGCATTGTTGAGGCCTGGACGGACCCTGCACCAGATGAGGAACTCACTGTTAGCTGGGATGGTGATCGGACGAGCATCTCTAGTGCGGACACGGCAGATTTCTCCTCGAGGATTGGCAAATTTCCGCTGAGCGGCGAGCACCTTTATGGTCTTCTGAACGGCTTGCCTGTACTGAGGAGACATAGCACAAGACATAGAGGCATTCAAGGCATCCAACACTTCAGTGAATACATGGCGGATAATATTCCTGCCTAATACCACGGTCCCACTATCTCCCTGAGCCTCAGTAACAATGATACCCTGACGCGCTAGCTCCCGCTTCCCTATGCAGACAGTGGGTTCCCAGTAACCTAGTTGCACAATAGGACGACCATTACTAGCAATAAGTTTCAGACGGTATTTCTCAACTGGACCTAGGGTTCTCAGATCCCAATGTTCTTCAAACACATGCCTCGGGATAGTGGTAACCTGGGAACCTGTATCTACCAGAGCCTCCAGGGGGACTCCGTCCACCCAGAGAGTCACATGCGGGCATTGTGAGAGGAACCTTGAGAACCACTGTGCTTCCTGCGGGCCTGGATCTCGACCTCCTGGGTGTTGGCCCTCGGACCCAGGGGTAGCCCGTTTAACTGATAGCACTGAGAGCGGTAGTGTCCATGTCGCCTACAGTGGCGGCAATAGGGGCGCTCAGGGGATCTAAGTCTCGGTGGAGGAGGCCGATCGGGAACTGAATACTCAGGGCAGGGGTCCTGTGGTGGTGGAGGTGTTGGATAGGCCCCTTGTAGCCCCCTTAGGGCTTGGCAGAGAGAGTCAACCACTTGCGTAAGGAGAGCAGGGATCGCTGGTGAATTAGCCGGGATAGACTGTTGGGCAGCTTGTATAGCGGAAACTGGTGGAACCATAGTGGGCACTGGAGGTGGGGGTATAGGTCCCACCGGATCCGGGCAATCCGAATCTGGAGTACAGCCGGCACAGGGATTGTCAATGCCAACCACCCTCAAAGCCAGAGTCTTGAAGTCCAGGAAAGGCATTGTAGGGTTTTGGGCAGCTAGCATACGCAGTTGGCTCTGGATGAGTCTAGAGTCCACCCCCTCTATGAAGCGGTCAGTGATCATACTCTCCACAGCTGAGGGGTCTATGGTATCAACCTGTCTCAGGGCCCGGTAGGCAGATTGGAGTGCTAGTGCATAGTCTCTGAGGGTCTCACCTGGCCTTTGTCGTCGGTCATAAAACTTAAGGCGGACCTCCGTGGGTGACTGTACCTCAAATTCTTTACTCAGCCGGGTCAGGATCTGTTGTACATTAGCTTTCTCTGTAGCTGGCCATGACCGCACATCCTCGGCAGCGGGACCCTCAAGTTGTCCTAGCAGCAACTGCACCTGCTGAGTGGGAGAGAGTGAGACAAGTTCAAGGGTGCGGGAAATTTTTTCCTTGAAATCAGCCAACGTGTGGGGTTCTCCTTTATAACTGGGAAGATTGTTGGGCCCAATGAAGAATGGGACCGCTGCGGTAGCCATAGCAACGGGAGCCGCGGGAAGCCTTCTTCGGGCCGTCGGCGAACTGTCGGACCCGTCAGAGTCACTGTGATGGCCGGTGGACATGACGAGGGGTTCTGGTGTAAGGCGCCTGGAAGAAAGTAGGAGCGAGGAGAGCTTGCGGGAACAGCAGGCACCGATAGGCAGGGCGTCCGGGACCGGAGAGGAATAGGGCGGAAGTCAGCATCAACACTTCCGGCGGTCCGGGCACAATCTCCTTCCCTCCTGCCACAGAGGCTTGGATACTGCAGGGCCGGGGCGGAGCGCGCGCGCGCGCGAAGACAGTGCGTCACCGGCTGACTTGACCCCTTAGCAGGCCGCAGCGCGGCAATAGCAAAGCCTCTGGGGGAATTAGCAGTACAATTCTGGGGGCACTGACAGTTGGCACAACACAGTCTTTATCCTGTTCGTGACGCCAAAAATGCGATGCCCTGGCCCCTGGGGGCCACTTCCGCAGTGCTGGTGTTATGAGCGGGCAATGACCGGGGCAGCTGCAGGGGTTATACTTGTCACGGTATAGGCCTGAGGGCGGCACAGCTGTAGGGCCGGTCTGTGGAATCTGCGGGTGATGATGGCCATGCGATTCCTCGCTGCACCTAGTCAGGGCACCAGTTAGTGGACACCAATGCCAGGGTTCAGTAACAGCGGTTTTATTTTAGATGAGGTAACTAGTAGCAACAGTTCTGTCCGGATGCAACCGGGTATATAGCAGGCTCTGACAAATAAGGCAGGAGTAGTGCTGCATAGGCTGTGAGAATACGTGCCGGATGATGGGAGTAGGAGTATGAGAGAAATAGCGTTGCTGGGTGGATTAGCTTGAGAATAATACTTGCTGTGAATCCTTGTAGCGATGAGGAGAGATAACGGAATGACACCCAGATGAGAGAGAAGACTCCGGTCACTTGAGCAGGCAGATACAGCCGAAGACTGGTATATAGCAGCAGACTTAGTCACTCTTCTGAGGCAGGAGAGGGACGACACACATCCTCCTTGCTTGGAAGCAGGGGGAAGACTAACTTGTCAGCAGGAAGTGGGAGGTCACATGGTTGCTCCTGGCCAGAGCTAGTCGGCCATTGGAGGAACCATGGTTACAGGTCACGTGATCAACAGCCTTGCATACCACTGTACACTGTAATAATACACAGGAATACATGAGAACACACATAAGAATGCACATTACTAGAGAATACTAGGGGAAAACCAGCAGCAGTTGCAGTGCAAACACTTACCAGAACAGGCATTGACACAGCAATAGAAATGGCCATAATAGGAGTAGTAGTCTGCATGTTCTGGGACACTGCAGGAGATACCAGACACACACAGCAGTACAGGACAGGTAGTATCACACTATACTGTAGAGAGGAGATACAAGACACACAGCAGTACAGGACATGTAGTATCACACTATACTGTAGGGAGGAGACACTAGACACACACAGCAGTACAGGACAGGTAGTATCACACTATACTGTAGAGAGGAGATACCAGACACACAGCAGTACAGGACAGGTAGTATCACACTATACTATAGAGGAGATACTGGACACAGCAGTACAGGACATGTAGTATCACACTATACTGTAGAGAGGAGATACAAGACACACAGCAGTACAGGACATGTAGTATCACGCTATATTGTAGGGAGGAGATACTAGACACACACAGCAGTACAGGACATGTAGTATCACACTATACTGTAGGGAGAAGATACCAGACACACACAGCAGTACAGGACATGTAGTATCACACTATACTGTAGAGATGAGATACTAGACACACACAGCAGTACAGGGCATGTAGTATCACACTATACTGTAGAGAGGAGATACAAGACAAACACAGCAGTACAGGACATGTAGTATCACACTATACTGTAGAGGAGATACCAGACACACACAGCAGTACAGGACATGTAGTATCACACTATACTGTACAGGAGATACCAGACACACAGCAGTACAGGACATGTAGTATCACACTATACTGTACAGGATATACTAGACACACAGCAGTACACGACATGTAGTATCACACTATACTGTAGAGAGGAGATACTAGACACACACAGCAGTACAGGACATGTAGAATCACACAATACTGTAGGGAGGAGACACTAGACACACACACAGCAGTACAGGACATGTAGTATCACACTATACTGTAGAGATGAGATACTAGACACACACAGCAGTACAGGACATGTAGTATCACACTATACTGTAGAGAGGAGATACTAGACATAGCAGTACAGGACATGTAGTCAGGGGCGGTATTGGCATTTCTGGGGCCCCAAGCGAAGTTATGTCTGGGGCCCCCCCTCGACACACGTTCCAAAACAATAGACCGCTGTATGTTGCCCCCAGTAGTATATACCCCTTGTGCACTACCGCCAGTAATATATACTTCTTGTGTGCTGCCCCCAATAGTATATACCCCTTGTGTCCTGCCCCCAGTAGTATATAGACCCATGTGTGTTCCCCCAGTTATATATAGCCCCCCCCCCCCCGTGTGCTCCCCCAGAAGTATCAAGACCTCCTGTGTGCTGCCCCAGTTGTATGTAGACCCCCTGTGTGCTGCCCCCAGTTTTATATACCCCCTGTGTGCTCCCCCACTAATATATACCCCCTGTGTGCTCCCCCACTTGGATATAGACCTCCTGTGTGCTCCCCTACTTGGATATAGACCCCTGTGTGCTCCTCCAGTAGTATATAAACCCCCTGTGTGGTTTCCCCAGTAGTATATAGACGCCCTGTGTGCCCCACCAGTATTATATAGACCCCTTGTGTGCTCCCCCAGTTATATATAGACCACCTGTGTGCCTCACAAGTAGTAAATAGACCCCTGTATGTTCCCCCAGTAGTATATAGACCCCCTGTGTGCCCCACCAGTAGTATATAGACCCCTGTGTGCTCCCCTGTTATATAGCCCCCCTGTGTGCTCCCCCCATTTATATAGACCCCCGATGTGTGCTCCCCCAGTTAAACAGACCCCTGTGGGCTCCCCCTTCCATATAGTATATAACACAATAAAACAAGCACTTATACTCACCTGGGTCCGGGCGTCTCCTTTTCACTATTCACAAGAGGCCGCACTCCCCTTGTCCGGGCGCCGATGCTCCAGTGATGTCACTGGAGCGCCGGCACCACAAGGACAACGCTGCCACTTGTGACCGCAGGGAAAACCCTTCCTGCGGCCACAATAGTGACTGACAGGAATGGAGCCAATGTCTCCCGCCCTGTCAGTGCTGCTGCATGTAACTATGAGCGCTCATTACAAGTGCTCATAGTTACAGTTCAGATGGCAGCAGCGAGCGGGGCAGCGGCCCTGTCCAGTGTCTTGAGCACAAGAGCGGGGAGTGGGGGCCCCCCTGGATGTTGGGGGCCCCAAGCAATCGCTTGGGGTGCTTGGTGCCAAAGACCGCCACTGCATGTAGTGTCACACTATACTGTAGAGAGGGGATACCAGACACACACAGCAGTACAGGACATGTAGTATCACACTATACTGTAGAGAGGGGATACCAGACACACGCAGCAGTACAGGACATGTAGTATCACACTATACTGTAGAGTTCCTATGTGAACATGTTTATTCCTAACAGCAGCCAAACTGTAAAGATACATGTAAGCGGAGTTCCCTAGATCCATAACCCATAGTAACCAAGCTATATAATTCTACAAAATTCTTCAGGTTATTCGCTATTTGCAGCACCCTTAAGGGAAAGTGGCCAAGTATTTACCTCACATATCTACCTCGCGCTCTGTGAGACTGGATGATGATTGGATTTTTTGAACTGATCAGTAAAATTACAGATGTTTCACAGAATCTTTGTGTTAGAAATCGTTTGTGTCACTGAAACAGCTGATTGAAAAGGAGTGTATGGTACACGGGGGTGACTATGCTATCACTGCCCCCCGCCACATGTCATACACTGCACATTACTGCACCCAACTAGCTGTGTACTATGCCATCTGCTGCAAGCCCTCCTGGTCACAACCCTCCTCCCCATACATGCTGCCAGCTGGTTGACAATGTTTTTAGTCTGCGCCCTCTACTGTCTATCAATGGAGGGGCCAGCTTTGCGCAGGCCAGATCGGTGCTTGGAGGAGCGGTAGCCACGCCCCCACTGCTCCTAATGGCTTATTAGGCACAACTAACAACACCGGAACAATGCTAAGGATGAAGGTAAGAGTCATGCCCTCATCCTCAGTGCCCCGTGCCCACTCAGGGGCCATCAACCATTAGGTTTGTCTAACCTGCTGAATGTTCCACTTTAAGAAGTAGCAGCAACAGGTTTGACACCACATATAGTAAAGAAAAATGGCATTGAATTTTTTTTTTTTATTGAATTGAATGCGCAGGTAATCAGGCAATGGGCTGAGACTCTGCTGACTACCTGCCAGCCTAAAGGAGTCACGTAGAGTGGTTGAGAAGCAGCAACAGGTTTTACACTCCGTACAGTGAAAATGAATGATCTTTTACAAAGCGCCCAAAAATTACCTCATTTCAGTGAGAAGCAAGAGGATTTAGCGGCCATTGCAGTGAAGAAAAAACAAAGTAAAATCCTTAAAAACATTTTCTGTCAGGAGAATTTAATATACAGGACAAAGTTTGTTGTTGTTTTTTTAAAGGCCCAGGAGCAGCAGCATGAATGGTGGACTGGTGGTGGAGGTAGGTATGATATGTTATTAGGACAGAGACAGTTAACACCAGGTGGGGTGGCACTGGTGATGGCGGATGGTGGCAGTAGTGGGTGGTAGATGTTGGCACTGGTGATGGCGGATGGTGGCAGTAGTGGGTGGTAAATGTTGGCACTGATGGTGGCAGTAGTGGGAGGTAGATGTTGGCACTGGTGATGGCGGATGGTGGCAGTAGTGGGAGGTAGATGTTGGCACTGGTGATGGCGGATGGTGGCAGTAGTGGGTGGTAAATCTTGGCACTGGTGATGGCGGATGGTGGCAGTAGTGGGTGGTAGATGTTGGCACTGGTGATGGCGGTTGGTGGCAGTAGTGGGTGGTAAATGTTGGCACTGGTGATGGCGGATGGTGGCAGTAGTGGGTGGTAGATGTTGGCACTGGGGATGGCGGATGGTGGCAGTAGTGGGTGGTAGATGTTGGCACTGGTGATGGTGGATGGTGGCAGTAGTGGGTGGTAGATGTTGGCACTGGTGATGGCGGTTGGTGGCAGTAGTGTGTGGTAAATGTTGGCACTGATGGTGGCAGTAGTGGGAGGTAGATGTTGGCACTGGTGATGGCGGATGGTGGCAGTAGTGGGAGGTAGATGTTGGCACTGGTTATGGCGGATGGTGGCAGTAGTGGGTGGTAAATGTTGGCACTGGTGATGGCGGATGGTGGCAGTAGTGGGTGGTAGATGTTGGCACTGGTGATGGCGGTTGGTGGCAGTAGTGGGTGGTAAATGTTGGCACTGGTGATGGCGGATGGTGGCAGTAGTGGGTGGTAGATGTTGGCACTGGTGATGGCGGATGGCGGCAGTAGTGGGAGGTAAATGTTGGCACTGGTGATGGCAGATGGTGGCAGTAGTGGGTGGTAGATGTTGGCACTGGTGATGGCGGATGGTGGCAGTAGTGGGTGGTAGATGTTGGCACTGGTGATGGCGGATGGTGGCAGTAGTGGGTGGTAGATGTTGGCGCTGGTGATGGCGGATGGTGGTAGTAGTGGAAGGTAGATGTTGGCGCTGGTGATGGGGGATGGTGGCAGTTGTGGGTAGTAGATGTTGGCGCTGGTGATGGCGGATGGTGGCAGTAGTGGGTGGTAGATGTCGGCACTGGTGATGGCGGATGGTTGCAGTAGTGGGTTGTAGATGCTGGTGATGGCGGATGGTGGCAGTAGTGGGTGGTAGATGTTGGCGCTGGTGATGGCGGATGGTGGTATTACCACCAGTCGATGAGGCCTGGCTGCAGGACAGCACTGACCATGCACCACCAGTCGATGAGGCCTGGCTGCAGGACAGCACTGACCATGCACCACCAGTCGATGAGGCCTGGCTGCAGGACAGCACTGACCATGCACCACCAGTCGATGAGGCCTGGCTGCAGGACAGCACTGACCATGCACCACCAGTCGATGAGGCCTGGCTGCAGGACAGCACTGACCATGCACCACCAGTCGATGAAGCCTGGCTGCAGGACAGCACTGACCATGCACCGCCAGTGGATGAAGCCTGGCTGCAGGACAGCACTGACCATGCACCACCAGTCGATGAGGCCTGGCTGCAGGACAGCACTGACCATGCACCACCAGTGGATGAGGCCTGGCTGCAGGACAGCACTAAACATGCACCGCCGGTTAATGAGGTCTGAATCAACTCAAAAATAGAGAATATAGGGTATGGAAGATCAAGCGCACCTGATTATGCATAAAATAGCTTTATTAATACCGGTTACATGATTGAAAACATTTAAAACCAATCAGCAACAACCTACAATACAGGTGGTGCCTCCCTGCTACAGATTGTCCTGTATCCACAAGCAGAGGGGGACTATGGACAGGAAGACATTGCTTGGATAGCAAGTGGAAAAATACAATAAATAGTAATAATAATAGATACATAATAGTACATGATAGATACCACTTACAATACCCCGTCCCTATGTAGCAGCTGAGTAGACAACACCCCACACGTATCACCACTGCCTTGTGGCTTCGTCAGGGGTGGAGAAGTTAGGGGAAATATAGAAACAATTTAGGCTCCGCACATTTCTAGCAACTTCCTTCCCTTTCTCCCTTCTAAGCTCCATAGTAACTGCGCTGTGTGAGATGCCCCCTGTATGTAGGATCCCCTGCTGTGCCCCCTGTATGTAGGATTCCCTGCTGTGCCCCCTGTATGTAGGATTCCCTGCTGTGCCCCCATGAGCTAATAATGCCCCCAGAGGTGCCCCCATGAGCTAATAATGCCCCCAGAGGTGCCCCCCATGAACTAATAATGCCCCCAGAGGTGCCCCCGTGAACTAATAATGCCCCCAGAGGTGCCCCCGTGAACTAATAATGCCCCCAGAGGTGCCCCCGTGAACTAATAATGCACCCAGAGGTGCCCCCGTGAACTAATAATGCCCCCAGAGGTGCCCCCATATACTAATAATGCCCCCAGAGGTGCCCCCAATGAACTAATAATGCCCCCAGAGGTGCCCCCGTGAACTAATAATGCCCCCAGAGGTGCCCCCATATACTAATAATGCCCCCAGAGGTGCCCCCCATGAACTAATAATGCCCCCAGAGGTGCCCCGTGAACTAATAATGCCCCCAGAGATGCCCCCATATACTAATAATGCCCCCAGAGGTGCCCCCATGAGCTAATAATGCCCCAAGAGGTGCCCCCATATACTAATAATGTCCCCAGAGGTGCCCCCATACACTAATAATGCCCCCAGAGGTGGCCCCCATAAGCTAATAATGCCCCCAGAGGTGCCCCCCATGAACTAATAATGCCCCCAGAGGTGCCCCCGTGAACTAATAATGCCCCCAGAGGTGGCCCCCATATACTAATAATGCCCCCAGAGGTGCCGCCCATATACTAATAAAGCCCCCAGAGGTGCCCCCCATATACTAATAAAGCCCCCAGAGGTGCCCCCATATACTAATAATGCCCCCAGAGGTGGCCCCCATGAGCTAATAATGCCCCCAGAGGTGGCCCCCATGAGCTAATAATGCCCCCAGAGGTGCCCACATGAACTAATAATGCCCCCAGAGGTGCCCCCGTAAACTAATAATGCCCCCAATGGTGCCCCCATATACTAATAATGTCCCCAGAGGTGCCCCCCATGAACTAATAATGCCCCCAGAGGTGCCCCCGTGAACTAATAATGCCCCCAGAGGTGCCCCCGTGAACTAATAATGCACCCAGAGGTGCCCCCGTGAACTAATAATGCCCCCAGAGGTGCTCCCATATACTAATAATGCCCCCAGAGGTGCCCCCCATGAACTAATAATGCCCCCAGAGGTGCCCCCCGTGAGGTGCCCCCATATACTAATCACGAGATGCCCCCGTGAGGTGCCCCCATATACTAATAATGCCCCCAGAGGTGCCCCCCATGAACTAATAATGCCCCCAGAGGTGCCCCCATATACTAATAATGCCCCCAGAGGTGCCCCCATGAGCTAATAATGCCCCCAGAGGTGCCCCCATATACTAATAATGTCCCCAGAGGTGTCCCCATGAGCTAATAATGCCCCCAGAGGTGGCCCCCATGAGCTAATAATGCCCCCAGAGGTGCCCCCCATGAACTAATAATGCCCCCAGAGGTGCCCCTGTGAACTAATAATGCCCCCAGAGGTGCCCCCATATACTAATAATGCCCCCAGAGGTGGCCCCCATGAGCTAATAATGCCCCCAGAGGTGCCCACATGAACTAATAATGCCCCCAGAGGTGCCCCCATATACTAATAATGCCCCCAGAGGTGGCCCCCATGAAATAATAATGCCCCCAAAGGTGCCCCCATGAGCTAATAATGCCCTCAGAGGTTCCCTCATGAACTAATAATGCCCACCGAGGTGCCCCCATATACTAATAATGCCTCCAGAGGTGCCCCCATATACTAATAATGCCCCCAGAGGTGCCCCCATATACTAATAATGCCCCCAGAGGTGCCCCCATACACTAATAATGCCCCCAGAGGTGCCCCTAAAAAAAAAAAAACATCCTACTCACCTAATCCGCGCTGTGGCTGCAGGCAGAAGCTCTCCTCCTCCTCTTCTGGCTCCATCTTGCGAGCCGCGGGGACGGGACGTCCGGCAGGCGTGATGACGTCACATCATCACGCCTGCCGGAGAGATCACGTCCTGGCCTCCCATAGGCTGCCGGCATGAAGTGCCGGCAGCCTATGGAAGTGAATATAGGAGCAGGACGCTGACACTTCCTGCTCCTATATTCTGTTTATTTTAATGTTCCTCACAGTGCAGGCGGAACATGAAAGGGATCCGTGCATCCCGAGAAGCTGCGCGGCCGCAGCTTCTCGGGTGCTTAATGAGACAGCGCACATTTCCCACCGGGATCCCGCGGCACCCCTGGCGGGTTCTCCCGGTACACCAGTGTGCCGCAGCACCCCGGTTAGGAAACGCTGCTCTATACGGATCAGTCACAGAGACACTGTAATGTATAACAGAGGAGCTCCTCTCACCCATTCACAACAAGAGCGCCCTTACACCACAAAGACATCACTATTTAAGAGCAAATCATTGTAACATACAGACATGGAGAGAAAGGAGCAGCTGCACCTCACACCTATGGCTGACACTAATGCTGCACCTCACACCTATGGCTGACACTAATGCTGCACCTCACACCTATGGCTGATACTAATGCTGCACCTCACACCTATGGCTGACAGTAATGGCGCACCTCACACCTATGGCTGACACTAATGCTGCACCTCACACCTATGGCTGACACTAATGCCGCTCCTCACACCTATGGCTGACACTAATGCTGCACCTCACACCTATGTCTGACAGTAATGGCGCACCTCACACCTATGGCTGACACTAATGCCGCACCTCACACCTATGGCTGACACTAATACCTCACCTCACACCTATGGCTGACACTAATGCTGCACCTCACACCTATGGCTGACACTAATGCCGCACCTCACACCTATGGCTGACACTAATGCCGCTCCTCACACCTATGGCTGACACTAATGCTGCACCTCACACCTATGGCTGACACTAATGCCGCACCTCACACCTATGGCTGACACTAATGCCGCACCTCACACCTATGGCTGACACTAATGCCGCTCCTCACACCTATGGCTGACACTAATACCTCACCTCACACCTATGGCTGACACTAATGCTGCACCTCACACCTATGGCTGACACTAATGCCCCACCTCACACCTATGGCTGACACTAATGCTGCACCTCACACCTATGGCTGACATCAATGCCGCACCTCACACCTATGGCTGACACTAATGCTGCACCTGCTCACACCTATGGCCGACACTAATGCCGCACCTCACACCTATGGCTGACACTAATGCTGCACCTCACACCTATGGCTGACACTAATGCTGCACCTCACACCTATGGCTGACACTAATGCTGTACCTCACACCTATGGCTGACACTAATGCTGTACCTCACACCTATGGCTGACACTAATGCCGCACCTCACACCTATGGCTGACACTAATGCCGCTCCTCACACCTATGGCTGACACTAATGCCGCTCCTCACACCTATGGCTGACACTAATGCTGCACCTCACACCTATGGCTGACACTAATGCCGCACCTCACACCTATGGCTGACACTAATGCCGCACCTCACACCTATGGCTGACACTAATGACGCTCCTCACACCTATGGCTGACACTAATACCTCACCTCACACCTATGGCTGACACTAATGCTGCACCTCACACCTATGGCTGACACTAATGCCCCACCTCACACCTATGGCTGACACTAATGCTGCACCTCACACCTATGGCTGACACTAATGCTGCACCTCACACCTATGGCTGACACTAATGCTGCACCTCACACCTATGGCTGATACTAATGCTGCACCTCACACCTATGGCTGACACTAATGCTGCACCTCACACCTATGGCTGACAGTAATGGCGCACCTCACACCTATGGCTGACACTAATGCTGCACCTCACACCTATGGCTGACACTAATGCCGCTCCTCACACCTATGGCTGACACTAATGCTGCACCTCACACCTATGTCTGACAGTAATGGCGCACCTCACACCTATGGCTGACACTAATGCCGCACCTCACACCTATGGCTGACACTAATACCTCACCTCACACCTATGGCTGACACTAATGCTGCACCTCACACCTATGGCTGACACTAATGCCGCACCTCACACCTATGGCTGACACTAATGCCGCTCCTCACACCTATGGCTGACACTAATGCTGCACCTCACACCTATGGCTGACACTAATGCCACACCTCACACCTATGGCTGACACTAATGCCGCACCTCACACCTATGGCTGACACTAATGCCGCTCCTCACACCTATGGCTGACACTAATACCTCACCTCACACCTATGGCTGACACTAATGCTGCACCTCACACCTATGGCTGACACTAATGCCCCACCTCACACCTATGGCTGACACTAATGCTGCACCTCACACCTATGGCTGACATCAATGCCGCACCTCACACCTATGGCTGACACTAATGCTGCACCTCACACCTATGGCTGACACTAATGCTGCACCTCACACCTATGGCTGACACTAATGCTGCACCTCACACCTATGGCTGACACTAATGCTGTACCTCACACCTATGGCTGACACTAATGCTGTACCTCACACCTATGGCTGACACTAATGCCGCACCTCACACCTATGGCTGACACTAATGCCGCTCCTCACACCTATGGCTGACACTAATGCTGCACCTCACACCTATGTCTGACAGTAATGCTGCACCTCACACCTATGGCTGACACTAATGCCGCACCTCACACCTATGGCTGACACTAATGCCGCACCTCACACCTATGGCTGACACTAATGCTGCACCTCACACCTATGGCTGATACTAATGCTGCACCTCACACCTATGGCTGACACTAATGCTGCACCTCACACCTATGGCTGACAGTAATGGCGCACCTCACACCTATGGCTGACACTAATGCTGCACCTCACACCTATGGCTGACACTAATGCCGCTCCTCACACCTATGGCTGACACTAATGCTGCACCTCACACCTATGTCTGACAGTAATGGCGCACCTCACACCTATGGCTGACACTAATGCCGCACCTCACACCTATGGCTGACACTAATACCTCACCTCACACCTATGGCGGACACTAATGCTGCACCACACACCTATGGCTGACACTAATGCCGCACCTCACACCTATGGCTGACACTAATGCCGCTCCTCACACCTATGGCTGACACTAATGCTGCACCTCACACCTATGGCTGACACTAATGCTGCACCTCACACCTATGGCTGATACTAATGCTGCACCTCACACCTATGGCTGACACTAATGCTGCACCTCACACCTATGGCTGACAGTAATGGCGCACCTCACACCTATGGCTGACACTAATGCTGCACCTCACACCTATGGCTGACACTAATGCCGCTCCTCACACCTATGGCTGACACTAATGCTGCACCTCACACCTATGTCTGACAGTAATGGCGCACCTCACACCTATGGCTGACACTAATGCCGCACCTCACACCTATGGCTGACACTAATACCTCACCTCACACCTATGGCTGACACTAATGCTGCACCTCACACCTATGGCTGACACTAATGCCGCACCTCACACCTATGGCTGACACTAATGCCGCTCCTCACACCTATGGCTGACACTAATGCTGCACCTCACACCTATGGCTGACACTAATGCCGCACCTCACACCTATGGCTGACACTAATGCCGCACCTCACACCTATGGCTGACACTAATGCCGCTCCTCACACCTATGGCTGACACTAATACCTCACCTCACACCTATGGCTGACACTAATGCTGCACCTCACACCTATGGCTGACACTAATGCCCCACCTCACACCTATGGCTGACACTAATGCTGCACCTCACACCTATGGCTGACATCAATGCCGCACCTCACACCTATGGCTGACACTAATGCTGCACCTCACACCTATGGCTGACACTAATGCCGCTCCTCACACCTATGGCTGATACTAATGCTGCACCTCACACCTATGGCTGACACTAATGCCGCTCCTCACACCTATGGTTGATACTAATGCTGCACCTCACACCTATGGCTGACACTAATGCTGCACCTCACACCTATGGCTGACACTAATGCTGCACCTCACACCTATGGCTGACACTAATGCCGCTCCTCACACCTATGGCTGATACTAATGCTGCACCTCACACCTATGGCTGACACTAATGCTGCACCTCACACCTATGGCTGACACTAATGCTGCACCTCACACCTATGGCTGACACTAATGCTGCACCTCACACCTATGGCTGACACTAATGCTGTACCTCACACATATGGCTGACACTAATGCTGCACCTCACACATATGGCTGACACTAATGCTGCACCTCACACATATGGCTGACACTAATGCTGCACCTCACACCTATGGCTGACACTAATGCTGCACCTCACACCTATGGCTGACACTAAAGCTGCACCTCACACCTATGGCTGACACTAATGCTGCACCTCACACCTATGGCTGACACTAATGCTGCACCTCACACCTATGGCTGACACTAATGCTGCACCTCACACCTATGGCTGACACTAATGCTGCACCTCACACCTATGGCTGACACTAATGCTGCACCTCACACCTATGGCTGACACTAATGCTGCACCTCACACCTATGGCTGACACTAATACCGCACCTCACACCTATGGCTGACACTAATGCTGCACCTCACACATATGGCTGACACTAATGCTGCACCTCACACCTATGGCTGACACTAATGCTGCACCTCACATTTATGGCTGACACTAATACCGCACCTCACACCTATGGCTGACACTAATGCCGCACCTCACACCTATGGCTGACACTAATGCTGCACCTCACATTTATGGCTGACACTAATGCTGTACCTCACACCTATGGCTGACACTAATGCTGCACATCACACCTATGGCTGACACTAATGCCGCACCTCACACCTATGGCTGACACTAATGCCGAACCTCACACCTATGGTTGACACTAATGCTGCAAATGACATTTATGGCTGACACTAATGCACTCGCACCTCACACCTATGGCTGACACTAATGCTGCACCTCACACCTATGGCTGACACTAATGCTGCACCTCACACCTATGGCTGACACTAATGCCGCACCTCACACCTATGGCTGACACTAATGCTGCACCTCACACCTATGGCTGACACTAATGCCTCACACCTATGGCTGACACTAATGCTGCACCTCACACCTATGGCTGACACTAATGCCTCACATCACACCTATGGCTGACACTAATGCCTCACATCACACCTATGGCTGACACTAATGCCTCACACCTATGGCTGACACTAATGCCGCACCTCACACCTATGGCTGACACTAATGCACTCGCACCTCACACCTATGGCTGACACTAATGCTGTACCTCACACCTATAGCTGACACTAATGCTGCACCTCACACCTATGGCTGACACTAATGCCGCACCTCACACCTATGGCTGATACTAATGCCGCACCTCACACCTATGGCTGACACTAATGCCGCTCCTCACACCTATGGCTGACACTAATGCCGCACCTCACACCTATGGCTGACACTAATGCCGCACCTCACACCTATGGCTGATACTAATGCCGCACCTCACACCTATGGCTGACATTAATGCCGCTCCTCACACCTATGGCTGACACTAATGCTGCACCTCACACCTATGGCTGACACTAATGCTGCACCTCACACCTATGGCTGACATCAATGCCGCACCTCACACCTATGGCTGACACTAATGCTGCACCTCACACCTATGGCTGACACTAATGCTTCACCTCACACCTATGGCTGACACTAATACCGCACCTCACACCTATGGCTGACACTAATGCCGCTCCTCACACCTATGGCTGATACTAATGCTGCACCTCACACCTATGGCTGACACTAATGCTGCACCTCACACCTATGGCTGACACTAATGCTGCACCTCACACCTATGGCTGACACTAATGCTGCACCTCACACCTATGGCTGACACTAATGCTGTACCTCACACCTATGGCTGACACTAATGCTGCACCTCTCACATATGGCTGACACTAATGCTGCACCTCACACCTATGGCTGACACTAATACCGCACCTCACACCTATGGCTGACACTAATGCTGCACCTCACACATATGGCTGACACTAATGCTGCACCTCACACCTATAGCTGACACTAATGCTGCACCTCACATTTATGGCTGACACTAATGCTGCACCTCACACCTATGGCTGACACTAATGCCGCACCTCACACCTATGGCTGACACTAATGCTGCACCTCACACCTATGGCTGACAATAATGCCCCACCTCACACCTATGGCTGACACTAATGCTGCACCTCACACCTATGGCTGACATCAATGCCGCACCTCACACCTATGGCTGACACTAATGCCGCACCTCACACCTATGGCTGACACTAATGCTGCACCTCACACCTATGGCTGACACTAATGCTGCACCTCACACCTATGGCTGACACTAATGCTGCACCTCACACCTATGGCTGAAACTAATGCTGCACCTCACACCTAAGGCTGACACTAATGCTGTACCTCACACCTATGGCTGACACTAATGCTGTACCTTACACCTATGGCTGACACTAATGCCGCACCTCACACCTATGGCTGACACTAATGCCGCTCCTCACACCTATGGCTGACACTAATGCTGCACCTCACACCTATGTCTGACAGTAATGCTGCACCTCACACCTATGGCTGACACTAATGCCGCACCTCACACCTATGGCTGACACTAATACCTCACCTCACACCTATGGCTGACACTAATGCTGCACCTCACACCTATGGCTGACACTAATGCCGCACCTCACACCTATGGCTGACACTAATGCTGCACCTCACACCTATGGCTGACACTAATGCTGCACCTCACACCTATGGCTGACACTAATGCTGCACCTCACACCTATGGCTGACATCAATGCCGCACCTCACACCTATGGCTGACACTAATGCTGCACCTCAAACCTATGGCTGACACTAATGCTGCACCTCACACCTATGGCTGACACTAATGCTGCACCTCACACCTATGGCTGACACTAATGCTGTACCTCACACCTATGGCTGACACTAATGCTGCACCTCACACATATGGCTGACACTAATGCTGCACCTCACACCTATGGCTGACACTAATGCTGCACCTCACACCTATGGCTGACACTAATGCTGCACCTCACACCTATGGCTGACACTAATGCCGCACCTCACACCTATGGCTGACACTAATGCCTCACACCTATGGCTGACACTAATGCTGCACCTCACACCTATGGCTGACACTAATGCCGCACCCCACACCTATGGCTGACACTAATGCTGCACCTCACACCCATGGCTGACACTAATGCTGCACCTCACACCTGTGGCTGACACTAATGCTGTACCTCACACCTATGGCTGACACTAATGCTGCTCCTCACACCTATGGCTGACACTAATGCTGCTCCTCACACCTATGGCTGACACTAATGCCGCACCTCACATTTATGGCTGACACTAATGCTGTACCTCACACCTATGGCTGACACTAATGCTGCACCTCACACCTATGGCTGACATCAATGCCGCACCTCACACCTATGGCTGACACTAATGCCGCTCCTCACACCTATGGCTGACACTAATGCTGCACCTCACACCTATGGCTGATACTAATGCTGCACCTCACACCTATGGCTGACACTAATGCTGCACCTCACACTTATGGCTGACACTAATGCTGCACCTCACACCTATGGCTGACACTAATGCTGCACCTCACACCTATGGCTGACACTAATGCTGTACCTCACACCTATGGCTGACACTAATGCTGCACCTCACACATATGGCTGACACTAATGCTGCACCTCACACCTATGGCTGACACTAATGCTGTACCTCACACCTATGGCTGACACTAATGCTGCACCTCACACCTATGGCTGACATCAATGCCGCACCTCACACCTATGGCTGACACTAATGCTGCACCTCACACCTATGGCTGACACTAATGCTGCACCTCACACCTATGGCTGATACTAATGCTGCACCTCACACCTATGGCTGACACTAATGCTGCACCTCACACCTATGGCTGACACTAATGCTGCACCTCACACCTATGGCTGACACTAATGCTGTACCTCACACCTATGGCTGACACTAATGCTGCACCTCACACATATGGCTGACACTAATGCTGCACCTCACACCTATGGCTGACACTAATGCTGCACCTCACATTTATGGCTGACACTAATGCTGCACCTCACACATATGGCTGACACTAATGCTGCACCTCACACCTATGGCTGACACTAATGCCGCACCTCACACCTATGGCTGACACTAATGCCGCACCTCACACCTATGGCCGACACTAATGCTGCACCTCACACCTATGGCTGACACTAATGCCACACCTCACACCTATGGCTGACACTAATGCTGTACCTCACACCTTTGGCTGATACTAATGCTGCACCTCACACCTATGGCTGATACTAATGCTGCACCTCACATTTATGGCTGACTAGAGATGAGCGAAAGTGCTCGTCCGAGCTTGGTACTCGATGGATTATTAGGGTACTCGATGGTACTCGTTACTCGGACGAACATCTCACGATACTCGAGGAAATCTAATCATCTGTTTCCTGTAAGTTTGGACGCTATTTCTCAGCCAATAAACATGCAGGAGACCTGGTACATCCTGCGATGACGTGGGACCCATACATGTCGATAGCAGCGATTGGTTGGCCAGATCAGATGACCCTGCCATATAAAACTGGGCGGGGGCAGTGCTGGCTTCAGACGCATGCTGTGAGAGATCAGGGACAGAGCTGCTGCTGGTCAGGGAGAGGGTCAGTGTAGGATATAGCGTTCCAGTAGGCCGGGTATATACCAGCAATACAAACACACAGACCTTTTCAGGGCTTAAAAGCTTTTATTAATACTATTACTACAGACTGCTGGCTGGGAGTTGTAGTGCTGCTACCACGATTTAACCAGCACACTGTGGTGACCGGCTGCTGGCAGAAAGGGGACATTAGGTGTTGCATACACACCCCTAAGAAGTGCTCAGTGTACTCCTTTTCGATTTTGGGGCGGGTGGTCCTGGTGTACTACACTGTATTGCTGGGATTTGTAGTGCATCCTGCATAGAACAGAAAGTATGTACAGTTGGCCATACCAGAGAGTAAGGAACTGATGGATGAGGACGAGGTGACTGACCCGAGTTGGGTGGATAAGCCTAGTGAAGACCGTGCTTCTGAGGGGGAGGCAAGTTCACCCGCAGGACAGGTTGGAAGAGGAAGAGGGGTGGGCAGAGGAAGAGGCAGGGGCAGAGCAAGTAGATCAGCAACTGTTTCACAGAGTAAAACTCCCTAGCCAGGCCTAGATGTTCCGAAGTCTGGAGGTTTTTTAAAGAAACTGCGGATGACCGACGGACTGTAGTGTGCAACGTGTGCCACGCCAGGATCAGCAGGGGAGCCACCACTACCAGACTAACCACTACCAGCATGCGCAGGCATATGAGTGCTAAACACCCCACTCAGTGGAACCAAGGCCATTCAGTGACTGCAAGTCGCACCCCTGCTCCTTCCCCTGTGTCAGGTGCTGGCTCTGTCAGTCCCCCCGCCAAGGCCCCAGGCACGAGCGCCTCCCACCCTACACGCACCCCTTCACCTCCACTATGCTCCACACCCTCCAGCAAGATGTCCAAGCGCAGCGTTCAACTGTCCCTGCAGCAACTGTCCCTGCAGCAACTGTCCCTTGCCTCCATGTTGGCTACTGCTGGGCCTTAACTGGCATCCATGTAGACTACTGGTGTGCCTGCCCTTGCCTTGTTGTTGCTGGGCCTTAACTGGCATCCATGTAGACTACTGGAGTGCCTGTCCCTGCCTCGTTGTTCTCTGTGTCCTCACTGCCATGCTCTGACGTCACACTACGTCTGCGGAGGAGAAGGACTTGTTGCCGGGGGCCTGCCGATCGCGCCCACACCAACCAGCCAGCTATTTTATTTTTTTTTACTCTTACTCTACTGTGTCAGGCCTAATTTTTCTGAGGTTCCACGCCTGCCTCATCTAAAGGCCGGTAATGGCCACTTTTTGTTTTTTTATTTTCTAACCTTCAATTAAAATTTTAAAATCAAATCGACTTCAATTTAAGTGCAATTTTGCAGGGCTGTCTGGTCATCTATTGTATCTCCAGGATACACGCCACTGTTCAAAGGAAAAGACAGTGATAATGGTGGATCCTAATTTAGCATCCTTGTGTTGTCCATTTCAAACCATATAATCTGTGGATGTCAACTTGCGGGGGTTCTCTGCCGTCCTTTCATTTTTTAGCTCGGGGCCTCTTAAAAAGACTGTATTGTTATTCTTCGTCCCTACCTCCAAAGAGATGCCTATCACGCACAACTGCATGAGAGTGTGAGGCTAAATCTAGTTTTATTTTAGTTTTTTTGGTCTTGCCGTGGCCTCGCCACCCCCGGTCGAGAGGCATCATGTGTACCCTTGATGGTGACTGACAGCTGGCCTAGCCAGTTAGCTGTCAGCACCCGGGTTCGTGTGTAATTAGCTGTAAGCTTGGTTGCGTGTGACAAGGGGCGGAACCTGGTGGTGGCTCTGCAACTAGGCAGCCTCACACATGTACCATGCCTGGCCCACGTCTTCAACCTAATGTTGCTGCGGTTCCTTAAAACTTACCCCAATGTGGCTGACTTGCTCAAAAAGGAGCACCGCTTGGCCTTAACTGGCATCCATGTTGACTACTGGTGTGCCTGCCCTTGCCTCCATGTTGGCTACTGCTGGGCCTTAACTGGGATCCATGTTGACTACTGCTGGGCCTTAACTGGCATCCATGTTGACTACTGCTGGGCCTTAACTGACATCCATGTTGGCTACTGTTGGGCCTTAACTGGCATCCATGTTGACTACTGCTGGGCCTTAACTGACATCCATGTTGACTACTGCTGGGCCTTAACTGACATCCATGTTGACTACTGCTGGGCCTTAACTGGCATCCATGTTGACTACTGGTGTCCCTACCCTTGCATCCTTGTTGCTGGGCCTTAACTGGCATCCATTTTGACTACTGGTTTTGGACAACACAGATTACTGAGTGTTCACTCTCCTGGACCCTTTGTAGAAACCGAACTTTTCCACTGTCATTTCTGCCGAGGAACGCAGTATGAGAGTGAATCAATATCAACAGGCCCTGGTGCAGAAGCAGAAAATTACTTCCCATCTGACACCACTAGCGCCAGAGGACGTAGTTCTGTGGGCCAAAGAGCGGGGGAGAGGAGCGGTGGAGCAGGCAGCTTATAAAGGGGCAGGGGAACACTCTCCAAGGTCTTTTACAGTTTCATGGCACCCCAGCAAGACTATGTCACCCGTCCCCAGTCTAGACAGAGTAGGGGGGAGGCCTTCAGAAAGATGGTGAGGGAGTACCTTGCTGACCATACCAACGTCCTTCCCGATCACTCTGCTACATACAACTACTGGGTTTGAAAGCTGGATATGTGGCCCCAACTGGCCTTGGAGGTGCTGGGCTGCCCTGCCGCTAGCGTGTTGTCAGAACGAGTCTTCAGTGCAGCTGGTGCCATCATTAATGATAAGCGCACCCGCCTGTCCACTGACAGCGCTGACAGGCTGACGTTTATAAAAATGAACAAAGCCTGGATTTCACCTAAATTCAACTGTCCACCCGGGAAAAGCTGCTGAACATGAAGATTCTTGGTATCTCCTCTCCTCCTCCTCCTCCTGCCAAGTCTTCTTCCGCCATGCAGGGTTTGGCCTAATTATTGGGAGGCTCAATTACTTCCTCACTCCTAATGGTTCTCTGTGTCCTTACTGCCATGTTCTGACGTTACACAACATCTGCGGAGGAGCGGGACTGGTTGCCGGGGGCCCGCCGATCACGCCCCCGCCAACCGGCCTGCTGTTTTATTTTTTTTTTTGCATAGCTGTGGCCGGGGCCTCACCACCCCCGGTCGAGAGGCATCAAGTGTACTCTTGATAGTGAGTGCTGACTGACAACTGGCCTAGCCAGTTAGCTGTCAGCACCCGGGTTCATGTCGACTACATGTCCCAGCCCCTGGACTCACTCCAATTTTTGGGTGGGCTCCCTTGATCCCTCACTCACTTGTAATGGTTCTCTGTGTGCTGAATGCCATGCAGTGTCTGGCCTTGTTTTGGGGAGTCTCACTAGCTTCCTCATTAACTTGTAATGGCTCTCTGTGTGTTCAAGGCCCTGCAGTGTCTGGCCTAGTTTTGGGGAGCCTCACTAGGTGTGCCTGCCCTTGCCTCCTTTTTGCTGGGCCTTAACTGGCATCCATGTTGACTACTGCTGGGCCTGCCCTTGCCTCCTTTTTGCTGGGCCTTAACTGGCATCCATGTTGACTACTGGTGTGCCTGCCCGTGCCTCCTTTTTGCTGGGCCTTAACTGGCATCCATGTTGACTATTGCTGGGCCTTAACTGGCACCCATGTTGACTAGTGCTGGGCCTTTACTGGCATCCATGTTGACTACTGCTGGGCCTTAACTGGCATCCATGTTGACTACTGCTGACTACTGGTGAGCCTGCCCTTGCCTCCATGTTGGCTACTGCTGGGCCTTCACTGGCATCCATGTTGGCTACTGCTGGGCCTTAACTGGCATCCATGTTGAATACTGCTGACTACTGGTGTGCCTGCCCTTGCCTCCATGTTGGCTACTGCTGATCCTGCCTGGCCTCCATGTTAACTACTGTTGCTCCTGCCTGGCCTCCATGTTGGTTTCTGTTGCTCCTGCCTGGCCTCCATGTTGGCTACTGCTGATCCCGGCAGTTCTCTGTGTGCTCAATGCCATGCAGTGTTTGGCCTAATTTTGGGGAGGCTCACTTTCTTCCTCACTCACTTTTAATGGTTCTCTGTGAGCTCACTGCCATGCTAGGTCTGGTATAATTTTTGGAAGGCTGACTGGCTACCGCTTCTACCTTATTCACTCTGTCCTCACCGCTATGCTGTGTAAGGCTGAATTTTTGGGTGGTTCATGATAAGCTACCTCTGTTTTAATGGTTCCCTGTGTTCTCACTGCCATGCTGTGTCAGGCTGAGTTTTTGGGTGGTCCCTATGCCTACCTCTGTTTTAACCAGGCTGTTGCAAGGAATTAGGCATAATGGTGCCATTAGGCAGCCTCAGAGGCATGCATACATGCTGCCCCCGCTGTTTCCTGTCCATTTCTGTTGTGTTTCCATCAATTTCTGAGGTTGACAGGTTTTTACACGACCTTCCCTCTACCGAACTTGAGTCTCCTGCAAAAAAACTCGAGTCTCCCATTGACTTCAATGGGGTTCGTTACCCGAAACGAGCACTCAAGTATCGGGAAATACTCGTCTCGAGTAATGAGCACCTGAGCATTGTAGTACTTGCTCATCACTATGGCTGACACTAATGCTGCATCTCACACCTATGGCTGACATGTTGGTATATAATTTTGCAGTGTCCCAGAACAGGCTCTCTATTAATCATTTTGGTATCTACCTCTTGGTTCTAGCCATTCCTGTTCTGGAAAGCATATTCACTGCAACTGTTTACTGTGTCACCCCTACAACTCTCAGGTTCTATCGCTATATTCAGGTTTCATGTACATTTCCCTGTGCTTATAACTGTATAGTGATTATGCAAAGGCTGGTGATCACGTGACCGTGCCCTGTTACCATGGTACCCCCAATAGCCGTCGAGCTTTGGCCAGGGGTTACCATGTGACTTCCTCTTGCACGTCAGTTCCTGTTCCCTACTCAGAGGGGAAAGGTGTGTGGGGGATCTCTCTCCCTGCTAGGAGAGAGGCCTGTGTGCTTTGCTGCTCCAGTTACTGGCTGTCCGCCTGCTTCAAGTGCCAAGATTATTCTTCATCTGGGTGTCGCTTTCAGTCATCATCTGCTTCATCAATTCAAGTCATCTCCTGCAAGTATTCGTTCTGAGTATATCTCGCCCAGCATCTTCACTCTATTATCACTACTACGCTTATCATCCGGCACGCTTCACCAACAGCCTATTGCAGCATCACTCTCTAACCTGCCTTATACAAGTTTATTACATTCCCGGTTGCATCTGGAAGAGACTGTTGCTATTGGTTACCACCGTCACAATAAACTTGTAACCACTGTTGTTACTGAACCCTGGCATTGGTGTGTTAATCGGTGCAACGACTAAGTGCAACAAAGAATCGCATGCCCCAGCCTCCGCCTGGTCGGGAGCCCGGTTCCCAGCTGTGTTACCCTCGTGCCGACACCGTGATAACCCTGTGCTCAGCAGCTTCCCCGGTTCCTGCCCGTAATTACACCTTAGCAGCGCAGTGGCCCCTTAGGGGCCCGGCTGGGACATCGCAATTTGAACAAACCATATTGCCCCTTGTACCACATGCCGGTCTCCTGGTTCACACGGGTCCCTACAATAACTCCACATTGTGCCGGTCAACGACTGCTAACCCCGCAAGGCGTGCAAAAACAGGGAAGGGAGGCCATGGAATGGCCCTGCAACCCCAATGTCACAGGACCAATCCCCAAGAGCCCCCCCCCAAACCCTTGTTCACACGTGTGTTGCTTGGTGACCTCTTTCTCTGCCGGTGGTGGCTGCTGAGTTGGGGGGGGGGCCTTGTTGTTTGGTCCTGTGACATTGGGGTTGTAGGGCAGTTGTATGGCCTCCCTTCCCTGCTTGCGCTCGCTCTGCAGGGTTAGCGGTCACTGACTGACACGGTGGTGAGTTAGTGTAGAGACCCATGCCGTGGTACATGAGGCAATATGGTATGATCAAATTATATACCAACATCCTGGCGTTGGTTTTTAAATGTAGCCGAGAGGCATTAGTATCAGCCATAGGTGTGAGGTGCGGCATTAGTGTCAGCCATAGGTGTGAGGTGCAGCATTAGTGTCAGCCATAGGTGTGAGGTGCAGCATTAGTGTCAGCCATAGATGTGAGGTGCAGCATTAGTGTCAGCCATAGGTGTGAGGTGCAGCATTAGTGTCAGCCATAGGTGTGAGGTGCAGCATTAGTGTCAGCCATAGGTGTGAGGTGCAGCATTAGTGTCAGCCATAGGTGTGAGGTGCAGCATTAGTGTCAGCCATAGGTGTGAGGTGCGGCATTAGTGTCAGCCATAGGTGTGAGGTGCGGCATTAGTGTCAGCCATAGGTGTGAGGTGCAGCATTAGTGTCAGCCATAGGTGTGAGGTGCAGCATTAGTGTCAGCCATAGGTGTGAGGTGCAGAATTAGTGTCAGCCATAGGTGTGAGGCGCGAGTGCATTAGTGTCAGCCATAGGTGTGAGGTGCAGCATTAGTGTCAGCCATAGGTGTGAGGTGCGGCATTAGTGTCAGCCATAGGTGTGAGGTACAGCATTAGTGTCAGCCATAGGTGTGAGGTGCAGCATTAGTGTCAGCCATAGGTGTGAGGTGCAGCATTAGTGTCAGTCATAGGTGTGAGGTGCGGCATTGATGTCAGCCATAGGTGTGAGGTGCGGCATTAGTGTCAACCATAGGTGTGAGGTGCAGCATTAGTGTCAGCCATAGGTGTGAGGTGCAGCATTAGTGTCAGCCATAGGTGTGAGGTGCAGCATTAGTGTCAGCCATAGGTGTGAGGTGCAGCATTAGTGTCAGCCATAGGTGTGAGGTGCAGCATTAGTGTCAGCCATAGGTGTGAGGTGCAGCATTAGTGTCAGCCATAGGTTTGAGGTGCAGCATTAGTGTCAGCCATAGGTGTGAGGTGCAGCATTAGTGTCAGTCATAGGTGTGAGGTGCAGCATTAGTGTCAGCCATAGGTGTGAGGTGCAGCATTAGTGTCAGCCATAGGTGTGAGGTACAGCATTAGTGTCAGCCATAGGTGTGAGGTGCAGCATTAGTGTCAGCCATAGGTGTGAAGTGCGGCATTGATGTCAGCCATAGGTGTGAGGTGCGGCATTAGTGTTAGCCATAGGTGTGAGGTGCGGCATTAGTGTCAGCCATAGGTGTGAGGTGCAGCATTAGTGTCAGCCATAGGTGTGAGGTGCGGCATTAGTGTCAGCCATAGGTGTGAGGTGCGGCATTAGTGTCAGCCATAGGTGTGAGGTGCGGCATTAGTGTCAGCCATAGGTGTGAGGTGCGGCATTAGTGTCAGCCATAGGTGTGATGTAAGGCATTAGTGTCAGTCATAGGTGTGAGGTGCAGCATTAGTGTCAGCCATAGGTGTGAGGTGCAGCATTAGTGTCAGCCATAGGTGTGAGGTGCAGCATTAGTGTCAGCCATAGGTGTGAGGTGCAACATTAGTGTCAGCCATAGGTGTGAGGTGCGGCATTAGTGTCAGCCATAGGTGTAAGGTACTGCATTAGTGTCAGCCATAGGTGTGAGGTGCGGCATTAGTGTCAGCCATAGGTGTGAGGTACTGCATTAGTGTCAGCCATAGGTGTGAGGTGCGGCATTAGTGTCAGCCATAGGTGTAAGGTACTGCATTAGTGTCAGCCATAGGTGTGAGGTGCGGCATTAGTGTCAGCCATAGGTGTGAGGTACGGCATTAGTGTCAGCCATAGGTGTGAGGTGCGGCATTAGTGTCAGCCATAGGTGTGAGGTGCGGCATTAGTGTCAGCCATAGGTGTGAGGTACGGCATTAGTGTCAGCCATAGGTGTGAGGTGCGGCATTAGTGTCAGCCATAGGTGTGAGGTGCAGCATTAGTGTCAGCCATAGGTGTGAGGTGCAGCATTAGTGTCAGCCATAGGTGTGAGGTACAGCATTAGTGTCAGCCATAGGTGTGAGGTGAGGTATTAGTGTCAGCCATAGGTGTGAGGTGCAGCATTAGTGTCAGCCATAGGTGTGAGGTGCAGCATTAGTGTCAGCCATAGGTGTGAGGTGCAGCATTAGTGTCAGCCATACGTGTGAGGTGCGGCATTAGTGTCAGCCATAGGTGTGAGGTGCAGCATTAGTGTCAGCCATAGGTGTGATGTGCAGCATTAGTGTCAGCCATAGGTGTGAGGTGCAGCATTAGTGTCAGCCATAGGTGTGAGGTACAGCATTAGTGTCAGCCATAGGTGTGAGGTACAGCATTAGTGTCAGCCATAGGTGTGAGGTGCAGCTGCTCCTTTCTCTTCATGTCTGGAAATCATTGTAACACTAGGACAGGGGTGGTGATCCTGCGGCCGTCCAGCTGGTGCAAACTACAACTCCCATCAGGCCTGGACAGCCAAAGCCAATGGTTTCCAAAAGCTGAAGGGCCACAATCTCCCATCTTTGCCTATAGGAACAGGTCAGAGAGTAGCTGCACTTCTACAAACAGAAATAATTGCTGTGTACGGAGAGTTTGCTGCGTGTGTGTCGACCGCCCCCCCCCCCCAGAGACAACGGGTCCGTTACACCTGGGAAATTATACAATATCTACACCTGTCACTCATTTTACTTCATAACAAGTAACACAAGGTATAAAAGGCTGATAGAGATATAGCAGGAGGAGCGAGGACCCAGGAGACGCCGGGTGAGCTGCTGCTGCTGATGATGATGATGATGATGATATCCATATTCAGTGTTAGGATTTATTTGGCATTTTCTCATTTTCTTTTTTCATTTTTTTTTTTTATGAAGATTTATATTATATTGTTATTAACCCTTTAAGGAGGCGTCTGGTTTTGTCCTTCTTTTCTTCCTCACTACTTACTGACAGATGTCAAGGGGCGGATTAACTTTACTATAGGCCTCAGGCTGTTCACCAAGCTTAGGCCCCCCACCCCACAGTAACTATGGCAGCACTTGATTTACTCCTTTTCCTCCATATTGCAGACTGTACAGGACCTGTGATGACATCATAGTCACATGTTAAGGTCCTTCAGTATGTTCTCTGACGTTACTGAATTGTCTCCTGGCTGCAGCTTTGCCCTGATTATGCAAAATTGTTGTACAAAAACAGCAATTTTTTTGCAAATAATTGCAGAACTGTAGCCAGGAGACAATACACCTCTGAAAGTATAAGTCTGTTTTGTGGCCATGGGCCCCCCAGGAGCTCAGGGCCCCGGGCTACCGCCCAAAACGGACCTATTATAATCCGCTACTGCAGATGTCACTTTCAAATAAAAAAAGGAAGGTAAAAATACAGAGAGAATCAATAAAAAAAGCCAAAAATCATGTGGAAAGTGAAACCGCCTGACCCAGGATCTCATTGTACTCATCTCATTCTGTGTATACCAACATTAAGCGGTCAGGCCTCTCTGCGTATACCAGCATTTAGTGGTCAGGCCTCTCTGTGTATACCAGCACTTAGTGGTCAGGCCTCTCTGTGTATACCAGCATTTAGCGGTCAGGCTTCTCTGCGTATACCAACATTTAGCGGTCAGGCTTCTCTGCGTATACCAACATTAAGCGGTCAGGCCTCTCTGCGTATACCAGCACTTAGTGGTCAGGCCTCTCTGTGTATACCAGCATTTAGTGGTCAGGCCTCTCTGCGTATACCAGCACTTAGTGGTCAGGCTTCTCTGCGTATACCAGCACTTAGTGGTCAGGCCTCTCTGTGTATACCAGCATTTAGCGGTCAGGCTTCTCTGCGTATACCAGCATTTAGCGGTCAGGCCTCTCTGCGTCTATCAGCATTTAGCAGTCAGGCCTCTCTGTGTATACCAGCATTTAGCGGTCAGGCCTTTCTGCGTCTATCAGCATTTAGCGGTCAGGTCTCTCTGCGTCTATGAGCATTTAGCGATCAGGCTTCTCTGCGTATACCAACATTTAGTGGTCAGGCCTCTCTGTGTATACCAGCATTTAGTGTTTAGGCCTCTCTGTGTATACCAGCATTTAGCGGTCAGGCCTCTCTGCGTATACCAGCATTTAGCGGTCAGGCCTCTCTGCGTATACCAGCATTTACCGGTCAGGCCTCTCTGTGTCTATCAGCATTTAGCGGTCAGGTCTCTCTGCGTCTATGAGCATTTAGCGATCAGGCCTCTCTGCGTATACCAACATTAAGCAGTCAGGCTTCTCTGCGTATACCAACATTTAGCGGTCAGGCTTCTCTGCGTATACCAGCATTTAGCGGTCAGGCCTCTCTGCGTCTATCAGCATTTAGCAATCAGGCCTCTCTGTATATACCAACATTTAGTGGTCAGGCCTCTCTGCGTATACCAACATATAGCGGTCAGGCCTCTCTGCGTATACCAGCACTTAGTGGTCAGGCCTCTCTGTGTATACCAGCATTTAGTGGTCAGGCCTCTCTGTGTATATCAGCATTTAGCAGTCAGGCCTTTCTGCGTATACCAACATATAGCGGTCAGGCCTCTCTGCGTATACCAGCACTTAGTGGTCAGGCCTCTCTGCGTCTATCAGCATTTAGTGGTCAGGCCTCTCTGTGTATACCAGCATTTAGCGATCAGGCCTCTCTGTGTATACCAGCATTTAGCGATCAGGCCTCCCTGCGTCTATCAGCATTTAGCGGTCAGGCCTCTCTGCGTCTATCAGCATTTAGCGGTCAGGCCTCTCTGCGTCTATCAGCATTTAGCGGTCAGGCCTCTCTGCGTCTATCAGCATTTAGCGGTCAGGCCTCTCTGCATCTATCAGCATTTAGCGGTCAGGCCTCTCTGCAGGTATACAGAAGGATACAGCAAGCCTGATGCAAAACAAAAATCTGGAGCAGCAGCTGGATGCGATACATCCATTGAATCAAAGCCAGACATGTGAAGGGAGAGGACTGTGCAGCACAGTTCTCCTAGGTCTTTGCCCAATTGTTAGGAAATCAGTCAGGGTAACCTAACACTGTTGAGCCTCCTTGATGGCAAACTATGAGATACAGGCAGCTATTAGCAGAAAAGTACATCTAAAAATCCCAAAAATGTAGTAATTCCCCCATAGACTCTGGTGTTAAAGAGTTTTCTTGGTAGATCAATCCACTACTATTATACCACTACTACTACTACTACTACTATTATACCACTACTACTACTACTATTACTACTACTATTATTACTACTACTACTACTATTATACCACTACTACTACTACTACTATTATACCACTACTACTACTACTATTACTACTACTATTATACCACTACTACTACTACTATTACTACTACTATTATTACTACTACTACTACTATTATACCACTACTACTACTACTATTACTACTACTATTATTACTACTACTACTACTACTATTATACCACTACTACTACTACTATTACTACTACTATTATACCACTACTACTACTACTATTACTACTACTATTATTACTACTACTACTACTACTACTACTACTACTACTACTACTACTATTACTTCCACCACCACTACTACTACTACTACTATTACTTCCACCACCACTACTACTACTACTACTATTATTACTACTACTACTACTATTACTACTACTATTATACCACTACTACTACTATTACTACTACTACTACTATTATACCACTACTACTACTATTACTACTACTATTACTACTACTATTATACCACTACTACTACTACTATTACTACTACTACTACTACTATTATACCACTACTACTACTATTACTACTACTACTACTACTACTACTACTACTACTACTATTACTACTACTACTACTACTACTATTACTTCCACCACCACTACTACTACTACTACTACTATTACTACCACCACTAATACTACGACGACTACTACTACTAATATTAATAATAAGAAGAAGAACAGCCACATGATGCCAGGACCCATGGTCTCCAGCAGAACCTTGCCCATCACACTGCCGCCATTGGCTTGTCTTCTTCCCATAGTGCATCCTGTTGCCATCTCTTCCTCAGGTAAGTGAGTCATGTGATCCATCAGACCAGGCTCCTCCTTCCACTGCTCCAGGTGATATGCTTTTTTGTGATAGATCGGGGTCAGCTTGGGCATTGTGACCAGTCTGTAGCTATAGAGCCCCTAGTCATCAGGTAAGTCCAAGAATTGCAGCACTCACCGTTCGGCTAATCTTCATGCTTTATTGTCAAAAGGGAGAACAAGTGAGTCAGTGCATCCCAGGAACAGCCGTTTTGTGTGTGGGACCTAGTAAGTAATTACTTCTGCCATTTTGTGCTTTAGTAGCGCTTCTGTGGGATCAAACCAGATGTTCTTTCCTTTGTTCCTTCACTTTTTCTAACCAGCTTGTACACTGTAAAATTTAAGCATAGGCCTAACCTTCTCAAACTGGGAAAATAGAAATGGGTGTAAACTGCCCCCAACAACCAATCTCAGCTCTCATGTTACCAGAGCTAACAAATGTGCTGTGATTGGCTCTTTTGGGGAATTCATACCAGATTCTATCTTACAGAGTATAATAAATATGGGCGATAGGCTTACAATAAAGCTGTAAGGATGAAGAATTAGGAGTAATTTAATTAAGACTATGGGGGACATTTATTAAGTCCGGTGTTTTCTGCGCCGGACTTAAAAATGCCCCCGCAGCTCCGGCGCTATGGAGATTTATGTAGAGGTGGAGTGCCTCTACATAAATCCCGTGCGCGCCGTTGCGCACCGCCGAAAACCTACGCCAGCTGAGGACTGGAGTAGGTTTTCGGCGTATCTTTTGGCGGAACGGATGGTAAATCGTGCGGACTCTGAGTCCGCGCCCTCTGTTCCACCCCCTACACACCCCCTTCCCGCCCCACTGGCGTACCCGGCGGAAAGGGGCGAATTGCGAATATTTTATTCGCAAATGGCCGTTATGCAAATAAAATATTCGCAATTCGCCCCTTTCCGCCGAAAAGTACGCCGTTTTGACTTGATACATGTCCCCCTATGTGTAAGGTTCCTTTACAGCACTGGGTGTCATGACATTTTTTGAAACAGCTGGAATGCGTCACTTTTGAGGACCTCCATAGACTGCTGCTGCTTGGTTTGTGGTTTGTGTCTGACTGGTTATAAAAAGGCAGGAAGGACTTCATGGTTGTTTTTTTTATTTAAAGAAAAAGACTACACCCCGTTCATAGGAAGCCAAAGCAGACAGCAACAGCCTGGTATTACCAGAGCAAAAGAGTCCTAATAATAGAAAACACATTATAGATTCTAACCCCCCTCTTTTGTATCTATCACAGGTCTGCAGACAGTGGATCATGGATCATTCAAATCAAACTCTTATTAAGGATTTTGTCCTCATTGGGTTTACTTGGAATTTCCAGGCCTGTGTTTTGCTTTTTATCCTGTTTTTTACCATTTATACACTGACCCTCCTGGGGAACATCTTCCTGATCGTCACCGTTCTCCTCACCCCTAAGTTACACACTCCTATGTATTATTTCCTCTGTAATCTCTCTTTTCTGGATTTGTGTTACTCATCAACAATTGTTATAAAATTGCTGTTTGACTTTCTTTCAAGCAGTAGAAGGATTTCCCTCATTGGTTGCCTCACACAGATGTACATTAGTCTATTTCTAGGGGGGACTGAATGCTTCCTGCTGGCGGTGATGGCCTATGACCGGTATATCGCTATACGCTTCCCATTACATTACACCACCATTATGAGTTGGAGGCTATGTGGCTACATCACTGGTATTATGTATATAGGAGGTTTCATTGTGTTAACTGTTCCTACTATTGTAAGACCTCTTATATTCTGCAGTAAGAACACATTGAACCATTTTCTCTGTGAGATCTTGGCTCTCCTGGAGGTGGCGTGCGGTGACCTCTCCTTCTATAAGATTATTATAGTTGTTGTTGGTATATTTCTTCTGCTATCATTCCCAGCTTTTATTGTGGTCTCTTATATCAGTATTGTTATTTCCATTCTAAAAATCCGTTCCATTGCTGGCAGAGCTAAGGCTTTCTCCACCTGCGCCTCCCACCTCACTGTGGTAGTGATGTTTTTTGGGTCAAGTATTGCCATGTACATGGGACAAGCAAAAGGTCCTTCGGCCAACCTGAAATACATTGCTCTTATTTATGCTGTTTTAACTCCTGTATTGAATCCTCTAATCTACAGCCTGAGGAATAATGATGTAAAAGAGGCATTTCAAAAAGTTTTGGCCACAGGAAGACGACACCTCTAGGTGGTGCTAATGACAAACATTTCTTCCTTTTTGCTTAATAATTTTGCTGACCATAGAGTTCAGTTCAGTAACTAGTCCCATAGTTTATTCATCATCTAGGGGATTCCCTATTTTTTAAATATTTTTAAAATTTTGCAGCCACTTGGGGTCCTGTTGCCTTGATGAAGGGGGACTTGGTTCAATGGTTACGTAAGTGGTACATGTTACAGTAACAATGGTTACGTAAGTGGTATATGTTACAGTAACAATGGTTACGTAAGTGGTACATGTTACAGTAACAATGGTTACGTATGTGGTACATGTTACAATAACAATGGTTACGTAAGTGGTACATGTTACAATAACAATGGTTACGTATGTGGTACATGTTACAATAACAATGGTTACGTAAGTGGTACATGTTACAGTAACAATGGTTACGTAAGTGGTACATGTTACAGTAACAATGGTTACGTAAGTGGTACATGTTACAGTAACAATGGTTACGTAAGTGGTACATGTTACAGTAACAATGGTTACGTAAGTGGTACATGTTACAGTAACAATGGTTACGTAAGTGGTACATGTTACAGTAACAATGGTTACATAAGTGGTACATGTTACAGTAACAATGGTTATGTAAGTGGTACATGTTACAGTAACAATGGTTATGTAAGTGGTACATGTTACAGTAACAATGGTTATGTAAGTGGTACATGTTACAGTAACAATGGTTACGTAAGTGGTACATGTTACAGTAACAATGGTTATGTAAGTGGTACATGTTACAATAACAATGGTTACGTAAGTGGTACATGTTACAATAACAATGGTTATGTAAGTGGTACATGTTACAATAACAATGGTTACGTAAGTGGTACATGTTACAGTAACAATGGTTACGTAAGTGGTACATGTTACAGTAACAATGGTTATGTAAGTGGTACATGTTACAATAACAATGGTTACGTAAGTGGTACATGTTACAATAACAATGGTTACGTAAGTGGTACATGTTACAGTAACAATGGTTACGTAAATGGTACATGTTACAATAACATCCACATGATGCCAGGACCCAAGTTTTTGAGCAGAACATTGCCTATCACATTGCCCCCAGTGGCTTCTCTTCTTCCCATAGTGTATCCTGGTGCTTCTCCAGCTAAGTGACACACATGTGATCCATCAGACCAGGCTGCCTTATTCCACTGCTCCAGTTGTTATGCTTTGATGTCCATTTTTTGTGGTAGGCAGGAGTCAGTTTGGGAATTGTGACCTGTCTGTAGCTACACAGCCCCTAGTCAAACAGTCCACAGCTAATCTTCATGCTAGATTAGTAGAAAGGGAGAACAACTGAGGCAGTGCGTTCCATGGACAGCCGTTTCGTGCACTTGTGCATTTCTTCCAACTCAGAGACCTAGTAAGCAGTGACTTTTGCCATTTTGTGTTTCAGCAGCACCTTTGTGGGATTAAATCCTGTTGCCTCTAGCACCATGTACACATTGTTTGGCCTATAATTGTTTATACTGCCACCAAATATTGGCATATAAATCATAGATAAGCAACAAATGTTTATAAAGTGCCCTTTGTCTCTATATACTGGTTGTTGGTGGTAACAAAAAAAAAATTGCATATTGTTCTGTGTCAAGAGCGGAGTATGTATACTGCCTCATTCTATTTTTATCTTTGATCAAATGAAAATTTAATTCCAGTTTTAAAACCCTGCATTATTATGTTAGATCCCACTTAAGAGATTTTAGTAAAATCACAGCCTTTACTGAGCACCTGAGAGCCCTTTCATGGTAAATGTCATTTTTCATTCTTTCTTTATTGTATTTCGGGGCACAGGACTAAATTTAGGGTTGTTTGGCCTATACTCCCCTCAAGGGAGCCTGGAGTCCTTTCCACTGTTACCCACTCAGCTGACATCAGGACCTGGCAGCAAACTGGCAGACTGAGGTGTTTCTGGCCTTTCCTAACATCAGTATCTACAACCAATCAGTGAGACAGGAGCATTGTGGCAACGAGAAACAAGGGTTGGCGCTCACAGCTCCACAAAGATGGAGATTTAAATTAGCTTTTTGCTCATAGCTAGTGATTAGCGAATAGTGAGATATTCGATATTCGTACGAATATTCGATCGAATATTCGATCCCATTAAAGTCTATGGGAATAAGTATTCGATCAGTGAAAAACTTCTATTTCACCATTTGGAGGGTGAAACCGGAAGCTGGGGGATTTGAACGCTTAGCGAATATTTATCGAATATTTGCGGGATATTCGTACGAATATCGAATATTCGATCGAATATCTATTTGATCGAACAGTATTCGCTCATCACTACTCATAGCATTCACCCATGGTGTTCTGCTTCAGCTCATCGCTAGCATAAGGGGTGAACCTGCTAACCCCACAACCAAAGCTACCGAAAAAAAAACATGCCCACAAATCCCAATAACAAAGAACACAACATAGTTTGGCGGAAATTTTGCACCGTCTGCTGCACTGTTTTTGCAATGTTAAGGCACAAGTGGGGAGGCCCGACGCAAATCACGACTCTTCATCCAGGAAATCAACTGAGTCCATTCCTGAAGGCAGTCCGCCCAGCCAGGCCCTTCCCCCTGACAGCAGCGCTGCCGTAAAGCAGAACTGTCCCTGCCAAGGGACCCCTGGTCGGATTGCCATAACCCTGGATGAAGAACCGTGATTTCCGTCACTAAAAGTAGAGCCTCCCCTACCCAATGCCCTACTTTCCGCCACCCCCTAGTAATTTCTTATTTTAGTTCTGGTCAAGCTCTGGCACGTTCCGACATTGTTAGGCAACCAGACCTACCACCAAGTGCTCAGTGTCTGTGCAATACGATCCTTTAACTTATGACCAATGGAATCATCATAACCGATGGCTGCCACCTGCTTGATCCGACACCAAAAGCTTGATACCTCACAAGCCGCTTTTTTTTTTGCCATGACTCCACATACCACCATCGTTCTCCTGCACAATGCAGGTACCACAAAACCATAACCATTGGCCACAGTGCCAGCCAACCACTTATTTTCTTCTTGATGTCGGTTGCCAGTTGCGTTGGCCTCAACGACCCATATCCTTATCTACTGTGTATAAAATTAACATCCGGAGGGGACGACCACCTTACAGAAACGTCCACCATAAACCAGTACAGCTCATTTCGTTGCAGGCTTTTACTGTCTGACCATTTCACTGCGTGCCCGTTCCATTTTTCCTGAGGTCGACCCAGCTGGAGTCCATATGGGCATCTTTCTACCTTTCTCGCTGCCCACAGCATTAATTAATGGCCAACAGTCCATACAACTTTTAAACCTGGCAAAGAAAAGCAGAAGAAATGACAGTACCAAATTCATAACACAAAACCATGAAAAATTACTAATCAATCTTTCGCACGTAAGTTCTGAAAGCCTTTGACTTCCACCTGCCCAGCTTTTTTATCTGCTCCTCTCCCAACCCCTTTGAAGCTGCCTCTGAAGCTGTCCCTATCCGAAAAGAATATGAATATGAATATAGGAATATATCAGCTGCCACTAGGGACTTCCTTAACATTGCACAGAATTGAAAACGGGACAGTGCGCTCCCATCATTGTGCATTAAGAATGCACCATCCCTCAAAAGCATATACTTAGATACTGACCTCCAAGGACATAATTGTCCTCCCATTTTTGGCAAGGACACCCATGTTCCCTTGCCCCTCTGATCTGTTTTTGATCGGGCAATAAAGCACATAACGTTGTCCCCGGACAAATGCACATCGCTCCTTCTCAGTCCTGACTGTCCTTGTTTGGATTCTGCCACCAATTCTCCTAACCTGAATGCACCCGAAAAAGCCAGTATAAAAGCTGTTTCCCACAAAACCTTTTCATACTTGTTCCTGCACACTGTTCCTAATACTGACAAAATCCTGTTTAACCGCCCTGAATCTATAGGTTCCCTCCTATCCTTTTTGACACCTTCTAACTTTGCCCAACCGTTCAGTACTCTTCTCACAGCAAAGGACCGGGTCCTTGTTACCATAGAGCTTGGTGAAAAAGGATACCGCCGCATCAGTCGTGGCGGCCCTACCCTTGCCCGCCCCAGCTTTTTTCATTCTACCCAACAACCTCCACAAGATGTTAAGCGGTTTCTCCTGCGAAAACTTTGCTGCCACTTCCATCCATTCTTTCCACTCCTTCCTATAGGCCTTCCATGCCTTCTCCACCAGTGGTTTCTTCACCAGCTCTCTTGGGATGGGGTCACCACCTACCAGATACAATCAGGGCAATGTTCGGCAACATTCCTTGCTCCCGGAACTAAATTTAAAAAGTCCTCCATCTTGCCCCTAGACAGTGCATCTGCTATGCAATTGTTCACCCCTGGTACATGTTTGGCCTTAAAGGGGTTGTCCGGCGATAAAAAATTATTCACAGAATAACACACATTACAAAGTTATACAACTTTGTAATGTATGTTATGTCTGTGAATGGCCCCCTTCCCCGTGTCCCACCACACCCACCCGTGTACCCGGAAGTGTGGTGCGCTATACATTACATTATTACATTACGCGGCCACGTCATCAGCTGCTCGGCCGCGATTGGCTGAGCACAGTTATGCTCAGCCAATCGCGGCCGAGCTTCGGATGACGCTGCAGAGGGCGGCCGGCACTCGGGAAGATCCGCTGGCCGCCCGAAGAAGACGTCACTGCTGAGGATCGGAGACCGTGGACGACACGACATGCGGTGAGTATAATGCACCACACTTCCGGGTCTAGCGTGGGTGGGGGGAAACACGGGGAAGGGGGCCATTCACAGACATAACATACATTACAAAGTTGTATAACTTTGTAATGTGTGTTATTCTGTGAATAATTTTTTATCGCCGGACAACCCCTTTAGGGTGCCTTCACACCTACCGTATCGCAGTAGAAAATCCGCTGCGGATCCGCAGCAGATTTAACTAAATGAATGAACACAGCATTAAATACGCACTGTCAAATCCGCAGCAGATTTGTAAGTGCGGATTTAATGCTGTGTTCATTCATTTAGTTAAATCCGCTGCGGATCCGCAGCGGATTTTCTATTGCGATACGGTAGGTGTGAAGGCACCCTTAAACTGAATGTTCAACTGCAAGCACCTTAGCACCAGATGCCTCAACAAACATATGACAGGCCTTGAACTACTGGAAAGGTTGTTTATGCCATTCACGACACTCATGTTGTCTGACCAAAAAACCACCCACTTATTTCTAAGATCCTCACCCCATAGCTCTACTGCAACTACTATTGGGAATAACTCCAGCAATGTAAAATTTTTCACCAAACCTTCTTTCGCCCAACTGACTGCCCATTTTGCTGCGCACCACCTTCCCCCGAAATATGCCCCAAATCTATGAGAACCTGCCGCATATGTAAACAATCTAGGCTTCGGATTTGACGCTGGTTCCCTTACCCATACTGCCACCCCATTAAAACCTTCCAGGAATGTATCCCATACTGCCAAATCTTCCTTCAACTGCTTTGTAACTCTAATTTTATGGAAAGGCTTCCTCACCTTCACCATGCTCCTTTCAAGCCTCCTACTGAATATTTTACCCATGGGGATTACTCGACATGCAAAGTTTAGGGAACCCACCAACGACTGCATTTCCCCAAGCTTCACCTTTTCACTTTCCTGAACCTTCTGCACCAACTCTCTAAATGTAACCAATAGTGATGAGTGAGTACTAAAATGCTCGGGTGCTCGTTACTCGAGACGAGTATTTCCCGATACTCGAGTGCTCGTTTCGAGTAACGAACCCCATTGAAGTCAATGAGAGACTCAAGCTTTTTGCAGGAGACTCAAGTTCGGTAGAGGGAAGGCCGTGTGAAAACCTGTCAACCTCAGAAATTGATCGGAACACAACGGAAATGGACAGGAAACAGCAGGGGCAGCAGGTATACATGCCTCTGAGGCTGCCTAATGGCACCATTATGCCTAATTCTGTGCAACAGCCTGATTAAAACAGAGGTAGGCATAGGGACCACCCAAAAACTCAGCCTGACACAGCATGGCAGTGAGAACACAGGGAACCATTAAAACAGAGGTAGCTTATCATGAACCACCCAAATATTCAGCCTGACACAGCATAACGGTGAGGACAGACTGAACAAGGTAGAAGTAGTAGCCAGTCAGCCTTCCAAAAATTATACCAGACCTAGCATGGCAGTGAGCTCACAGAGAACCATTAAAAGTGAGTGAGGAAGAAAGTGAGCCCACCCAAAATTAGGCCAAACACTGCATGGCATTGAGCACACAGAGAACTGCCGGGATCAGCTGTAGCCAACATGGAGGCCAGGCAGAAGCAACAGTAACCAACATGGAGGCCAGGCAGGAGCAACAGCAACCAACATGAAGGCCAGGCAGGAGCAACAGTAGTTAACATGGAGGCCAGGCAGGATCAGCAGTAGCCAACTTGGAGGCAAGGGCAGGCACATTAGTAGTCAGCAGTAGTCAACATGGATGCCAGTTAAGGCCCAGCAGTAGCCAACATGGATGCCAGTTAAGGCCCAGCAGTAGCCAACATGGATGTCAGTTAAGGCCCAGCAAAAACTAGGCAAGGGCAGGCACACCTAGTGAGGCTCCCTAAAACTAGGCCAGACACTGCAGGGCCTTGAACACACAGAGAGCCATTACAAGTGAGTGAGGAAGCTAGTGAGGCCCCCCAAAACTAGGTCAGACAGTGCAGGGCCATGAACACACAGAGAACCATTACGAGTCAGGAAGCAAGTGAGCCCACCCAAAAATTAGAGTGAGTCCAGGGGCTGGGATATGTAGTGGACATGAACCCGGGTGCTGACAGCTAACTGGCTAGGCCTGCTCTCACTCACCACTCACCATCAAGAGTACACTTGATGCCTCTCGACCGGGGGTGGTGAGGCCCCGGCCACGGCTAGGCCAAAAAAATAAAATAAAACAGCTGGCTGGTTGGCGAGGGCGCGATCGGCGGACCCCCGGTAACCAGTCCTGCTCCTCCGCAGACGTACTGTGACTTCAGAGCATGGCAGTGAGGACACAGAGAACCATTAGAAGTGATACAGAAGCAATAGAGTGTAGTGCCCACTAGTTTAGGGGGGGGCTTGATGGTGCTATCTGGTATGGGCAACAACTGTACACACTTTGTCACCCCAATACAATGAGCAGTGAAGTAAGTTCTATGCGGAATGCACTACAACTCCCAGCTATACAGTGCAGTACACACTAGTTTAGGGGGTGCTATCTGGTATGGGCAACAACTGTACACACTTTGTCACCCCAATACAATGAGCAGTGAAGTAAGTTCTATGCAGGATGCACTATAAATCCCAGCTATACAGTGCAGTACACTAGGACCACCAGCCCCAAAATAAAAAAGGAGTACACTGAGCACTACTTAGGGGTGTGTATGCAACACCTTATGCCCCTTTCTGCCAGCAGCCGGTCACCACAGTGTGCTGGTGAAATCACGGTAGCAGCACTACAACTCCCAGCCAGCAGTCTGTAGTAATAGTATTAATAAAAGATTTTAAGCCCTGAAAAGGTCTGTGTGTTTGTATTGCTAGTATATACCCGGCCTACTGGGATGCTATATCCTACACTGACACTCTCCCTGACCAGCAGCAGCTCTCTCCCTGATCTCTCACAGCATGCGTCTGAAGAGAGCACTGCTGGCGCCGAGTTTTATATGGCAGGGTCATCTGATCTGGCCAACCAATCGCTGCTATCGACATGTATGGGTCCCACGTCATCGCAGGATGTACCAAAGAGTCTCCTGCATGTTTATTGGCTGCGGAAAAGCGCCCAAACTTACAGGAAACGGATGATGAGATTTCCTCGAGTATCGCGAGATGCTCGTCCGAGTAACGAGTACCATCGAGTACCCTAATACTCCATCGAGTACCAAGCTCGGACCAGCATGTTCGCTCATCACTAACGGGAGGCATATAATCTCATCAGAATCAGGGAAGGTGATGAATGGAAGACTGCCTTCAGTACCCCAGAGGGACTTGATTTACACAGCTGAGTGGTCTGTTTGATTGACTGGCTTCTCTGCCTGTCTGTAGCCTGGAGGATCAGAGCACCGGTTCAATGAGGATCTGGACCGGGCTCTTGGTCAGCATAAAACAAAACTGAGGCAGTCTCTCAGCACTGGCTATTTAGGTTAATACCCTGGTCCCAGCTCCCCCTTGTCTAATCCTGCGCTCGCCGTCCTAACTTTCTCTGTTTGCTCGACTGTGTTACCTGACCTTTGGCTTTGACTTTTGACTACCCGATTGATACTTGTTTTGTACTGCGCTGCCCGTTTATTTACTTTTCAATATGTTCGACGTTGTGAACATAGCCTTACAGTCTAGTACCCTAGTTCCATGTCAGGAACTGTCCAGAAAAGAACAAATCCACATAGAAAACCTCTCCTGCTCTGGACAGTTCTTGACATAGACAGAGGACACAGCAGAAGGCACTGTGTCATACTGGAGAGAATACACACCTTCCTGCAGGACATACAGCAGCTGATACGTACAGGATAACATAGAAGTAACTTAACATCCAGTAGTGGGTCAGCAATCATTTGTGCTAGTTGGTGTGTTAGTCTCTTTGGGCTGATTGCCAATCGTGCAGCATGTAAAGTTGAAGAACCCCGGACCATGGGGCGATACAATATGTAATGAAGAAACACAGATCTCTGCAGCTCTCATAAAACCAATAATTGCTTTATTTATAAATTCATTTAAAAGGCCAACATGTTTCGGGCATACTTACCCTTAATCATGGCTCTGTAGACACAAATCACATAGTATCAATGATACAAACGAGCAGTCACCTCCACAGGATAGTGAAGATCATAGTATTAAATGGTCCCCAGAGGGAGACTCTGTGTTTGGCTCATGTTGGGAACCATTTAATATTGCATCATTGATACTATGTGATTTGCGTTTTACAGAGCCATGATGTCGGCTTTTTAAATAAATTTATAAATAAAGTAGGGATGAGCAAACCGGTACGAACTCCGGACCGGTACAGACCGGTACGGATTCGTTACGAACTTTGCAAAAAGTTTGTTACAAATCTGGAAAAAATAACAACAGTGACGCAAAATTGTACTTTTTTCAAAGAATAGACCAGGGTACAAAGGATTATTACTGCTATAATCCCTTGTATCCTGGTTTTCTGTGAATATCAGGATGTGTGACATCACCCCTGTTAGGGTGAGACCCTAAATTAGTCTCCTCAGATATACCTGGGTGCTGCCTAATCAAAAATGTAATGTGACAGCTGTCTGTGAGTATCAACCAAGACACATAAAAGCAACTTCAATTTTCAAGCTTATCGAATTTATTAAGTGAAAATCAGTTTATAGCTTTAAAATCAGGTTAAAAAAATAGAAGAACCCTGTTAAGCTGCAACAACAAAAAGTTTTAAAAAAAAAAGTCCCATCACTTTCCCAGAAACAAAAAAAAGTCCATAAAAAGTCCCATCACAGTCCGAGGAAAAAAAAAAGTCCCATTGACTCTCCCATCACTGCACAGTTCTGTAGAAAAATGTTGGCGACTCATTGGGATTCTTGGTGTCCAAGACCGTGGACCCCAGTGCTGATGTCTGGTCCTTTAATTATGGGCAAGGGCAGTACATGTCTGTTACTGCCCATTGGGTCAACATTCCCCCAGAAGACCACCAGAAAGTTAGCCCATCCTTGCCACTGTCACCTCCCCGGTGCTTTAGGGGGCCAGTTCTGCACAAGTTCTGCCTCCACCACCCTGCAACCATCCACCGCTTTGACTGCAGTCCAACTGCCCCGGTGTCTTACCAACGATGTCAGGCCCGGCGCTCTCAGGCTGTCCTCCATCTTGTAAGGCTGGGTGAACGAAGCCACAGTGGGCAGGAGCTCCTCCGGACCATCAGGGAGGAGATATATGAATGGCTGACCCCAGGTCAACTAACGGTGGGAAGTGTTGTAGCCCACAAAGGGAGGAACCTTTTTCTCTGCAGTGCAGCAGGGAGTCATACACTTTGTATGGCCCATGTGATAAACCTCATAGTGCACAGGTTTCTTTGAATATGGTGTGCCAATTGTTGATCCCTTTTGAGGACGCGGCTCTGTGAGCAGGCTGCCTAATTCACAAAAGAGCTGGGTGAATGCGGATAAAATCAACACAGTACCATCTCTCTACATGTTTCGTTGCAAACACAACGTCATCAGGAGAAAAATGGGCAGCACTGGCTCTCTATACTGGTTGCTATTTATACATATGGTCCATAAATTGGACCCTAGTACCGCCCCAAACTGTGGTCCATTTTGCACCAATGGCTGATAATATTATTAAGCTCTATGGCCATACTTGTTGCGGATAGGTGACCCAATTGCAACTTTGTACCACCTACTTTCTGATATACCTATCAGCTACAATGTCAACAGTTCACGTCATAATGATCCCACGGGCACGTGACATACCTCCGCCACCTGATCATACCATCTTGGGAGTGACGTTATCAAATCGGTCATGTGATATTGTCACGTGACCGCTACATTCAGTTTCGCGCAAGGCAGTGAACTTAGACCGCAGCGTACAATGTTCATTCCCACTGCGCATGTCGTCGCACTTAGACCACAGCGTACCATATTCTTACTAACTGCGCATGTCACGGTTGATGGGCTCACAGAACAAGTACTCATTATAGTTTACTGGCCACTAGATGTCACTAATGATTACATACAATTACATGGAACCTATTAGGGAGACAATTCTATTATAGTATGCCCTGTATTATTTACTGTAAATGATAATACTAATGATTTTCTATATAGATAATAATAGATTAAGGTATACCCTATATTATTATAAGATGATAGTGTTACAAACATATACAAAAGCCCTATTATGGTGTACCCACTCAACAACCCTACAGGTAAGTACAAAATATACACAAATAGAGAGCTGTTATACCAATGATGTCATTATTAAAACATAATCATACAATTATCTATACAGCATAAATTGTATGTTATTACTTACCTTCCATCTATCTATTCTTCACCCTATACAAAATGGTATAGATCCACTAAAGTTAATAATCATTAAAGCATAATACATATGTCACTAACCAGTATAGAATTAACAGAAAAAATATATATATATATTCATGCCGTACGTATCATTCTAATTGCACATATAGTGCCGGTACATGATGTCTTAAGCAACTTATTTAGAGGAAAGCAGCATAGGAAAAGCCCTCATTGAGCCCTAAGGGGGCCTGACTCTTGATATCCATCTCGCCTCCTCCTTCAGAAGGATCCTATCAATATCTCCTTTTCGTGGTCCTAACTTAAGTTGACAGAGGCCCCAAAATTTGATATCCTCCAGTCTACCATTATGAACATGTCGGATATGTCTGGCCAAAGTAGTGTCCGATTCCGTGCGTATCGTACTAATATGCTTGGATACCCTACGTCGCAACTCCTGAGTTGTCTTCCCTACATATATTAGTGGACAAGTACATCGTGCAATGTATATCAAATTCTTACTACTGCAGTTAAGAAATTGTCTGACTTCAAAGTTCTTACTGTCCACTGGGTTCTGAAACATTTTGGTTTTACACATGAATTTGCATAATCCACAGTGACCACAAGGGAAAAAGCCCTTCACTCTATTTTCCAACCATGTGCGAGGGTTTGAAGATGTTTGTAGGTGACTATGCATCAGCATGTCCCTTAGATTCGGCCCTCTCCTAAATGTGACACTGGGATACTTATTAATCACAGAAGCAAGATCTGTATCTGCTCGCAAGAGGTGCCAATGACGTCTGAGTATTGCCATTACTTGATCTGTATTTCCATCATAGTTACCAATGCATCTAATTGTCTTATGTGTCTCACATGACATAGTATTCTGTAAGAGACCATCTCTATCACTGTCACACGCTCTATGGTATGCCTTGCGTAAATGTTTACTGGGGTACCCTCTATTGCGAAACCTCTTATACAAGTTTCTACATTCTGCTTGAAACTCCCGTTCCTCAGAGCAATTGCGCCGGGCTCTAAGATACTGCCCCACCGGGATACTACGTCGTAGATTCGTCAGATGCCAACTCTGCCACTGCAACAGAGAGTTGGTTGATGTTGGCTTGCGATAAATGCCAGTCTGGACTTGGAGATCGTCATCAATATAAATGTGTAAATCCAAAAAATTAATACTACGGACACCAAATTCATAAGTGAAAAGCATGCCAATATTGTTCTTGTTAAGTGTATCCACAAAATCCTGTAATAAAGATGCATCCCCATCCCAAAGGATGAGGATGTCATCTATATAACGTGCCCACAGCAAAATATGTGTAGAAAACAACCAAAATCATCATCACCAAAAACAATCGTGTCCTCCCACCACCCTAAAAATAAATTTGCGTAATTTGGTGCACATGAAGACCCCATGGCCGTGCCTTGTGTTTGGTGGAAGAATTGGCCATTAAACAAAAAATAATTATGTGTTAAAATAAATCTTAATAAATCAACAACAAAATTATTGTGTGCCTGAAAGTGACGGCTTTTAGTGCTCAGAAAGTAAGAAGTGGCCTGAAGTCCCTACACCCTACAATAGCGACATTTTATGCGCTCCCTAAGACCCATAAGTCTACCAGTCCGATTAGGGGTAGACCTATAGTGTCGGGCAATAACTGCCTAACACAAGGGGCAAGCCAATATGTAGACAAGATCTTGGCACCGTTGGTCTCAGCATTGCCATCATACATTAAAGATATGAAAGATATGGTTACTAAATTGATGCATCTAACGGTCAATGAGAATACTGTACTTGCCAGTCTGGACGTGGAGAGTCTGTATAGTAACATACGTCATGATTTGGGACTTCAGGCCACTTCTTACTTTCTGAGCACTAAAAGCCGTCACTTTCAGGCACACAATAATTTTGTTGTTGATTTATTAAGATTTATTTTAACACATAATTATTTTTTGTTTAATGGCCAATTCTTCCACCAAACACAAGGCACGGCCATGGGGTCTTCATGTGCACCAAATTACGCAAATTTATTTTTAGGGTGGTGGGAGGACACGATTGTTTTTGGTGATGATGATTTTGGTTGTTTTCTACACATATTTTGCTGTGGGCACGTTATATAGATGACATCCTCATCCTTTGGGATGGGGATGCATCTTTATTACAGGATTTTGTGGATACACTTAACAAGAACAATATTGGCATGCTTTTCACTTATGAATTTGGTGTCCGTAGTATTAATTTTTTGGATTTACACATTTATATTGATGACGATCTCCAAGTCCAGACTGGCATTTATCGCAAGCCAACATCAACCAACTCTCTGTTGCAGTGGCAGAGTTGGCATCTGACGAATCTACGATGTAGTATCCCGGTGGGGCAGTATCTTAGAGCCCGGCGCAATTGCTCTGAGGAACGGGAGTTTCAAGCAGAATGTAGAAACTTGTATAAGAGGTTTCGCAATAGAGGGTACCCCAGTAAACATTTATGCAAGGCATACCATAGAGCGTGTGACAGTGATAGAGATGGTCTCTTACAGAATACTATGTCATGTGAGACACATAAGACAATTAGATGCATTGGTAACTATGATGGAAATACAGATCAAGTAATGGCAATACTCAGACGTCATTGGCACCTCTTGCGAGCAGATACAGATCTTGCTTCTGTGATTAATAAGTATCCCAGTGTCACATTTAGGAGAGGGCCGAATCTAAGGGACATGCTGATGCATAGTCACCTACAAACATCTTCAAACCCTCGCACATGGTTGGAAAATAGAGTGAAGGGCTTTTTCCCTTGTGGTCACTGTGGATTATGCAAATTCATGTGTAAAACCAAAATGTTTCAGAACCCAGTGGACAGTAAGAACTTTGAAGTCAGACAATTTCTTAACTGCAGTAGTAAGAATTTGATATACATTGCACGATGTACTTGTCCACTAATATATGTAGGGAAGACAACTCAGGAGTTGCGACGTAGGGTATCCAAGCATATTAGTACGATACGCACGGAATCGGACACTACTTTGGCCAGACATATCCGACATGTTCATAATGGTAGACTGGAGGATATCAAATTTTGGGGCCTCTGTCAACTTAAGTTAGGACCACGAAAAGGAGATATTGATAGGATCCTTCTGAAGGAGGAGGCGAGATGGATATCAAGAGTCAGGCCCCCTTAGGGCTCAATGAGGGCTTTTCCTATGCTGCTTTCCTCTAAATAAGTTGCTTAAGACATCATGTACCGGCACTATATGTGCAATTAGAATGATACGTACGGCATGAATATATATATATTTTTTCTGTTAATTCTATACTGGTTAGTGACATATGTATTATGCTTTAATGATTATTAACTTTAGTGGATCTATACCATTTTGTATAGGGTGAAGAATAGATAGATGGAAGGTAAGTAATAACATACAATTTATGCTGTATAGATAATTGTATGATTATGTTTTAATAATGACATCATTGGTATAACAGCTCTCTATTTGTGTATATTTTGTACTTACCTGTAGGGTTGTTGAGTGGGTACACCATAATAGGGCTTTTGTATATGTTTGTAACACTATCATCTTATAATAATATAGGGTATACCTTAATCTATTATTATCTATACAGAAAATCATTAGTATTATCATTTACAGTAAATAATACAGGGCATACTATAATAGAATTGTCTCCCTAATAGGTTCCATGTAATTGTATGTAATCATTAGTGACATCTAGTGGCCAGTAAACTATAATGAGTACTTGTTCTGTGAGCCCATCAACCGTGACATGCGCAGTTAGTAAGAATATGGTACGCTGTGGTCTAAGTGCGACGACATGCGCAGTGGGAATGAACATTGTACGCTGCGGTCTAAGTTCACTGCCTTGCGCGAAACTGAATGTAGCGGTCACGTGACAATATCACATGACCGATTTGATAACGTCACTCCCGAGATGGTATGATCAGGTGGCGGAGGTATGTCACGTGCCCGTGGGATCATTATGACGTGAACTGTTGACATTGTAGCTGATAGGTATATCAGAAAGTAGGTGGTACAAAGTTGCAATTGGGTCACCTATCCGCAACAAGTATGGCCATAGAGCTTAATAATATTATCAGCCATTGGTGCAAAATGGACCACAGTTTGGGGCGGTACTAGGGTCCAATTTATGGACCATATGTATAAATAGCAACCAGTATAGAGAGCCAGTGCTGCCCATTTTTCTCCTGATGACGTTGTGTTTGCAACGAAACATGTAGAGAGATGGCACTGTGTTGATTTTATCCGCATTCACCCAGCTCTTTTGTGAACTAGGCAGCATAGGTCTGCAGCATATGCTGTGCCTTAGATAGATAAATTTAGTGAATATATTTCCAGTGTATACTGGTCTCTAGATAGAGAGATAGTTGTATCTTCCCAGTAGTGTATTACACAGTTAGAGGGCTGGATGTTATGTAATTTTAACACGTTCATGATTATTTTATAAGAATATATATTAAAAGTTATATTTTATTAATAGGGGGGGTTTCTATAAGAAGGGGTTTTTGTACCCCGGACTTCGGTCTGTGGGTGTATTGGAATTGATTTAGTTTGTGACCTCTACCCGCCTGTGAGAGGGGCGTTTGTTCTACTATGTCCCTTGTAATCACTTACACCTTTGCTGTCACTGAATGGAAACACCCAGTGTCCTTGTTTGCTGTCACTGAATGGAAACACCCAGTGTCCTTGTTTGCTGTCACTGAATGGAAACACCCAGTGTCCTTGTTTGCTGTCACTGAATGGAAACACACAGTGTCCTTGTTTGCTGTCACTGAATGGAAATACACAGTAACCTTGCTTGCTGTCACCAATTTTGGGATGGTTCATATGCTACCTCTATTTCACTATTTGCTCATCACTAGTGCAGTATTATTGCTGGCAATGTTTTTTCACTATTTTTGCACTTTGATTTTTTAAACTTTTTTTCATTGTAATAGCAACTGCAACTAAACAAAACTGTACCCTATCAGACTCCCACTATTGTAGCTGCAATTATTCAGCCGTTAGAGCAAAGTTCATTTTCAGTTCGGTTCAGACAAAGCCGAACGTCACGAAAGTTTGCCGGATCGAACCGAACTTTTCAAAAGTTCTCTCATCCCTAAACTAAAGCAATTATTGATTTATGACAGTTAGAGAGATCTGTGTTTCTTCATCACATAGAAGTAACTTACAAGTCTGTACGACTTTCTAACACTAGTGGATTTAACCCCTTATTAGACTTAGACTATTTTGGCTTTAGGTACTATTTTTTTCCCTTAATTTTTGCCTTTTCATTTTGAACTCTTTTAGTTTTCCATGTACAGAGCTGTATGGGTGATTGTGGAATTATTTGTACTTTGTAACGACACAAAGTACAAGAACATGTGTAACATATATATTAAAATGTATTTATTTTTTATGTAAAAATGCATAAAATGGTCCTATGCTAATCCCTATAACCTTCTGATTTCATCATTGGGGCTGTTATAGGTTTTTTATTTGTGCTATCACCTGTGGATTTAAACGGTTCCTCTTTGGTGTAAGTAGGACTTTTGATTATTTCTATTCTTTTTTTTTTTCTAATATTTGATTTGACAAAGAATCTGCAATTTAGGGTTTTTTTATTTTCCCACTTTAGCCGTTTACTGTAAAACATAAATAATATTACAATTTAATGGATTGGACAATTACACATGCAGCGATACCTGAAATGTTTACTTTCTATTACAGGCAATCATCAGATTGCTTATTCTGTTCAATGTTATGTCACTGTATAGCATTGATGTAGGCAATCTGCTACTAGAGTCTGCCTAAGACAGACTCTATAGCAGATAACCAATCAGCCAGCACAGAGGTAAGTATTACAACATTGGCAGAAACCTGTTGTACTCAAAATCATTAAAGATGAAGAAAGAAAACAGCCTCTCTAGCACCACCTATTGGTACCTACCTGTAGACATAATTTTTGAAATGCCTCTTTTACATCATTATTCCTCAGGCTGTAGATCAAAGGATTTAATACAGGAGTAAAAACGGCATAAATAAGAGCGATATATTTCAGATTGGCTGAAGAACCTTTTGCTTGTCCCATGTACGTGGTCATTAATGTCCCAAAATACATCACTACCACAGTGAGGTGGGAGGCGCAGGTGGAGAAAGCCTTAGCTCTCCCAGCAATGGAACGGATTTTTAGTATGGAAATAACAATACTGATATAAGTGCCAACAATAAAAGCTGGTGATGATAATAGAATGAATATACCAACAACAACTATAGTTATCTTATAGAAGGAGAGGTCACCGCACGCCACCTCCAGGAGAGCCAAAATCTCACAAACAAAATGGTTCAATGTGTTTTCTCTGCAGAATGTAAGAGGTCTTATGATAGTGGGAGCAGTTGATACAATGAAACTTCCTATGTACATGGTGACAGCGATGTATCCACATAGCCTCCAACTCATAATGGTGGTGTAATGTAAGGGGGAGCATATAGCGATATACCGGTCATAGGCCATCACCGCCAGCAGGACGCATTCAGTCCCTCCTAGATATAGAACAATGTCCATCTGTATGATGCAACCAATGAGGGAAATCCTTCTATTGGTTGAAAGCAGATCAACCAGGAATTTTGGAACAGTAGACGATGAGAAGCACAAATCCAGAAAAGAGAGATTACAGAGGAAGTAATACATAGGAGTGTGTAACTTAGGGGTGAGGAGAACGGTGACGATCAGGAAGATGTTCCCCAGGATGGTCAGTATATAAAGGACAAAAAACAGGACAAATAGCAAACGGCAAATCTGCAAGTCCTGAGAAAACCCGACTAAGATGAAATGTGTTATATGAGTTTGATTTGAATGATCCATGATGTATACAAAATAAAAATTTTTCTCCTATTAAGAATATTGCACCCTATGTAAGGTCAGGTTATTACAGCTTCAAGGCTACAGCTCCATACTCCCTACATAGTGTCAAAAATTGAATGAAAAAAATCATGTGTTTACACCTCCTCGGTCCTTTTCATATACAGCAGTCTGCTGTATCCCTGATTGAATGAAAGTAAGCTGGAAGCTAAGGGATGGGAGGGGAAGCAAGGTGGCATCACGGCCCTCAGCACTTCAGCAGCCTCTTTGAAACTTTGCACAACAGCTTTGCAGGTTTTCTTTATATCAAACACATATATATCACACTCTTACCAAAACAAATGACAATAGAAATTCTAAACTGGCTAAAAAAAAACTAATCTGGCACCAGATGAGAAGTATCGGCAGTGAAACCTATACAGTAGAAGATGCAGGAGCCCAAAGACATTCATACCGTGCTGACCAGTCAGATCATTATTACAGCTGAAGTGACCGCACTGGATTCATCGGTCAGTGTCGTCTTCTCAGATCAATAATAACAGCAGCAAAATCTGGAAGACAGTAGAGCATAGAAACAATATGAGGAATAAAAAAATCTCAGAACTCTCCCCAACTTCTAAACTAAATAAAACCTGGACCACAAATAAATACAACAAGAAAAGTATTGGTGACTTTAAAGGGAATCTGTCAGCTCCTGGGCCCTACCTGAGGTGCTGACAGTGTGCTGTAGCTGGCAGACCCCAGTGAGCATGGTGCCTTTTTGGTAATATTCCATGCAGCGGATTATGTACAATCTTATGTCTCCTACTGTACTAAAGAGTCACAGAGCAGTTGTTTGTTCCACACTCTTGCATGCATCCTCCTCCCTCTTCATGAATAATCAATGCTGCCCGGCCTCCTGCTCGCTCAGCTGTCAGATTGCAGATCAGTCCTCTGTAGGCAGTTTATGTCTGAAATAAACACTCAGGTATAATTGAATCTGCTCTCCCTAATGTGTTGGAGCTGTGGTCTAGGGGTAACTCACCTGTCTAGAGACCTGTCAGCAGTTCATTCTCTGGTTTGAGTCCCCTGATGGAAATTAAATAGATGCCTTTTTTTTCTCTTTATTTTTTTCATTTTTAAGGCTATGTTCACACACAGTATTTTTGCTCAGTATTTTGGTCAGTATTTTGCAACCAAAACCAGAAGTGGATTGAAAACACTGAAAGGCTATGTTCACACACTGTTGAAATTGAGTGGATGGCCACCATTTAATAGCAAATAATTACTGTTATTTTAAAACAATGTCCGATATTTGCCATTAAATAACGGCCATCCGCTCAATTTCAACAGTGTGAGAAAATAGCCTTTCTGTGTTCTCAATCCTCTTCTGGTTTTGGTTGTAAAATATTGACCAAAATACTGAGCAAAAATACTGTGTGGGAACATAGCCTTAAAAATGATACAATAATGAGGAAAAAAAAAGACATCTATCTAATTTCCATCAGGGGATTTGGGACCAGAAAATGAACTGCTGGCAGGTCTCTAGACCACAGCTCCTACACATTAGGGAGAAGAGATTCTTTTAGACATAAACTGCCTACAGGAGACTGATCTGCAATCTGACAGCTGAGCGAGCAGGAGGCCGGGCAGCATTGATTATTCATGAAGAGGGAGGAGGATGCATGCCAGAGTGTGGCACGAACAACTGCTCTGTGACTCTTTAGTACAGTAGGAGACATAAGATTGTACATAATCTGCTGCACGGAAAATTACCAAAAAGGCCCCATGCTCACTGGGGGGCTGCCAGCTACAGCACACTGTCAGCACCTCAGGTAGGGCCCAGGAGCTGACAGATTCCCTGTAAATGTTTGTGCTTATGGAGACTTTTGACAGATAAAATATAATCATAAATTTTAATGCATGGATTGTATGGATTTGATGTGTGGATAGAAGACTGGTGGCCATTTCTGGAAATTAAAGTTAACACAAGATTAAGAAAACCAAGGCCCAGATTTATCAATTCATTTATAATAATAACTGGTGTATTTTTTGCCAAACTAACCAAAGATTACTAGTTGTGGTTCAAAGAAGCAAATTTTTACACACTTGTATGGTTCACAGTGGGGCTGATTTTCTAAAATTGTCTAGGGGTCCTTTCACACGGCCTAACTCTTGCGTCCTGCTTTCAACCGCTAAATCTCCTGCCCCGACTCCTCGGGCTGTCAGTTACTCTGGAGAAGCAGACCTGGACGATACAGCAGCCATAAAGCGGGTCTGGAGCAGGATACATTTCACACTGTCAGGAAGAAGCTGAAGATTACAGCAATGATGGTAAGTATACATCGATTATGTGATGGCATCTGGAAACTGTCAGTTACACACATGTCAAAAGTTTTGATCGGTCTGGGTCTAAGTGCTCAGACCCTTACTGATCGGGACATGCTGCAGCTGTGGTCCTCTCCCTGCTCTATCTCCCAATCGGTATGGGTCTGTTCACTCCAGGATCGATCAAAACGTATGACATGTCTAAAGTTTTGTATAATGACAGGTACACTTTAAGGCTGGGTTCACACACAGTATATTTCAGTCAGTATTGTGGTCCTCATCTTGCAATCAAAACCAGGAGTGGATTGAAAACACAGAAAGGATCTGTTCACACAATGCTGAAATTGAGTGGATGGCCATCATTTAATGGCAAACATTTGCTGTTATTTTAAAACAACGGCTGTTATATTGAAATAATGGAAGTTATTTACCGTTATATGGCGGCCATCCACTCAATTACAACATTGTGTGAACAGAGCCTTTCTGTGTTTTCAATCCACTCCTGGTTTTGATTGCAATATGAGGATCACAATACTGACTGAAATATACGTAGTGTGAACCCAGCTTAGGCCATGTTCACTTGGCGTAAGAGACCAGCTGTTCCGTGACCCGGCCGGTCTCTGAAAGATCACCCCAGCCGGTATTGTTATATAGTATTATTTATTTATAAAGCGCCCTTAAAGGGGTAGTGCGGCGCTAAACATTTATTCACAAAATAACACACATTACAAAGTTATACAACTTTGTAATGTGTGTTATGTATGTGAATGGCCCCCTTCCCCGTGTTTTCCTCCACCCATGCTAGACCCGGAAGTGTGGCGCATTATACTTACCGCATTGGTGTTGACCCTCGTCCGCCATCTCTATAAGGGTGCTTTATAAATAAATAATAATAATATATAATAATACCGTATTAACACCGAAAAATCTTGTCAGAAGTCAGGGGTAGTCTTATATGAAGGGTATGGTCGCCCCATGCGGTGGGGGGGACTCAAAAATGGCCCCATCCCCCACCGTATGGGGCAACCATTTAAAAAATATATATTTTATCCACATATAAGTAACAACCCAAGTAATCAAGGTGACTCAGTATTTACAGGTTATTATTGAGGGGGATCCGGCGCGTCATGACGTAGAACGCGCTGCACCTCGCTCCTCCTCCCTCCTGCCCCCGTTTTTGCTCTCCTGGCCTTTCCTCAATGTAGCCCGGCTTTTCTGGCGCTTGTGCCGCCGGCCGGCATGAAGATGCGGTCATGTGATTACCTGGGGGCCTGGATGCGGTGGGTGCCGGACTCCGGCCTGACTGGAGCTCTTGACTGGGGCGCTGCTGCCGGACACCGGGCTGGGTGCTCGGTCCTGGGCGTGCTCCTTCCCGATGGAATGGGGGGGGGCGGCGCTGGGCCGGGCCAAGGCCGTGCTGAAGATCCCGGACAGGTTAAGACACATGATACACAGCTAAATACTATGAAGGAGAAACTTGCAGACCTAGAGGACCGCTCCAGGAGGTCCAATGTCAGGATTGTGGGTCTCCCGGAAGGTGTGGAGGAAGGGGATGCCCTAAAGTTCTGTCAAGCATGGATTCTGGAATTATTTGACAGGTCCTCGTTCTCTCCTATGTTTGGCCTGGAACATGCTCACAGGGTCCCTCTGCGGCAGCTCCCCCCGGGGAGTAACCCCAGGCTCATGCTGCTTAAGACGATATGCTCAGGAGATCGTGACGTCATCCTGAGATTGGCAAGGACTAGGAACGATATTGTTTACAATGGCTGCAGAGTGTTTTTTTTCCCCGACTTTTCTAAAGCCACCCAGGTCAAAAGGCTGCAATTCAGGGACATTAAGAAAAGATTGGCGCAGGTTCAGATCTCTTTTTCACTAATTTTTCCTGCAAAATTGCGTGTTTATAAGGATTCTGTACATTTTTTTCTTTCCCCTCAGGATGCTGTTAATTGGTTAGATGGGGAAGGTTTATGAGACTTGCAGGGTTTATCTGTTATTTTTTTCTTTTCGGGGGAATCTGGAGGGAGGAGGGGGTGTTGTGGTAGCCCGGTAAGCAGAGAGGGAGCCGTTGTGGCGACCATGTTGGGGAAAGGGGATGATGGGGGGATGGGTGAGGGTGGGGGGTTTGGGGCCCAGGCGATGGGGGGAGGCTTGTAGAGAGGGGGGCAGTGGTTTGTTGTTGTTTTTTTTTTTTTTCTATTCCTTTTAAGTTACTATGAGTAAGTCTGATGTGTCTTTTTTCTTTTGGAACGTGAGGGGTCTGGGGGACAGGATAAAGAGATGTGCAGTTTTTGATCAAATTAATAGATTTTTACCGGCTATTATTTGTCTTGCAGAGACCCACTGTTCTTCTGACAATTTGCATAAAATCAGGAGACGATGAGCCTCGCATCAGTTTCATACAGTTTTTTTCTAATTTATAGATCCGGAGGGGAAATATATTTTTCTTCACTGTACTGTTTATAATGCTCCAATTATCATTGCGTGTCTCTATATTCCTCTCCCATTATCCTCAGCGGTTATTTTTAAGCTTATTAAGTTTGTTTATGACATCGGTACTTTACCGGTCTTCGTTTGTGGAGACTGGAACTGTGCCCCGGATAGTTTTGGGGACAGGAGAGGGAGGCTGCAGAGGGTCTCTGCCCGTCCCTCCCGTGTCCAGGATCCTTAATTAGGTTGGTTGGTTGGACGTGTGGAGGGCTCTGTACGGTGACAGAGTAGCTTTTTCATGTTTTAGTGCTTCGCACAACGCTGCGTCCCGTATAGACCTGTTTGTTTGTAATGAAATTTCTATTAAATGGGTTCAGTCAATGGAATATAAGGCGAGATCTCTCTCCGACCATTCTCTTCTTGTACTACGTATTAGAGTGCCTGGCCTTAATCCTGGCCCTAGGCGGGAGTTCCGTCTTAACCCCTATTGGCTATCCATTATAGACAGGAAATTTAAAATCCGTGAAGAGCTCAAGACTTTCTGGGAGGTGAATAAAGGCTCCACCCAGGCTCAGTTTGTGTGGGACGCTCTGAAGGCCTTCCTAAGGGGGTGCCTTTGCAGGGAGGTCATTTATAAGAAAAAATCCTTCCTGGCCCATGAAAATAAATTGAGACAGGAAGTGGAGGGTGCCGAGGGGACTTTCAGCACTGATCCGTCTAGGACTAATGGGGACGCTCTTAAGGCTGCTCAGGATAAATATGCTGAATTTTCTATTTATAAGGCTCAACAGAAGGCCTTTTTCCAGGGCCAAAAAAGATTCGTAGAGGGTGGAAGGCCTGGCAAATACATGGCCAATATTGTAAGAGCTCAGGAAGCCAGGAGGTGTATAGTCTCTTTGTACGATGGGGAGGGTGTGTTGACCCACGATGCTGAAGAGATCAAAACATTGATAGGCGATTACTTTCAGGAAGTGTATACCTCTAGTGGGAGGGGGGACGGAGGGGAAACCCAAGCATTCCTCGAGGGTCTGAATTTACCTAGAATTAATCCTGATAAGAAAGCTTGGTTGAACAGGCCACTCGGGGTGGGGGACCTCCTCAGAGCCCTTAAAAGTTTCCGGGGAGAATCAGCCCCGGGGACCGATGGGCTCCCCTTTGAGCTCTATAAGGAGTATTCTGACATCCTACTTCCATGGCTTCTGGAGACTTTCCGGGCCTCTCTCTTGGAGGGCTGTCTTCCTCCCTCCATGAGAGAGGCCTGCATCATTCTCATTGGCAAGAAAAATAAAGATCTTGACAGAATTGAGTCATACCGCCCTATATCATTATTGAATACAGATGGTAAGATTATCGCAAAGGCTATTGCTTTGCGTCTGGCGGAGGTAGTGACGGACCTCATCGGAGAGGAGCAGACAGGGTTTGTACCCGGTAGGATCATACATGATAACATCACTAGGGTTTTTGCCAATATTCAGCTGGATCGGGAGGTTCCCCGCTCTGTCCTGTCCTTAGACGCCACTAAGGTGTTTGACAGGGTGGAGTGGGGATTCCTCTGGAGGGTCCTGGAGAGGTTTGACTTGGGGGAGAACCTCATTGCATGGATTAAGTTGTTATATTCATCTCCCCGGGCGGTAAATGAGGACTCTACGAACTGGTTCCCTTTATCCAGGGGCACCCATCAAGGGTGCCCGCTTTCTCCCCTTCTTTTTATTTTTTACATAGAACCTCTGGCGGCCTGTCTCCGATCCTCAGCCGAGGTTAGGGGCTTTGGTCTGAAGGGGCTCAACGATAAGTGTCTTCTCTATGCGGACGATGTTCTCCTTTTTTTACGTGGTCACGAGGAGGCGATTCATGGTGCTATGACTATTGTAAAGAGGTTCGGTACTGTCTCGGGTTTCGCGGTAAATTGGGGCAAATCTTGCCTATTGCCTTTATATGATAACTTCACTGTGGAGGCACTGGGAGGATTGCCCATTCGGGTGGGGGATTCGATAGAATATCTGGGTATCCATATCTCCCCCTCTATTGGTAGATTTGCTGAACTTAATCTTACTCCTTTATTAAACAAGATTCAGAGGAAAGTGGACTTCTGGTCCAGACTCCCTATAGATATGTCAGATAAAATGGCTATCATAAAAATGATTATTCTCCCTCCGGCGCTGTACCTTCTTTTCTCCTCTCCGGTGTGGATCTCCGACCAATGGTTCGGGAAGTTAACTTCTCTCCTCAACGCTTTCATTTGGGGGGGGAGGAAACCCCAACTGAAATATAAAAACTGAACTTGGGCAATTGGTGAGGGCGGTATGGCTTTGCCAGATTTTGCACTATATTTTCTGGCAATGGGAGCCCAGGACCTTAAGCGATGGCGGACCCCTCAGGTGCTCAAATATATTATGGATCACTGTGGTTGGAAATATGCAGACGCCCTGGTTGGGGTGGACGCTGGATTTGGGGGTTACAATGAATTAACACAGGTTAATGAATATGTGAAAATGTGGCGGAAGATGAAAAAAAATTTAAATTGTAAGGGATGTTTCGTATTTTCTTCACTTTGGGGGAATCAACTGTTAGAGGAATTTCTTAAAATTCAGGATTTCCAATTTTGGTCTAATAGGGACCTCACGTATATACATCAGTTGGTCACAGATGGAAACATCATTAGTTTTGAGGACTGTAAGGCCATATTTGGCCTCACAAATGCACAAGTATTATGGTATGCACAGATTAAAGGGGCTTTTAAAGACACACATGATAAGGAGATTTGGCACTATGAATCTCACTCTTTCTTTGAGCACCTGAGAGACCCCCCACAGGGTAAGAAATTGCTGTCAGGCATCTATAGATGCCTCGTTCAGGCCTGGGATAATCTGTATGTTGAGAAAGCCAGGCAAAAGTGGGAACTTAGAATTGGGGTAATTCCACAGGATAGATGGGAGGCAACGCTTCATAATAATAGAGTTGTGGCTCTGAATCCTCCTCATAGACTTATCCAACTAAAAATTTTATATCGGGTTTACTACTCCCCACAGAAACTTTGTATGATGGGTTGCTGGAAGTCCTCTCGGTGCCCTAAGTGCGATTCTGATCCTGCCGATTTTTTCCACCTGATTTGGGACTGTCCCAAGATACAGGAATTCTGGAGGGAGATTGGGGAGTATATGACAAATTGCCTCTCCCTTGCGGTTCGGGAGGACCCCTTTTTGATTCTGTTTGCTGGGCATGACAATGATGGTTCAGATGGCTCTTTGCTGAATAAACTTTGGGCACTGGGTAGGGTAGTAGTGTCCCGCAAATGGCTGGGGAAAGCCCCTCCAACCTTGGCAGAATGGAGAGCTTTAGTGGATAGAACATGCAGCTATGAGAGGTGCCTCGCTAGAACCAATTCCAGTAGGGCCTTGCGAAAGTACGATAGATTATGGTTTAAATGGATTAGTAACCGAATGTGAAGAAAGGTTTGGTGTTTCTCTTCTTTTTTTTTTTTTTCCCCCTCTCTCTTTTTCTTTTTTCTCTCTCTCTGCCTTGGTCTTTCTTCCTTTCGCCTGGTTGGGTTGGGTGGGGGGGAGGGGAATTATTGTTTGGTTGTTTTTTATGGATCTATGTTTAGAGCTAGCTATTGGAGGGGTAGATGGAAGAATGTTTTTTTTTTTTAGGGCTTCCACTGATCCTATTTGTGCTGATTCTATTTTATTAACGTTGTTGATTTGTGATATAAAATAAAAGAATTTAAAAATAAAAATAAATAAAAAAAGGTTATTATTATTATTATTTTCCCCTAATTGTGACATTAAAAGTAAATATCCAAACACAAAATAAATAAAACCTAAAACAGCAACAAAATAAAAACATTATAAAATTTCCCACCTGAAGACCAAACTTGTCTGCGTCTTTGAGGGATTAATAACAATATAACAAGCACTATAATAAAATCAAGTATAACAATGATAGAATATATTGAAGAGTTTTGTATGTAACATAGAACATGAATGAATAAATCCTGGCAATGAGGAGTGCAGAGGAATAAGTAATGGCGTCCCCTCATGCTGTGTCCTCTGTGTCTCCCCATCCCGTCTATTCCTCTATGTGTCTTTTATAAGATTTTTTACCTGTTACGACATAAAATAAGAGATAAGTAATTTCCCGCGTGTAAAGGGCCGATGTCTCCAGGTGGATGCGGCCAACCCTCCAGACACAATTATTCCTGTAATAATGAGGGAAATGTTTAACTCTAGATACAATTCTAAATATTTTTGTATTATTGTATCTGATCACTATACTACATCCAGCAGCTTTTGCCTCTGCAATGCCCCATGTTATGTCCTCACCGTTCTCCGCAGTGACCGATATGTAATGAGGACTTGGTTCCCTCAATCAGATGAGATTTACTTAACATTTCTTTATAAGGCTAGGTTCACACTGCGTTTTTGCAATCCGTTTTTTTTGCAAAAAACAGATGCTTTTGTGTGTATACGTTTTGATCCATTTTTCCATTGACTTCCATTGTAAAAAAAAAAAGGATCAAAACGGATCAGTTTTTTTTAACGGATACAAAAGTAGTGTCAGCTACATTTTTGTGTCCGTCAAAAAAAACGGATCCGATTTTTTTTACAATGGAAGTCAATGGAAAAAACGGATGCACACAAATGCATCCGTTTTTTTCATCCGTTTAAAAAAAACTGATTGCAAAAACACAGTGTGAACCTAGCCTAAGTATTGGGAAATCCTGATGGTTATAGTTCCTAAATGGGACATGAAAGCATAATGGTTACAGTCACTCTAGTTCACACTATTGCTTAGATATCTGGTTCTCTTCACAGGAGCTCCTCCTCCTCCCCCTCCTCCTCCTCTCCCTACTCCTCCCCTACTCCTCCTCCTCCTGGGCATTTGTTACTTCACACAGGTCCACACCGGTCTCTTGCCTTCTACTGTATTCTCTTTCACAACATTTCCTATTTTGTCCCTGTGTCACAGTTCATAGTTCAACAGTCCAAACCCATGTTGGTCATTAGCAATAGTCCAACAATCTAGACCTATCAAACAAACGAAAAGGGTCAGCTCACCCCCGGCAAGATATGCGTGCTGTTAGCTTTCCCTCGTGTAGGAGCACGTAGAGTAGTATCGTGGGCCGTCACCCGAACAGGTTCCAAGGAAAGCAGTTGCTCACAGCTCCATAAAACTCGTATGTTTTATTACGGCAGCATCTTAAAACAACAAACAAGTAATAACACAGCAGCGCCGACCTCTTAATCACGGCAAGTTATGCTTGAAACTGATACATTTTTATATTGGTAAGATGCATGTCTCCGCAAACGGACCGCCCATCGGCGTAACGCAGGAACCACATGACTTACTTCCAGAGATATGTGAAAAAAAACTGGATCACACAATTAATAGATATAATACAAATCATTTTTTTAAGTTTAAACTAGGGATGAGCGAACCGAACCATAACGAACCAGATTCGTTACGAACTTTGCAAAAAGTTTGGTTCGTCACCGAACAGAACTTTGAGAAAGTTCGTAACGAATCTGGTTAAAATAACAATAACAAATAAAATCAAAGACACCCAAGACATCTTTAGAAAGTGATGCAAACACCTCTGGATGCATCTGGGAAAGCAGGGAAACAATTATATATTATGTATAAATTATGTATTAATATTAATATTATTAATATTATTATATATTATGTATAAATTAGGTATACTGACCATATGGTAACAGAGTAATCCCAAGCTCTCGTATATGTGAAACAAATAACAGAGGGAATGAGCTAAAAAATAACCTTTATTGGTATGCGATAAAACAATAGATCGTATAAACAGTACAAAGACGGGAAACAGTATTAGAGGAATCTGCATTACCGGGTTAGCGATCCTCTGCAATAATGCCGACTCCTCTAATGGTTAATATATTTCATTAATAAAACACATTTTCGTTGTAATAAAGTCACTTTCGTTGTTCAATAATTTAATTAAAATGATTCCATCATTGTGCAATTAAATATACTGTAAAAAAATAAATATATATATAAATATACATTTATATATTTATTTATTTAATTGCACAATGATGGATTCGTTTTAATTAAATTATTGAACAACGAAAGTGACTTTATTACAACGAAAATGTGTTTTATTAATGAAATATAACTATTTTTGCACTTTGATTTTTTTTTCCACTTTTTTCATTGTAATAGTAACTGCAACTACACGAAACTCTACCCTATCAGACTCCCACTATTGTAGCGGCAATTATTCAGCCGTTATTGCAAGGTTCGTTTTCGGTTCGGTTCGTAAGAATCCGAACTTCAGGAAAGTTCGGGGGATCGAACCGAACTTTTCAAAAGTTCACTCATCCCTAGTTTAAACCTTTTGGGTAACGGGTGTCCAAGTATAGGATCCAAAAGGCTTTACGCTTCCTTAATAGTTGGACCCAATCTCCTCCCCGTGCCGGTCTGGTAACCCTCTCCGGGGCACAGACTGAGAGGCTGCTGGTATCACCCCTGCGGCAATCCATGAAATGTCTAGAAAGAAACAGAAACAGATTTTTTGTGAATCGCACTATGTGAACGGATATCTGCCAAATGCTCGCTAAGGCTGATTTTGAGCATTCTTTTTGTAGAAGCCACATATTGAAGCTTGCACAGCTTACATTCCGCCACATTCATAATATATGTGCTTCTACAATTAATAAAAGATTTAATTATAAAGTAACATCCGGTGTTATATGATGTGACTGATAATTGTTTATTTGCACAGTATACATCTCTGTCCTCCACACTTATGAAAGCCTGTGCTAGAAAGCCAATTATTTTTATTTTTATTGCAACTACGCTCATTAACGACATTTATATTGCTGGGGGATAGTATGTTGCCTAAAGTTTTTCCCCTTCTAGGAACACAACGTACTCCCACTGACAATATTTTCTCACAGTTGGGATCCTGGAGAAGTATAGGGACATACTTAGTTATGATCTTACTAATTTCTCTAAATTGGGGGCTATATACTGTAGAGAAGGTAAGTTGATTCTCCCTACGTCTCCTCAGAGTACCTGACCCTCTACTTTCACCGTTATTATTATGGGTCTCCCTGTCGGTAAGGTGATACGCTCTATCATGTGTTTTTGTCACTCTACGTGCTCTCTATAACTGGAGGGCTGTAACCCCTGGCTTTTAATCTAACAGTGAGTTCCCTGGCCGCTTCTACATAGGAGGCATATTCGGAACAATTTCTGCGAGTTCTAATAAACTCCCCCACTGGAAGATTTCTAGTTACATGATTAGGGTGGCTACTACTTGCCTGTAAGACACCATTACCCGAAGGGGGTTTTCTATACAGACATCTGGCCATTTTTCAGGGATAATTTTCGATCTAAAAATGGAATGGATTCTAACTCAAATTGGTAGGTGAATTTGAAATTTAGAGTATTGCCATTAATGTACCTAACAAAATCCTTAGCATGTTCGTCTATATACCTCCCGTACCAGAGAATACACTCTCTGTACGGGTTGTCGGTATTAAACAAGATGACCTCCTCCCAGTAAGACATAAATATGTTGGCCAAATGAAAAGGAATTATTTGTAAGCAAAAACTCAACTTCAACAGAAAGATAATAACATAAAATGTTGTCATAATTACTGTACTTATGTAAGTGGTATCGCAAGGCAGTGATGGCTGCTCTGTGAGGTATGCTCGGGTAAAGAGCAACAACATCACATGAAAGCCATGCTCCTTCATCAAAATGAGGTAATAAAACCAGTGGTATGTTTGGCTAAAGGTTGGAGATATCTCTGTCCACTTACAGAGACGTTCTAAGAGAGATCCTATCCCTGCCGCAATAGGGAGGAAAGGAGGAGGGAAAATTTCCTTATGGGTTTTAGGTAGAGCATGAAATATTGCCATCACAGGAACTCAGGGATAAGATATTTACCAAATTTTTGGTCAAAAACACCTAATTCAACACCCGTATCTACAATGTCGCTCAGTTTTTTTAGTAATGTTCTTCGTGGGGTCTGATGGTAACTCCCTGTAGGTGGCAGAATCAGACAACATATTTTTCACTTCTTTAATATATAGACCCACATCCAAAACGACAATGGAACCTCCTTTGTCTGACTTGCGCACAACAATGTTAGGGTTATGCATAAGATCATACAGGGCTCTTCTTTCCCCAGGTGCGAGGTTATCCCTAATGTTACCCAATTCAGAGTTATTTTTAAGAATCGTAAGTTCTTCTTCACCATTAGGCTATGTTCACACTACGCATCCGTACGCATTTCGAATGGCGCCGTACATATCCGGCTGAAACAACGGCCGTGCGAATATTCGATGTGCGGACGGATGCGTACGCAGTGTGTACGCAATGCGTACGCATTGCGAACGTACGCCCATAGTATACTTACGCTTCCTGAGCCTCCTACGAAGCGATCTGACAGCGGTCTTTTACTTGGAAATCTTCACCTCGCCCCGGACACCCCACAGAACCTTTTGGATCGGCATAGAAGAGCGGAAAAATGAAGAAATCACCACTTCGTACGGATCCGCGGGATACGCTACGGGCGTAAGTTACAAGCCTTCCGGCTGGAAACAATGGTCTTATTAATTTCTTACGGCGCCGTATACGATCCCGGCGTACATTCGTACGAAGTGTGAACTGTGAGGCCAGGATCATATACTTTGCATTGTACGCTAACTACGTAAGTTTCCGGCCGCATATTCACGGAGCGCACTACGGCCGGAAACTTACGTAGTGTGAACATAGCCTTACCCTGGACTATGTCCATAACCGGCACTCTGCAGTTCACCGGATAAAACTCTGGATAGGGAACCGGGAGACACTCTAAACACCTAATGGAATCAAGAGAAGACGGACTCTGTGCTCCCAAATCCATTAGGGTTTGTACAGACATTTGTTCCTGAAAACACATGGATAAAGGAATATTACCCTGACCGATTTCATTCAGATTTACGTTAACAGGATTAGATAATACAGTAGTAACATCATGATTATCAAAAGCATCTTCCATTATATTCTCATGAGCTAGAAAGTGTCTTTTAACGGTAATTAGACGCATGAATTTGGTTACGTCTTGTAGAGTGGTATATAAGTCAAAGGTTTTAGCTAGTACAAAGTTTAATCCACGAGACAGTACCTTAATGTGTTCATCCTGCAAGATGGACGCAGACAGGTTATACACATCCAGGGAAACACTGTCCGTCAGTATGTCCTTCTCACAAACGGGTTTCCCCGCCCTGTGCTTCCTCCCTGCCCGCCAGTAGGGCTTACTCCGTTTTTTGAAAAATCACTTGCGCCCTGTGAACGGGAGCGGGTATTAGGGGGATCACGATGCACCTGGTTGAATCAACCACGTCCTTTAGATTTTTTCAGTTTGGGGTAGCTCTGATGGTTAACAGGTGGTAAGCAATCCTCTTGTCCTCTTGTTCCGAATAGTCAGTCTGAGTATCCGATGATTCCCCATCTGTCGTATCAAAGGAAACACTTTTGTGGGATTTGTCATGAGACGCAGTTTTTAGAATAGATTATAATGTCCTTTGTTTCCTTCTTTCTTCCCACCATGTATAAACCATATTTTGAGAATAATCCTTTAAAGGGAACCTGTCACCCCCCGTGCCGGGGTGATAGGTTCCCGACTCTCCTGTCATTCTCTATGAGCGTTGGACTCATCTCTCAGCGCGCGCCGGGCTGCAGCGGCTGAGGTCTCCGGGACCCGACCATCTTCAGAAGCGGGACCCGGCGCAATGAGGTAAGTATAGGGGTCTCTAACGGGGGGTCGGGAACCTTTTACCCCAGCACGGGGGGTGACAGGTTCCCTTTAAGTCTCGCTGCTGTGCTGAGCTGTCCGTCCCTGCTGCCTGTCTGTCCTCTTCCCCATTCCCCCCTCCTCAGATTCTCTCCCTCCCTGCTTGTTCCCTTCCTCCCTGTCTCTCCTCCGTGATCAGCTAACTGTCACTGACCAATCATGGCAATCAATGTTACAGAGCTGGGTTTGATGTGTCAGATGAGCTGTCACAGCTACAAGCCTCCTTACTCCTGTATGGGTGTATAGAGAGGACATTGGAGCTGTCACAGCCTACTGTCTAAACTACTGTGCCCCCAAACGCCACAATCCTTTTTCCAACATAAATAATAAACATGAATAAAAAAAAAAAAGATATAAATAAATAATAAATAAAATTAATAAAAAATAAATAAAATTGACAGAAATAAATAAACCTACAAATAAATACCGTAAGTATAAATAGGCTAGGACATTAGTGTAAGGTGTAGGGTGTTAGAGGGGGGAAAGTAAGTTAGAAATAGCTGGTTTGTGTTAGAGAAAGTCTTTCAGTGTTAGGGTATGTTCACATTGAGGAATAGGCAAAGAATTTTAAGCGGTATCCGTGCTTATTCCTATGCCTACTCCGCTTGAAATTCCACCTGTAAAATATGTACAGAGAAATGTCCAATTATTGTTCAAACGGCGGAATTTACGTACGGAATGTTCCGCTGCAAATCCAAATTCCATTCAAATAAATGACATGTTAATTCTTTGGGTTGATTCCACTAGAGAAATCCTAAAGAAGTCATTGGGGCCTCAAATTTCTGCTTCAGCTTTCCAGTCGAATTCCGCTGGAATTTCTCCTATACCGCCAGAGCTGAAGAAGAGGAAATTTCAAGCAAAGAACTTTCCTCTTCAATTCCTCGCCTATACCTCAGTGTGAACATACCCTTAGCTCTAGATTTTAGGGCTATGGTGCTTACTGCTACCCTAAATGATTACTTTCGTGGGTGCAGTTTTCATAATGGGGTCACTTATGGGGTTGGGGTATCGTTCTGGCAGCTCCAATCGTTTGCAACATGGAACCTACAGGTCACGAAGCCTAAAATGATGTGCTGAAAGCCAGTGGGTGCCGCTTTCCTTCTGAGTCCTGCCATGAGGCCAAGCAACCAGATGCAACCTAAATGGGGATACTGTCTGATACGAGACCAACAGCGTGGTAAAATTTGGGGTGCTTTTCCTTTATTTTACAAGTTATTTGTGGAAAATATGTCCAACAAGTGATGCATTTGTGAAAAAAAGCTAATTTAAATTTTTTATTCTGAATTTGCAATAATCCCAGTCCCACAGTAAGGGGTCAAAGTGCTCACTTCTGGTCTAAATGATTACTTTATGGGGTGCAGTTTTCAAAACGAGGTCACTTATGGGGGTTAGATATCGTTTTGGCAGCTCCAATCCTCCACAAACACATTATGGCGACCGTAAAACATCTTAATAGAAAAGGCGGCCACAAAAACTACCAGGTGGTCCTTTACTTTTGAGGCCTGTATGCATGCCCAGCAGCACACCAGGCTCACAGGGGGGATATTTCTAAAAACTACAGATCCTGCGTAATAGATATCTTGTTGATTTTTTTTTTTTTGTAATATCTGCTGTGTTACAGAAAAAAAATGTTTAAAATTGAAAATTAGCAAAAAGGTATATTTTTCTTAATTTCACCTCCGCTTTAATTCCTGTGAACCATTTAAAGAGTTAACAAAGTTCATGACACCTGTTGTGATATCTTTGAGGGGTGCAGTTTTTAAAATGGGGTCATGTTTGCAGCTTTGTAGCCTACCAGCCTCTCACATTTTGCTTTTAAAATGAACTAGTCCATTTAAAAGATCAATTTGGGAAATTTCCTAAAATTTGCTGCTGAACTTCTCAGTCATCTAATGTCTTAAAAAATGTAAAAGAGCACTAACCAAATGATGCCAACATGAAGTAGACATATTGTAAAGGAGAATTCCGAAATAATTTATGCGGCATGACCATCTTTCTTACAAGCAATGAATTTCAAACATTGCTAATATTTTCAACTTTTTACATTTTTGAAGTTTTTCACAAAAAACGTTGTATGTGTCGACCAAAATTTACCACTAACCAGTACAATATGTCACGAAAAAACAATCTTAAATTCACTTGAATAAGTTAAAGCATCACAAGAGCTACAAGCAAAGTAAGACAGGTCAAGTATGAAAAATGGGCATCAGTCAATAAATGACATCCAGGGCTTTTTAGCTCAATCATTAAAGGGTTAATGTGAAAACATAGCCTAGGCTGCACTTACACGTGATTCCCTGATAATTGCAGCCAGCACCTTTAAGCTGGGTTCACACTATGTATATTTCAGTCTGTATTTGGTCCTCATGTCAGGTCCTCATAGCAACCAAAACCAGGAGTGGATTGAAAACACAGAAAGGCTCTGTTCACATAATGTTGTAATTGAGTGGATGGCCGCCATATAACAGTAAATAACGGCCATTATTTCAATATAACAGCCGTTGTTTTATAATAACAGCAAATATTTACCGTTATATGGCGGCCATCCACTCAATTACATCATTATGTGAACAGAGCCTTTCTGTGTTTTCAATCCACTCCTGGTTTTGGTTGCTATACAGCCTCAAATATACGTAGTGTGAACATAGCCTATTTAAGCGTATGGTAATCACAACAGCAACTTTACTGTCATCTGTAACACCCTTAACAGTCTTATAGAATGGTTATGGTGGTTACTAGGACTTCATGACTGCTATCTGCCCTGTTCTTACAGCCTGTACCAGCAGACTGATGATCAGTTAATTGCAGTGCAATAACAATGTACTGAATTGTAAAAATAAGCAAATGGTTACTCAAACAATTTCTATCGGGAGACTAATGCTGGGTTTACACGAAGCGATAATTCGCCCAATCGATCGTTTAACAATTTTGAAGCAACAATTTGGCTGTTATAACAATCAGCATTTAGACGAATAAATTGTTAGAAAAATCGTTAGAATATTCGTAAGAAGAATCGTTTTTAAGATCGCTTAAGCCCATCTTTTACATAGGGTAAATCGTTGGAAGACTGTTTACACTAAGCGATTTGCGAATTTTTAGCGAACGACAAACAATGGTTTAAGAACATGTTGAAAGATCAAAATGAATGATTTTTCGCTCGTCGCTTGATCGTTTGCTATGTTTACACAAAATGATTATCGCTCAATGCGATCGTTATTGCGAAAATTCGCCCGATAATCGTTCCGTGTAAACCCAGCATTAGGGTATGTTCACACTACGTAAGTCTCCGGACGTAGCGCGTTCCATGAATAAGCGGCTGGAGACTTACGTAGTTTGCGTACAATGGAAAGTATAGAATCTACGGCTGCACAGTTCACACTACGTACGAACTTACGCCCGGATCGTACGCGGCGCCGTAAAAAATGAACCAGACCATTGTTTGAGGACGAAAATGCCGTAACTTACGCCCGTAGCGTAACATGCGGTCCCGTACGTAGTGGTGATTTCTTCATTTTTCCACCTTTTTGTGCTGATCCAAAAGGTTCTGTGGGGTGTCCGGGGCTAGGCGAAGATTTCCAAGTAAAAGACCGCTGTCAGATTGCTACGTAGGGCGCTCAGGAAGCGTTAGTAGACTGCGGGCGTAAGTTCGCACTTCGTACGTAGCCGGCTGCAAGTAGCGTAAATACCTGGCCGGAGTTTAACACGTATATGTCCGGTCGTGAAAATATGCTGCCGGACATATACGTAGTGTGAACATAGCCTTATGGTGCGTATACACAGACAGAATTATCTGACAGATTTTTTAAGCCAAAGCCAGGAACAGACTATAAGCAGGGAACAGGTCATAAAGGAAAGACTGAGATTTCTCCTCTTTTCAAATCCATTCCTGGCTTTGGCTTCCAAAATCTGTCAGATAAATCTGATAAGGGTGCGTTTACACAGAGATTTATCTGACAGATTTTGGAAGCCAAAAATGGATAGATTCCAGTCTTTTCTTTATGAAGCAGGCTAAAAGGAAGAGAGAGGCGCCATAGGGTAATAACATCAATACTCGGGTGGGAAGGGGGAGCACATATGGTTATGCTCACCTTTTTGTGTTGTACAAAGAGTATCAATGAAGACAGACGGAGTAACCGCAGCAGCCAGTCCCAGAGGATCCTGAGCCACGAGATCCCGATGCCGGAGAATAGAGATGTGTCACAGCCTCAGTGTTAGGCCGGCCTAGAGTAGAAGGACCTTGTTCGGCGCTGAACGGTACTCAGTTTCTGAGACAATAAATCATCTCTTCAATATACCTGTTTGAACCAAGTACCGTTCAGCGCCGAACAAGGTCCTTCTACTCTAGGCCGGCATAACTCTGAGGCTGTGACACATCTCTAGTCTTTTCTTTATGACCTGATCCCTGATTATAGTCTGGTTCCAAGATCTGTCAGATAAATCTGTCTGTGTAAACTCACCATTAGAGAAGTACACTCTGAAACCCCTGCCTTTAGTTTTAGGCAACCTTGTCCCATAGATAGTAAATTGCAAGAAGTGGTGTATTCTCCCCAGTCTGACACAGTGCTCTCTCTGCTGCCACCTCTGTCCATGTCAGGAACTGTCCAGAGCAGCGGCAAATCCCCATAGAAAACCTCTCCTGCTCTGGACAGTTCCTGACATGGACAGAGGTGGCAGCAGAGAGCACTGTGTCAGACAGGAGATAATACACCACTTCCTGCAGGACCTACAGCAGCTAATAAGTACTGGAAGCTTTTACATAGAAGTCATTTACAAATCTGTACAACTTTCTAACACCAGTTGATTTAACCCCTTAAAGACACAGACTATTTTGGTGTTAGGTACGCAGTTAATTTTTATTTTTGCATTTTCGTTTTGAACTCTTTAAATTCTTCATGTACGGAGCTGTATGGATAATTATGTATTTGTGGAATTATTTGTACTTTCTAATGACACCGTTCATTTAACCATAAACATAAAAAAGTGTAACAAACATATATATACATACAGTGATCCCCCAACTTACAATGGCCTCGAGATACAATATTTTCAACATACAATGTTCCTTTTTGGACCATCATAACTTGAGACCAGACTCAACATACAATGCTACAGACAGTCCAGATCTTTCTGTAACATGGAGAAAAAACAAGCTGATCAAAGAAAGTGGCCATTTTACTGGATTTAGAACCAATTAAAAATTTTCCATAGAGTTTTGGTCTCAACATACAATGATCGTCCTGGAACCAATTCATATCGTATGTTGAGGGACCACTGTATACATATATATGTTTGTTTGTTTTGTTTTTTTGTAAAGTAAAATACATGAAAATGTCCTATTCTTATCCCTATAACCTTGTGATTTCATCATTGGGGCTGTTTGAGGATTTTTATTTGTGCTATCACCTGTGGATTTAAAAGGTTCCTCTTTGGTGTAAGTAGGACTTTTGATTTTTTTTATACATTTTTTTCCCCTCATATTTGAGTTGACAAAAATACGCAATTCAGGCTTTTTTTTTTATTTCCCGCTTATGTCTTGCACTGTAAAACATAAATAACATTACAATTTAATGAATTAGACAATTACACATGCAGCAATACCTAATATGTTTACTTTCTATTATAGGCAATTATTAGATTGCTTATATTATTCAATGCAATGTCACTGTACAGCATTGATCACTGATATCGGCACTCTGCTACTAGAGTCTTCCTGAGACAGACTTCATAGCAGATCACCAATCAGATAGCGCAGAGGTAAGTATTACAACATTGGCAGAAACCTGAAAAGAGAAGCAAATAAGGTCCTCTAGGGCAGGGTTTCTCAACCTGCGGTACGCGTACCCCAAGGGGTACGCGGCGCAGGTTGAGGGGGTACGCGGGAGCTGGCAGGGAGAGGTGTGGGAGTGGAGGGCAGCAGTGGAGGAGCACATGTCTGTGCACTGTGCCTCAGCTCCCCTGTCCGCTGCTGCAGTGTGACCCTGGTGGTTGTCGGGAAGGAGGAGGAGGCTGCAGCAGCTTCCTGTGGGCTCCAGTCACTGTGCAGTACATGTACTGCGGGCTCTGCCTGTGGGGGAGCCAAGAAAACAGTACGGCTGCAGAAGCATCCAGCCGACAGGTGTCTTCCTGGGATGAGGTGGCTGCATCTGCACTTTGCAGAGCTGCTGGAGGCCAGGGAGCACCACTACTAATGTAGGTAATAGGGTTGGGGCTGGGGGTTGCTGAAAGGCTGGGGGCCACTGACAGAGGATTTACTTCCCCTCCGGCTGTTCCCGGGTGTCCCGACAAGCTCCGCCCCCTGGTGACAAGCCCCGCCCCTGGCACCGACCGTAGTTAGTAAGTTAACTCACTGCCAGTTAGAAGTCCCCCAGCTATCCAGCATAGTGTGTAACAGAGGTCCCCCAGCTATCCGGCATAGTGTGTAACTAAGGTCCCCCAGCTACCCGGCATAGTGTGTAACTAAGGTCCCCCAGCTATCCGGCATAGTGTGTAACTAAGGTCCCCCAGCTATCCGGCATAGTGTGTAACTAAGGTCCCCCAGCTATCCAGCATAGTGTGTAACAGAGGTCCCCCAGCTATCCGGCATAGTGTGTATCTGAGGTCCCCCAGCTACCCGGCATAGTGTGTAACTAAGGTCCCCCAGCTATCCAGCATAGTGTGTATCTGAGGTCCCCCAGCTATCCAGCATAGTGTGTATCTGAGGTCCCCCAGCTATCCAGCATAGTGTGTAACTAAGGTCCCCCAGCTATCCGGCATAGTGTGTAACTAAGGTCCCCCAGCTATCCAGCATAGTGTGTAACTAAGGTCCCCCAGCTATCCAGCATAGTGTGTAACAGAGGTCCCCCAGCTATCCAGCATAGTGTGTAACAGACGTCCCCCAGCTACCCGGCATAGTGTGTAACTAAGGTCCCCCAGCTATCCGGCATAGTGTGTAACTAAGGTCCCCCAGCTATCCAGCATAGTGTGTAACTAAGGTCCCCCAGCTATCCAGCATAGTGTGTAACAGAGGTCCCCCAGCTATCCAGCATAGTGTGTAACAGAGGTCCCCCAGCTATCCAGCATAGTGTGTAACAGAGGTCCCCCAGCTATCCAGCATAGTGTGTAACTAAGGTCCCCCAGCTATCCGGCATAGTGTGTAACTAAGGTCCCCCAGCTATCCGGCATAGTGTGTAACTAAGGTCCCCCAGCTATCTGGCATAGTGTGTAACTAAGGTCCCCCAGCTATCCGGCATAGTGTGTGACTAAGGTCCCCCAGCTATCTGGCATAGTGTGTGTAACTGCGGTCACCCAGCTTTCCAGGATAGTGAATAACTGAGGTCACCCAGCTTTCCTAGTGTCCTGTAGTCAGTATGATTGAGGTCACCCAGCTTTCCTAGTGTCCTGTTCTCAGTATAATGTTGTCACCCAGCTTTCCAGCATCTTATACCAATGTCCAGACCTGGTAATGCTAGCTGGTGTGAAACAACACCCAGCATGCCCAGACAGATGGAAGTTGTAATTTTTCACCATCTGGAGAGTCACAGGAAAGGTGATGCACTAATATGTTACACTTGTGCGTCTTTTTTGCGTTTTGTCTTTATTCTAAATGGGAGACATGAGAGTTTTTCAAGCAAGACAAAAAAACACATGTTAAAATACAAAAAATAGAGCTTTTCTTTACTTTATGTAGACAGCTGTGCGACCAGTAAAAGCTGCTTCTCACCAGGCTCCAGGATCTGATAAGAACTGCACCCTGGAGGCAGTGACAGGAGGGGTGACTTTACCCTAAAGGCTAGAGAGAGCTTCGTACCTATCTGTATTCCGCTCATTAGGCTGCGGCACTTTGAAGAGTGCACCGCTCCTCCATAGGTGCCAGAAAAAAGATGGATCCCGTCCTGGGAAACTGGGAGAAGATTCCCATATTTTCCTGGGAAGGAGTGGCACAGAGCAGTGCACACTTCAAAGTGCTGCAGCCCAATGAGCGGCATACAGATAGGGACAAAGCGCTTTGTCCTTACTGTATATTCGCTCATCCCTACTTGAGGCAGTGACAGGAGGGGTGACTGTACCCTGGCTGCAGTGACAGGAAGGGTGACTGTACCCTGGCTGCAGTGACAGGAAGGGTGACTGTACCCTGGGTGTAGTGACAGAAAGGGTGACTGTACCCTGGCTGCAGTGACAGGAGGGGTGACTGTACCCTGGGTGCAGTGACAGGAAGGGTGACTGTACCCTGGGTACAGTGACAGGAGTGGTGACTGTACCTTGGGTGCAGTGACAGGAGGGGTGACTGTACCCTAAGTGTAGTGACAGGAGGGGTGACTGTACCCTGGGTGCAGTGACAGGAGTGGTGACTGTACCCTGGCTGCAGTGACAGGAGGGGTGACTGTACCCTGGCTGCAGTGACAGGAGGGGTGACTGTACCCTGGGTGCAGTGACAGGAGGGGTGACTGTACCCTGGCTGCAGTGACAGGAGGGGTGACTGTACCCTGGGTGCAGTGACAGGAAGGGTGACTGTACCCTGGCTGCAGTGACAGGAGGGGTGACTGTACCCTGGGTGTAGTGACAGGAGGGGTGACTGTACCCTGGGTGTAGTGACAGGAGGGGTGACTGTACCCTGGGTGTAGTGACAGGAGGGGTGACTGTACCCTGGGTGTAGTGACAGGAGGGGTGACTGTACCCTGGGTGTAGTGACAGGAGGGGTGACTGTACCCTGGGTCTAGTGACAGGAGGGGTGACTGTACCCTGGGTCTAGTGACAGGAGGGGTGACTGTACCCTGGAGGCAGTGAGGGGAGGTATCTGGCTGCATAGTGGAGAAGTATCTGGCTGCATAGTGTAGAAGTATCTGGCTACATGCGCACATATCTGGCTGCAAGAGGCATACTTAAGAAAGAGGCATACCTGGCTGCAGGGGGCCTCCTCCTCCTCCTCCTCCTCCTCTTTTATGTCCTTTTGTATATTTTTCCTATATTTTTTACCGCATTTTTGTTTTTTATACATTTTCATTTGAATCTTTTTCCCTTTTTTTGAATTTGAATTTTTTCCCATTCATTATTATAATTCATATATACTGTCTCTGGTAGCAGATTAATTCTTTCTAGCTCATTTATCTATGTTTTTATGTAAACAGATTCTGTATTTTATTCCAAATCTAATACTGTTTTTTTGCACCGATTTTATGTATTTTATCAGCTACACATATATATCTTATTGAACTTGTCTAGAGGATCTTATTTGCTTCCCTTTTCTTATCTATTTGACCCTTGGGGTTTAGGGTACCCAGGTTAACCTCGCCAAGTTACAGGCAGTCGAACTCACACTACCTCTTTTGCTTTCTTTATTGGCAGAAATCTGTTGTCCTCAAAATGATTAAGGATGAAGAAAACAGCCTCTCTAGCACCACCTATTGGTACCTACCTGTAGACATAATTTTTGAAATGCCTCTTTTACTTCTTTATTCCTCAGGCTGTAGATCAAAGGATTTAATACAGGAGTAAAAACGGCATAAATAAGAGCGATATATTTCAGATTGGCTGAAGAACCTTTTGCTTGTCCCATGTACGTGGCCATTAATGTCCCAAAATACATCACTACCACAGTGAGGTGGGAGGCGCAGGTGGAGAAAGCCTTAGCTCTACCATCAACGGAACAGATTTTTAATATAGAAATAACAATACTGATATAAGAGCCAACAATAAAAGCTGGTGATGATAACAGAGTGAATATACCAACAACAACTATAGTTATCTTATAGAAGGAGAGGTCACCGCACGCCACCTCCAGGAGAGCCAACACCTCACAGGCAAAATGGTTCAATGTGTTTTCTCTGCAGAATGTAAGAGGTCTTATGATAGTGGGAGCAGTTGATACAATGAAACTTCCTATGTACATGGTGACAGCGATGTATCCACATAGCCTCCGACTCATAATGGTGGTGTAATGTAAGGGGGAGCATATAGCGATATACCGGTCATAGGCCATCACCGCCAGCAGGACGCATTCAGTCCCTCCTAGATATAGAACAATGTCCATCTGTATGATGCAACCAATGAGGGAAATCCTTCTATTGGTTGAAAGCAGATCAACTAGGAATTTTGGAACAGTAGACGATGAGAAGCACAAATCCAGAAAAGAGAGATTACAGAGGAAATAATACATAGGAGTGTGTAACTTAGGGGTGAGGAGAACGGTGACGATCAGGAAGCCGTTCCCCAGGATGGTCAGTATATAAAGGACAAAAAACAGGAAAAAAAGCAAAATACAGGCCTGAAAATCCTGAGAAAACCCAATGAGGACGCAATGTGTTATATGAGTTTGATTTAAATGATCCATGATATAAACAAAGTTCATAATTTTCTCCTATTAAGAGTACTGCACCCTATGTAAGGTCAGGTTATTACAGCTACAGCTCCATACTCCTTACATACTGTCAAAAATAGAATGAAAAAAATCATGTGTTTACGCCTTCTCTGTCCTTTTCATATACAGCTGTATTTCTGCTGTATTTCTGATTGATTGATTGAATGAAAGTAAGCTGGAAGCTAAGGGATGGGAGGAGGAGCAAGGTGGCGTCACGGCCCTCAGCACTTCAGCAGCCTCTTGGCCCATTTTTGTACGCTCTGGAAGCACAGACAGATATATGAAAGGTACCATGTGTCTCCAGCTCACCATATATATGTTAAGGTTTCCACTCTGATATTATCGTATGCCAGCTCAGAACTGGCGTAGGTTTATTTAAATTCAGAACAAGCAGATGCACGACTGATGCAGAGGGTCTGAGGCCAGAATTTTCACTACACAGGGTTTTTCTGCTATTTTTCTACAAGTTACACAATTCATGGCAAAATAGCATAAAAATCATGGCAAATACACAACAAAAACATCACGTGTGAACACAGACTAATTTCAAAAATATATAACTTGTCGAGCTCTACAAGTATAACTATATTAGCTGAGATAGGACTATCCCTTTAAAGCGACTCTGTACCCACAATCTGACCCCCCCAAACCACTTGTACCTTCAGATAGCTGATTTTAATCCAAGATCTGTCCTGGGGTCCGTTCGGCAGGGGATGCAGTTATTGTCATAAAAACAACTTTTAATCCTGCAGCGCTGTGTCTAATGGCCGGGGCTTACATTAGTATATGCATTAGGCTGGCACAAGCTCTCTGTCCTTCCTCCTCACCCTCCTCATCATTAGGAATGCTCCAGGCAGATTGCTTCCTATTCCCCACCTATGTGTATAATGAACATGGGCTGGATCGTTAATACACCTGTGCAAAGCTCTAACAGCAGTAAATGTTCCTGGATCATTCCTAATGATGAGGAGGGTGGGGAGGAGGGAAGGAGAGGGTGTGCCAGCCTAATGCATATACAAATGTAAGCCCCGGCCATTAGACACAGCGCTGTAGGATTAAAAGTTGTTTTTATGACAATAACTGCATCCCCTGCCGAACGGACCCCAGGACAGATCTTGGATTAAAAGCAGCTATCCGAAGGTACAAGTGGTTTGGGGGTCAGATTGTGGGTACAGAGTCGCTTTAATGTTCAATTTACATCCCATACCTTAAATATGTTACACTATGGTTTCCTTTATATCAAACACTTGTCAAATATTTTTATGGATATAAAGTGGAGAAATATTTCCAGTGTACAAGACAAAAGGCGCTTCATCAACTACAGTATGACCTTCAGCTATGAAGACCATAGAAAAGGAGTCAAAATGAACATCACATTAAAAAAAAAATTCTTACTGATCAACAAATGACGATAGAAATTCTTAACTGGCTACAAAAACTTGCAAAAGGATCAACTTGAGAGAAGCAAAACTGGCACCAGATGAGAAGTATCAGCCATGAAACCTATAGAGTAGATAATGCAGGAGCCCAAAGACATTCATACCGTGCTGACTAGTCAGATCATTATTACAGCTCAAGTGACCGCACTGGACTCATTGGTCAGTGTCGTCTTCCCAGATCAATAATAACAGCAGCAAAATCTGGAAGACAGTAGAGCATAGAAACAATATGAGGAATAAAAAAATCTCAGAACTCTCCCCAACTTCTAAACTAAATAAAACCTGGACTGTAAAAAAATATAACAAGAAAAAGTTTGTTCTTACGGAGACCTTTAGGAGGACGGTAGATGACTAAGATAAGCAAGAGGAACCTTCACCACGCGAAGCCTAAACATCAGGGAAGAGGAGGAGGAATAAGGTTATGTCCTCGTTGTATGGATAGAAGACTGGTGCCCATTTCTGGAATTTAAAGTTAACACAAAATTCAGGAGACCAAGGCCCGGATTTATCAATTCATCAATCAAGTCATTTTTCCCACAGCAACCAAAGATTACTAATTCTTAAAGAAGCTAATTTTTCGACACTTGTATGGTTCACACTGAGGCAGATTTCTTAAAACTCTTTAACCCCTTAGCGACCCATGACGTATTTGATATGTCATGGTGCCGCTCGGGGTGTTCAGAGAGGGGTCCCGCCGGGACCCCGCTCTGAACGGCGCTGATCCCGGCTGACACGTGCAGCCGGGCAGTGCCTCTATTAGCCGGCGCGGGTCCCGTTGCCGCGCCGGCTAATTAAGCCTCTAAGTGCAGCTGTCAAACCTGACAGCTGCACTTAGATGCTGTGTTCACACTGCCCTGGTGTCTAGTGGGACGGATCTCCCCCCAGCGATGCGATCGCGGGAGGGAGATCCGTTCTTCTGCCCGTGCCGGGCCTCAGCGTCGGAATGACGCTGATCCCGGCTTGGCAATAGATTGCTATGGCCTGCAGCAGACCATAGTAATCTATGACCGATCTAATGGATCTTTGCTGTGTATATACACACCATTGATCTCTATGAGAGATCAGTGCTGTGTATATACAAGTCCCCCAGGGGATCAGTGCTGTGTATATACAAGTCCCCCAGGGGATCAGTGCTGTGTATATACAAGTCCCCCAGGGGATCAGTGCTGTGTATATACAAGTCCCCCAGGGGGGCTTCTAGTGTATGTAAAAAAAAAAGTGTTTTTATTAATAAAAAATCCCCTCCCCTAATAAAAGTCCAAATCACCCCCCTTTTCCCATTTTATAAATATAAATTAATAAATAAATAAATAAACATATTTAGTATCGCCGCGCGCGTAATCGCCCGAACTATTAACTAATCACATTCCTGATCTCGCACGGTAAACGGCGTCAGCGCAAAAAAATTCCAATGTGCAAAATTGCGCATTTTTGGTCACATCAAATCCAGAAAAAATGAAATAAAAAACGATCAAAAAGTCGTATATGCGCAATCAAGGTACCGATAGAAACAACATATCATGGCGCAAAAAATGACACCTGACACAGCCCCATAGACCAAAGGATAAAAGCGCTATAAGCCTGGGAATGGAGCGGTTTTAAGGAACGTATATTTGTTAACAATGGTTTGAATTTTTTACAGGCCATCAGATACAATATAAGTTATACATGTTACATATTGTTGTAATCGTAACGACTTGAGGAACATATATAACAAGTCAGTTTTACCATAGGACGAACGGCGTAAATGCAAAACTCCCCGAAATCAAAACAAATTCGTTTTTCTTTTCAATTTGACAGCGCAAATGATTTTTTTCCGGTTTCGCAGCATATTTTATGGAAAAATAATGCGGTCATTGCAAAGTACAATTGGTTTCGCAAAAAATAAGTGCTCATATAAGTCTCTAGGTGAAAAAATGCAAGCGCTATGGACTTTTAAACTTAAAATGGAATAAGCAAAGGCGCAAAAACGAAAATAGGCTTTGACCTTAAGGGGTTAAGGGTCCTTTCAAACGGCCTGACTTTGGCGTCCTGCTTTCAGCTGCTATATCTCCTGCCCCGACTCCTCGGGCTGTTAATTACTCTGGAGGAGCGGAGATGGGAGATACAGTACAGCAGCCATAAAGCGAGTCAGGAGCAGGAAACATGTGACGCTGTCAGAAAGAAGCTAAAGATGCCAGATTAGAGCACCGCTAAAGGTACGTATACACTGCTGACCGGATGGCATCCGGAAACTGTCAGTTTCCCTTGTTCTATTGGCCACACATTTCCTGTCTATACAGGGAGATGTGCGGCCAATCATGATAAATTTTGAGGTGAGCTCTAAAGATGAGGTCAGCCCAGAATCAGGTGTTTTCCCGCTCCTCGGCTGATCACTGCCACTTTTACATGGGCCAATTATTATAGAAAAGCTCTTTGCCAGTAATTGTCCTGTGCCAACGGACTCTTACCTTAAACATGGACTAAACAGTACAGCAGTGTGCCAGACCAGGGACAGTGGACACCAGCGCTTGAGCCGTCCCATCCCTGCACATTTGAAAAAAAAAAAAAAAAGAGCGTTCCCAGAATTCTTCTTTAAATTCTCAATAACCCCTCAGACATGTTACATGGATGCCAACCACTACCAGCAGTAGCACACAGCCAGCAGCCTCCTGCTACATATGTATGATACTGGTGAAAAAGTGAGGGTTTTTTTTGTTAGTTTTTCTGGCTGGCAGACTATATACCAGCAATCAACAACCGAAAAGAAATACGGGTAGATAAATGCTTTTGCCGGTAAAATAAGACAAGTTGTCTGCACTAAGTTTTCTGCAATAAGATTGATATGTATCCAAATCAAACAAATAACCAGCTCATCTGAGAAAGCTGAGGGCACGGGTGTAGTCCGCAATCATTTTCAGGCTGGAATCACACACAACAGTTTTTTGGAAACCTGCACAGTTTTTGTGCCAAAACCAGATTTTTATTTATTTATTTTTTTGTTATATTTTTCATTCCATTTGATTCCATTTCTGGCTTTGTCACAAAACCTGCTGTGTAAGATTTCATCCTAAAAGCATAGCCAGCACCTCAGCATAAGAACACACAACTTTATGGAAATCACTTATGCTACGTTTCTACGAAGCGATAATTTGCCCAAACGATCATTTAACGATTTTGAAGCAACAATTTGGTTTTTATAACGATCAGCGTTTAGACGAATAAATTGTTAGAAAATTCGTAAGAAAAATCGTTATTGCGATCGTTTTTAAGATCGCTTAAGCCCATCTTTTACATAGGGTGAATCTTTTAAAGACTGTTTACACGAAGCGATCTTTGAATTTTTAGCGAATGACGAACGACTATTTGAGAACATGCTGAAAGATCAAAATGAACGATTTCTTGCTCGTCGCTTGATCGTTTGCTGAGTTTACACGGAACGATTATCGCTCAAATGTGATCAATATTGCGAAAATTCAAGCGATAATCGTTCCTTGTGAACGCAGCATTAGAGTCCCCAGTAATATCCACAAAAATACATAATAGCTTAAGAAGGAATTGATCTGAAACCCATCGGTTTTACAATTTTTTACTTATATTAAGTATCTGTCCATTACTAAAATTAGATTTTTTTTTTTAACGCTGAAGTGCTGAGGTTATACTTTTGGAGGATTACTATACACCGCTTATGACCTTACTGCTTTTGACATCATTACAGTATGTTACTCAGCTTTGTCTTTTCCTATTGTAGATGACCTGGTAACACTGGACTTTTATATTCAGGAATTTGAAGACTCTCAGCTTTGTATAGTTTGACTCTATTTGTGCATCTTATTAATATAAAGGGGGAGATTTATAAAACTGGTGAAAAGTAGAATTGTCTTAGTTTCCCCTATCAACCAATCAGATGCCACCTTTCATTCCTCACAGAGTCTTTGAAAAATGAAAGGTGGAATCTGATTGGTTGCTAGCGGCAACTAAGACAATTCTACTTTTCACCTTGTTTGACAAATCTCCGCCTAAGGTCCCTATTCCACCGGACGATTATCGTTCAGATTATCGTTAAATAGTTCGAATCTAAATGATAATCGTTTGGTTGAAATGCAGTTAATGATTAACGACCGAACGAGAAATCGTTGATCAATTTATAAGACCTGGACCTATTTTTATCGTTGCTCGTTCGCAAAACGTTCGCAAATCGTTCGCATTGAATAAGCCATCATTCGGTCATTCGCAGTAGATACTAACGCAATAGCGAATAAATAGCGAAGAATAAACGATCGCAAATACGATCATAAGTAACGATTATCGTTCCATGGAAATGAGTGAACGTTTACAGGTCTTTTGCAATAGTGGTCGTTTGAGATCGTTAATCGTTAGCGATTGTGCGAACTATAATCGTTCGGTGGAATAGGGCCCTAAGTGTTTTAGCAAACATCTAAAAGATTCACAGAGTTACGTCACACTTAGTATTTCCTTTGCAGAAATTTCTGGAACTGAACAGGTCGCGCTGAAGTCTACACGTTCAGATTCTGATGAAATGAATTGACTTTCAGTCACAGAAATATCTGGCACATGTGAATTAACCATAAAGGATGTCTGTGGATTTTATAAATTACAAAGAATAATGGAGTGCTGTGCTCGGCTCTCCGGCAGCTCCATAGGAATGAATAGAGGTGCAGGTCACATGCCGTACGCACGGCTCTATTCAGAACAAAGGAGCCACGGATAGATACGGAGATCGGTGAGGGATATAACGGTCAGACCCCCTATGGATAGGGGACAAGTTAGTTTTTCTTGGAATACCCCTTTAATGAGCAAGGGAAATAAAAGAGAGAGAGCGGGGGCGCTTCCTAGTGCAATAAATGACAGCAAGGGTGTGCAGGGAAGGGATGAGTAGCACTCACCTAGTGGAGTTGGGCTAAATGGTAGGCACAACTCTACGTAGAACATAAATGGGGAGACACCGCAGCTCCTGCCGGGGTACGTCAAGAGAGCCGTACGGTAGAGGATCTGATACGTCGGCCGCAACGGGCAACTGGACCATAGGGATCCCGGCTTGTGTAGGGCGCAGGTGCTCAGTATATCACAGGGTGGCTTGATTTTTCCATAAAAGGGGATTTAATAAAAAACACAACGCGTTTCGGCCCCCCTCTATATGGCGGCCGAAACGCGTTGTGTTTTTTAATAAATCTCCTTTTATGGAAAAATCACGCCACCCTGTGATATACTGAGCACCTGCGCCCTACACAAGCCGGGATCCCTATGGTCCAGTTGCCCGTTGTGGCCGACGTATCAGATCTTTTAATGAGCAAGAACATTCGGATGTTAAAAAGAATTATGATAATAAAAAGATTTTAATGTACAAAGTAATATACTAATAAATCAAAGTATAGAAATTAAGAAAATAAATGTTTTATCCACATATAAGTAACAACCCACGTAATAAGGGTAACTCAGTAGTTACAAGTTATTATTATTATTATTATTATTTTCCCCTAATTGTGACATTAAAAGTAAATATCCAAACACAAAATCAATAAAACCTAAAACAGCAACAAAATAAAAAGATTATAAAATTTCCCACCTGAAGACCAAACTTGTCTGCGTCTTTGAGGGATTAATAACAATATAACAAGCACTATAATAAAATCAAGTATAACAATGATAGAATATATTGAAGGGTTTTGTATGTAACATAGAACATGAATGAATAAATCCTGGCAATGAGGAGTGCAGAGGAATAAGTAATGGCGTCACCTCATGCTGTGTCCTCTGCATCTCCCCCTCCCGTATATTCCTCTATGTGTCTTTTATAAGATTTTCTACCTGTTAAGGCAAAAAATTAGAGAGAAGTAATTTCCCGCGTGTAAAGAGCCGATGTCTCCAGGTGGACGCGACCAACTCTCCAGACACAATTATTCCTGTAATAATGAGGAAATGTTTAACTCTAGAAGTTTTTGCCTCAGCAATGCCCCATGTTGTGTCCTCACCGTTCAGTTACCGATATGTAATGCAGGGTTTTCATTCCCTCAATCAGATGAGATTTACTTAACACTTCAGAAGTAGTGGGAAATCATGATGGTTATAGTTCTTAAATGGGACATAATAGTTACAGTCACTTTAGTTGACACTATTGCTTAGATATCTGGTTTAGGTTCCTGTTCTCTTCACAGGAGCCCCTCCTCTTCCTCCTCCTCCTCTTCCTCCTCCTCCTCCTCCTCTTCCTCCTCCTCCTCCTCCTCCTCTTCCTCCTCCTCCTCCTCCTCCTCCTCTTCCTCCTCCTCCTCCTCCTCATTTGTTACTTTACACAGGTCCACACCGGTCTCATGCCTTCTACTATCTTCTCTTTAAGAACAGGGCATGTAGGTGATGGAGAGTTTCTAGGAAGACAAAATAATATCTTACCAAGATGTTGTACAATAGGCTACGTCTTTCTAGTGGCACCACTAATGTCTCCTGAGATTGTCTTGTGATCTCCTATTAATACTGTGAAGAAGGTAGATTAAACTCTGAACTCTACTTTCAAGAACCTAACCTTATGAACTCTCCATTCTTCCTTTCTATAGGGGGGGGAGGGGGGGGGGGAGAATCAAGGATCATTTAGTGCAATTGTCAATGGTATATGTCTCCAACATGTATGAGACCAAGGAGGTGTGAGTCGTTCCGTTTTGTCCCTTTGTTACAGTGCATAGTTCAACAGTCCAAACCCATGTTGGTCATTAGCAAAAGTCCAACAATCTAGACCTGTGTCGGTCATACATTGGGTAGGTGAAGCATTTGGACCTATGTTGGTCCAGGTAGGTTGCAATATGTATTGCCACAGTTCCACAGTACACAAATATTAGATAAGACCAGTACTATATCACAATAATATCTTATGTCACAGGTCCTGTCAGTGCCAGGTATGTATTTGCCAAATGGCTATTGTCACAGTCAGTCCAGCAGTACGTCAGGGCTATTAGGTAAGAGCAATCATATTTAACTCTTCATATAACATCTGCACTCTACATATGTCGGGGAACTCATCAGGGGCATGGAGGTTGGAAAAATAAGAACATGAAAGTGGTATATACTGCTAGTGAATGTCAATAGGTAGTATCTATATGAGACAGAATGACAATCAATATGGCAGATGGTGTATATCAAAAGGACACGTGTGGCTGGAGTACTCACTGTCCTGTCTTTCTCTTTGTAGCAGTGGCCAGTTTGTGATGCTAAAGAAATATACTGTATAAACTTATGGGTTGTAGTGATTTATAACACCCTATATGCAGCCGAGTGTACCTATTATATAGATACTATATCCTATGGGGGTGAATGCTCATGTGGTGTACCACTGGATGATGTTATAAATGATGGTTGTGAGAACTCATCCAAAGGTGGTATTGTTGTGACGCCAATGCTAGTCCAGCACACAGGTATGATGGTAGTACCTGCTTTGTGTTGAGGCTGGCTGTAATCCCCAAATGGCCGGTGGGTCCCTTGGAATCTTGTCACTGTAGTCATGAGTGGCAATTGACTCATCCTATCGGTACCGCCACCCACTGGGTGATGATAACCCAAGGTGTGCGGTTAGTGTGCATGGGTGCTAGTGCAGTGATATGAAAATAGAACAGCTTTACTGTACAGTCTCTTAGTAGTACAATACACATTTGCAGCAAATATATAAATCTTTACACAGACTTTGGTGCTAGAACTCGTTTGTGCTGAGGAGATGCTTGAAGGAGAGTAGAGGTAGTTGTAACAGTGCTTGTGAAGTTGAGTGTAGAGTAGAGGAGTTTGTCAAGTTTGCCAATGTAGCAATGTACTCTTCCAGAACTTGAGAGAATACTTGAGAGTGATACATTTACTTGTACCCGTGTATACACTTGAGTGTGACCACCTCCCCTACAGTGTCGAGTTAACAGTCCTTATAGGATGAAACAAGCTCCAGCCTTAGTTTTCTGGGTGATGCTAAGCTTCCAAGCATTCGTGGTTACCTGCACTGCGAGATAGGAAATGTAGACCTTCAGGTAGCTTTGTCGTATCCAGGCTAGCTCCTCTTGTGTATCAAGATACTGCCCTGCACTTTTTATACTGGTTCACGGCATGGGCTAGGATATTCCTAGACTCTTCTCCCTTGGCAATGTTTAGCACTGCATAGTAGATATAATAGGAATACTGAAAAAGCTGAGTTTCTCTAGTTGCATCTGTACTCATGAATGTCTCAGACTAGACTGCACCGAACTGAACTGACTTGTCCCAGAGGAGGGTCCTGGCAGAGCCATTCCCTGGCTTGGCTACATTAGGGGCGTATGCTCTGTGTGTCCTCCCACAAGAATCTGGGTAAGAACTGATGCTACACCTCCTGAAACCAAGTAACTTCCTACAGGGGCTAAGTAAGGGACCCTGTGAGTGTTGATTAAGAATGTTTGCAAAAGAAAGAGGTCAGGAGTAAAGAGCATCTCCCATAGGTCAGCAAAAGCACATGGTACACATAAAACAATAACCCATTCCTAACTTCAGCTGTACAACACATAAGAGCATACAGTGGTACCTTGGTTTAAGAGTAACTTGGTTTAAGAGCGTTTTGGTTTAAGAGCTCACAGTTTTTCAAAATTATGACTTGGTTTAAGAGCATTGCTTTGGTTTAAGAGCTCCCTGTGCTGGGTGGGAGTGCGAGTGGGGGAGGGGCATGGTCTGCATAACGTGGTCTACAGCACTGTATTTTGACCCAGGAAGTCTCCCCCACCTTCCAAATCATAGCAAATCGACTTCAGGCTTGGGCTTACATCAGAGGACAGGACGGTGGAGGTAATCTCTCCATAGCTGTAACCCCTCTCTCCCCAGACAGAGAGTGCTGCATGTATGTGCCCACATCTGTCCTGCTCATTCCTTCATGCTCCCTGCAGTCTCTGTCAGCCCTTATGTTTCCCATCCTCTCCATTACTGTACAGTAACTTATAATATCACAGATTCTGCTGTTTCTGAATGTTTGTTTCATTAGTTTTACATGTTATTCACAATAATATATCATTATTTGGGGGGGTTGGAACCAATTGTCTGCATTTCTATGATTTCTTATGGGAAAATTTGCTTTGGTTTAAGAGTGGATTTGGATTACAAGCAAGGTCCTGGAACCAATTATGCTCGTAATCCAAGGCACCACTGTATATATAAAACACTGACATCTAGTGGTGAAACTATAGAATACTACTTTCATCACCACTTAACCTATAGTAAGAAGCTTTTGCGACAGGTGTAAGAGAGAAACTGGAAACACCCGTGGTGGGACAACACACTCATTGTGAGTACAGGGAGGTCCCTGGTGTGCCCACCTAGAAAGAATCATTCAGCCTCTTATCAATAACTGGTGTTAATTGTTCTAGCTGAAATAATGCTTACAGTTTGTCCTATTGAGGTGGAAAAATCTTGTAGTCCCAGTTCACTGCAGTGGCTGGGGTGGCAGTGGCTGTTCTGTCTGGGAATGCCACACAGCCACAGTGCTTCTGACATCATCTCATTTCAGAGGGAGTGCACCAAGCTACTAACACTCTCAGTGCACGCCTAGTGGGAGTGGCTGATCTCTTTTGTGTAAACAAGGGAGCCTGGTAGTGGGCTTAGTGTTCTCTAAGTAGATGGAGCTGCTATAGACACTGGGACCTCACATGGAGCTGCTGCTGGAGACTGGGGGACCTCACATGGAGCAGCTGCTGGAGACTGGGGACCTCACATGGAGCAGCTGCTGGACACTGGGGGACCTCACATGGAGCGGCTGCTGGAGACTGGGGGACCTCACATGGAGCGACTGCTGCTGGAGACTGGGGGACCTCACATGGAGCGGCTGCTGGAGAATGGGGGACCTCACATGGAGCTGCTGCTGGAGACTGGGGGACCTCACATGGAGCAGCTGCTGCTGGAGACTGGGGGACCTCACATGGAGCAGCTGCTGGAGACTGGGGGACCTCACATGGAGCGGCTGCTGCTGGAGACTGGGGGACCTCACATGGAGCAGCTGCTGGAGACTGGGGGACCTCACATGGAGCGGCTGCTGGAGAATGGGGGATCTCACATGGAGCGGCTGCTGGAGACTGGGGGACCTCACATGGAGCGGCTGCTGGAGACTGGGGGACCTCACATGGAGCGGCTGCTGGAGACTGGGGGACCTCACATGGAGCGGCTGCTGGAGACTGGGGGACCTCACATGGAGCGGCTGCTGGAGACTGGGGGACCTCACATGGAGCGGCTGCTGGAGACTGGGGGACCTCACATGGAGCGGCTGCTGGAGACTGGGGGACCTCACACGGAGCAGAGTATTTATAACCAAGACCAGTTTGAAGGAGATAAAAGTGGCGGTAAAACATTGTAAATAATAGAAACATATAATTCCAAAGCCTGATGACAAGGGATTATGTGCATTTTTAAAGCCTTCACGTTTTATCTACAATAAGTTCATTAGTTTTACCAATATGAGGTTCTTATGAAGAAGACGACATAAATCAGTAGAGAGGCGGCCATACCAGAAGGCATGATGTGAGGGAAATCCTGTCATAAACAAGCTTTGGGGGGAACAGAGCTTCATGTATCCCTCTCTACTATACAAACAGGGGAAAGAACATTTCCTATCCACCCCAGGGAGTGTGACAGGAAGTGGGAGGAGCTAGAGCTGTGAGGTAAAATGAGCAGAGTAGATGTCAGTTCTGTCAGGAGGATTACATACCTCCCAACCGTCCCGGATTTCGCGGGACAGTCCCGTTTTCGGGGTGCTGTCCCGCGGTCCCGGAACGGCCCCCCATGTCCCGCATTATATGTGGCCCCACCACAAAAACAATAAACCAGTAACTCACCTGTCCGCCGGTCCCAGCAGCGCTTCTCCCGGCAGAGCGCGCACTCCCGTCATCCTCCGGGGCGGGCAGCGGGGTACAGAGACACTGACTGTGCCGGAAGTGACCTGCAGCCTCTGTCATGACTCACTTCTGGTACAGTCAGTGTCTCTGTACCCCGCTGCCCTCCCCGGAGGATGACGGGAGTGCGCGCTCTGCCGGGAGAGGAGCTGCTGGGACCGTAAGACAGGTGAGTTACAGGTTTATTGTTTTTTCCGCTGGGGCCACACAAATGGGGGGTATTGGCTACTCTGTGGGGCGCTATATGGGGGATTGGCTACTATATGGGGGATTGGATAATATGTGGGGCACTATATGGGGGCATTGGCTACTATGTGGGGCATATTTGGTGGCATTGGCTACTATGTGAGGCATTATGAGGGATTGGCTACTATGTGGGGCACTATATGGGGGCATTGGCTACTATGTGGGCACTCTATGGGGGTTTGGCTACTATGTGGGGCACTATATGGGGATTGGCTACTATGTGGTTCACTATATGGGGGATTGGCTACTATGTGGGGCACTATATGGGGATTGGCTACTATGTGGGGCACTATATGGGGGCATTGGCTACTATGTGGGCACTCTATGGGGGTTTGGCTACTATGTGGGGCACTATATGGGGATTGGCTACTATGTGGTTCACTATATGGGGGATTGGCTACTATGTGGGGCACTATATGGGGATTGGCTACTATGTGGGGCACTATATGGGGGATTGGCTACTATGTGGGGCACTATATGGGGGCATTGGATACTATGTGGAGCACTATGTGGGGGATTGGATTCTATGTGGGGCACTATGTGGGGGATTGGATACTATGTTGGTCACTATATGGGGGCATTGGATACTATGTGGGGCACTATATGGAGGCATTGGATACTATGTGGGGCACTATATGGGGGCATTGGATACTATGTGGGGGATTGGATAAGATATAGGGCATTTTTGGCGGGATTGGATACTGTATAGGGCACTATTCAGTCAGCAGCATGTGGTGACTGTAGGGGAGTTGCTATGGGGGCGTGGCTAAGGAGGGTTGCTATGGGGGCGTGGCTATGGAGGGTCGCTATGGGGGCGTGGCTATGGCGCATATGTCCCTCTTTGCTCTTTGCAAAAGTTGGGAGGTATGGGATTATGAGAGGGAAGAGTCCACTATGGCAGTGTGACCTCCATCTATCCTGAGGTAGATACAGACAGAGATCAGCAGCCATATGAAGGAGAGACACAGAGGGTCGATCTGTGAGGTATACGGCTGTAATACTGAGGTAAGTGATGTGAGGGGTCTCTCTGCGGGGTATATGGCTGTAATACTGAGGTAATTGGTGTGAGAAGCCTGTCTGTGGGGTATATGACTGTAATACTGAGGTGATGTAAGGGGTCTGTCTGTGGGGTATATGACTGTAATACTGAGGTAAGTGATGTGAGGGGTCTATCTGTGGGGTATATAGCTGTAATACTGAGGTAAGTGATGTGAGGGGTCTCTCTGCGGGGTATATAGCTGTAATACTGAGGTGATGTGAGGGGTCTATCTGTGGGGTATATGGCTGTAATACTGAGGTAAGGGATGTGAGGGGTCTCTCTGCGGGGTATATGGCTGTAATACTGAGGTAAGGGATGTGAGGGGTCTCTCTGCGGGGTATATAGCTGTAATACTGAGGTGATGTGAGGGGTCTATCTGTGGGGTATATGGCTGTAATACTGAGGTAAGTGATGTGAGGGGTCTCTCTGCGGGGTATATAGCTGTAATACTGAGGTGATGTGAGGGGTCTATCTGTGGGGTATATGGCTGTAATACTGAGGTAATTGGTGTGAGAAGCCTGTCTGTGGGGTATATGGCTGTAATACTGAGGTAAGTGATGTGAGGGGTCTATCTGTGGGGTATATGGCTGTAATACTGAGGTAAGGGATGTGAGGGGTCTATCTGTGGGGTATATGGCTGTAATACTGAGGTAAGTGATGTGAGGGGTCTATCTGTGGGGTATATGGCTGTAATACTGAGGTTAGTGATGTGAGGGGTCTGTCTATGGGGTGTATGGCTGTAATACTGAGGTAAGTGATGTGAGGGGTCTATCTGTGGGGTATATGGCTGTAATACTGAGGTAAGGGATGTGAGGGGTCTATCTGTGGGGTATATACCTGTAATACTGAGGTAAGTGATGTGAGGGGCCTATCTGTGGGGTATATGGCTGTAATACTGAGGTAAGTGATGTGAGGGGTCTATCTGTGAGGTATATGGCTGTAATACTGAGGTGATGTGAGGGGTCTATCTGTGGGGTATATGGCTGTAATACTGAGGCGATGTGAGGTGGTCTGTCTATGGGGTGTATGGCTGTAATACTGAGGTAAGTGATGTGAGGGGTCTATCTGTGGGGTATATGGCTGTAATACTGAGGTAAGGGATGTGAGGGGTCTATCTGTGGGGTATATGGCTGTAATACTGAGGTAAGTGATGTGAGGGGCCTATCTGTGGGGTATATGGCTGTAATACTGAGGTAATGTGAGGGGTCTATCTGTGGGGTATATGGCTGTAATACTGAGGTAAGGGATGTGAGGGGTCTATCTGTGAGGTATATGGCTGTAATACTGAGGTAAGGGATGTGAGGGGTCTATCTGTGAGGTATATGGCTGTAATACTGAGGTAAGGGATGTGAGGGGTCTATCTGTGAGGTATATGGCTGTAATACTGAGGTGGTGTGAGGGGTCTATCTGTGGGGTATATGGCTGTAATACTGAGGTAAGGGATGTGAGGGGTCTATCTGTGAGGTATATGGCTGTAATACTGAGGTGGTGTGAGGGGTCTATCTGTGGGGTATATAGCTGTAATACTGAGGTGGTGTGAGGGGTCTATCTGTGGGGTATATGGCTGTAATACTGAGGTGATGTGAGGGGTCTATCTGTGGGGTATATGGCTGTAATACTGAGGTGATGTGAGGGGTCTATCTGTGAGGTATATGGCTGTAATACTGAGGTAATGTGAGGGGTCTATCTGTGGGGTATATGGCTGTAATACTGAGGTAAGTGATGTGAGGGGTCTATCTGTGAGGTATATGGCTGTAATACTGAGGTAATGTGAGGGGTCTATCTGTGGGGTATATGGCTGTAATACTGAGGTAAGTGATGTGAGGGGTCTATCTGTGGGGTATATGGCTGTGTTAAGGTTAAATTTATATGTTGACCTCTCTCTATGGAGAGAAGCCAAAAACCCAGGTAAAGGATGGTTTTTTAATTATATCTAGAGTTGGAATCCTGCAGTATTACCAGCTCGTTACTTATACGTCATGGACACAGATAAGACAATGTATCATGATTATAAGCCTGGAGAAAATGGCCCAAGTTTTATTATGGTCATCACATTTTATAGACAGATAAAATATAGGGTGGTAACAAATGCTAATAAGGCATAGATAAGGCGGTGCTAGTGATTTAGATATTCAGTCATGCGCAATGGCATCTATATTAGTATTCATTATTATTATTCAAAAAGGTTAGAACAATACATTCTCTGCAATGATACTTTCACATTATTCCCACTGTAACAGACAGGCAACTTTCCTCTGAGAACGGCCTTGGACGCTGATAAACATGTCTCTGAGGGAAATAGTTCTTGAGACAAAACATTCTTTCTAGTGTCCATATCAGAAGTTTTCCAAGGTAAGAAATGGTCCAACTATAAGTTAACCCTATCAGGGACTCTCTAATGTGCTGGAGCTTCTGAGCAAGAGGCCTATATATATGTGTATTCATATAGGTACAGTGCAGGTAGGTAAAATCGCATCGCTGGCCTTATCATTCCCCCATTTGACATCCGTGGAGCATGGATATGGTTCATCACTGGTGGTTGGGTCGTAGCCGGAGGTTTTAAGGACTCTACCCTCAGCCGCAGGTTGATCAAGGGACCACAGGTGAAAACATCCTCCAAGTACTAGTACAGCATCCAACCTCCAGAAATGTCCAGGCGGCACAGATTCAAGAGAACCGATAAGAAAAAGAAAGCATAGTAACGTTAGTCTCTTATATGAGGGTGAAGCTTCTTCCTGTTTGTCGAGGTTTTACACGAGAGAAAATACACATGAACACTTTTACTGAAAAACAGATCAGTATTATGCATAAGACCACTTGGAAGAGACCCTGAAGGACTCCCATTAGTTTATGGGCATCACCATAGGATAGACAAAAATAGTACCATACATTTTATTGAAAGTTATAGATGGCGGAACAAACTTACAGCAGATGAGGTAGGTAGATCTGCAATAACCGAAAGAAAATACTAAACAATGGGTGAGTCTGTACAGTATACATCAATATACAGCTTAGTTACAACAAGACAAATAAAAGCTTATTATCAATACTCAAACAATCATATATATATGACAAATACCTCTCCGGATTTTATCAAAATAACCAAACCTTATTGTCTCATCACTCCTGTCCCTAAGATTTGTCCCTAATCTTGACTACAGATGTAGCCCCCTTCTCTAGGTCCCTTTACCGTAGGACTGCTTTAAAGGTAAGACAATCCTCCGTCCCGAACCTAACTAGTCTCCTGTCACTCCTACGTCTCCCTGTGACACTGAGTGATCAGACAATAAGTTCTTCACTGTATATAACAGACGTGACTCTATCACAAGGACTCTACCACTTTGGTATCATGTGGGTATTGGAAAGTCACAAAAACTAACTTTAAAAAGTTTCTGAAAAAGAAAAGTTTAGATGTGAACAAATCTTATCTCATGGCAAAAGCAAAAATAAAAAGTTGATTGACACATAAACCAAAAACAGCATAACAGGTGAATGCAATAAAATCTCCACAATGTGACCTACTATGTAACCACTAGATTCACTTATAATAACCAATTAGTGAATTCACAATCTTCAGTACCGGATTCTAAAAATTTCCACTTCTTTTTAGTCTTTTTACTTCATTTTGTACCTAGAAAACGTCTTTATGATTAGATCACACAGGACTAATGACTGGTCGCATGGTCACATCTCTTCCTGTACATAATCATATAGTATTATACATACACCAATAATATGAAGTAACTGGGCGCTTAATACCGATATAATATTTGGATCCTACTGAATTGTCTCTTGTCTCACTGAGATCATCACATATTACACATAAAATAACCACCATAGAAATAAAAGCAAAGTGTAAACCATACATCACCTAAAGTTTCAAAGCCTTTTTATGAGAATAATATATATCATATGATCCTTTTTGTAATAGTAGCATTGGTATGGATCCTTTATCCTTAAACCCATCTTTTGACTGACAGGCCTCTTTACAGACACTTGGACTCTTGGCCTCAGTTATATCGCTTCTTTTAAGGCCACTCGTATCACCTCAGACATTGGCTTTGTCGTCTCCCATAGTTTTGGCTTGACCTGTAAAGAAGACACCAGTACAGACAAGGACATACCTATATGGACCACCTGTGGCAGGTGGATGACGTCCACTTACATTCCCTGAAACAGGCAGGAAGATGACAGACTATGCAGACAGGCACTTTACGGTGTTACTTACAGTAGGTTATGACAGGTGTAGATAATACAGCCGTACACAACCCTCTCTGCTATATTTGTTGTCCCCTGGGCCGCCCAATGTGAGGATTCTACACCACATTACACATGGCTTCCTTCTGCTGGTTTTGTCAGATAACTTACAGTGGGATACAAGGCAGGCGGCAAACACAGTTACTTACTGTCTGCATGCCATCTTTACCCAGTACCTCTTCTCCATCCGCTGGTCTCTCAGCTTGTTGCTGATTGTCTCTGGAAAAGACTTAAAAACAAACAGATCCACATCTCCTCCTCCACCTGTACACTATGTACGGTTACCTCAGGAAGAGACTGGAAACATCTCCCCATTCCCTTGTACGCTTTGTACGCTGTTACCTTGGGAAGAGCATAGAAACCACCGCATCACCAGCTTTATCCATCATCCATCACCCTTTTTGGCATCAGGGTTTGTCAGCGTGAACGTTGCGTCAGCCGCTCTATGGCAGCTTTTTGGTAAGCCCAGGGACCAAACAAATCTCTAATTTGCCAATTAACCCATAATGGTGGGCTTCATATAGACCTCTGCACAGTTACCCTCAACCATCTTACATGTCTCAGTGATTGTCCTCACCTCCAGCTTATGGCAGGAGCGGTTTCTGCAGTGGAACGTCACTCCGCATGGCGGTCACCATATATCCTTGCGTCTTGTGTCATCCATCTTTGAAAAGTCTGGGATAATCTACAATGAAAACTTTTAAACTTTCATTAATATTTGGGCTTTCAATTACATTTTCATCTTTCACAATTTAAAATATCAAACACAATAAGTAACAAAAACATCCTTATTCAAAAATAAAAATTTGTACGGTGTTTAAAATGTTTTTTTTTTTTTTTTTTTTTTTTAAACATCAAAATGGGCTACTCCCATTTCCATTCACCTCTATCCCCTCCCCCATTTGAATCTACATCAAGAGGCAACAGAGATGCTAGATTCAATGCACTTAACACAAAATATATATATATTGGGGGGGCATAAGGCGTGCAGACTGGAGCCATGGACATGGGTTTGGTTTTTACTAGGGATAAAAGTACATATATATTCATGAGCTAAGTTTGCTATAATCATCACAAAACTGTTACCCCTAAAAATAACAAATAAAAATAATTAAACATTGTACACTCGTCCTATATTAACCTTCTTTTGATAAAAAAATTAAATAAAACACACCTTAAAGATGAAATGTAAAACATACGGTATATAGAATAATTCTTTTTGTCAGAACCTTCAGCTTAATTTGTACCATCATTAGCTGAAATGAATCCATTCCTCTAGTAAGCGTCTCTTATCAGTAAGCAGAACGCTCTGTACCTCACTTCTAACCTTGAGCAGTGAGCAGTAAAATCATAGATACAAGAGTTAAAACTTCTTTTTTTTTTTTCTAACATCCTTGAAGTTACAGAAGATATCAGCGCTGTGCTCTTATGCACCAGACTGTAACCTTGGACAGTGGCACACATACTTATAACTTAGTAGGAAAAAAAAACAATTTGCGTAGAACTTATTAGGATAGATGTGTACACATATGTACACATATATATATATAAACACTTGTTAAATAAAGTTACATAGAAATATATATTACAGTAGTAAGTTACTACTCCTTATACCATTGGGTTCTTAATAAGTGCACAAAATTCTGCGTTTGATCTTTACCAATTATCACTTTTCTCTTGACATTCCTAATAAAACGTACTTTTTCTCTCTGACTCCTACTGACACTTCCGTATAACAATCTTATACACTAATAGGTCTAATAGACCCAGCTCCTTCAAACAGTCTCATTGCTTTTCCCTCCAACAAACCTTTGTCTAACTTTCTTCACCATCAGGTAATAATATTCATTAATAAATGTGCAAAACAGTTGTTAGACTCTATCGGAAAGTCCTGTGCCCGCCCCCTCAGTGACACTAAGCAGTATGGGCGGAGGACAGAAATGCCAGGAGTTAAAATGGCCACCGGACTAGATAACCGGATATAAGGGTGTTGGCTTAGGGCATGGTTTTGAGACGTCACAATTATAATACAGACGTGGATGATATGTGGGAGTGGTTGGCTTTCAGTCGCCATCTTTGAGGGCTGATTACAGAAAAGTGGCGTACACAAATAAGCAAATGTTCCACGGTCGGGACAACAGAAAATGATCAACATTTTTTTTAACACGTAACATACTTCTAAAGGGGAACAGCAGCTTAGTAAGACTGGCTGAAATACAGTATAATGTAGGAGCGTACATTACATTACACTAACAGCTCTGATTCTTTTTTTTTCTTTTTTCTAATGCTGCTTGCATGTGATCTGCAGCTCTCAGAGCTGGTTGATGGCCTTGTACAAAACATAACAAATAACACACATTATGTACTTTGTATGCTGCTTCACTACGCAGCATTAATTAACCTCTTCAGCTCTCTCAGTACTGTATCTAGCAATGAGCTGGACTGTTCTCCTTGTCTGAGTACGTGGCATTGTACTTAGACACTTACATGGCAATATACACTATTTGAGGTTAGGCTGCCCACCTCCACAAAGGCATTGGTCTTACTATCAGGTCAGGGGCACTTTAAATCAAAGTAACTACTTCAACAGCCAACCAAGGGGAAGATTCCTGCAGAACAAAGGGTCTATACGCCACCATTGGAGGTAGGTTGGCTTTTCGCAGGATCTGGGGTTTGTATACAGATATAAACTGGGTACAATGGTGTAACATAATGATGTGGCTTGGGTCTGCCACACACACTACAATATTCTGTCTTATCTAGATATTGTTGGTCACCGGCACATGACATGTCCACCCAGCTGGACCTGTGCTTCCCACCCATTATCCTAAATGTTTTCCTTCTGTCTGACCCTCTGGCTCTCATCTATCTACTCCACACCCTCCCCTCTTAGAACTCTAATCCTTGATTCCCCCTTAGGGATAGTACTTACATTGACCCTTAAGGTTCCTGGAAATTCCAAGGACCCATTTGCCCTGCATGTTACATGTAGGTCTGGTTACCTACCCACAAGGCAAAAATAAGTGTGCACAGGAGTGTAAGGGGTTTCCCAAGTGTTGGTCAGAGAGCCAGAGGTTGGTGGGGCTAAGGCATGTATCTGCCTTCATATCAAACCTCCTAAAGATCTGTTCTAGATCTTGCACTGCATCTTCTCATGCCCATCGCTAACTATATCTTTCTTAGCTTCACATCAGCTTCACATAAACTTCTTGTGGAGACTGGGGATCCCTTCTTTTAGTGAATAACTGTCTCATCCTTGCTCAGCTAATCCCTAGGTAGCGTATTGGGGAACGAAACCTAAACCTTAGGTTTTAACAAGCACAGCCGCTATAGGCCCAGCCGTCACAGTGACACACTATGGCGACGCACTACAGCAACCTTGCTATAGGCCCAGCCGTCACAGTGACACACTATGGCGACGCACTACAGCAACCTACTGTCCCTCGTTGCTAATTCCTCCTAGGGGGCAAGGGGGTAAGTCACAGATCTTCTGACCTGCTCTCTACCACAGTACAAGCACAAATAATGGGATCAATACAAGTATTGTTCCCGCTGCTCGAGACAGATATCACTTATCAGGAACCCGTTCACTCCAAAAGTTATGTGCCTGCTGTCTGTGACCTCGCAGCTGTTCTCGATGCCATGCTGTATTACAAGGGTTAAGAATTAATCACAGCCTCCCCGTAAGGACGCAGAAGTGATCATGTTCGGCAATCCCTTTCCTTAATTCAGCATAAATACAGCAACAGCTTATCTCAATCACACAACAGTTTGCGACGGCAATGCAGCACTTTAACCTTGTCCTATCCTGGGTTACAGAGTTCTTTGTCTAACAAATTAGACTCAGCTTTACAAACATATAGAGAACACAGGTGACGGGAATCTGATTAGATCCGTTCCCCTGAGGCACAGATAGTACGTAAGAAAGGGAAAGTCTTTCTTACCTGGCCAGTTATATCTGCGCGTCCGATGACGGATAAATCACCACATCCCGTCAGTCTGCGTTCTAGTTTGCAAGCGGCTGAGTCCCTGCCAAGGGCGCCAAATGTTAAGGTTAAATTTATATGTTGACCTCTCTCTATGGAGAGAAGCCAAAAACCCAGGTAAAGGATGGTTTTTTAATTATATCTAGAGTTGGAATCCTGCAGTATTACCAGCTCGTTACTTATACGTCATGGACACAGATAAGACAATGTATCATGATTATAAGCCTGGAGAAAATGGCCCAAGTTTTATTATGGTCATCACATTTTATAGACAGATAAAATATAGGGTGGTAACAAATGCTAATAAGGCATAGATAAGGCGGTGCTAGTGATTTAGATATTCAGTCATGCGCAATGGCATCTATATTAGTATTCATTATTATTATTCAAAAAGGTTAGAACAATACATTCTCTGCAATGATACTTTCACATTATTCCCACTGTAACAGACAGGCAACTTTCCTCTGAGAACGGCCTTGGACGCTGATAAACATGTCTCTGAGGGAAATAGTTCTTGAGACAAAACATTCTTTCTAGTGTCCATATCAGAAGTTTTCCAAGGTAAGAAATGGTCCAACTATAAGTTAACCCTATCAGGGACTCTCTAATGTGCTGGAGCTTCTGAGCAAGAGGCCTATATATATGTGTATTCATATAGGTACAGTGCAGGTAGGTAAAATCGCATCGCTGGCCTTATCAGCTGTAATACTGAGGTGATGTGAGGGGTCTATCTGTGGGGTATATGGCTGTAATACTGAGGTAAGTGATGTGAGGGGTCTATCTGTGGGGTATATGGCTGTAATACTGAGGTAAGTGATGTGAGGGGTCTATCTGTGGGGTATATGGCTGTAATACTGAGGTAAGTGATGTGAGGGGTCTATCTGTGGGGTATATGGCTGTAATACTGAGGTAAGGGATGTGAGGGGTCTATCTGTGAGGTATATGGCTGTAATACTGAGGTAAGGGATGTGAGGGGTCTATCTGTGGGGTATATGGCTGTAATACTGAGGTAAGGGATGTGAGGGGTCTATCTGTGAGGTATATGGCTGTAATACTGAGGTAAGTGATGTGAGGGGTCTATCTGTGGGGTATATGGCTGTAATACTGAGGTGGTGTGAGGGGTCTATCTGTGGGGTATATGGCTGTAATACTGAGGTGGTGTGAGGGGTCTATCTGTGGGGTATATGGCTGTAATACTGAGGTGGTGTGAGGGGTCTATCTGTGGGGTATATGGCTGTAATACTGAGGTGATGTGAGGGGTCTATCTGTGGGGTATATGGCTGTAATACTGAGGTAAGTGATGTGAGGGGTCTATCTGTGGGGTATATGGCTGTAATACTGAGGTAAGGGATGGGAGGGGTCTATATGTGGGGTATATGGCTGTAATACTGAGGTAAGGGATGTGAGGGGTCTATCTGTGAGGTATATGGCTGTAATACTGAGGTAAGGGGTCTATCTGGGGTATATAGCTGTAATACTGAGGTGATGTAAGGGGTCTGTCTGTGGGGTATATGGCTGTAATACTGAGGTGATGTGAGGGGTCTATCTGTGAGGTATATGGCTGTAATACTGAGGTGATGTGAGGGGTCTATCTGTGGGGTATATGGCTGTAATACTGAGGTAAGGGATGTGAGGGGTCTATCTGTGAGGTATATGGCTGTAATACTGAGGTAAGGGGTCTATCTGGGGTATATAGCTGTAATACTGAGGTGATGTAAGGGGTCTGTCTGTGGGGTATATGGCTGTAATACTGAGGTGATGTGAGGGGTCTATCTGTGGGGTATATGGCTGTAATACTGAGGTAAGGGATGTGAGGGGTCTATCTGTGAGGTATATGGCTGTAATACTGAGGTAATGTGAGGGGTCTATCTGTGGGGTATATGGCTGTAATACTGAGGTAAGTGATGTGAGGGGTCTATCTGTGGGGTATATGGCTGTAATACTGAGGTAAGGGATGTGAGGGGTCTATCTGTGGGGTATATGGCTGTAATACTGAGGTGATGTGAGGGGTCTATCTGTGGGGTATATGGCTGTAATACTGAGGTGATGTGAGGGGTCTATCTGTGGGGTATATGGCTGTAATACTGAGGTAAGTGATGTGAGGGGTCTATCTGTGGGGTATATGGCTGTAATACTGAGGTAAGTGATGTGAGGGGTCTATCTGTGGGGTATATGGCTGTAATACTGAGGTAAGTGATGTGAGGGGTCTATCTGTGGGGTATATGGCTGTAATACTGAGGTAAGTGATGTGAGGGGTCTATCTGTGAGGTATATGGCTGTAATACTGAGGTAAGGGATGGGAGGGGTCTATATGTGGGGTATATGGCTGTAATACTGAGGTAAGGGATGTGAGGGGTCTATCTGTGAGGTATATGGCTGTAATACTGAGGTAAGGGGTCTATCTGGGGTATATAGCTGTAATACTGAGGTAAGTGATGTGAGGGGTCTATTCAGGGGCGGGCTGGGCCGGGGGGCAGGGTGGCATCTGCCCCCCGGGCCGGCCTTCCCCAGTACATTACAGGGCCGCACTGAGGCTGCTTACCGCCCCAGCGCTCTCCTCTCTGCCTGTGCTGCAGGGCCGCTCTGTGATGCTAGTGGCAGCTGAAGCTGCTCCCCGCCCCTGTTAAGCCCCGCCCCCGTTAAGCCCCGCCCCCTGTGTACCGTCCCATGTTCCTCCTGGCCCGGGACTTCCTGTATTACACTGTGGAGATGAGGAGGCTGGGCTGGCTGCTGCTTCCCTCCAGCTACACAGCGTCCTCCAGCTCCAGGCTCCTGCTCCCTGACCATCCCCCTCCTGTCCTGCTCTCTGCTCAGCAGCTATAAATGCAGGTACTTTGGGTTGTAGATAGGAGGGAGGTCGGGACAGAGAGGAGAGGGCTGGCTGCTGAGCTGGGCTGACAGAGGCAAACACACACACACTAGCATCTGTTCCCCCAACCCCCTGTAGCTGCTGCCCTTTACCCCTATAGCTGCACCCTCTTCCACAGGCTGCATTGCCCCTCTGCACCTGTAGTTGATATGTACCTCCTAAGGCTGCTGTGTGAGCCTTCCCCCCAGACTGCTGTGTTCTCCCCTTCAGGCTGCTTTGTCTCTCCCCCCCCCCCCCACTCCATATACACACTTCAGACTGCTGTGCCCCCCCTTCAGGCTGCTGTGCCCCTCCCCCCCCTTTCAGACTGCTGTGCCCCCCCTTCAGGCTGCTGTGCCCCTCCCCCCCCTTTTCAGGCTGCTTTGCCCCCCCCCCCCCACACACACACACACACATTTCAGACTGCTGTGCCCCCACACACAGAATGATACACACTCATAGAGAACAATATACGGTCATACAGAACCATACAGATCAAAACGCACCCATACAGAACAATACGCACCCATACAGAACAATACGCACCCATACAGAACAATACGCACCCATACAGAACAATATACACCCATACAGAACAATATACACCTATGCAGAACAATACGCACCCATACAGAACAATACGCACCCATACAGAACAATATACACCCATACAGAACAATATACACCTATGCAGAACAATATACACCTATACAGAACAATATACACCTATGCAGAACAATATACACCTATACAGAACAATATACACCCATACAGAACAATATACACCCATACAGAATAATACGCACCCATACAGAACAATATACACCCATACAGAACAATATACACCCATACAGAATAATACGCACTCATACAGAACAATATACACCCATACAGAACAATACGCACCCATACAGAACAATATACACCCATACAGAACAATACCCACTCATACAGAACAATATCCACCCATACAGAACAATACGCACTCATACAGAACAATATACACCCGTACAGAACAATACACACTCATACAGAACCATACAGAACAATATACACCCATACAGAACAATATACACCTATACAGAACAATATACACCCATACAGAACAATATACACCTATACAGAACAATATACACCTGTAAAGAACCATACAGAACAATTTACACCTATACAGAACAATATACACCCATACAGAACAATATACACCTATACAGAACAATTTACACCCATACAGAACAATATACACCCATACAGAACAATATACACCCATACAGAACAATCTGCACCCATACTGAACAATATACACCCATACAGAATATACACCCATAAAGAACCATGCAGAACAATTTACACCCATGCAGAACAATATACACCCATACAGAACCATACAGTGCAATATACACCCATACAGAACAATACGCACTCATACAGAACCATACAGTACAATATACACCCATACAGAACCATACAGTACAATATACACCCATACAGAACAATATACACCCATACAGAACAATACGCACTCATACAGAACAATATACACCCATACAGAACAATATACACCCATACAGAACCATACAGTACCATATACACCCATACAGAACCATACAGAACAATATACACCCATACAGAACAATATACACCAATACAGAACCATACAGTACCATATACACCCATACAGAACAATATACACCTATACAGAACAATATACACCCATACAGAACAATTTACACTCATACAGAACAATATACACCCATACAGAACAATCTGCACCCATACAGAACAATATACACCCATGCAGAATATACACCCATAAAGAACCATGCAGAACAATTTACACCCATGCAGAACAATATACACCCATACAGAACCATACAGTGCAATATACACCCATACAGAACAATACGCACTCATACAGAACCATACAGTACAATATACACCCATACAGAACCATACAGTACAATATACACCCATACAGAACAATATACACCCATACAGAACAATATACACCCATACAGAACAATACGCACTCATACAGAACAATATACACCCATACAGAACAATATACACCCATACAGAACCATACAGTACCATATACACCCATACAGAACCATACAGAACAATATACACCCATACAGAACAATATACACCCATACAGAACAATATACACCAATACAGAACAATATACACCCATACTGAACATACAGTACAATATACACCCATACAGAACCATATACACCTGTACAGAACCATACAGAACAATATACACCCATACAGAACAATATACACCTATACAGAACAATATACACCCATACAGAACCATACAGTGCAATATACACCCATACAGTACAATATACACACATACAGAACAATACTCACCCATACAGAACCATACAGAACAATATACACCCATACAGAACCATACAGTACAATATACACACATACAGAACAATACTCACCCATACAGAACCATACAGAACAATATACACCCATACAGAACCATACAGAACAATATACACCAATACAGAACAATATACACCCATACAGAACAATTTACACTCATTCAGAACCATACAGTACAATATACACCCATACAGAACAATATACACCCATACAGAACAATATACACCCATACAGAACAATACAGAACCATACAGAACAATATACACCCATACAGAACAATATACACCCATACAGAACCATACAGTACAATACACACCCATACAGAACCATACAGTACCATATACACCCATACAGAACAATACGCACTCATACAGAACAATATGCACCCATACAGAACAATATACACCTATACAGAACAATATGCACCCATACAGAACCATACAGTGCAATATACACCCATACAAAACAATACGCACTCATACAGAACAATATGCACCCATACAGAACAATATATACCCATACAGAACAATATACACCCATACAGAACCAAACAGTACAATATACACCCATACAGAACCATACAGTGCAATATACACCCATACAGATCAATACACACCCATACAGAACCATACAGAACAATATACACCCATACAGAACCATACAGTACAATATACACCCATACAGAACAATATACACCTATACAGAACAATATACACCCATACAGAACCATACAGTGCAATATACACCCATACAGAACAATACACACCCATACAGAACCATACAGAACAATATACACCCATACAGAACCATACAGTACAATATACACCCATACAGAACAATACGCACTCATACAGAACAATATACACCCATACAGAACAATACGCACTCATACAGAACAGTATACACCCATACAGAACAATACGCACTCATACAGAACAATATACACATTTTGTTGGGTATTTTGGAGCATATTATATAGAAGTCAGTATGTTGGAGGTCACCCAGCTTTCCCAGCATCTTGTAGTCAGTAAAATGGAGGTCACCCAGCTTCCCCAATATCTTTCACTCAGTATAATATGGTCACCCAGCTTTCCCACCATTTTATACTCAGTATATTATGGTCACCCAGCTTTCCCACAATCTTATACTCAGTAAGATGGAGGTCACCCAGCTTTCCCACCATCTTATACTCAGTGGCTGGTAGCCTCGGGGAGCTGCATACTATATCTATACTGTGCAGCTGAAAACCATATCACCACAATTGTGCTAATTGGTTCCCTTTAAGTAACACTCCAGCCCTTACCTATTATTACCCTCCCCACATCAGTGCAGGGACGGTAGATGGCACCCCAGGCCTGTACTTCTGCCAGCGGCGATGTTCCAACAATTCGGGTAACGTCTCCTTCCCTTCTGGTCATTTGTGACAGGGAATTCCTACTGCTCTGTGTGAAGGGGCCCCAGAAGTCACCTTGTCAATGTAAGTCTACGGGATGGTTCCGGGTCAGCGCTGAGCCGTCCCATAGACTTATACAGTAAAGAGATCCCCGACCCCGTCACAGCGAGCAGTAGGAATTCCCTGTTTACAAATGACTGGAAGGGCTGAATGTGTTATCCGAAGTGTGAGAACAGTGCTACTGGAGAAAGTATTGGAGTGGGTGGCATCTACCTTCCCTGCACTGATGTGGGGAGCGTAATAAGTGAGGGCCTAGAGTGGTCCTTGAAGGATGGGCCGCTAGGCGGCTACTCATGGGCCAGTGCTGTGTACTTGCCCCCCAGGCTAAAATTTGCCAGCCAGCCCCTGGGACTATTTGTGGGGTATATGGCTGTAATACTGAGGTGATGTGAGGGGTCTATCTGTGGGGTATATAGCTGTAATACTGAGGTAAGTGATGTGAGGGGTCTATCTGTGGGGTATATGGCTGTAATACTGAGGTAAGTGATGTGAGGGGTCTATCTGTGGGGTATATAGCTGTAATACTGAGGTGGTGTGAGGGGTCTATCTGTGGGGTATATGGCTGTAATACTGAGGTAAGTGATGTGAGGGGTCTATCTGTGGGGTATATGGCTGTAATACTGAGGTGATGTGAGGGGTCTATTTGTGGGGTATATGGCTGTAATACTGAGGTAAGTGATGTGAGGGGTCTATCTGTGGGGTATATAGCTGTAATACTGAGGTAAGTGATGTGAGGGGTCTATCTGTGGGGTATATGGCTGTAATACTGAGGTAATGTGAGGGGTCTATCTGTGGGGTATATAGCTGTAATACTGAGGTAAGTGATGTGAGGGGTCTATCTGTGGGGTATATGGCTGTAATACTGAGGTGATGTGAGGGGTCTATCTGTGGGGTATATGGCTGTAATACTGAGGTGATATGAGGGGTCTATATGTGGGGTATATGGCTGTAATACTGAGGTAAGTGATGTAAGGGGTCTGTCTGTGGGGTATATAGCTGTAATACTGAGGTGATGTGAGGGGTCTATCTGTGAGGTATATGGCTGTAATACTGAGGTAAGGGATGTGAGGGGTCTATCTGTGAGGTATATGGCTGTAATACTGAGGTAAGTGATGTGAGGGGTCTATCTGTGGGGTATATGGCTGTAATACTGAGGTGATGTGAGGGGTCTTTTTAGTATTTTATTCATGATGTAATAGTAAGCCAATACATATATAATACAGCTGGTATTACATCATTTAGTCTGTCAGACAATTTCCGGAATCCTCTTCCTTAGTTGAGTCATGTGATCTCATGTAACCCCCTTGGATATTATGTGTGTTTTTTTTCTCTCGTACTTGGTGTCACCATCTCTGCCTGAACTCTTTATATGCAAGGAGCGTTCCATACATGCTCTCCCTGGGTGTGGTAGGTACAGTAGTTGTAGAAACATCCATCACCGTAACAAGGAAATTATTAGGCTCCTGTCCTGTCCGTTATAATTAGAGATAGGCAAAGCAAATCAAAAGTCGCTGCGAATTGGACTGTCAATTCACTTCGTTCTGCAAAGTGAATTTCTGCCCATTCTTAAAGGAAATTCACCCCAAAAAACTAAATGGTGGACACACATGCTGTCTGGAGCATCACTGGTTGGGAAAACGGGATTAACCATAATCCCTAGTGCCTATGCAATGAGCTGCAGGCCCCTCTGTGATATAAGCACCTCCCCCTCTATATAAGATGGTTCATTCCCGGAGGTGGCCAGTTGGCTCTGTGTGGAGGAGAGAGCAGAATCACAGCAGACAGAGCAGGGAGAGACTAACAGAGCGATATAGGGATAGAGAGGAGAGGATATAAGGGCTGATTGTGGGGGATTGTTTGTTGGAGCTGCCAATCAACTGTCCAGTTTACCAAGTAACTGGGGGCCTATAGGAATTCACTGGGACCAATGAAGACATAGGGGGAGATGTATCAACGGGAAAATCCGTATTTTTTGTCGGAAATGGGTCCGATGCTAATAAATTTATTCGCAAATGGACGTTTTGAGAATAAATTACTTGCATCGGGACCATTTCCGACCGGTACGCCAGGGGGGCGGGGAGGGGGTGTGGATAGGGCGCGGACTCAAGGTTCGCTTCATTCATCAATCTTTTGGCATAGAAAAAGGCAGGAAACTTACTCCAGCTCTGAGCTAACGTAGGTTTCCTGCCGTGCGCACTGGCGCGCACGGGATTTATGTAAATAAATCTCATATTTATTTGTACATAAATCTCCTTATGGTCGGAGCTGCGGGGACATTTTTAAGTCCGCCGCAGAAAACGCCGGACTTAATAAATCTCCCCCATAGTCCATGTTATTTAGGCACTGGAAACTTCTATTGAGTTATTACTATTTATTGATATCAGTGAATTAAGGGTGCGCCTTACATAATCAGTGTTCGCACTCCACACCAAAAATTAGTTTTAATTACTGAACTGAGTGTGCACTTTACCTATTGAGCGCTTGCACCTCACTCCTATTGTTTCATTACTGAACTGAGTGTGCACTTTACTCGCACTTCACTCCTACTGTGTTAAAGAAGTTTAGTTTCATTAGTGATCTGAGTGTGCGCCTTGCATAATCGGTGGTCGCCCTCCAATTCTACTGTGTTCTAAAAATCGATGTTACGCTGCTGTTCCAGCGATGTCCATTTCTTTCCTTGGAGAAAATTGATGTTACGCTGCTGTTCCACTGATGTCCACTGCTTTCCTGGGAGAAATTTGATGTTACGTCGCTTTTCCACCGATGTCCACTGCTGTCCATGGTGGAAATTGGATGATTAGCTGATCAACATTTTTTTAAACATTTTTCACATTGTGATTTCCAATTTTTGACACTTTTTTTTTACAAGAACATACATAAAAAATGTCTTCCTTCTGTAATAGTCCCAGTACTGTAGCTATTAAAGTTTGGCTGTTTTATTGAAATTCGTTAAGATTCAAATTTGCTAAACTCGTGAAATGAGTTTCTGGCTGCTTCACTCGTCTCTAGTTATAATGGATCTGATGACATCACAGTTGACCTGTATACTTATAGTCTCTTAGTTTATTTAAAAGATGTAAAGAAATAAGGATTATACTGTCTCCCCTGTAGCAAGATAAGGGAATGACTCTGGCTGTCCATGTGATGTTGTGCTGATGCATCATGGGATTGAGAGCAGATTTGAAAGGAGGTTAAACAGTTTCAATACAGTTTTAATACAATTCACATGACCCAGATAAAGTAAAGAAATGGACGGATGCGGCAGAAATGTAATGAAATAGGTGACATGGAATAGTGATGGTTTATGTGAATTATATGGCTAAAATAAAAATTGCTGAAGTGCTTCTTCAACTTTTTAACACTGCCTGCTGTGAGAAGGTTCAGGTGGAGGCTCTATGGTTAAGTTGATGATATATATATATATATATATATATATATATATATATATAATATTACCGTTCAAAAGTTTGGCGTCACCCAAACAAGTTAGTGTTTTCCACTTATTCTCCACCATACGTTGTGAAATGAATAGAAAATAGAGCCAAGACATTGACAAGGTTAGAAATACTGATTTGTATGTGAAATAACATTGTTCTTCCATCACTCTTTGCTTCCGTCCCAGAATCCTCCTTTTGCAGCAATTCCAGCATTGCACACCTTTGGCATTCTAGCTATTAATCTGTTGGGGTAAGCTGGAGAAATTGCACCCCACGCTTCTAGAAACAGCTCCCACAAGTTGGATTGGTTGGATGGGCACTTCTGGCGTACCATACGGTCCAGCTGCTCCCACAATGGGGTGGTGATCTGGTGACTGCGCTGGCCCCTCCATTACCTAGGATAGAATACCAGCTGCCGCTTCTGCTGGAAATAGTTCTTGCACAATTTGGAGGTTTGTTTAGGGTCATTGTCCTGTTGTAGGATGAAATTGGCTCCAATCAAGTGCTGTCCACTGGGTATGGCATGCAGGGCCGTATTTACCACTAGGCACCCGTGGTCCGATGCCTAGGGCAGCACCTTGCAGGGGGGCAGCACCAGGGAGCAGGGGGACAGAAAAAAACTAAATTTTTTTGTTTTTATTTTTTTAGTTTCCCTCCTCCCGTTCAGACTTGCATGTAAATCTGGTGTCTTTTCCAGGGGGGTGGGGGGTATGGTTGTATTGGTCAGGTCTGGTATCGCCAATAGGTGCTTGAAGATGGGGCGTCTACAGGTTTAGTGCCTAGGGCAGCAGCAGCTGTTAATACAGCCCTGATGGCATGGCGCTGCAAAATTGAGTGATAGCCTTCCTTATTCAGAATTCCTTTTACCCTGTACAAATCTCCCACCTTACCAGCACCAAAGCAACCCCAGACATCACATTACCTCCACCATGCTTACCAGATGGCGTCAGGCATTCTTCCAGCATCTTTTCATTTGTTCTGCGTCTCACAAACGTTCTTCTTTGTGATCCAAACACCTCAAACTTGGATTCATCTGTCCACAACACTTTTTTCCAGTCGTCCTCTGTCCAATAGTATATACAAAAGCTAGTGGGCACCACTATAGAAAAAACAGAGTGCTAAACCAATGCATATAAATAGCAGAAAACCTCCAGAAACAAAAGCATATGCACAATAAGGTAGCACATCAAAACAATTATTTTATTATAACATGAATATACAAAAATATTCCAACGTACAATTAAGCAAGAGTATAGCAGCAAGGGAGACCAACCCCAAAAACTACACTACATTAAAAACACTTAAAATGTCATCAGTGGTCTTGCCGGTGTGCCGGCCAGGACCAATCAACCACACTGGCCCCTAGACTGTAATTATACTATAGAGTACTAACAAGGCTGCCTAAGCAGAATACCTGTAGAGTGCAACATCATCTTGGTGATACATATATAAAAAATAATATAATGGAATAATTCACCAAATACAGTCCGACAAGGTGCAAAGTAATGGGCCAGCGGGGGACAGAGTTACCCAATGCGTTCCGCCCAGCGGCTTCCTCAGGGATGTGTATAGTCAGATGGGGAGCATACTATATATACATTTATCACATGTGGGTAAGATTACAGTCCTAATTACCATGTGCACATGTGCAGGAGAATCCAGCGCTCGGTGATAGCGGGCGCCATTTTGGAATGGCTGCCCATGCGTAGTAGGGATCATAAGGGATCAAAATGAGAGGGCTCCAACAAAATGGCGACCGTAACCTGAAATAAGGCAATCGGTGCCATTTTGGAAATCGCGCATGCGCCAGGACTAATAAAGGCCCCAGGATACAAGGCTCCAACAAAATGGCGACCGTAACCAAAAGTAAGGTAATCGGCGCCATTTTGGAAAGTGCGCACATGAGGATGTGAATCCCAAGAGTGTATGGGAAAGTCGCGCATGCGCCAAGGCTGAAGGTCTCCAGGATGCATTGTTGGAGTGAGCCAATCAAGCTTGCGCGTGTCGCATCACTATCATGCATGTATATCTAATAGCAGGAGTAGACGGCTAGAGGAAACATACAAATATTTCATGGAAAGGTGGATAAAAGTAGAGAATAATATATCACAGGGTTAAACAGTGGCAATCACTGCTCATATTCATTTAAATTATGGTAATCACAGCTCATACATGGCCTATATATCAGTCATCACCAATATATATATGTTGTCTATAATAATGTAATGTGGCCAATCATGTATCGGCAATAATTTCACTGCAGGTCAATGATAAATTATGATCAATAATATATTAGAAAAAAGGGGGGAACTGCAGTTGCTAGAGGTGGGAAATGCTAAAAATATAGCAACATCCACCAAAATAAAAATCAAGTACCCAGCACGATATAATACGGAGCACTATTACAAAATACACTATTATAGAACAGCCAATGGTATATATATCAAGAGAACCGCAGTATAATAACTGCGGATCTCAATAGGGTGGGAAATGCTAAAAAATATAGCAACATCCACCAATTGATATACTGAAATATACAGCACGATACGGTACAGCGTATGGTTAGAGAGCTACATAAGATAAGCTTATGATTACAGGAGACAAGTATCATGTCGGCACGTAGTAGATATTTAACGGGATACCCCCTTTATAACAGTAATCGATCAAATCCAAAGAAAAGATAACGTAATGTCACCGGGATACGATCCCAACCTCAAACATGATGAATGACTCAGGCCAATAAGTCTACAAAGACATTTACCAGAGAAGGATTAAGCAATCGATATTGAGATATATAGTAAAATGCAAAATACAAGTTTGGCGAAACACGATCAAGTGATAGAAAAGGTAAGTCGCCCAAACAAAAAAGTGCCAAGCTAGTTGCACTAATGTCCAATTCCAAATGTCAATGACGAAGGCATATGGAAAATAATAATGGATATAAATGATGAATGAAGCTAGATTGGAAGTAATGGCACCTATAACATATAGGGAAGATGTCATAACTATCGCATAAGAAGGATAACAGGAACCACATGCATGGCACATATTAGATATTGGAGGAAATAAATGTCGCAATAGGAGAATACCCAATATATAACGTCCTATAGTAAAGTGAGTGGTCTAAATATAATTAAAGTGAGATATTTAGTAAAGTATACTTTATAGTATAGTAAACTATCCAAATCTGCCTGGGGTATGAGTATGCACCCCGAAGTGGGAGCTCCGATAATGCATATGTCTAAAGACAACCATTCCCCCAAGCAGATTGTGTGTGGTGAAGAAAAGAAAAAGAGGGGGCAAAAGGGAAAAGGTGCTCATATCTGAACCACGTAAAAAATCCCTTACCCACTAGTACATGATGACAAAAACTGAGTAAAACCTATTAAACTCCAAGTAAAACCCGAGTAAAAACTGAATAAATCCTGTATATAGTCATAAAGTGTCTACCTATAAAGCATGATTAGCAGCTGATAGGTACATCAAGTATATATACTTAATATCACTTGGCATGGATACTCCTGCACATGTATACTAAAGGATTCCTTTATAAAGCTGGAATAACCCGCCAATAGGTTGTATATATAAAATCATACAAAAATCACCAAAAAACAACAATAGAGACTGTTGTTATTATTATTGTATTGTATTGTGATTTCTCCCTTGTTATCAATCGAAAATATCTAAGCTGTTATATATGGTATATCTCACAATGGTCAATAAACATGGCCAAACAATTGCACGCAGTGTATCCCAGTTTGGTCAGTTGGTGGTCCACATCCAAACACGAAAGTGTCCTTTAAAGCATGAATTGAACAGTGATTCATAATGCATCTCCAAAGGTAGTTGTCTAGAAGGTCAATACGTCCTCCATGTATCTTTGACTCTCCCAGAAAAAGGTCAGTGCATCTTCAGTGCCTCTTTGATTCTCCCCAAGAAGATGTCCGTTTATGGGTGACATGATGACATGATGATAGTGGTAAAACGATGTATTCCCAATTTACCTTTACAAGAAAATATATAAAATATATAAGATGTATATAAAAAAACGAAAGATATGTGCTCACAACAAGTGATAGTGTATAATGTTCCAATATATGAGTCTCTAGCCTATTAAACTCCAAGGTGACCCAAGGTGAGAAGGTCCCAAGGGACAAGACCCAAATGTGACCCCACTATGTGACCCCACCCTTTATTTTCTATTTACTACCATAATGAAAATTGCAATCACTACCAATAGTCCACAAAAAAAACCATGAAAACCCCCCACCCCACACCCTCAGTGACTATATGACACACCTGGACCCAGTCCCTAAATACCATGTACCCACCTCCCTACTTTTAGTGACACAGAAAACACGTGACCCCCATATATGTGTCTCCCCCTATTGTGTATGACCAGCTGTGCAAAATGATACCAAGAAGTGCCCAAAATGGAGGACAACCAAGAAAGTAAACACTATACAATATTAATTTATAAATACAGTTATAAAGGTGACAAATAGTACCTGTCAAATGGGATGAAAATAACTCATTTCTTGTAGAATCCCGAGAACAGCAACTCTTCATTTAATCCCTTTGGTGTCAGGGTGTCCAATTCATAAATGTATCGTGACTCCATCCTAAGTAAAGGAGGAACAATATCACCCCCCCCCCCCCCCCCCCCCGAACATTATAGGGAATTCTTCCTAAAACTGCAACTCTTAAATCTCTTGTGTTGCAATTGTGTTTGGTGAGAAAATGTTCCGCCACTGAAGTGAGAGTCTTACCATTCATCTTGTCTCGTCTGGCCAACGAGATCGTGGATAGATGTTTTTGTAGCCGTTTCTTTAGAGGTTGCGTAGTCTGTCCTACGTAGGCCATTGGACAAGAACACAGAAGCAAGTATACCACCTTGTAAGATTTGCAATTAGCATATTCACGTAGTTCTCTTCTCTGTCCATCTGATGGATTTACAAAGTCATTCCTGGAGATCATAAAGGGGCATACATTACACTCCCCACAAGGGTATGTACCCACAATTCTCTGAGACCTTCTGCCCTTGTTCTTATCAAAATGGCTCCTCACCAATTGGTTTCCCAAATTCGGTGCCCTACGTGCCGTAATGGTAGGTCTATCCGAGATGAATTGTGCAATCCTACTGTCACTTATTAAGATGCTCCAATTTTTTGAAAGCAATTGTCTTACCTCGTTCCAACTATCGTTGTATGTGGTGACCAGTCTGACAATAGGTGGATCCACTTTAGTTTTAGTTTGTAACAACTCCGTCCTGTCACTTCTCAAGGCCCGCTGGTATGCCCTGGAGATCACCCTTCTTGGATATCCTCGAGTTTTTAGTCTCTTGGTAAGGTCTAAGGCAGCTACCTTAAAGTCCGAGGGGTCAGTACAAATCTGTCGCAATCTGAGGAACTGGCCTGTAGGTACCGCAGTACGTGTGGAAAGAGGGTGAAAGCTTGAATAGTGGAGGAGACTATTTGTAGCCGTGGCCTTTCGATGCAAGCTGGTATTGATTGTCGAGCCTTCCTTTTTGAGACAAAGATCTAAAAATTCGCCAGTTGTCCGTGATTTGTTAGAGGTGAGGAAGATGTTTAGGTTATTCCTGTTTAATTCCTCCAAAAATTTGTCACAGTCCTCCTCAGAACCCTGCCAGAAAAAGACAACGTCATCAATATAGCGATACCATCTGACGACGTTGGAAAAATACCGGGATGGGTACATGTGTGCCGCCTCCCACCAACCTAAAAAGAGGTTAGCGTAGGCAGGCGCACAACGTGCACCCATCGTGGTACCAGACACTTGGCGATAAAATGTGCCATTGAAAATGAAATAGTTATGTTGTAAAACAAATTTTAGCAAATCAATTAGAAATGAATTGAATATACCATTCTCAGTTGGTCCCGTGTCCAAGAACGTAGTGACGGCCTGGATTCCATCCTCATGGGCTATGTTCGAGTATAGTGACTCTACATCACAAGTCACTATCCAGGCATCTTCTGGTATCCGTAGGTCCTGAAGTTCATTAATCAAATGGGAGGAGTCTCGCAAATACGATGGTAGTCCCAAAACATGTGGTTGCAAATGAATGTCCAGTAAAATACAGGCTTTCTCCGTCAGGCTCCCAATTCCGGCTACGATTGGACGTCCTGGTGGCCTGTTGGCATCTTTGTGCACCTTCGGAAGAAGATAGAAGGTAGCCACAGTAGGTTTCTCAACATACATAAACTCAGATTCCTTCTTAGTAATTATACCATATGTCCTAGCATTACCCAGAATGGTGCCAAATTTCTTCTTAAAATTCTCCGTAGGGTCGGAGGGTAGGGGATGGTAAAATCTCCTATTGCTTAGTTGTCTTTGAGCTTCCTCCAAATACATTTCAATAGGCCACACAACCACATTCCCCCCTTTATCTGCCTCCTTTATGACAAATTCTGGGTTCGATTTCAATGACTTGATGGCTATTCTCTCTTGGGCAGTAATGTTTGTATATCTACTATTATGAGACTGCAACTTCTTAATCTCAGACGCCATTATGTTGAAAAAAGTTTGTAGATGTGGAAACATATGAAAAGACACAGTAAGTTGAGAAGGTTGATGTGGACATATCCTCTTACCTTCAGATGAACCCTCATTCTCCTCCAGTAATGCCACTAAATCCAATGCTGCTTGTCTGTCCATCGGTGTGAAGTCCTCCGTCAAGTGTGGTTTTCCAAATAAAAGTTTAAATGCAATTTGCCTGCCAAAAAGGTACACCTCTTTGAGTAGCGTAAATTTATCTAACGGGTAATCAGGGGAGAAGGTAAGTCCTTTTTGTAACACCGACGTCTCAACATTGCTGAGTTCATAGTTCGAGAGGTTAATGATTTGTAAGTTATCATCATTTGCTAGCGCCGCTGGCGCCTCCTGGCTTCTGGGGGCGTGTGGCTCTGTCTGCGATAACGTCTTTTTCGTGGATTTACGTAGGCCTCTCCTCGTTCGGGTCCTGTTCTTTCTGACCCGCTTTCTTCTGAGGATAAAAAATCACTCTGGGGCCCAGATGCACTACTGCCAGCTCCTCCAACAGGAGCATTTGTCCCCTTGTTTCCAGTATGGTTCCAGTGGAATGCCTGTTTTTTCTCAAAGTCCATATGGTCACGTGTAAATTTATGTTGCTTCCCCTTCATAATCTCTTTCTCATATTTGTCTATATTTTCTTTTAGTTTTTCCTTAAAGGGTGTGACCAAAGTGCTATCAAAGCCCAACAATTTAGTTTCTAGGCCACTAATCTTCTCCTTAACAACACCCAACAACTCTCTATCGTGTTCCACCAGCATGCTCATAATGATCTTTGAACATTGTAATAGTCCAGTCTCCCATCTCACTTTATATTCAGGGCTAACCTCCCATGCTGGGAATTTCTGGACACGTAATCCTCTGGGTGCCATATTTTTCTTTACATACTCCTCCAAACTACAAATATTCCACCAAATACGTGTGACTGATTTATGTGCTTCCATAAGCTCCCTGCATACCATGTCAAAATCAGAATCTGTTCCCACATGAGAATCCGGTGTAAACACTGCTGCTGCTTGTTGAAGCCAAGCAGCCTCCCTGCATGCAAAATCCATGATGTAAACCAATAAATGCAGATAATAAAATCTCCTGCCAAGAAAAAGCGTGCCTCCACTAAGAGAAAAGGTGCCAAAACTGCACCAAACAGAACAATAGTATATACAAAAGCTAGTGGGCACCACTATAAAAAAAACAGAGTGCTAAACCAATGCATATAAATAGCAGAAAACCTCCAGAAACAAAAGCATATGCACAATAAGGTAGCACATCAAAACAATTATTTTATTATAACATGAATATACAAAAATATTCCAACGTACAATTAAGCAAGAGTATAGCAGCAAGGGAGACCAACCCCAAAAACTACACTACATTAAAAACCCTTAAAATGTCATCAGTGGTCTTGCCGGTGTGCCGGCCAGGACCAATCAACCACACTGGCCCCTAGACTGTAATTATACTATAGAGTACTAACAAGGCTGCATAAGCAGAATACCTGTAGAGTGCAACATCATCTTGGTGATACATATATAAAAAATAATATAATGGAATAATTCACCAATTACAGTCCGACAAGGTGCAAAGTAATGGGCCAGCGGGGGTAACTCTGTCTGGGGACCTGTGAGGCGTCTGTTTCTCAAACTAGAGACTCTAATGTGCGTATCTTCTTGCTTAGTTGTGCAACGCGGCCTCCCACTTCTTTTTCTACTCTGGTTAGAGCCTGTTTGTGCTGTCCTCTGAAGGGAGTAGTACACACCATTGTAGGAAATCTTAAATTTCTTAGCAATTTCTCGCATGGAATAGCCTTAATTTCTAAGAACAAGAATAGACTGTCGAGTTTCAGATGAAAGTTCTCTTTTTCTGGCCATTTTGAACGTTTAATTGACCCCACAAATGTGATGCTCCAGAAACACAATCTGCTCAAAGGAAGGTCAGTTTTGTAGCTTCTGTAATGAGCTAGATTGTTTTCAGATGTGTGAACATGATTGCACAAGGGTTTTCTAATCATCAATTGGCCTTCTGAGCCAATGAGCAAACACATTGTACCATTAGAAGACTGGAGTGATGGTTGCTGGAAATGGGCCTCTATACACCTATGTAGATATTGCACCAAAAAACAGACATTTGCAGCTAGAATAGTCATTTACCACATTAGCAATGTATAGAGTGTATTTGTTTAAAGTTAGGACTAGTTTAAAGTTATCTTCATTGAGAAGTACAGTGCTTTTCCTTCAAAAATAAGGACATTTCAATGTGACCCCAAACTTTTGAACGGTAGTGTATATATATACTGAACACTCTGAAACCCTTGCCTTAAGTTTTAGGCAAGATTGATCTATACTTGGGAGCCGTGGTAGAAAACGTAGTGTCACGGTAGTTTGGAAAACCTTTTGACGTCATAGAGACATGTCAAAAGTTTTGATCTGGCCACCTGTCTGCATTGCGGGGAGGATGATGCCCATATAGTACACTTAATGTGGATCTGTAGGGAACTAGAGAAATAATGGAGAGAATTCCTGTCTCTCATTAGAAGAGTATATGGTATTACAATTCCACCTGAACCGTTGAAAGTTTGCTGGGCTTGGTAATGTCCGATGAGGAGCTTTCAGGAATAGAGGTGGCCATATGAGGAATATTGTATCAGGCTAGGAACCTCATTGCGAAGCATTGGATTCAGTCTGTGCACATTACGGAATCCACACGGATAACTTCCCGTCCCATAGGCTCCATTCTATGCTCAGGAAGATTCCACCATACGCCCAAAGAATTGTCAATTCTTTGTGCGGATAGCAGAATCTGCCTGAATATAGAATGGAGCCTATGGGACAGGCAGAGCTTCAATCTGCTGAAGTTAATTACGTAGTGTGCACGTACCCTAACTGAGTTGATGGCCAGGTTGTAAGATATTGTAAGGCTGCAAGAAAGCATAGGGCTGGGTCTAAATTCGAGTCAATCTGGGGCCCCTGGCTAGATTCCCTGGGATTTCCCTCCCGGCTAATTGGGAGATCAAAAAGTTTTGATCTGTCTGGGTCTAAGTGTTTAGACTCGTACTGATCAGAAGGACGTGCGGGAGAGGACATACTGCTCCTGCTCTGTTAGAAAAAAAGAGTCAAACGTATAATGTAAATCTAAACATTCAGACCTGGACTGATCAAAACTTTTGACATTTCGCTGACAAGTTGTTAGGAACTCACCTGCCAGCGCTCCTGCGGCGTCCTCCTCGGTCCCGGCTGCTTCTGTCGGCGCTAGGATCCTGCGCCGAGGCAGCCGGCTGAGCCGGGTGACGTCACGGAGACCCGGCGGCGTCCCTGGTAACCAGGGACGCTGCAGCTCCGCGTCACTCCTGCCGGCCGTCCAGCCTCTGCAGCTGAACTGCATCAGGCTCAGGCTGAGGGGCGGATTGCTCCGCCACTCGGTCTGGAGCAGACCAGCTGCTAAGTATCAGGAATCAGGGGGTCGGACCAATGGTGTACTGGTCCGGCCTCCTGACCCGGTATAAAGTGTCATCACTACCAGCTCTCTTTGCTGGTTATTAGTTGTCCTGATCCCAGCTCCCCAGTTCCCTGTTCCCTGCGTTGTTCTGCTATTCTGTCTTGCCTGGATTCTGACCTTTTGCCTGTCCCCTGACTATCCTCTTCTCCCTGATTTTGGTACTGCGTTTGCTCGTCTGGTTCTGACTCGGCTAGTTGACTTTTCTGCATTGTGTTTGTCTGTCTGTCTGCGTTTAATGTTTTGCACGTATTTAGCATAGGGATTGTCTTCGTGGTTGTCCGCGACCGCCTAGGGTCGGCCGAGGCAAGTAGGCAGGTGACAGCGGGTGGGGTCTAATTCAGGGCCCACTGTCTTGTGTCTCGTTCTCAACCTTAGCCCGTGACAGAATAACCAGCCTTAAAATTATATATATACGTCTCCCGAGAGTTGTCATGGATCCCATTAAGGCGTTAGTTGAGCAGATGCAAAACCTGAACACGTTGGTCCAAGGACTTGCGGAACGTGTTCAGGAACAGGAGGCTGCTCCCCGTCAAGTGACTATGACGACTCCTTCCTCGCCCGAACCACCTGTACAGCTCCCGGAGAAGTTTAAAGGGGATAGAAAGGAGTTTCGGACCTTCAGGGAGGGATGTAAATTATTTTTTCTGTTACGTCCACGCTCCTCTGGGGACGAGAATCAAAGGGTAGGAATTATCATGTCCCTTCTGCAAGGACCACCACAGGAATGGGCTTTTTCTCTACCTCCCAACGCCATTGAGCTAAGTTCTGTTGATTATTTTTTTTCAGCTCTTGGCTTGCTATATGACGACCCTGACAGGACCGCAGTGGCCGAGCGCCAATTAACCTCACTACAACAGGGAAAAAGACCAGTGGAGGACTATTGTGCAGAATTTCGCCAGTGGTGTATTCCCTCCGGTTGGAATGACTCTGCACTACGGTACCAATTCCGTGTAGGCCTCTCTGACCAATTAAAAGATTTATTAGTGGCTTATCCGCCTCCTGAGTCTTTAGAAGAGACCATGACCTTAGCTATAAGGGTAGATAGGCGCATGCGAGAGAGACGTAGAGAGAAATTAACCACTGGTCCCTGTAAATCCTCATCCTCTGTCTTTTCTCCCCCTAAACCTACTCCTTCTCTGTCCTTGTCCCAAGAAGAACCCATGCAGATTGGAGCCACGGATGCTAGAACAAGGCGAGCCTATCGTTTACAGCACAATCTGTGCCTATACTGTGGCAAAGCTGGACACCGTGTTCGGGAGTGTACCTCCAGGCCTGGATCACCGCCGGAAAACTCCAGCGCCTGAATGACTATCGAGGGGGTCATTCAGGCGCACAGGTACCGCTCGATAGTAAAAATAAGTTGATGGTGCCTATTACTCTTTCCTTAGGGGAAAAGAGTATTTCAGGATCGGCTCATATCGATTCTGGGGCATCTGCTAATTTTATTAATTCTGGTTTTTGGTCCAGTCTGGGGGTATGTCCTCTTCAGCTTAAGTGCCCGCTGAGTATTACTGGAGCAGATTTTACACCACTGGCGCAGGGTAAGGTGAGATATATCACCCCCCATCTTGAGGTAAAAGTAGGGTCTATCCATTCGGAGTTCCTTGATTTTTTGGTTATGGATAATTTGTCCTCAGATATTATTTTGGGGTTACCCTGGTTGACTCAGCATAACCCGGTGTTTGACTGGTCAAGCCGGGAACTCATTCAATGGGGTCCGGGATGTGCTTCCCATTGTATTTCTTTGCATCAAACGGAATGTTCTTTGTTGGAAGGGGAGATCCCCGAATTCTTATCTGATTTTGTTGATGTGTTTGATGAAAAATCAGTGGACGAATTGCCGCCGCACCGTCCATATGATTGTGCCATTGATCTGATTCCTGAGTCTAGATATCCTAAAGGTCGAATGTTTAATTTATCCAGGACAGAAAGGGAGGCTATGCGTGAATATATCAAGGATAGTTTACGCAAAGGTCACATCCGTCCTTCCTGCTCTCCACTAGGAGCAGGATTTTTCTTTGTTGGTAAAAAAGATGGCGGTCTACGTCCCTGCATTGATTATAGGGAACTGAATAAAATTACCATTAAAAACCAACATCCTCTTCCATTGATTCCAGAGTTGTTTAATCAGATTGTAGGGGCTCAATGGTTTTCTAAGATTGATCTGCGTGGAGCCTATAATCTGATTAGGGTAAAGGAAGGGGATGAGTGGAAAACCGCATTTAATACCCCTGAGGGCCACTTCGAATATCTAGTGATGCCCTTTGGGTTGTGCAATGCCCCGGCCGTGTTCCAACATTTTGTAAATGACGTGTTTCGTGAGTACTTAGGTCGATTCTTGGTGGTGTATTTAGACGATATACTTATTTACTCTCCTGATTGGTCGTCCCACATATATCATGTGCATAAAGTTATGGAGCTACTGAGACTAAACAATTTGTTCGCTAAGTTGTCGAAGTGCCAATTCGGTGTTCAGGAGATATCATTTTTGGGATATAAAATCAACCCCAGTTCTTTTGAAATGGACCCCCTTAAAATAGATGCTATCAAGGACATACTGCTCCTGCTCTGTTAGAAAAAAAGAGTCAAACGTATAATGTAAATCTAAACATTCAGACCTGGACTGATCAAAACTTTTGACATTTCGCTGACAAGTTGTTAGGAACTCACCTGCCAGCGCTCCTGCGGCGTCCTCCTCGGTCCCGGCTGCTTCTGTCGGCGCTAGGATCCTGCGCCGAGGCAGCCGGCCGAGCCGGGTGACGTCACGGAGACCCGACGGCGTCCCTGGTAACCAGGGACGCTGCGGCTCCGTGTCACTCCTGCCGGCCGTCCAGCCTCTGCAGCTGAACTGCATCAGGCTCAGGCTGAGGGGCGGATTGCTCCGCCACTCGGTCTGGAGCAGACCAGCTGCTAAGTATCAGGAATCAGGGGGTCGGACCAATGGTGTACTGGTCCGGCCTCCTGACCCGGTATAAAGTGTCATCACTACCAGCTCTCTTTGCTGGTTATTAGTTGTCCTGATCCCAGCTCTCCAGTTCCCTGTTCCCTGCGTTGTTCTGCTATTCTGTCTTGCCTGGATTCTGACCTTTTTGCCTGTCCCCTGACTATCCTCTTCTCCCTGATTTTGGTACTGCGTTTGCTCGTCTGGTTCTGACTCGGCTAGTTGACTTTTCTGCATTGTGTTTGTCTGTCTGTCTGCGTTTAATGTTTTGCACGTATTTAGCATAGGGATTGTCTTCGTGGTTGTCCGCGACCGCCTAGGGTCGGCCGAGGCAAGTAGGCAGGTGACAGCGGGTGGGGTCTAATTCAGGGCCCACTGTCTTGTGTCTCGTTCTCAACCTTAGCCCGTGACACAAGTCAAATATTTTTCCAAACAACAGTGACATTTTGAAGGGGTATTCTGGAAAGGAAAAATTAAATCAACTTCTGTCAGAAACTGGTACCTACCTGTAGACATAGTTTTTTAAATGCCTCTTTTACTTCTTTATTCCTCAAGCTGTAGATCAAAGGATTTAATACAGGAGTGAAAACGGCATAAATTAGAGAGATATATTTCAGATTGGCTGAAGGACTGTTTTCTTGTCCCATGTACGTGGCCATTAATGTCCCAAAAAACATCACTACCACAGTGAGGTGGGAGGCGCAGGTGGAGAAAGCCTTAGCTCTACCATCAATAGAACGGATTTTTAGTATGGAAACTATGATAATAATATAAGATCCCACAATAAAAGCTGGAGATGAAATTAGAATAAATATGCTAACAACCACAATATATATCTTGTAGTAGGTGAGGTCACCACACGCCACCGCCAGGAGAATTAGGAGCTCACAAAGAAAATGATTTAATGTGTTCTCTTTACAGAACACAAAAGATTTGGCCAGAAGGGTAACATTCATTAACAGGAAGCTTCCTATGTACATAATAACAGTGATGTATCCACATAGCCTCCAGCTCATAATGGTGGTGTAATGTAAGGGGAAGCGTATAGCGATATACCGGTCATAGGCCATCACCGCCAGCAGGAAGCATTCAGTTCCTCCTAGGAATAGACACATGTGCACCTGTATGATGCATCCAATAAGGGAAATTATCCTATTCTTTGAAAATAAATCAAACAGTAATTTTGGAACAGTAGATGACGAGTAACACAAATCCAGAAAAGAGAGATTACAGAGGAAATAATACATAGGAGTGTGTAACTTAGGGGTGAGGAGAACGGTGACGATCAGGAAGCTGTTCCCCAGGATGGTCAGTGTATAAAGGACAAAAAACAGGAAAAAAAGCAAAATACAGGTCTGCAAGTCCTGAGAAAACCCGACGAAGACTAACTGTTGTATATGAGTTTGATTTGAATGATCCATGATATATACAAAATTTGGTCTATTTACTGCACCCTATGTTATGTCAGGGTATTACAGCTTAAAGGCTACAGGTCCATACTATTCCTGTCAAAATTGGAATGAAACAATCATGCCTTGACACCTCCTCTGTCCTTTTCATATACAGCAATATTCTGTATCCTTGATTAAATGACAGTCAGCTGGAAGCTTAGGGATGGGAGGGGGAGCGAGGATACATCACAGCCCCCAGCAGCACTTCAGCAGCTTGGGAACACCTCTTTGAAACTTTGCATAGCAGCATTTTTCTTTGTTCTGGAAGCACAGACAGAAATATGAAAGGTATCATGTGTCTCCTAACAGTGTCAGCAGTTTGAAACCTGAATTGCAGCTGACAAGTTCACTTTAAGGGTAGCTTCACACGTACTGTATCGCTGCGGTTTTAACGCTGCGATTTTTACATGCGCGTTTTGATTTTCACATGATTTTCATGTGAAAATCAAAACGCGCATGTAAAAAATGCAGCAAAAACGCAGCTATACGGTACGTGTGAAGGCACCCTAAAAGGGGTTTTCCCATCTCAACTAATATACTGGTAGCGCTTATCAAGATCAACATTTTGCTCATATAATCTTTTATCAAACTTGTCGTCTTCTCCTGATATGCTGCTCTTTTCCATCCATTGTTGGCAGCTCGCTGTCTAGGTTACCAACCACCACTCTGCCATAAAAGCAGTGGTCTGTATATATAGTTATAGCTGCCTATGAAAAAAGCTGCAGCACACCAAATATGAAGAAAACTGTGTGGATTTCTTGTCCATGGAACAACAGAGCCCCGTTTCAGCTCTGTAACAGAACCTCCGCTGTGAGAAGCATTAAAGTATATAATAGTTGTGGAACTTCAAACGGCAAGTGTGTACTATGCTGGAAAAATGGAACACACCGCCAGAATGAAACGCAACGCATTGAATGTCTGTGGGAGGTTCGAAAGGGATGACATCATGGACCCATCCGAGCATCTTGCTGGCCAATCAATGAATGTGCCATAGAAGGTGGGGAATCAGAAGCTTAACACTTCGTTTACTGAGATAACAGAAATGAGTATAGCCACTCCAATGTAAATTAGATGGACTGGACCAATCCGGAGAGCCAGCACACTAAACTGGACATATAATTGGACATAGTCCGCAGCATTCCAATTAGCACAGTGAATCAACCAAGGGTGACTATCCCCTGGTGACCACTGATTGCCACCGCGCTTGACGTAGTCACTGGACAACATCCCAATCCGCATACTGTGGGAGCTGCAGACAATTCAGGGCTCATACACACCATCTCCGTGTTCCACTTTTATAGAATATGTTAGTGAAAGTTCCTTATATAATGCTCAGGTCCATGGTAAGAGACAAAATGCAGTTTACAAAATGATGGTGTAAAAGAGTTTCAATCATAATAAATATTACCATTGTAGTATGACGGATAACAGATCAGTGGCATATACAAGGATGATGTCAGAGTACAGATACCACCAATGTGGTAAAGAATATTAAACGGTACAATACCTAGGCAAAACCTTATATTTCACATTACCTCTCAGTTTCAGGATATAAAGATTCACTCCAGCCCCCTCTTTTTGGGATAGCCTGTCGCTCCCTCCTGGGGGTAATCTGACCGATCAACATGAATCTGAGGGCTTTCTCCATCTGGTGTCCCTTTAAAAATTGCTTTGAAATGGGTAGCTCCAACCCAGCCTTACTGATGGAGGACCTGAGCTGATTCAGAAAGCTTTCCGCATCATCCATGGTCTCCCCCACTTACAGACACTTACATGGGCACCACAAAACGTAGACCACCCAGTCAGACGTATATGTCACATGTCTCCCAATCCTGAATGATTTGCCTGTAGTAGGATGAATAAACAGCTGCCCCTTGTGCATGTGCCTAAAATAAACACAGTTAAGGAATGGAAATAATCCTGTTTTTTGAGGACTAAGAAAGGTTTGTCTTGAGTGACATGTGGATGGGATCTCGGATGTATCTTAACAGAACACGTACATTTCTCGCCCTTCTGTATGACGACAGTAAACGGTTTGTGAACTCCGCTGTGTGTGGAAAACTCTTACTCGAAATAGATCAAAGTCCGTTAAGTATGCATGGTGGTCACCAATGGAATTCTGGCTAGTTTACTCTTATGTATACAAGGGTTCAATAGGGATTTACTATCTATCTTTACAATTTCACCTTTGTGTTGTTCTATCAACCTTGGTGGATAACCCCTCTCAAGGAAGTTTATTATTCTGTTTAATTACATTTCTTAGTGTTGGGGATCCTCTACTGTCCGCTTTACTTGGAGGATCTCAGTATTCCAATTGGAAAGTTTAGTATGTGAATCATTCTTAAGTGACTTCTCTGCAATATCTACCACTGTGACCAGGAAGACCACTTGTTGTGAGGAATGCGTAAGTGTGAACTGAATATTGGCATCAATATGGTTTAAAAACCACCCAAACTATAGTTTTACCTAGATACAGTACATCAATTCAAGCATCTATGGACAGACATATGGCCATCACCTCTGGAACACCTTGTTGTATCTTTTGCATACACCATCACATTGTAGAACTGCATTTTGTCTTTTTCCATGGACCTGAGCATCATTTAGGAATTTTCACCAATAATAGTTTTCTATAATACCAGACCATAGCGATGTTGAGTGTATGAGCCCTGGATTGTCTGCAGCTCCCCCAGTATGCGAGTTGCTGCACTGTCCAATGACTACATGTCATTGGTGATTGTGACGGCAAGCAGCAGTCACCAGGAGATTATCGCCCTCGGTTGTCTCTCTGTGCTAATGGGAGTGCTGAGGACTATTTCAAAGTATGTAAGTGGTTTAGTGTGCTGGCTCTTCAGATATGTCGGGTCCATCCTATTTACATTGAAGCTGCTATACTAATTTTTTTACCTCAGTAAATAAAGGGTTAATCTATGATGACTTCCTTGCATTCTATTGCATATTCATTGATAGCCCAATAAGATGCTTGGATGGGTCCATGATGTCATCCCTTTTTGCCCTGCCCACAGACACGCACTGTGTTGCGTTTCATGGTGAGTTCCATTTTTTTCAGCCTGGTACACACTTGGCGTTTAAGGTTCCACAACTATTATATACTTCAGTACTTCCCACAGCAGAGGTTCCGGTTGGGTGTGCGCAGATTTGTCTGTTCACATTTAGAACTAATTACCTAATTATTTGTGAGTGGTTTTAATATACTGTATTATACACTTGTACATGTGTGCGAATACCCCGGAGGATGTATGTCCATTTGGGCTGAGCAATTTTTGTCACTATGTTATTTTTGATAGCATTTACACTGGTAATCACTTAATTATGATTATCATTGATGCATATATATAGAGAGAGAGATACATACCTTGTGCAGCGGTTAGTGTGTTCACTGCTTGAGAAGGGCTCTCATTGACAGAGCTGTAATGTTGCACTGTTGTTCCATATGATAATAAATCTGCACTGCAATATTTATAATTATGTACGCTGTAGCTATATATATATATATATATATATATATATATATATATATATATATGCAAAGAGGTGGTGGATCCCCTAGACGATGAGCTTTCAACAATGGGAGGGAGAGAGTGGCCATATCAGGACAAGGTAGCTAAATACATGTAGGGTGTTCACACAGTGTTTTTGTTGCGTTTTTGCCTGCAAGTTTCACCGCAAGTTTCATAATTGACGGCAAAATAGCATGAAAATCACGGCAAATATACAATAAAAATATTGTAATTGCAAAATTATATAACTTGACGAGCTCTACAAGTATAACTATATTAGCTGAGATGGGACTATCCCTGTTCAATTTACATCCCATACCTTAAATATGTTGCACTATGGTTTCCTTTATATCAAACATTTGTAAAATATATTTATGGATATGGATGAAGGCGCATCATCGACTACAGCATGACCATTAAAAAAAGATAAAAAGTCTAAATGAACATCACATTACAGAAACTTACTGTCAACAAATGACGATAGAAACTGGCTGAAAAACTTGCAAAAGGTTCAACTTGAGAGAAGCAAAACTGGCACCAGATGAGAAAGTATCAACAATGAAAGATATACAGTAGATGATGCAGGAGACCCAAAGACATTCATACCGTGCTGACTAGTCAGATCATTAGTGACCGCACTGGATCGGTCATGGTCATCTTCTCAGATCAATAATAACAGCAGCAAAATCTGGAACACAGTAGAGCATAGATATAATATGAGGAATAAAAAACATTCAAAGAACTGTCTGCAGCTTCTAAAACCTGGACTGCTAAAGTATATAACAAGAAAGGTATTGGCCCCTGTAAAGGTTTGTGCTTACGGAGACTATTTAGAGCGCGGTAGATGACTAAAATAAGCAAGAGAAACATTTACTAAGGGAAACCTAAACTTCAGGGAAGAGGAGTAGGAACAAGGTCATCTTGTTTTTTCCAATTGACTAAAAAAAAACTAATTAAATAAAACATAAAATATAATAATGCTTATTAATGCACAGAGAAAGTATTTTAAAGTCAAAGACTATGAAGTCATCGTATGGATAGAAGACTGGTGGCCATTTCTGGAATTTGAAGTGAACACAAAATTAAGGAGATCAAGGCCCGGATTTATTAATTCATTTATACTAATAACTGGTGTAAATTTTCCCACAGCAACCAAAGATTACTAAATCTGGTTTTAAGAAGCAAACTGTTCCACACCTGTATGGTTGACACTGAGGCAGATTTTTTTTTAAACTGTGTAATGTTTCTTTCACACAGCCCGACATGTGGACATGCAAGAATGCAAAAAAAGTGCCTATCTGCAAGGTGCTCATCTGCAAGGCCTTTACATATGTAATAATCCACGTAATAAGGATAACTCTGTACCATGTTTATTATTATTGTTAAAATTATTATTATTATTTTGCCAAATTGTGACATTAAAAGTAAATATCCAAACACAAAATAAATAAAACCTAAAACAGCAACAAAATAATAAAGTTTCCAACCTAAAGGCCAAAGTCATCTGCGTCTTTGAGGGATTAATAACAATATAACAAGCACTATAATAAAATCAAGTATAACAATGATAGAATATATTGAAGAGTTTTGTATGTAACATAGAACATGAATGAATAAATCCTGGCAATGAGTCCCTATGTGCTACCTAGGAGTGCAGAGGAAGAAGTAATGGCGTCACCTCATGCTGTGTCCTCTGTGTCTCCCCCTCCCGTCTATTCCTCTGTGTCTTTTATAAGATTTTCTACCTGTTACGACATAAAATAAGAGATAAGTAATTTCCCGCGTGTAAAGGGCCGATGTCTCCAGGTGGATGCGGCAAACCCTCCAGACACAATTATTTCTGTAATAATGAGGGAAATGTTTAACTCTAGATACATTAACACAAAAATATTTAGATTTGTATCTGATCACTATACTACATCCAGCAGCTTTTGCCTCTGCAATGCCCCATGTTATGTCCTCACCGTTCTCCGCAGTGACCGATATGTAATGTGAGTATTTTATTCCCTCAATCAGATGAGATTTAGGGCCCTATTCCACGGGCCGAGCAACGATGTAAACGAGCGCCGATCTGCTAGATCGACGCTCGTTTACTGGGCCTATTCCACAGCCCCGATGATCGTTTAGCGAGGGCTGCAGGGACATCCTTACCGATGTCCTTGCAGCCCTTGCACCATACATTACCTAGCAGGGCTTCTCCTCCGCTCCGTCTTCCTCCCCGGGACCCGCGGCGCAGCATCAGCTTCGGTGTGGCCTGACTGAGCTGTAAGTCCGCTCAGCCAATCACTAACTGCGCAGGTCCCAGCCTATGATTGGTTGAGCTCAGTCAGGCCACTCCTGAGTTATTTTTGGCGCGCGGGACCCGGGGAGGAAGACTGAGCGCAGGAGAAGTCCTGCTAAGTAATGTATGCTGCTTGGATCGTCGGTCGCCGCGCACCGTATTCCACCGTAGCGATGTGCGGGTGGCGAACAACGATTTTAGGTTCGAACCTAAATGAACAATCAGCCGATGACACGATCATCAGCTGATCGTTCTCTCTATTCCACCGAGCGATAATCGGCCGAATCGGGCCGATTTGGTCGATTATCGCTCCCGTGGAATAGGCCCCTTACTTACCACTTCTTCAGAAGTAGTGGAAAATTATGATGTTTATAGTTCTTAAATGGGACATGAAAGCCTAATAGTTACAGTCACTCTAGTTGATACTATTGCTTAGCTATCTGGTTTAGGTTTATGTTCTCTTCACAAGAGCTCCTCCTCCTCCCCCCCTCCTCCTCCTCCTCCCCCCCCCTCCTCCTCCTCCTCCTCCTCCTCCTCCTCCTCCTGGGCATTTGTTACTTCACACAGGTCCACACCAGTGTCATGCCTTCTTCTTCTCTTTCAGGACAGGGCCTGTAGGTGATGGAGAAAGTTTCGAGGTAGACAACAGAATTTCTCGCCAAGATATTGTACAGTAGGCTACTGGCATCACTAATGTTTCTTAAGATTGTCTTATGATCTCCTATCAATACTATTAAGGTAGTTTCAACTCTGTACTCTACTTTCAAGAAACTCAGTGGTAGGGAACCTTTTCGTCTGAGAGAGCCATGAGCGCCAAATTTTTTATTACTGTCAATACTGTCATTGCGGCACTGGTGGGCTTTGAGCCAGATGTGGTCCTGACCCCTGGTCTACCTGCTGAGGCCATCCTGTAGCCTGAAGGGTAACCAGGCACTGCTGTAGCTATTACTAGCCTGTAATATGAGTAATTATGATATTAATTATGATACTGTTTGAAAGTTCACTCTAGTGTACTGACACAGCCGTGCGGCCATCCCTCCATCAACAGTACTGACTCATAGATTAGTATTGCTTCAATTTTTACACAGGTGGTATATAGCAGCTCAATGCTGCGAATGATCCAGCTATAAGATGCCAGTGTCACTAGGGGTTAAATATAACAACTCAAGGATCTCTCAGTGCGCCACTAAAACTGACACAGGGATTGATCAGCCAGAAGAAAGGAGGTTACAACAGCACCATGGAGAGCTCCGCTTATTGAAGGCCGGTGCTGAGGTGGATGCATCCGAGATGACCAGAGATCCCAAACTCTGATATGTCAATGCATGGAGGAAAAGGAATCCAACAGCGACCAGTTGTTTGCAAAAAGTATCAAGCTTTAAGTACATTACCAAGAATACAGAAGCAACGTTCCAAGCTCAAAGGCTTTGTGCAAACACTTGGGTGCTGTTCCATCAGGTCCTCCACTCCTGCAATAACTTACTTGTAGCTTCAATCCATTCTCTAATGTGTTAGTTTTTTGTGATGGACAAATGCCATGGCTACAATTGCATAATCCTGTATATGATTGGGATAAGGGGGGCTGGTAGGTGGGATCCTCAGTATATCTAGGAATATGGCAACTTTTTTTCTACCAAAATTGATAATCCCTTGTCAGGATTGTGCTGTAACCTGGTGTGAACTGAACCTGTTTTTGCTTCTGTGTGCCACACCCGCTTGCTTCTCAGCTATCTGGCAATACGGGAGTTAATCTGATTTACTAGGAGACTTGATTTTTCCAGCTGAGTAGGTCTTTAGACTGACAGGAATCTCTGCCTATCTGGAACCTGGATATCTGAGCGCCGGTCCAATGGGGATTCGGACTGGGCTCTGGTTCAGTATAAAAGGAAGCTAAGACAGAGTTCCAGCGATGGCTATTAGCTTAATACCCTGATCCCAGCTTCCCTTGTCTACTCCTGCAATCCCCACTCCTATCCCCCTGTTTTGCTCGACTTGATACCTGACCTCCTGCCTGACTTTTTGACTATCCGTTTGCTTGCTGATTTTGTACTGCATTGCCTGTTTGGATTTTTGACCCGGCTTGTTTGACTATTCTTTTGTGTTGTTTGTCCGTCTTGTTCCGTGTGCACGTATTTAGCGCAGGGAACGTCAACGTGGTTGTCCACGGCCACCTAGGGCCATCTGAGGCAATCAGGTAGGGACAGTGGGTGGGTTCAGACCTAGGGCCCACTGTCTTGTCGTGTCTGTACCTCCCTGTCCTGACAGAATAGCCAGCCCAAACTTCCTTGGGGTCATGGACGCCCTGACAACGATAGTGAACCGTATGCAGCAGCTCAATACCTCGGTCCAGGAGCTTGCTGAACGGGTCCAGGTACAAGAGACTGTTCCCCGACAAATTACCATGACCTCCCCGATACCTCCTGAGCCTCCCGTCCAGCTCCCGAAGAAATTCCAGGGGGACAGGAGAGAAGCTTCCACGCCTTCCGGGAAGGTTGTAAACTATTTTTTAGACTGCGTCCTCGCTCCTCAGGTAACAAGGCTCAGAGAGTGGGTATTGTTATGTCCCTTCTCCTGGGACCCCCTCAGGAGTGGGCTTTTTTTTGTCACCTGACTTGCAGACAGTCGACCGGTTCTTCGCTGCATTGGGACTGCTTTATGATGACCCGAACAGTGCAGCCAATGCTGAGCAATGCCTGACTATGCTACGGCAAGGTGACCAACCGGTTGAGGACTACTGCTCGGAGTTCAGGCAGTGGAGCGGTCCTTCCATGTGGAACGACTCTGCCCTCCGGTTCCAATTCCGGGCCGGGTTGAGCGACCGACCGACTTAAAGACATGTTAGTGGCCTACCCGATGCCTGGCACCCTTGAGGAAAGCATGACCCTGGCCATTAGGGTAGACCGACGATTGAGGGACCGACAGCGGGAAAGGGGTACTTTAGACCATACCAGAACCTCCTTCCCTAAACCTTCCCCACCTGTGATACCCACTCTGGGAGAAACCATGCAAGCAGACGTCAAGGCCAGACGAGCTCACAGTCTTCTGAGCAACCTCTGCCTATACTGTGGCTAGGCTGGACATCGTGTAAGAGGATGTCCTTCCAGGCCGGTGCCACCACCAGAAAACTCCAGGCGCCTGAGTGACTATCAAGGGGGTCTCTCAGGCGCACAGGTAACCTTCACCAGAAAGAACAAGCTCTTATTGCCTATTTCTCTGATGTTGGGGGGAAAATGTATTTCTGGGTATGCCCAGGTCGATTCTGGGTCTTCTGCAAATTTTATTAACCCCATTTTCTGGTCAGGTTTAGAAGTATGTCCCCTGCTGCTCAAGTGTCCAGTAAATGTCACTGAAGCAGACTCTGCCCCGTTTGCTCAAGGGAATGTACAGTATGTTACCCCCTGCCTTGAAGTTAAGGTGAGGTCTGTTGATAAAAGTACAGTGGACGGATTGCCTCCCCACAGACCATATGACTGTTCGATTGATTTAATTCCTGATGCCAAATATCCCAAGGATCGTATCTTCAATCTGTCTTGTCCTGAGAGGGAGGCCATGCGGGAGTATATTAAGGATAGTCTCCGTAAGGGCCACATTTGCCCATCCTCCTCTCCTCTGGGGGCGGGATTCTTTTTTGTGGGTAAAAAGGACGGTGGGCTTTGGCCCTGTATAGACTACCGGGAGTTGAACAAGATCACTGTTAAGAACCAACACCCGCTACCCCTAATTCCTGACTTGTTCAACCAGATAGTGGGTGCTAAATGGTTCTCCAAGATTGACTTGCGGGGAGCATACAACTTGATAAGGATCAAGGAGGGTGATGAATGAAAGACTGCTTTCAATACCCCTGAAGGGCATTTCGAATACCTTGTTATGCCTTTCGGCTTATGCAATGCCCCAGCAGTCTTCCAGCACTTCGTAAATGATGTATTCCGAGAGTATCTGAGTCGTTTTTTAGTTGTGCATCTTCATGATATTTAAATTTTTTCTCCCAATTGGTCCTCACACATCCTGCATGTCCGTACAGTCATGGAGCTTCTGAGAGCTAATAACCTTTGTGCGAAGCTGTCAAAATGCCAGTTTGGTATACAGGAAGTCTCATTTCTGGGGTACAAAATAACTTCAAACTCGTTTGGTATGGACCCCCTTAAGGTCATAGCCATCGAAAAACTGGGAGCGACCCAATAACCTGAAGGCTCTGCAGAGGTTTTTGAGGTTCGCCAATTATTATAGAAAATTCATTAAGGGGTTTTCGCTTATAGCCAAACCCCTCACTGATTTAACCAAGAAGGGAGCGGATCTGGTAAACTAGACCCCAGACGCTATCAGGGCATTCAACAAACTAAGACAATGTTTCTCAGAGGCTCCAGTACTGGCACAACCGGACTTTGAGCGTCCTTTTATTGTGGAGGTAGACGCATCTGAGGTGGGGGTAGGAGCGGTCCTGTCTCAAGGGTCAGCTACTCTTACCAACCTCCGGCCCATTGCTTTCTTCTCTAGGAAGTTCTCTAAGGCAGAGTGTAACTACGATATTTGGAACACAGAGTTACTAGCTATAAAAATGGCATTCGACGAATGAAGACACTTCCTAGAGGGGGCAAAACATAAGGTGGTTGTGCTTACTCATCACAAAAATCTAGTATACTTGGATAAAGCTAAACGTCTCACACCAAGGCAGGCCAGATGGGCCCTGTTTTTTACTGTCTTCAACTTCAAGATCACCTATCTGCCTGGCTCCAAAAATGTCAAAGCTGATGCCTTGTCTCGCAGCTTTGACCTCGAGAGCACTCATAGGAACCAGCCCGATACTATTCTGAACCCTGGTGTAGTAGTGGCCGTCTTACAACCTGACCTGGTGACTCTGATAGCAGAGTCTCAGTCCCTTGCACCCCAGAATACTCCAGAAACTCTATTGTTTGTACCCCCGAATCTTCGTCTCCCGGTCTTGGAGGAGATTCATGGTTCGGTGTTGTCTGGTCACCCGGGGGTGGCAGGAACTAAGTATTTGCTTTACTGGTGGCCTTCATGGGCCCCAGACGTAAAGTCTTTTGTTGACGCTTGTGAGACCTGTGCTCGGTCTAAGGTTCCCCGTAGGCCACCTGAGGGTCTCTTACGTCCTCTGCCGGTGCCTACGAGACTTTGGACACACATTTCAATGGATTTTATCACTGACCTGCCGCTGTCTAAGGGAAAAACTGTAATTTGGGTTGTTGTGGATAGATTTTCTAAGATGTGCCATCTCATTCCTCTGTGTAAACTGCCTAATGCTCGCACCTTAGCCACATTGTTTGTTAATCACATTTTGTGCCTTCATGGTATCCCTGAAAATATTGTGTCTGACCGGGGCGATCAGTTTGTAGTGAAATTGTGGAGAGAGTTCTGTGGGGGCAGTTGGAAATCTCCTTGTCCTTCTTGTCTGCCTTCCACCCGCAGACGAATGGGCAGACCGAAAGAATCAACCAGTCTCTAGAGCAATTTCTGAGATGATTCATGGCTGATGCCCAAGACAAATTGAGGGACTTTATCTCTTTGGCAGAGTTTGCCTTAAACAATCAGGAACAACTTTCAATTAAAATGTCGCCGTTCTTTTGCAATTACGGTTTTAACCCTAGGTACTCTTCGACTCACTCCACAGATTCAGTTAACCCTTCAGCTGAAGCCTTGTTCTCGAAACTGTGCACAGTTTGGGCCCAAGCTCATCAGAACTTGGTTAAAGCCCAAGAGTTATATCAAAAACATGCTAATAAAAGACGCATACCTGGCCATCAATACGTACTGGGGGATAAGGTCTGGCTCTCTATTAGGAATCTAAGGTTAAGAGTACAGTCCGTATACTATACTATGTATAATATCGTAATATTAGTAAAGTAGCGCCGTCTGGGAACCACCAGCTGATTCAGTTTAACATAGTACATAGGCTGTATTACACCCCTTCCTTTCTGTTTAAAATTAAAAAAAAGAAGAGACGATTTGTGTCCGCGTTGTGCGGGGGCGGTGGGAAATCTGGTTCATATGTTGTGGTCTTGTGATAAGCTGAAGACATTTTGGTCTGGGGTGTTCCAGAAGATAGATAGCAGTACGGGAATAGAGATAGACATAGACCTCCGACTAGTGATTTTGGGTGATACCTCTAGGATATCAAATAGACTTTCGGGGAAGATAAGTAAGAGAATGTTGAGGTGGTTTTTCTATGCGAAACTTTTAATTATGAGAAACTGGATATCAGATCAGCCCCCAAGTTTGATCAAATGGGATCAACTGGTGAAATACTATGAAGATGCTTAGGGATGTGGATGGATAGGGAATAATTTATTTATAATTTTTTTTTTTTTTTGGGAACCCATACGTGCTTGGTTTGGGGTTGGGATAGGGGGTGGGTGGGATTGCGGGGGGGGGGGGTATAGTGATTGTAATGTTTTGTATATTTCCTCTTATACGGTTTATATTTTGGAATTGAAATAAAATAAATTTGAATTTAAAAAAACAAAACAAAAATCTAAGGTTAAGAGTACAGTCCGTATACTATTGTGGAAGTTATTAATCCTGTGACTTTTAGATTAAAACTGCCTGCATCACTTCGAATTTACAATGTGTTTCATAAGGCTCTCCTAAAAAAGTATGTTCCTCCGGTGTCTCCGTCATCTCCCCCTGCTCCACTGATCATCCAGGGTGAGTTGGAGTATGAGGTGGAGAAGATTCTGAATTCTTGTTGGATACAAGGTTCATTGCAATATCTAGTCCACTGGAAGGGCTTTGGGCCAGAGGAACGAACATGGGTTTCTGTCAAAGACATGCATGCTCCTCGCTTGGTTCGGCGATACCATGTACTAAATCCTTCCAAGCCTGGTCCATTGGATAAGGGTCCTGAGGCCCCTCGTAAGAGGGGGGTTCTGTCAGGATTGTGCTGTAACCTGGTGTGAACTGAACCTGTTTTTGCTTCCGTGTGCCACACCCGCTTGCTTCTCAGCTATCTGGCAATGCGGGAGTTAATCTGATTTACTAGGAGACTTGATCTTTCCAGCTGAGAAGGTCTGGCTATTAGCTTAATACCCTGATCCCAGCTTCCCTTGTCTACTCCGACTATCCGTTTGCTTGCTGATTTTGTACTGCGTTGCCTGTTTGGATTTTTGACTCGGCTTGTTTGACTATTCTTTTGTGTTTGTCCGTCTTGTTCGTATATATTTAGCGCAGGGAACGTCAATGTGGTTGTCCACGGCCGCCTAGGGCCGACTGAGGCAAGCAGGTAGGGACAGTGGGTGGATTCAGACCTAGGGCCCACTGTCTTGTCATGTCTGTACCTCCCTGTCCTGACATCCCTCTGCTATTATTCCATACATTGCTGCTGTCTACTTTAGGCTATGTTCACACTGAGTATGAGTCCGGCCGTAGTGCGAACCGCGAATATACGCAGGTAGTTTTGAGGTTGATGCATTCGCTTGAAAGTATACGAAGTACGGCTGCACAATGCACACTATGTATGAGCTTACGGCCGGATCGTATGCGGTGCCGTGAAAAATGAACAAGACCATTGTTTGAGGACGGAAATGTTCCAACTCACGGCCGTGGATTTCCATGCGGTCCCATTCGAAGTACTTATTTCAGTCAAATTGAACGTGATTTTTAGATCCAAAAGGTTCTGTGTTTTAATGGGCTGGGCAAAGATTTCCAAGTAAATGACCTGTTTCAGATCGCTTTGAAACAAGCCACCGAAGCAGAACTGTACTACAGGCGTATGTTCGCGGTTCGCCCGCATGTTCGCAATCCGGCCGCATATCTATTTTTCCCACGGCCGTACTTTCAGCCGCACATGTACGGCTGCGTACGAACTACGGCCAGACTCATACGTAGTGTGAACATAGCCTCAGGCTGGGTTCACACTACGTATATTTCAGGCTGTATTTGGTCCTCAAGTCAGGTCCTCATAGCAACCAAAACCAGGAGTGGATTGAAAACACAGAAAGGCTCTGTTCACACAATGTTGAAATTGAGTGGATGGCCGTCATATAACGGTAAATAACTGCCATTATTTCAATATAACAGCCGTTGTTTTAAAATAACAGCAAAAATTTGCCATTAAATGACGGCCATCCACTCAATTACAACATTATGTGAACAGAGCCTTTCTGTGTTTTCAATCCACTCCTGGTTTTGGTTGCTATACAGCCTCACAAATACAGCCTCAAATATACATAGTGTGAACCCAGCCTCAAAGTGTACCTGTCACTAATAACTTTTGACATGTCAGATGTTACTGATCACAGCTGGTCTCGCTGATCTCTGTAATGAGCGCGGAAGACAGCGCAGCAGCGCCATCAGCTCCCAGCCGGATGCTCATATTGTCAGTATTTTCTTATAAAATAACATTAACTTATATTGACAGAACGAGCGGCCGACCGGGAAATTGATCATGCTGCCGCGATCTCTCACTGTGACCCACGTTGATCGATAACTTTTGACATGTCTGATGTAGTGACAGGGCCCATTTAAGTCAGTGTGTGATGACTGTTTCTTAACAATGAAACTGCAACACCAAGAAAAACAATCGGGTATTAAGCAAAGCAAATCGGCAATGGAGGCCGAAATGTCTATGTACTGCAGTGATGAGTCTGGACTTTGTGCAGTGATACTTAGAGATTGCTCTGGAGACTATGTAGACCACCCATAGAGAGGCCTATACTCTCAGGAGTATTATGTGGGGTGGTCTAATGTATGGTACCCGCCAGGTGCTACCAGCTCTGTGTTGCACTGATTTGATTGTGGAACCAGTACTATGGCCAGTTTTCTGAAGGGTCCTGGGAGTCGTTCTTCAACAGCACTAGTCCAGGTCCCATGTTATTGATGGTATTGTGAGAAGCCTGTGTGGCCTAAACACACTAGCGTGGCCTCCTGCGTCTGTGTCCCATCGAGCACATGTGAGACGTCATTGATCGGCAATTGCAGAAGAGCTGCCGGCAGAGGCTTTTGATGATTTGCTGCAGAGCATTTCTCATACAACCAATAATAACCTGGATATTAGGATGCCGAGGAGTGTCCATGTATCATTCTCATACTCAGTAAATCGAGAACATTTTTTCACGTTGTTTTTTTTTTAGCATTTGAATCTCATTAGCATGTCTATGCATCCTCTTATTTCAATAACTCTTATGTCTTTTCTTTCTTGCTGTTGCAATTTCAATGTATATTATAATAAGTTATATCTGCAAAGGCCATTTTACATTATGTAAATTACTCTGAATGCCTAGCTGATGGGGTGAACCACCATAATGACCACATAACACCCACATAACCCCTGCTAACAGAAATTTTCAGTGGCCCAAGAAGGCAGGGGCACAATAGTCCCACATTAACCCCTTAGTGCTTCAGCTAGTGTGGGCCTTAATGACCAGGCTCATTTTTCTAAATCTCACCTGTCTCCCTTTATACGCTTACAGCTCAGTGATGCTTTAAAGGAGACCCGTCACCCCCCGTGCCGGGGTGACAGGCTCCTGACCCCCAGCTTGATCCCCTTATACTGACCTTATTCATGCTTCTGACCGGGATATCCCCGTCCCGGGACCGGCTCCGGGAGCGGGACTCGGCCAGATGAGGTCTGTATAAGGGGATCTAGCTGGGGGTCGGGAGCCTTTTACCCCGGCACGGGGGGGGGGGGGGTTGTGACAGGTCCTCTTTAACGTATGCTAGCAATTCTGAGAATTTTTTTCGTAATATGTAGTAGTTTTTTTCGTAATATGTAGTACTTTATGTTACTGTTTTCAAAAATATCTTGAAAAATTAGCATTTTACGAACTTTGAAATTCTCTGCTTTTTTAAAAAAAGAGTCATAGCACATAAATTAGTTACTGAGTCACATTAACAGTATGTCTTCTTTATTCTGGCTTCATTTCATAAACACATTTTACTTTTTTAGGGTGTTACGGGGCTTAGAAATGTATGAGCAAATTATCAACATTTCATGAAAGTTTCCAAAACTGATTTTTTATTTTTTTTTAAGGGGCCAGTTCATTTTTTTTTATTTATTTAGGAGGCTTGTATACTGGACCCCATATGTGACCCCATTTTGGAAAAGTATATCTGTTTAAAGTTTCTCATTATCATAAGGAACATGAGAGAAAAAGCACCCCAAAACTTGTTACACAGGTACTTCCGAGTAGAACGGTACCCAGTATGTGGGCATAAACCACTGTATGGGCACACGGCAGGACTCAGAAGGGAAGGAGCGCCAATTAGCATTTTCAGTGCAGATTTTGCTGAAGAAGTTTCTGAACGTCAGGTGCGTTTGCAGTTCCCTCTGTAGTGGAAATCCCCAAAAGTCACCCCATATTGGAAAGTACACCCCTCAAAGAATTCATCTTGGGGTGTGGTGAGCATATTGACCCCACAGGTATTAGAGAAAGGTATTAAGAATTAGACAGTAAAATTGAAAAACTAGAATTTTTCTAATTCTGTAACGCAGGTTCTCCTGAGTAGAACGGTGCCCCATATGTGGGCATAAGCCACTGTATGGGCACACAGCAGGGCTCAGAAGGGAAGGAGCGCCAATTAGCATTTTCAGTGTAGATTTTGCTTAAGAAATTTCTAAGTGCCAGGAGCGTTTGCGGAGCCCCTATAGTGTCAATAGAGTGGAATTCCCCAAAAGTAATTTCATTTTGGAAAGTAGACCCCTCAAAGAATATATCTTGGGGTGTGGTGAGCATTTTGACCCCACGGGTATTAGAGGAAAGTATTCAAAATTAGACAGTAAAAATCAAAAACTAGAATTTTTCCATTAATATGTTTGTTTAGTTTGAAATTTCTCAATTTCACGAGGAACAGGAGAGTAAAGGCACCCCAAAATTTGTAACATTCATAGAGCAACATAGAGCACACTTCACAATGTTGCTGCCTTTTCAAGTGTCATATAACCGAAACCTATGCTTCCTTACATGTGACCATTTTCTATACACAGGAAATACACAGCCATTTTACCATCTTTTTCCATGCCATTTCTCCCATACCTGATAACAATCGGTACCTTCCTGCCCATAATTCTCATCACCCTTTGCACTCTGATTAATTGACTCTAAGGCGATGAGTTGACCACTTTCTTCAGATGGTTGCTTCACTAATGCAAAAACATTGTTGTGGTTGCCTGTTTTTACAAAAGTATCCATCTATACACAAGCAGAGGGGTCACCTAACCAGGATCCACTGCATACCTTTTATTGATTATCTGCTCTTTGGCTGAGATATGGCTGCTTTGAAGGAGTCTCTACTTTTCAATCCCCATGCCCCGGGCTCCCACCAGCCACCTGGATCTCCTGCAACACTGGAACCCAAGAGAAAATGGAGCCTGACAGTGGTCAGGTAGCCTGTGATGTGGCCACAAGAGCCCAGCTCCATATGGCCCATCTATTCCCAAACATGCCTCATTTAGCTCTTGGAACCCCCCCCCCCTTTCTTTTGTAAATTAATATAACTTAAGCATCGTCTGCTGGCAGAATGGCACATGTCTATGGAAGCCGTCTCCCTTCAGCAACTTCTGTTTGTTCAGCGCTTAGGGCTCGTTCCCACTGAGGAAAGGTAGCGGAATTCCGCGACGGAATTGTCCGCCGCGGAATGCCGTTAGCCTCCCGCTCATAATGGGAGTCTATGGGAGGCGCGCGCTCCTGCCCTGTCCGCGCTGAAGAATGAACATGTTCATTCTTCAGCGCGGACAGGGCAGGAGCGCGCGCCTCCCATAGACTCCCATTATGAGCGGGAGGCTAACGGCATTCCGCGGCGGACAATTCCATCGCGGAATTCCGCTACCTTTCCACAGTGGGAACGAGCCCTTACAGGAGAAGACAGCTTCCATGACCATATGGTGATAAGGTGGGTGACACTTCCTTACACAAGAAAAAAGATAGTTGCAATGGCTGAAAGTCACTAATGGTGAACAACGCACAGCCACCATCGAGTTCCAGCTGCTACTAGTGCCACTACTCCCGGGTAGGCTGTACAGTGCAGAGTCTTTAAGCTTTACGTACATAAGGCTGTTCGGCCCGTATTCTGCGGCCAATGATGCTGTGATAATGAACATCTGGTCAATATTTTCCCAAACGCTTGTTTGACGTCATTATTTCTCAAGCTGTAAATCAAGGGATTTAACACAGGAGTAATAACCATATACACTAAAGAAATATATTTCAGATAAGGAGAAAAACTTCTAGTCTGTCCCATGTACATGGTCATACTTGTCCCAAAAAACATAATAACCACAGTGACATGGGAGGCGCAGGTGGAGAAAGCCCTAGAACGACCCCGTGAAGATCGCATTTTTAATATAGAAACAATGATACAAGTATAAGATCCAATGATAAAAACAGGTGGTGACAGAAGAGTGAAAAAACCAACAACAACTATCGTTATCTTATAGAAGGAGAGGTCACCGCACGCCACCTCCAGGAGCAACAAAATCTCACAAAAAAAATGATTGAGTTGGTTCTCCTTACAGAATACAAGAGGCCGTGACATGGTGGGGAATGATGATAAGATGAGACTTCCAAACCAGATGATAACTGTGATATATCTACACACCCTCCAGCTCATAATGGTGGTGTAATGTAAAGGGGAGCATATAGCGATATACCGGTCATAGGCCATCACCGCCAGTAACATACACTCAATTCCTCCTAGGATAAGGCCGATGTTCATCTGTGTCAAGCACATAATGACAGAAATTCTTCTTTTCTTCGATAAAACATCAAAAAGTAATTTTGGAACGGTGCACGATGAGTAGCATAAATCCAGGAAAGACAGATTACAGAGGAAATAATACATCGGAGTGTGTAACTTAGGAGTGACGATAACCGTGCCGATTAAGAACCCATTCCCCAATATGGTCAAAATATAAATAACGAAGAACAAAATGAAAAGATAGACACTTATTTGAAAATTCTGGGAAAATCCAATCAGGATAAATTCTGTATTCATGGTCCAGTTTCCGAGCTCCATGCTGCAGGTCACAAGTAATGGTCTCACAACTTCATGAAAAAGTAAAATCTTGTCAAAAATGTACTTCAGTGCTTAATAAAAACTTAAAACTGTTTGTCCTTTATAATAATAATATTAATTGATTAGACATTTTTAGAACTGAAAATGAGTTATTAAAAAAATCACCTAAATCAATTTTTAAAAAAAGCTGAAATTTTATAATTTTTTTGTAATATTTTGATAAATGGACAAAAATGAAAGAGAACTTTCTATACCACAATACATTTATACTTGATGTTATTCAGGAAATAACACCTGCTTCTTAACAAGGATCAACATTACAACATCCTAAAAGGATTTTTCCATCTTATGCTGCGTTTACATGGAACGATTATCGTTCGAATTTGCTTGATAACGATCGACTTCAAATGGTAATCGTACGTGTAAACGCAGCGAATGATCAAGCGAAGAGCAAGAAATCGTTCAGTTTGATCTTCAAAAATGGTCGTTCGTCGGTCGCAAAAAATTTGCAGATCGTTCCGTGTAAACAGTCATTCACCTATTTAATGTACACTCACCGGCCACTTTATTAGGTACACCTGTCCAACTGCATGTTACCACTTAATTTCTAATCAGCCAATCACATGGCGGCAACTCAGTGCATTTAGGCATGTAGACATGGTCAAGACAATCTCCTGCAGTTCAAACCGAGCATCAGTATGGGGAAGAAAGGTGATTTGAGGGCCTTTCAACGTGGCATGGTTGTTGGTGCCAGGGCTGGTCTGAGTATTTCAGAAACTGCTGATCTACTGGGATTTTCACGCACAACCATCTCTAGGGTTTACAGAGAATGTTCCGAAAAAGAAAAAACATCCAGTGAGCGGCAGTTCTGTGGACGGAAATGCCTTGTTGATGCCAGAGGTCAGAGGAGAATGGGCAGACTGGTTCGAGCTGATAGAAAGGCAACAGTGACTCAAATAGCCAACCGTTACAACCAAGGTAGGCAGAAGAGCATCTCTGAACGCACAGTACGGCCAACTTTGAGGCAGATGGGCTACAGCAGCAGAAGACCACACCGGGTGCCACTCCGCTCTGCTAAGAACAGGAAACTGAGGCTACAATTTGCACAAGCTCATCGAAATTGGACAGTAGAAGATTGGAAAAACGTTGCCTGGTCTGATGAGTCTCGATTTCTGCTTGAACATGACAATGAGTTCACTGTACTCAAATGGCCTCCACAGTCACCAGATCTCAATCCAATAGAGCATCTTTGGGATGTGGTGGAACGGGAGATTGGCATCATGGATGTGCAGCCGACAAATCTGCGGCAACTGTGTGATGTCATCATGTCACTATGGACCAAAATCTCTGAGGAAGCTTCCAGCACCTTGTTGTATCTATGCCACCAAGAATTGGGGCAGTTCTGAAGGCAAAAGGGGGTCCAACCCGTTACTAGCATGGTGTACCTAATAAAGTGGCCGATGAGTGTATGTGCGAGATACATATTTTACTTTGTTTTACTTTGTTATGAACCAAACTTAGTGTTTGTTTTGATTTATTTTATATGCATTTTTTAAGAATCTATGAATTTTAACTTGTTTTTAATAATATAAAAGTGTGATATACTTTACGATAAATAACTCTCTGTAAGTGATTCGCCTTCACAAATCAGCTATATAGTACTTACTCCTAGAGAGCCTACATAATATTTCCATTATGTGCGAGATAGGCTTAAGCGTTCGCAAAACGATCGCAAAAATTTTTTCCGTACGATATATCTGTCCGTCTATATGCTGATCGTTATAAAAAAATTGTTACTTCGAAATCGTTAATCGTACGATCGGGCGAATTATCGCTCTGTGTAAACGCAGCATCAGCCTGGCTTCACACTGCCTGAAAATCCTGGAAAAACACCAAAAAAAGCTAACTCGTGGGGGGAAAAGACATGTGCCGCATTGGCGTTCTTCTGGCATGTTTTTGTTTTTTGGTTTTTTTTTTTTACATCAAAAACGCCAAACCAAAAGCATGTGTGGGGGCACCCAGACTGGTTTCTTTTTCATGTGTCAGGACCCTTGAAAAAGAAACCAGTCCGGTTTAGAAACGCGTTGTCGCTTTTTAATATTTTTAACATTCAATAAATCATTGTTTTTGATCAACTTATACCTCCTTTGGACCTGCGCCCTTGCACTCCCTGACTCGGAGAGGTGGCGTACTTCTGCATTGCACATGATCCTGGCTGGATCTATCTGGGGAGAGGCTGCGGTCCTGCTATTATCTATCTGTGGGTGTTGTGCTTCATCTCGCACAACCATACCAGGTGAGAGCTTCTAAGTTTGTGCTCTTACCCACCTTACTGTCTGACCTGTGCTATGGAGCGCTGTTCTATTATTTTTCTATATTAATCACTGATTGGCTGAGTGGACAGTCCATCAGCTGGTCCATTATGTTGCAGGAGCAGGCGCTGCTGGAGGATGGCAGCTTGACGACATTAGGAAGGGAACAGGAATGGGTAAATATACTCTGTTACCACACGCCCCTGCCCTGATTTTCTTACTTTCACGGGACTTCTCCCGTAAGTGAATGTATATAATTAGAATAGTCCATTACTTCATGAATGTTTTGACAGGCATCAGTTATGAGAACTAGAACCAGGAGAAGGTCTTCTACTGCTCTAGCAGGTTAGGCACATGGCGTCTTTTCTCCGTCTCCTAAGGACACAATTGCAGATGGAAGCAGTGCTTACTATTTCAGGGATTCAAGAAAAATGGCCTCTATTCCCAGCATTAGTGGTCACTGTCAGGTGTGCACCCAGGTCAGGTAGGTGGTGGTGCCCTAGACAGGTCCTTAACTCTTGTCCCAGTTTTAAGGAGAATAAAGGGGACACCACAATGGTATAGCTTCCATGATTTTTGAAACCGAGTTGTGCAAAAAATACCCAATTTACTTGAATGGGCCTGCAGTACAAGTTCCTGTACAATCAGATGGACAGGGCTCCTGTGCAGGGAAAAACTGTGAGGGGGAGTAAACGGTTTGCAGGATCAGGGAGCACTGAGTAGATTTACACAAACAGCTTTTGGGGTTTAACAGGTAAGCACATGCAGCAAATACTAGAGCAGGGACTCTTGTCAAACTGACAGGAGTCCTTGTTCCTACATGTAGTTTCCATGGCACCCGATACATTGCACTGCCCAAGGAGATTATTTGGCAAGTTAACACACAAAATAACCCGATATACTTTTTTTCTCTTATCTTTAGAAATAAAAATCAAATACAAACGCAATGATGTTTGCACACAATCAAAGATGTTTTTTTTTTCTATGAATGAGGAAGTCAGACAGGATAATGTGGAGGGGTTTATGGTAATAAGTAGCGGCATACCTGCATTGTGTACTTTGGTCGGATTTATGTTGCCATCTATGTAACGATACCGATTGTCATCTAGGAAAATCAGGATAACAACCAAACCTTAGCAGTCACTGGGTCTGTGATGGTGTAGTGTAAGGAATAATACAGTCATCCTGCGCACGGCCTTCGGATTCTTCTCTCCTCCGGTCGCTCTCTCTCTTAGTGGCTTTTATACATGTTACTGTATCTGGAGTAAACAATGAAGCACCGGGGAGATGGCGGCACATCAGTCATTAGTTTTCATTTTAAAAAAATTATAATAATTTATTATTTGTTAATGATTTCCCCGATGCAAAAGGCAAAAAGTCTTCATATAACCCATCTTAACAGAACAAATGTCAAATACTATTTCAGCACTCAAATTTTTGTGGACAAGTGGTGTGTTTAGTGGTGGTGTTACAGTGTACAGGACAGGTGTGTCTAGTGGTGATGTTACAGTGTACAGGGCAGGTGTGTCTAGTGGTGGTGTTACAGTGTACAGGGAAGGTGTGTTTAGTGGTGGTGGTGTTACAGTGTACAGGGCAGGTGTGTCTAGTGGTGGTGTTACAGTGTACACGGCAGGTGTGTTTAGTGGTGGTGGTGTTACAGTGTACAGGGCAGGTGTGTCTAGTGGTGGTGTTACAGTGTACAGGGCAGGTGTGTTTAGTGGTGGTGGTGTTACAGTGTACAGGGCAGGTGTGTCTAGTGGTGGTGTTACAGTGTACAGGGAAGGTGTGTCTATTGGTGGTGGTGGTGTTACAGTGTACAGGGCAGGTGTGTTTAGTGGTGGTGGTGTTACAGTGTACAGGGCAGGTGTGTCTAGTGGTGGTGTTACAGTGTACAGGGCAGGTGTGTCTATTAGTAGTGGTCTTACAGTGTACAGGGCAGGTGTGTCTAGTGGTGGTGTTACAGTGTACAGGGCAGGTGTGTCTATTAGTAGTGGTCTTACAGTGTACAGGGCAGGTGTGTCTATTGGTGGTGGTGTTACAGTGTACAGGGCAGGTGTGTCTAGTTGTGGTGTTACAGTGTACAGGGAAGGTGTGTCTATTGGTGGTGGTGGTGTTACAGTGTACAGGACAGGTGTGTCTAGTGGTGGTGTTACAGTGTACAGGGCAGGTGTGTCTAGTGCTGGTGGTGTTACAGTGTACAGGACAGGTGTGTCTAGTGGTGGTGTTACAGTGTACAGGGCAGGTGTGTCTAGTGCTGGTGGTGTTACAATGTACAGGGCAGGTGTGTCTAGTGCTGGTGGTGTTACAATGTACAGGGCAGGTGTGTCTAGTGGTGATGGTGTTACAGTGTACAGGGCAGGTGTGTCTAGTGGTGGTGGTGGTGTTACAGTGTACAGGACAGGTGTGTCTAGTGGTGGTGGATTTACAGTGCTCAGTGGCAAAGTGACATGAAGCACCAGAAAAATTACGGTTTGTAGTGTGGCTAGTGTTTACTGGTTGTGCACCCTACATACATCAAAGAACAACTAATGCACAGAATAAGTCGCAAAACGTAGAAAAAGAGATCGGCACAATCGTCATGTGAACAGAGTCCTATTAGAATGTCGCGCTGATATATTGCCAATAATCATTTAGTGGGGTGCTCACTGAAAGTTGTTAATAATCCAGTCATATAACAGTAAACAAGAAGGAGTAATGGGTAGGGCACTCACCATAAAATGTGACTTTTATTTCAATCCATTAAAAACCATCATAGTACAACAGACGGCCAGGAAGCCAGCACCATGTGGGAAATGTGAAAGCTGTTTCGCGTGCATCAGCAGACTTCTCCAGATGTCTGGAGAAACATGCCAATGCACGTGAAACAGCTGTCACGGGCCGCCAGTGAGGAGCAAACGAGCTGTGAGCGATCGTTTGCTCCTCGTTCCCGCTCGCTGCAGCCGCTATTCCACGCGGCAGCGGCGAGCGGGTGAGTCTGGGAAGGGCAGGGGGGAGGTACAAGGGGGCTGCCTGGGTGATGGATGATTGTCCGGGCAGCCCGTAGGATATGGCGGCAGTCTGCTGCCTTCGCTCCTATTTCATGGAGCGGCGGCTGCAGATCGTTGCTGTATAAGTCGTTTGTCTTTCAACATCTTCAAAGACAAACAACTTCAATGATCAGCCAACATGAACGTCGGCTACCATAGTGGTGCTTCTACAAGACCTTTAATTTTATTATCTAGCAGTAAGTAGCTTCCTTATACAATTTTTAACCTAAGGGTATACCTGCCTTACCTTACCACATGCATTTGACTCCCCAGGTGTGCGACACAACACACAATGATCGCCATCTTTGTTCTCAGCATCAACACAGCGTCTCATTAGAGGTATCTCCGGCATCCTACACACACCAGACCTAGGGATTTAGATACCATATACTAATCCCCCACCTTCATTGTGCTTTTCATTTATCCAGATACTACAGACCTTTATTTGAGGACAATATACATACCATCTCCACAATATTCCCTGATGAACCTATGCACACCACATAGGGGAAACGCGTTGGAAGTGGAACAACCCTGATTACCTGTCTCTCCATAATAATTCGTTTAGACTATATGTCCTCCTCTCTATGCACGTTCTGATTCTGATACTTACCATGCACATCACTTCCCGCTTAGCGGTCACGTATGGGTCTTACTGGGAGGAGTGCAAAACCACAAAGAAAAGAGACAGAATACACAAAATGCACACGCCTGGATAACATAGAAATGGCTGCACATCACACCCATGGTTGAATGCCACCTGTTCATTAAAGTTCTAGTTTGCAAACTCATTATGATAGCCACAATGGGGGGATGGTTGTGACTCCCCCTCACAATCAAAAAAAGTCTCTTAACCGTTAGATCTCTAATAAATTTGTTACCGTCCAACATGGTAGAAAAGATGTCAAAATACCTTACCGGGGCAAAGTTTAGTCCGAGTGATAGAACCTTAATCTGCACGTCTGTAAGTGATTGTGAAGAAGGACACTGCCTCTCACAGCTGAGGACGACTCCTGGCTTGCAGTTGTGAAGGCACGTCTATGTTCCCTTTCACCTCTGCCTTTGTTTTTCCATTTTTTGAAGACTTGGTAGGTAGAAATGGTTCATTACTTCCCTTTACACACACCACAGTCAGGGAGTTAGAAAACAGCACCACCTAGTGCCTCCTTAGTGTATTACACCAGCTAAGAGAAATGTCTAGAAATAGGGCGGAGCTATTTTAATGAGCTCCCCATAAGAGGCAGCTGTGACAGCTATTCCCTAAGCGGTTGAGTGCAGCTGTGATAGGAGTAACATTATTACCTGAGGAGACCACAGCCTGTGAGGAGAATAACAGGAGTCAGCTCAACAAAGACTGAGAGAGCGCGACATATGGCGGTAAAGAGCGAAGGAGCTTACTTATTATTGTTAATACCAAGAAGGAGGGCTAAAAAAGTGGAAAGGGCGCCATAGGGTGATAACGTAAACAACAGATTGTAGGTCAAACAAGCTGATAATAAAACTGCTCACCTGATGGTGTTGTGCTAAGAACACAACACCTCAGTGAGGAGAGAGGTAGTAGCCGTAGCAGCCAGTGAAGTCTTTGAAGAAGTCTTTATTTATTCCAATCCCATCTGGCTTCCGAAAAAACATCTGTTCAAACGGTATATTGATGACCTCATCCTTATATGGAATAGTACAATCGATGAAGCAAAAAATTTCGTATCTTACCTAAAGGAGAACTCCTGGGGACTCACCTTCACGGCCACGTACTCCCGCGACCAAGTAAAATATTTGGATCTAGAACTCAGCACAGAAAAAGAGAAAGTCATGACAAAAACACATTTCAAAAAAGTAGACAGTAATAGTTATTTGGATTATCATAGTTCTCACCTGAAGAAATGGAAGGACAACATCCCCTTCAGTCAATTTAAGAGAATTCGAAAAAATTGCACTAAAGATAGTGACTATGAAACGCAATGTGGTATTTTGAGGAATAGATTCGCAGCGAAAGGCTACCCTACAAAAGTAGTCGACTCAGCTCTAAGAAGAACTAATAATCTTACGCAAGAAGAGTGTTTACAACTATCACGACAGAAAACAACTGTAGAACAAGATAAAGTCAAACAGTTTAATTTAGCTTTTATCACTACCTTCAATTCGAACCATAAAAAAATGGAAGACCTCTTCAAGAAACATTGGAAGATTCTACTGTGTGATCCTATCCTCAGAAAAGAGATCCCACGTACTCCAAGGTTCATTTACCGTAGGGCAAAAACCCTTAAAAATTGTCTGGCCCCCAGTAAACTACGTCCAACCAAAATACCTACTAAAAATACTAACATCATAAATGAAACCAACAAATGCGATAACCCTAGATGTAAGTGCTGTGAGAACATCATATGTACAAAGCAATTCTCCAGTAAAATCACTAAAGAAAAATTTCCTATAAAACATCACTTAACTTGTGCAACAGATTTTGTAGTATACTTACTCACCTGCCCCTGTGGACTTCAGTATATAGGGAGAACTATAATGCCCCTGAGAACAAGAATCCATAAACATCGTCATAATGTAAACACAGGGTTTATGAAACATAGCGTATCAAGACACGCGTCCATACACCACAGCAATGACTTCTCTGGCTTCAAAATCTGCCCAATTGATCATATACCCGCAGATGCTTCGAATCGATTCCAGAAATTAAAGAGATGCGAGATGTTTTGGATCTTTAAACTGGATACATTGTCTCCTAATGGCCTGAATGAAGCTTTCGAAATCAACCTTTAATATATTCTCTCAGCCATAATATCCGTTCACCTTACACCACCTTCCACCCATCCATAATAAAGTTTTAACTCAGTCCTATCCAGCTCATTTAGCCTATTTAGCTTAATCTATGGTTACCCATTATCATAGGCACACATCTACCTCATGTATATTTATATTAATTAGACATGTTTTAATCCCCATTCCTTATGTCATTTTTTTTTTTTTTAAAGTTATGCCACTACAAACAAATAAAAAAGTGCACACAATAAAGTTTATTCAAACCCCCCCCCAAAAAAAACAAAAAAAAACGATCATGTGATTTTTATCATTTGTTTTATAAATAAAGTTATGCCCCTACAAACAAAGAAAAAAGTGCACACAATAAAGTTTATTCAAAACCACTATAAAAAAAACTGATCAAGTGATTTTTATCATTTGTTTTATAAATAAAGTTATGTCTCTACCAACAAAGAAAAAAGTGCACACAATAAAGTTTATTCAAAATCACCGCCAAAAAAATGAACATGTGATACGGACCTCTGTGATGTCACTTTTATTTTATTTTAAATAATAGAAATCGTGATTGTATGCACATAAGAGTCTTTTATACTTTTAACAAATGTAATCACGTTGTATTCAAGTGTATATTGTCAGCATTTGATTTGATCTGTTTCAGTCACCTCTGACCCCAGGGGGCGGCACCTTTTTTACAATTTCCTGCCAAACAGATACTTTGACATATATATAAAGGACCCTCTGCCTATGATACACGTTTTTTTGGAGCTGTGATTTCCTTCTACTTTTATGGACTGCATACCTGGGTGAACGGCCCATTTCTTATCACCTGCTCCTTACCAAGAGGGTTGCCGTCAATATTGGGACATATTCACACGGTGAGCTGACCTTGTTCTATATTTTTTTTGCATATGATACACTATGTCTCTCCTACTTGACAAAGGGGCAATTTATGCCTCGAAACACGTTGTTTATGAGACCATTATAATTCATTGTTTTACTTCATTAAACCTGAAGCCGTGAAGCGCCGTCATTCTGGCTCCTGTGGTCCCCGCCTACCCCGAGGATCCGACACTTCATCTACCAATACCAAGAAGGAAGGACTGATCATCTCTTCAAGGTATTTTACGCTGTGGGGAAACTTATCGACATCCCCTTAGTATATTCTGAGAACCAAACTGTTGTGGCTTACGGCCCAGATAACCCTGAAGGACTTCCATTCCACTAGTTTATGGTTCACGACTTATCCAACTCACAAAGGGTGACTCCTTATACAACACTTATCTCCATTTGAACACCAGTGACCCATCTCTGGCCGACAGCCATATTAGGAGACTGTTAAATGTATATGCTTCAAGTAAAAGTCACTTTTGCACCTCAAAGCGGAATCCGGCCGAACATAAAATGGAGTCAATGGCACAGGCGGAGATGCGAGCGGCGGAATCCGCGGTGGGTTATCCGTCCGGATTCCGTAGTGTGAATGCGCCCTTATTCAGCATAACCTCCATTCTCCCTCTAGTCTGTTACACTTATATACTTATATACCCTATGACAGAATATTACTGGAGCAAGAACTTTTAACATTTTACTAAATTTCACTTGCAGGCCAAATATCCCTAACTTTTTGTGAGTAGTGAATTTTATATTTCTACAATGGCAAAACATATGAAATATTACAATATAAATATTGAATTGTGCCTTTCTATTTTGTTTTATATGATGTCATTTGGAGATCGCTGATACTTTACACGTGGGAAATAATTTATATCTAAGAATTAAATAAGAGAACTATTGTAATGACAAATAATGAGGGTTGTTGTTACTGTAATCTCTGGTGGAGAATACACAATGGTTTATAAAGGACGGAGGAGAGATGATGCCGGATACACCGCACACCATGACCGGATGTATTTAGATATGTAATAAATGGTGGATGGAAACATATCACACACTTTATTCTATTGTTTTTTAGTTCATTCTCCCCTATTTGACCTTAACACCTCAGATCTGACTTTAAGCTTTTTTTACAGCCCGATTGGGTTCAGATGTTCTCCCATTCCTATAACTTATGACCAATGATATTGTTTTTATTGCCAGGTAATGATCTCTGATCTATCGCTCTTTGCTCTTGATTGAAACTGTATCTCATGTTAAAAGGTATAATAAAAAAAATTATAGGAATTTTCAGTCATTTGTAATACAATAACATTTCCAATGTAGATGTCATTTCCAATGTGCTGTCTTCTCCAGTCATCTCCTATATCCCATGCTAAAAATTATTCCTATACTTATTTTTGTTGCTGAACCATAACATTTCCTGATCTAAATCTCTCCGTCTCTCTCGCTCTTTACATTCTCCGTCCAGAAGATGATTTCTCAATAAGATGGAAGGGAAAGGTATTCATTGCCTATTGTGATCACGGAGATTTCATCTGTTTGTCGTGTTAGGCTTAACTTGTTCTGTGCCGACAGTAATAGTTTCCTCCTCTGTAGATATATTTTACGACTTTAGAAAAATTAAGCTTAAAAAAAAATATGTAGATACAGTGGGGGAAATAAGTATTTGATACACTGCCGACTTTGTATGTTTTCCCACCTACACAGAATGGAGAGGGGTGTCATTCTTATTGGAGGTACACTTTAACTGTGAGATACAGAATCTATTTTTAAAAAAGGGAAAATCACATTGTATGATTTTTAATTAATTAGCATTTTATTACATGAAATAAGAATTTGATCACCAACTAACCAGAGCTGTTAGTGTCTCCTCCCCCTCTGCCCTCATTACCTGGATAATAATCACCTGTCCTCACACTCATCACACTCCAACCTCTCCACCATGGCCAAGACCAAAGAGCTGTCTAAGGACACCAGGGACAACAATGTAGACCTGCACAAGGCTGGGATGGGCTACAGGGCAATAGGCAGCAGCTTGGTGAAAAGGCAACAACTGTTGGTGCAATTATTAGAAAATGGAAGAAACTCAAGATGACTGTCAGTCTTTCTTGTTCTTGGGGTCCATGCAAGATCTCGCCTCATGGGGTAAGGATAATTCTAAAAAAGGTCCGAAGTCTGCCCAGAACTACATGGGAGGACCTGGTCAAAGACCTAAAGAGAGTTGGGACCACAGTCCCAGCTCTCCCATAGATTACCGTTAGTAACACACAACACCATCATGAATTATAATTATGCCGGACACAGAAGGTCCCCCTACTCACACCAGCTTTTTGGTATCAACTCCACTCATCATGTTTTGAAGAATAAGTACAACCCCAAGGACACAGTCCCAACCAAAAATTACATTTTACTTTTACATCATACTTTGGGGATGCTTTTCTGCAAAGGGGAGAGAACGACTGCTCCATACTGAAGGGAGAATGGATGGGCAAGATTTTGGCCAGCAACCTCTTTCCCTCAGTAAGAGCATTGAAGATGGTTAATGGCTGGGTCTTCCAACATGACAATAACCCAGAAAACACAGGCGGGACAACTAAGGAGCGGCTCTGTAAGAAGCATCTTATGGTCCTGGAGCGGCCGCCAGTCTCCACACGTGACCCCAACAGGAAATCCATTCCGTTTCTCAAAGGTGAAGTTACCGACTTTAGCTACCGATTTTAGTTTATTTTCCCATCCCCAGAGCCGTGTGACGGCTTATTTTTGAACAATGCTCTGGCCTTTGTTAGCTTTGTATTGATTATTTTTTCTGGGATTTTAGGTAATTTATTATACGCCATGTCATTGAGGTGTCTTCAGACTTTAACATAAGGGAATCTTATGGTAAATAAGGCTCCATAATAGAAAAAAAAATAAATGACCAAAAGTCTGAAGATGTGCATAATCAGTAGAGTAAAGGATGGCCTCCAGCTCCGAAGGAACAATAAAGTTCAAAGGTTTATTGTAGTGAGATACAAACCCATAAGCATATAAACATTGTTATCCAAACCCAACTAGTAATCGGTAGAGTCCATTATAATAATTCTAATAATAACACTGCTGCTTCTGTCATATATATTGTAGGACTGGACCATGGAGCACGGGAACCAAACTAACATTAAATATTTCATCCTGATTGGATTCTCCCAGGATTTGCTGATTTGCATTTTCCTTTTTGTCCTGTTTTTTATCATTTATATATTAACTGTTTTGGAAAATGGTTTCCTGATCTTCACGGTTATGGTGACTCGTAAGTTACACACTCCTATGTATTACTTCCTTGGTAATCTGTCCTTCCTGGACTTGTGCTTCTCATCCAGCACCGTTCCAAAACTACTGATTGACCTATTATCACGGAAAAGAAGGATCTTCGTCATTGGCTGCTTGATGCAGATGAACGCGGTTCTGGTTCTAGGGGGGATAGAGTGTATATTACTGGCGGTGATGGCCTATGACCGGAATATCGCTATATGCTCCCCCTTACATTACACCACCATTATGAGCTGGAGACTATGTGGCTACATCACCGTCATAATGTGGCTGGCCAGTATCGTCTTTTCGGTTTTTCCCACGATAGTAAAACCTTTTGTGTTCTGCCGAGAAAATCGACTTAATCACTTTTTTTGTGAAGTTTTGGCAATTTTAGAATTGGCTTGTGGTGACATCTTCTTTTATAAAATAACTATCGTTCTTATAGGCTTATTCACATTGCTATTACCGCCTATATTCATCCTGGTATCTTATATTTCTATCATTCATTCTATATTAAAGATCCGTTCAGCTCAGGGTAGATCTAAAGCCTTCTCCACCTGCGCCTCCCACCTCACCGTGGTCTTCATGTTCTTTGGGACGAGTCTGACCATGTACATGGGACAGGCAAGTTTTTCATCTTATCTCAAATATATCTCTCTGAATTATATGGTTTTTACACCGGCCTTAAATCCTTTGATCTACAGCCTGAGGAATAATGACGTGAAAGAAGGGGTTTGGAACATTTTAACCCAAAATTCAGTAAGACAATCTGAGATATAGTCGCTCCAAGACTGGACAAGATGGTTTTCTCATAAAATATTTTATTTCTTTGAATATAGTTTTTTAGATTAAAGTGGCACTATCAGCAGGTTCTTCCCAGAGAACCTGCTGATATGCCGCAGTAGCTGTGTATGTCAGTAATACACAGCCACTACTTTTAGCCCTGTACGCCCCCGCATTGTTTCTAAAAACGCTAAATGCTCTTATGCAAATTAGTAGCATAAGAGCATTTAGGGCGTTGCTTAAGCGGGAGAGCACCGGTGAGCCCCAGCTAGCCCGCCCCCTCCCACCCCGCCCACTATGCATATTCATACATGCATAGTGGGCTGTATACACAAAGGCTGTGCAGGAAAGCACAACCGTGCACCGGACTGGCAGCCGTACCTCCCGCCACCGGGGCACCCCTCAGATAAAGCAATACACTACCCCTTCACTTGCTCCGGGCGCCGCTACCTCCTCTTCACTGCTGTTATCAGCTGCTGCTTGCACTGAGGACACCCCCCCCCCCCCCACTGGGCTTTTGACAGTCGCTGCTCATGTAGTTGTCAGCCCGGACACTGCAGCTGGCAGTGCCCAGCGCGCCAACAGTTACACAGAGAGGCTGTAGTTGCGGCCGCTGCAGTCACCCTCTCCTTGCGTCCGGCCATGTGTTCTGCCAGGGGACGGGTCCGGGGGGCTGATCTTCTGTCCAGGCTCACAACTCCAGGAGCAGTGACTGTCAGAAGCCCCAGTGGGGGCGGGTCCTCAGTGCACAGAACCTGCAAGCAGCAGCTGATAACAGCAGTGAAGGAGGAGGTGTCGGCGCCCGGAGCGGGTGAAGGGGTAGTGTATTGCTTGATCTGCGGGGGGAGGGGTGCCCCGGGGGCGGGAGGTGCGGCTGCCAGCCCGGTGCCCGGCTGTGCTTCCCTGCACAGCCTCTGTGCATGTATGAATATGCAAAGTGGGCGGGACAGGGGAGCTCACCGATGCTCTCCAGCTTAAGCAACGCCCTAAATGCTCTTATGCTTGTAAAAGAAAAGACAAGCACCAAGAAATAATGAGCTCTCCAAGACCAGTATATAAAATGAGAAGATAATGCAGAATGAAGAAATGAATAATAACTAGGGATGAGCAAAACCAGAATCGCAACAAATAATTAACTAAGCAAATTTTTGCAAGCTTTGTTTTAAAATTCATTCAAAACGACGGCTGCAGATAAAAAAAATAAAATAATAAGTTATTCTTACCTGTCAGCGCGCCCCTGGTATCCTTCTCTACGTCTCTGGTGTCTCCATCCCGCTCAGCCAATCACTGGCTGCAGTGCTGTCCTGTCAGTCACTGGCTGAGTGGGCTGTCACCCCAGAGATGAGAGTGACGGCCTGCTCAGCTAATCATTACCCGTGACACTGTCCCTCAGTCAGTTATTGGCTGAGCAGGATTTTGGTTGTGGGGGACACCGGAGACCGAATACATTGAGGGCAAGTAAGTATGATGACCAAACAGCTGAACCACACCGAAGCAGCTAACCACCTGTAATTGTTTAGCTGTTTTAGTTCAGTTCGTTTAAGGTCCAGTTTGGATGAACCCCACCTTTTATGCCAAAGTTCGGTGGACCTGTCTAACCGAACTTTTCTATAGTTTGCTAATCTATAAAAGTAACACACCGCCAAATAAAGACAGTCAAGAATTATCGTCCAGATATCAGAAAACCCTAGAGGCCCATGCCAAACCACAGGTGTCCATGCGCGTTCAGGTGGTATAAGCCTACTGGAAAGCTGCGGCACCCCCTCCAGCATCCTTGTTGGGAACTACTAATCTAGACGGTAATCTGAATTCACACGATGCCTTATAAAAACACTAAAATTGTCAAAGTTAAGCCATACACCTTCAATGGCTTAATAAATTATATTGTTCTAATTTACTATTGTAAAACATATGACCCAGTCCTATCCCACCGTACCCCCAACTTTAGCACACCATTTATATCAGCACTAACTCATCTGTTCAATCACTAACTACTAAGGCTGCATTCACACGCTCTGTGTTCCTTACGGAACACGGGCGTGGAATGGCTGTAACGGACTCTCCCCCCGCCCGGGCAGCATCTGTAATTTGATGCTGAGAGCGGGGGAACTGTACAGATATAGTGTAATAAATGAGCCGTGCGGCGCTGTCATTACAGCGCGATGCATATCTGTACAGTTCCCCCGCTCTCAGCATCTAATTACAGATGCTGCCCGGGCGGGGAGAGTCCGTTACAGGCATTCCATGTCCGTGTTCCGTAAGGAACACGGAACGTGTGAATGCAGCCTAACAGTTTAACTTGAACTGTCCTCCCACATTTCATCACTTTTTGACCACCTACAATCTGTCTCTCCACTCCCACCTTTCCAGCAGCCATCATCAAAGTGGCCAATTATCTGCTGACCGCCATATCCTCACGCTGTGTCAAAGGCAGAGGATATGTCATGGAGAAGGAGTACAGACAACCGTTCCCTTCTTCTACAACTCTTTCATCCCTTGTCTCCCACTTGCGCACACCTCGTTACCTACCCCCCCCCCCCCCCCCTCACTGTTGTTCGCCTCCAAGGCTCCATCCTAGGGCCTATTCTCCATCTATACTTTTGACTTTTTCCTCTTAAATCCCATGGCTTTAAGTACGACCTCTATGCCAGTGAAACTCAAATCTATCTCTCTGGTCTAATCTTTTAGATCTATCTAGTCTGTCAATTACAGTCAGTGTCTCTCCATCCCACAAATCCTTTACCTTGGGGTCACCTTTGATCCTTCTCTATTCACACCACATATCAAAACCCGGACCACCTCTTGAGCCTTCACCTTAAAAACATTTCCAGAATCTGCTCTTTACTCTACTGCTGGTGCATGCCCTCATCATCTCAGACTTGGACTAGTGCGACATCTTGCTCTCTGGTGCCCCTCTAGCACCCTTGTTCCCCTCCAATCTATTCTTAGCTTTGTAGCCCTGGTCCACCTCTCTACTCCCTCCTTTGCCTCTCCCCTCCATCGTCTGCCTCTCAGTTTGCTTCTCTCTTGTCTCTCCCCTTCACTGATCCCTTCACTGGCTCCCATTGCCCAACACATTTAGTTTAAATTGTTAACCATGACATACAAGGCCATCTACACCCTGCCCCTCCATACATCTCTGACCTGGTCTCTCAAAACTGTCCCTCACACAACCTTCAATCCTCACAAGACCTTTGTCTATGCTCTTTTCTTCACCTCACTGAAGCACCTCCAAAATGACTCCCAAGCTTCCCCCTTACTCTGAAGCTCACTAACCCAACATATCCTGCCCCTTACCCTCCTGCCACTCTGTCTGCCTATGTAAACCCTCATGTCCCTGTCCTCTCTCCCTATGTAAGCTCTCACTGCAGTGTCCTCTATCACTATGCAAGTCCTCTCAAACGGGGTCCTCTCTATGTATAGCCCAGGTGGGCAAAGTCCTCTCCCACTATGCAAGCCCTCGCGGACAGGGTCCTCTATTACTGTGTAATCCCTGGCGGGCAGGGTCCTCTCTCCCTAAGTAAGTTCTGGCGGGCAGGGTTCTCTCTCCCTATGTAAGCCCTCGCGGGCAGGGTCCTCTCTCACTATGTAAGCCCTTGTTGGCAGGGTCCTCTCTCCCTATGTAAGGCCTCGTGGACAGGCTCCTCTCTCCCTATGTTTGTCCTTGTGGGCAGGGTCCTCTCTCCCTAAGTAAGTTCTGGCGGGCAGGGTTCTCTCTCCCTATGTAAGCCCTTGTGGGCAGGGACCTCTCTCACTATGTAAGCCCTCGTGGGCAGGGTCCTCTCTCACTATGTAAGCCCTCGTGGGCAGGGTCCTCTCTCACTATGTAAGCCCTCGTGGGCAGGGTCCTCTCTCACTATGTAAGCCCCCGTGGGCAGGGTCCTCTCTCACTATGTTAGTCTTCGTGAGCAGGGTCCTCTCTCACTATGTTAGTCTTTGTGGGCAGGGTCTTCTCTCACTATGTAAGCCCTTGTGGGCAGGGTCTTCTCACTATTTAAGCCCTCATGAGCAGGGTCCTCTCTCCCTATGTAAGCCCTTGCGGGCAGGGTCCTCTCTCCCTATGTAAGCCCTCATGAGCAGGGTCTTCTCTCACTATTTAAGCCCTTGTGGGCAGGGTCCTCTCTCCCTATGTAAGCCCTCGTGGGCAGGCTCCTCTCTCCCTATGTAAGCCCTTGTGGGCAGGGTCCTCTCTCACTATGTAAGCCCTCGTGGGCAGGGTCCTCTCTCACTATGTAAGCCCTCGTGGGCAGGGTCCTCTCTCACTATGTAAGCCCTCGTGGGCAGGGTCTTCTCTCACTATGTAAGCCCTCGTGGGCAGGGTCTTCTCTCACTATGTAAGCCCTCGTGGACAGGGTCCTCTCTCACTATGTAAGCCCTCGTGGGCAGGGTCCTCTCTCACTATGTAAGCCCTGGCAGGCAGGGTCCTCTACTTCCTATCTAAGCCCTTGCGGGCAGGGTCCTCCCTCCCTATGTTAGTCCTCATGGGCAGGGTCTTCTCTCACTATGTAGGCCCTCGTGGACAGGGTCCTCTCTCACTATGTAAGCTCTAATGGACAGGGTCCTCTCTTACTTTGTTAGTCTTTGTAGGCAGGTTCCTCTCTCCCTTTGTAAGCCCTTGTGGGCAGGGTCCTCTCTCACTATATAAGCCCTCGTGGGCAGGGTCCTCTCTCACTGTGTTAGTCTAAGTGGGCAGGGTCCTCTATCACTATGTAAGCCCTTGCCGGCAGGGACCTCACTCTCTATGTATCAGTTTGCCATTAATTTATTCACTTTTTTTCCTCTCTCTCTATGTTAGTCCTCGTGGGCAGGGTCCTCCCTCCCTATGTTAGTCCTCATGGGCAGGGTCCTCACTCCTTATGTTAGTCCTCATCGGCAGGGTCCTCACTCCCTATGTAAGCCCTTGCTGGCATGCTCCTCTCTTACTATGTAAGCCCTGGTGGGCAGGGTCCTCTCTCAATATGAAGCCCTGGTGGGCAGGGTCCTCTCTCCCTATGTAAGGCCTCTTTGGCAGGGTCCTCTCTCACTATGTAAGCCCTTGCAGGCACGGTCCTCACTCTCTCTATATCAGTTTGCCATTTACTTTATTCACATTATTTTTTCTTAGTTTTATGTTATATTCTGGATATTAACCCCATATAATCTGTATGTTTTTAAATCAAAGGCCCTTTCAAAAGTAATAATAACAATAATTATAAATATTACAACAACAAAGTAAAATAATGTATGGTTCTTATATTGTTTTCTGTCAGTTGAAGACTTTTCAACCCTTACATATGGGAAATAATTTATATCTAATAATTAATAACACAAATATTCTAATTACATATAATGTGTTGTTCTCACTCTTATCTCTGGTGGAATCTATCCAATGGTTTATAAAGGCCACTCAGTAAGGACGGAGGAGAGAAGATGCCGGATACATCATACACCATGACTCGATTTATTGGTAATTGGAAAAATATCACTAATCTTACTTTATTGTATTTCTTCCATTCTCCACTATTTTACCTTGAATCCTCAGATCTGACTCTTATCTTTTTTTACAGCCTGATTTCCCTCTATTATTTCACTGCCATTTAGTTCTATGTTGTTTTTATTGTCATGTGATGATCTGTGATCTGCCAATCATTGATCTTCATTTAAACACTATCTCATGTTCATAGATGATCGAACTGAAGAAAATACAACAAATCAGCAGTAATTTGCAGACGCTAGGAAGAGATGGCTCGGCACAACCAAACAATAGCAATAATATATTGCCCCAAAAAGTCACGGATGGGTCGTTTTATTTAATGGAGGAAGTATTGTCGCTCTTGGCTCGAATATACAGTATAATATAATAGTCTAGTGCTCTCTGACATCACATGCTAGAATGTTTTTCCATTGAAACTGTAACATTTTCTAGCCCTCTGTGTAAATCTTTCTGCCTTTGCCGTCTCCATCCAGAACATACGAAGGTGATAGGTATTTGTTGCCTATAGTAATCGATCAGATTTCATCTTTTTATCGTGTTAGGGTTATCTTCTTCTGTGCAGACAGTGATAGTTTCCTCCCCTGTAGATCTGAGGACTGGCGGCTTCCATCTCAGTCTTCTAGTTCTCTAGTTCTAGTGACATCTTTAAGTGAACTGCTGTAATTGGGTCCCGTTCTTGGGCCGAGCTTACGGGGGACGCCCTGGTCTTTGCAGGTTGTCATTAGTCTGAATTCATTCATTCTAAGCGATAAAATATTTCACTCCCACTTGTATATCAGACTTTTTGAATCCCTTTCCAAAGACATAGGAATCTACAACCTACTTTGTGAGGACCACACAGAGCTCTTGTGATCCCCGTCTCGTCATACCACGCGTTTCATTGGAAATACGGCACCAAAATAGAAAAGTTGTTGACTGATTTAAAAAAAGGTGAATTTTTGAAGATTTGGATTGTCTCCTGTTGCTATTTTTGTTTTTTTTTTTTTGTTTTTTTTTCCGTTCTTCTCCCATTTCAGCACAGGTATAGTAACACTGCTCCTTCTGTCATATATATTGTAGGACTGGAACATGGAGCACGGAAACGAAACAAACATTAAATATTTCATCCTGATTGGATTTTCCCAGAACTTTCAGATTTGTATTTTACTTTTTTCCCTGTTTTTTATCATTTATATATTGACTATTTTTGAGAACGGTTTCCTGATCTTCACGGTTATGGTCACTCCTAAGTTACACACTCCTATGTATTACTTCCTCTGTAATCTGTCCTTCCTAGATTTTTGCGTCTCGTCCAGCACCGTTCCAAAAGTATTGGTCGATCTATTATCACAGGAAAGAGGGATCTTCGTCATGGGCTGCTTAATACAGATGAACTTGGTTCTGTATCTAGGAGGGGTTCAGTGTCTGTTACTGGCAGTGATGGCCTATGACCGGTATATCGCTATATGCTCCCCCTTATATTACACCATTATTATGAGTTGGAGGGTATGTAGATACATCACCGTCATCATGTGGTCTGGAAGTTTCCTGTTTTCGGTTCTCCCCACCATAGTAAAACCTTTTGTGTTCTGCAGAGATAACCTATTGAACCATTTTATTTGTGAGATTTTAGAGATTTTGGAGTTGGCTTGTGGTGACATCTCCTTCTATAAGATAAGTATCGTTGTTGTAGGCTTATTCACACTGATCCTATCGCCCACGTTCATTCTGGTATCTTACTGAATCTGTATCATTCATTCTATACTGAAGATCCGTTCTGCTCAGGGTAGATATAAAGCCTTCTCCACCTGCGCCTCCCACCTCACCGTGGTCTTCATGTTCTTCGGGGCGGGTTTGATCATGTACATGGGACAAGCAAGTTTTTCGGCTTATCAGAAGTATATTTCTCTGAATTATATGGTTTTTACACCTGCGTTAAATCCCTTGATCTACAGCCTGAGGAATAATGACGTGAAAGAAGGGTTTTGGAAAATTTTGTCCACAAGTAGCTGCGTATAGTCGTAGTCATAGGGATAAGAACGTTTCTTTCTATACAGTGCTATGTTAGTTAGGGAACATAACCAAAATATAAGACAGCGCTCAATAGCGTAATTCAGACAGGGCTGAAATGGTGGAAGAAAGCACATAGGCCTCCCACCTGAGCAGGTTGTGCTGGTGTAAGGCACATCTCTTACTGATAGCATGTGAATGAACCGCAGCCACTCCCGACTAATCCCTACAGGGATGAACCTCTTAAAGGGGCAGTGCGGCACTAAAAAATTATTCACAGAATAACACACATTACAAAGTTATACAACTTTGTTATGTATGTTATGTCTGTGAATCGCCCCCTTCCCTGTGTCCCACCACCCCCACCCATGTACCCGGAAGTGTGGTGCATTATACATTACCTGATCCGTGTTGAGGCGGTCCGCCATCTTGTGCCAAACGTCATCTTCGGACGGACGGACGAATCCGTGCCGCCGTCCCCCCTGAGCAGCTGATGATTGCATGTTTTACAGTAAAAAAAAAGTGGAATAAAAAAAAGCTTTTAAAAGTATTAAAAAAAAAAACTTTTACCCCGCCCCCGCAATAAAGGTTCAATATACCCCCCTTGCTCATTATAAAAATAAAAGTATTAAAAAGAATAAATAATTAAACATATTACATATCGTAGTGTGTGGAATTGTCCGATCTATTAAAATATAACATTATTGTTCCCACACGGCGTAAATGAAAAAAAAAATACACCAGGATTGCTGATTTTACTAAATTAAAATTTATAAAAAGTGATCAAAATTTTTCTGTTACACCAATATGATATTAATAAAAACTAGAGATCATGGCGCAAAAAAATGACCCCAACCAGCCCTGTAGGTGGAAAAATAAAAGCGCTATGGCTCTTAGAAGGCGGGGAGGAACATTGCATTAATTTGACCCGGGCATCAAAGGGCTCTGTCTTAAAGGGGTTATGTAAGGGTAACACAGGAACAAGGAGGGTGTCCTTAGCTCATGAAAATACAATTACTATGTATTGGTTCCGTATTTTTATGTAAAAAGTCTGAAAAATGCTGCCAGGATAATAGAAAGTCTGTGAGTCCTGAACATCCCTCCCACTAATACAGAAAGCCTGTAAATCCTGAATACCTCCTCTTCTCATAGAGAAAGCCTGAAAGTCCTGTTAACTCCACTCACTTATAGACAAGGTCTGTAACAGCGATACTTACTGTATTCAGGTCCAGTCCCCTGAAGGCTGCTATGTAACAGCTATACTTACTGTATCCAGGTCCAGTCTCCTGAAGGCTGCTATATTACAGCTATACTTACTGTATTTAGGTCCAGTCTCCTGAAGGCAGCTATATAACAGCTATACTTACTGTATCCAGGTCCAGTCCCCTGAAGGCTGCTATATAACAGCTATACTTACTGTATCCAGGTCCAGTCTCCTGAAGGCTGCTATATTACAGCTATACTTACTGTATTTAGGTCCAGTCTCCTGAAGGCAGCTATATAACAGCTATACTTACTGTATCCAGGTCCAGTCTCCTGAAGACTGCTATATAACAGCTATACTTACTGTATCCAGGTCCAGTCTCCTGAAGGCAGCTATATAACAGCTATACTTACTGTATCCAGGTCCAGTCTCCTGAAGGCAGCTATATAACAGCTATACTTACTGTATCCAGGTCCAGTCTCCTGAAGGCAGCTATATAACAGCTATACTTACTGTATCCAGGTCCAGTCTCCTGAAGGCAGCTATATAACAGCTATACTTACTGTATCCAGGTCCAGTCTCCTGAAGGCTGCTATATAACAGCTATGCTTACTGTATCCAGGTCCAGTCTTCTGAAGGCAGATATATAACAGCTATACTTACTGTATCCAGGTCCAGTCTCCTGAAGGCTGCTATATAACAGCTATACTTACGGTATCCAGGTCCAGTCTCCTGAAGGCTGCTATATAACAGCTATACTTACTGTATCCAGGTCCAGTCTCCTGAAGGCTGCTATATAACAGCTATACTTACGGTATCCAGGTCCAGTCTTCTGAAGGCTGCTATATAACAGCTATACTTACTGTATCCAGGTCCAGTCTCCTGAAGGCTGCTATATAACAGCTATACTTACGGTATCCAGGTCCAGTCTCCTGAAGGCAGCTATATAACAGCTATACTTACTGTATCCAGGTCCAGTCTCCTGAAGGCTGCTATATAACAGCTATACTTACTGTATCCAGGTCCAGTCTCCTGAAGGCAGCTATATAACAGCTATACTTATGGTATCCAGGTCCAGTCTCCTAAAGGCTGCTATAGAACAGCTATACAGTGGTGCCTTGGATTACGAGCATAATTTGTTCCGGGACCGTGCTTGTAATCCAAATCCACTCTTTAAACCAAAGGATATTTTCCCATAAGAAATCATAGAAATGCAGACAATTGGTTCCACATCCCAAAAATAATGATTTATTATTCTGAATAACATGTATAACAGATGAAACAAACACTCAGAAACAGCAGAATATGTGGTATTATAAGTTACTGTACAGTAATGGAGAGGATGGGAAACACAAGGGCGGACAGAGACTGCAGGGAGCAGGAAGGAATGAGCAGTGAAGATGTGGGCGCAGTATAGCAGAACTCTCTGTCCTGGGAGAGAGGGGTTACAGCTATGGAGAGATTACCTCCACAGTCCTGTCCCCTGATGTAAGCCCCAGCCTCAAGTGGATCTGCTATGATTTGGAAGGTGAGGGAGACTTCCTGGGACTGAGTACAGTGCTGTAGATCCCGCTATACAGACCATGCCCCTCCCCCACTCGCGTTCCTACCCAGTCCTGGGAGCTCTTAAACCAAAGCAATGCTCTTAAACCAAGTCACAATTTCGAAAAACTGTGAGCTCTTAAACCAAAACGCTCTTAAACCAAGTTACTCTTAAACCAAGGTACCACTGTACTTACTGTCTCCAGGTCCAGTCTCCTGCAGGCAGCTATATAACAGCTATACTTACTGTATCCAGGTCCAGTCTCCTGAAGGCAGCTATATAACAGCTATACTTACTGTATCCAAGCCCAGTCTCCTGAAGGCTGCTATATAACAGCTATACTTACTGTATCCAGGTCCAGTCTCCTGAATGCAGCTATATAACAGCTATACTTACTGTATCCAGGTCCAGTCTCCTGGTTGATGCTATATAACAGCTATACTTACTGTATCCAGGTCCAGTGTCCTGATGGCTGCTATATAACAGCTATACTTACTGTATCCAGGTCCAGTCTCCGGAATACTGCTATATAACAGCTATACTTACTGTCTCCAGGTCCAGTCTCCTGAAGGCAGCTATATAACAGCTATACTTACTGTCTCCAGGTCCAGTCTCCTGAAATCTGCTATATAACAGCTATACTTACTGTATCCAGGTCCAGTCTCCTGAAGGCAGCTATATAACAGCTATACTTACTGTATCCAGGCCCAGTCTCCTTAAGGCAGCTATATAACAGCTATACTTACTGTATACAGGTCCAGTCTCCTGAAGGCAGCTATATAACAGCTATACTTACTGTCTCCAGGTCCAGTCTCCTGAAATCTGCTATATAACAGCTATACTTACTGTATACAGGTCCAGTCTCCTGAAGGCTGCTATATAACAGCTATACTTACTGTATCCAGGTCCAGTCTCCTGCAGGCAGCTATATAACAGCTATACCTACTGTATCCAGGTCCAGTCTCCTAAAGGCAGCTATATAACAGTTATACTTACTGTATCCAGGTCCAGTCTCCTAAAGACAGCTATATAACAGCTATACTTACTCTATCCAGGTCCAGTCTCCTGAAGACTGCTATATAACAGCTATACTTACTGTCTCCAGGTCCAGTATCCTGAAAGCCCGCTATATAACAGCTATACTTACTGTATCCAGGTCCAGTCTCCTGAAGGCAGCTATATAACAGCTATACTTACTGTATCCAGGTCCAGTCTCCTGAAGGCAGCTATATAACAGCTATACTTACTGTCTCCAGGTGCAGTCTCCTGAAGGCAGCTATATAACAGCTATACTTACTGTATCCAAGCCCAGTCTCCTGAAGGCAGCTATATAACAGCTATACTTACTGTATCCAGGTCCAGTCTCCGGAATACTGCTATATAACAGCTATACTTACTGTATCCAGGTCCAGTCTCCTGAAATCTGCTATATAACAGCTATACTTACTGTATAGAGGTCCAGTCTCCTGAAGGCTGCTATATAACAGCTATACTTACTGTATCCAGGTCCAGTCTCCTGAAGGCAGCTATATAACAGCTATACTTACTGTATCCAGGTCCAGTCTCCTAAAGGCAGATTTTCTGACTTGAGCTGGTTGAAAAAAACCGACTAAACACAGGAAATCCGTCCAGTACAGAGAGTCACAGCTCAATGTGTCCATCAATCTCTGCCTTATCTCTGTGAGTGCTCAGATGGCCTGGGATACACAGGACTTCCTGTTTTTTAACTGTTTCCTGTTTTTTAAGAGAAAAAAAGTCAGAAAACAGAAAGTGACGTTTTCTCAATTTTAACTAAAAAAAAATAATGTAAATTGCAAACTTGCTTTATATCACATCTACTGTTGATTTAGATTTTAAAAGTTATAACGACAGGGACACTTTATCTGTTTTGGGGCTCACAGAATCATAATCAACAATGATGCCGGGAGTTCCAGGTTCAGTCTATAGCACACAGTCCATGCACAGAACGTGAGATTCTGGCCTAAGTGCTGGCAGCTTTCTTACAGAAAAATACTGAAACAAATAATAATTTAGGAAAAAACCCTGAACATCTCAGCATCTTCCTCTCCTTCTTCTTTGCCCTCTTCCTATGCTGCCCCCAGATAAAGTCACTGATCCTCTGATCCACGTTCCTTCTTATATCGGACTTGTCTGGGGTTATTGAGAGCCGCAATTACTAAAGTAAAGGGTCTTCAGCTGATTCACTTTACTGCTGACTGTCTCTATTTGGCTCTTCTCAATGACTCGATTTTCCATGGATCCGTAGACCGATGCTTCGCAATTCCAGTCCTCAGGCCTCACCAACAGGTCATGTGTTGAGGATTTCCTTAGTATTTCACAGGTGACATAATTATACTTAGTGCATCAGGTATTAGCACAGGTGTCTTTGTATGGGATATCCTCAAAACATGACCTGTTGGTGAGGCCTGAGGACTGGAATTGAGAAGCTTTGCTGTAGACTGTTTGATGGGCTCTCAAAAGATGTAAGAGCCAATGAGAAACAAAGGGACCCAGCACTCAACTAAGTATTTCTGCCCTTTTATTTCCTACACCTGGACCCTCACCGATCAAGACATCTGACATGTTTAAAAGTTAATAAAAATTATAGGTATCTAACCTGCTGATATGTCCCTATTGCACAGGGGACACCATGGAGTAATGTATGGCCTTCTCCATTCATTATCATTAGAAATGGGCTGACCTGCTGGGGGCAGATCGGCCATATGGGGGCGGCAGTGCTCCTAATGGTCTTACCAGACCGTGTAGCAAACTGCTAACTGCACCCCAATGGCAATGAGGAGGAAAGCAAGAGGCATACCTCCCCCCTCCACATCTCCTCTGCAATAGTGACATAGCAGCAGGGTAGATTCCTTTAACCTCCTGATAGTTCCCCTTTAAGCAAAAGATCGGTTTCACATTTCTTGCATGAGGTTCTTTCTGCAGCATATACATGGATTTCTATGAGCATCATTCAAATGTATAAAAAAGTTGGAGAAACATGACTGACATGCAGCACCTTTAAAGGGGTCATTCACATGTTCCGTGATCTCTGTCCGTGCACAGGAGATATGCTACAGATCAGATTCACGGAATTTTTGTGAAAATTTCAATAAAAACTATTGAACCAGAATCACGGAACTCTCTGCAAGTATCGTTATGATGCCGGAAGCTGTAAAACTGTTTACATCTTTGCACTACTGTACTGATACAGCCGCATGGCTGGTACAGTACCGTGAAGATTTAAACTGTTTTGGAGCTCCAGGCAGCATCATGAATGATGCCAGGAGCTCCAAACTCCGTTCCTTAGCATATTGTCCATATTTACCGACCGTGCACAGAACGGCCCCTTAGGGTTATGTATAAGTGCTAGGGAGGTTTTGCACAACAACAAATATCAATGTAACCTATTTACTCATTTGATCATATTTTTGGTTAGGGCTAACTCATTGGAGGACCCAGGAGTATTCTCCATGTATAATAAGGGGGATATACTGGCCCAAAAGGACTAGGCCTATGAAATAATTGATTGGACAAGAAAGCAACTTGTGGTCACAGCTCCACTGGTATGAACATTAGTACTAACAAGTTGTCTGCTGTGAAGACCTGATCCTCATAGGTGGGATTTCAAGGCTGAAGATTAGGGGACATAATACCCAAATGCCCATAGCTTAGAGTGGCCAAAAGTCAAACTGGTTAGGAGGTATGGTGGGTCCACACCTGCGATCTGGTACAGCCAGGATTCTCTACGTGCCTCTAAGTCATACTGTACATAGACATAAAGGTGAAGTAACTCAACAAACATGGTGTAGTATGGAAACTTTAAATTCTTTACACCAAAGATATAAAATGTAAAGCAGGTCTTTCAGCAGAATAATAGGGGTGTAAGAAAGCCTGTGACTATGAAATATGAAAAGGCTTGTCATCATTTTTCCAGGCATACCTTTTTTGTCTCCATAATCCTTTCCAGCAGTGAGATATAAGGCTTTTTTTTTTTTGAGACATAAGGCGTTTTTCAGACCGTGGCCCGGTTCCCGTGCAGAGCGCCGTTTTATGCACTGGAACCGGCCGGTGCTCAACCACTGGAGGTAGGCCGAGCCACCCCCAGTGGGAGAGAATTCCCTTCCCTCTATGATGCGGCTCTATTCATTCTAAGGGAGCCGCGTCATACAGGGGAGGGAATTCCCTCCCACTGGGGGTGGGCCGGCCTACCTCCAGTGCTTGAGCACTGCCCAGTTCCGGTGCATAGAACGGCGCCGTGCTCGGGAACCGGGCCACAGTCCGAAAAATGGACCGCGGCATCGGCCTCCCCGTGACTGCGCAGTTCGATCCGTCGGTTCAGATTAAAGAGGATGTACCTGGTGGTACATCCTCTTTAACTGTGGTAGGTATTGGTTAGATATTCATACTCACAGTAGTAAATTTACCACAGAGGGATGTATGCAGGAACATAATGATCATGGATGTGGCAGTATATCAGCACTGACCCCAACCATAGGCCTTAGAAGAGAGCCGTGTATGCCAGGGGGCCCTTGAACAGCAATTCATCCAACCCTAGAATAAAAGTGTAAAATGTAAAACTTTTTCCTTGAAACTTGGACTGGTATGGCAGTGATTTACTGGTAGAGGCTTGGAACACACTAGATCAGGGCTTAGTCTTCTCTCCTTGGCTTGTTATTCTCACAGGCACAGTACTCAAACATTTAGGTTCAGGCGCTCTTAGAGGCAGACTTTCTTGCTTACAGCTTGACCTTGTTCAGGTTCAAGTTGTTGCCAGTTGTAGTTTGACCCATCAGTTTATGTTCACAGATCTCAAAGTGACCTGGTAGGCAACACAATGGAGGCTGAACGCTTACTTCTGGAACTCTATGTCTCTTTGCTTGTGTCACCTTGGCTATACTGTACTAACACTGTACACTAAATACTAAATAGCTGACTGACTAGCAGTCATGTGCTCTGATCAAAGCCAGGCTCAGATAGTATTTTATGTAAACCCCTTATGGGTTAAAGGGGACTGGACTAGGAAAACTCTCAGATGAAACTCTAGATGAAAGGAACATGTGACCAAAGCATCCTTCTTTCTTACAAAAATAACCCTTTGCCATTTACCTTAGTGTATGTTTACAAGTTTTAGGAAGTGTGACCAGTAAAATGGCAGTACAGACAAAAACAATACCTTACCCAAACCCAGTATCTTTTTCTTGGTAAGATATTGCTCAGTCACACAACAACTTAGGCCTGAGATACAGAAACTAGGATACTGCACATCTCCTTTGGTTGTCAGGACGGTTCCTGAAGATGATCCCACATCTTTGTCTGTTTTTCTGCTTCCCAATCACCTACAGCAGCCATGAAAACATTGGAAGGGGCCAGGGAGCCCTCAATCTGAGGATATGTGCCAGTCCCAGAGGTGAGACCTGCTTTTTGGGGACAATTAATGCATAACCTGTGGAAAGGCCAAAGGTGTCCCAGGAGGGTGTACCCCTTTAATTTTCCTGCCACTAGAATAGTCAATCGTATTCATACCCCCTGAGCATTCAATTCATACCCCTCCCCCCTTACAAAAAAAAAAGTTTCCGCCCATTTGACTATTTGGGAAAAAAATCTACAGTTAGTTATTCAAATATTAAAATCTCTATAATAAAAGAAATCTCTATTTTTTTGATGGACCACAAGGCCCAATGGTCTCACCAAGAGTGGTCAATAATTTTATATAAAAGTTATAGTTGGGCTTCAATATATAAAATAATATCAATTATCATGATATGGAAGGTGACGGTCACCAATATCAGCAAGAGGAGCTTCTGTATAACATGGTGATCTCTGTGGAGAACACATCCTCATTATAAGTCGTTTTGGGACTTTTACATCATTTATTCAATGGGATTCATTTACTGTAATCAGAGAATTGTTCTCTTATAAATATCGCTCTCCCAACTCAATGCTCCGCTGCTGAGATCACATATAGATGGCACCAAGACAGGAGGAAGAAGAGACTGCACCCAGCACTCATGGTACATCCTAACCAATACTTGTATATACATTTATAGTCTGATGTCCGGCACTCGGCAAAAGCCTTAGGCAGGTGAGGAATTTCGGGAGACGACTGGAACCAGATTGTTACAGCAGGTCTAAGACCCCCAACGCCCATCCGACAGAACCATCAACAGCTGGAGTTGATGGCGGCACAGAGCCCTGATCACCGCCTGTCCGGGATCACACCAAGACACTGGAGGATCCGAGCTATGATTGTGGCGATCCTACGGCGGTCCTGTCTATGGTTTTCTATCTGTTTTATTACAGCTGATATAGAAAGATCACAGATCGTAGCATTATATCTTAATTAGAGATGCGCGAACCAGGTTCGAGTCGATCCGAACCCGAACGTTCGGTATTTGATTAGTGATGGCTGCTGTACTTGGATAAAGCTCGAAGGTTGTCTGGAAAACATAGATACAGCCAATGACTATATCCATGATTCCCACATAGCCTTAGGGCTTTATCCAACTTCAGCAGCCACCGCTAATCACATGCTGAAAGTTCGGGTTCGGATGGACTCCAGCTGCTCCAGGTTCGCTCATCTCTAATCTTAATCAATCATCTTGGGGCCGTTACACTAATAAGATGACGCCGCTTTTATATAAGACGCAATAACCTTTCCACGCCACTAGCATGTGAGCTCCTACTGTGACTGAGTGCCGCAGTATTTCTTATCCATGATGTTATAAAACCATTGTACTTCCCTATGAGGGTCGTCCAAGCCTGTAAACACACAGGTAGAAACCACGCCAATCTTATCCTCAGGTTGTGTGCCGTATAGCAGTTCTCTTCTATTGAAATGAATGGAGCGGAGTTGTAATACGTGAGGACAGGGGTGGGGCTACTTTTGGCATGAATCAACTGTGTTTTTTCTAATTTTGGATAATTCCTTTAAGCCTTTAACAGCCCTGGAAATTGACATTTTTGTGTTCTCATTTTCGGCTCCTTGCGCTCTAGGGTCCGATCCATTTAAAGACCCTGATGTTGCGTCGATTTCTGTAGAACAGATTGCACTTTGTAAAAACTCCTTTAATTTTACAATAAAGTATAATACAAAGCAGGAATAAAATTGTTCATTCTTCACCGTGCAGAAGCAATAGGATTATTATAGCTGAGACGTTTCCACATGTGATGATACTAAGTATGTCTGTCTCTTTTACTCTTTTTAATTTAAACTTATAGTATTAGGCTATGTTGACAAAAGTAATTGCATATAACATCTGTTATCAATGTTCACGTTCATTAACCCCTTCAGGACAGAGCCCTTTGATGCCCGGGTCAAATTAATGTAATGTTCCTCCTAGCTTTCTAAGAGCCATAGCGCTTTTATTTTTCCACCTACAGGACTCGTTGGGGGGTCATTTTTTGCGCCATGATCTCTAGTTTTTATTAGAATCATATTGGTGTAACAGAAAATTTTTGATCGCTTTTTATAATTTTTTTCTGATGAATAATTTTAAAAATCAGCAATGTTGGTGTTCTTTTTTTGTTTATGCCGTTCACCATGTAGGAACAATAATGTTATATATTAATAGATCGGACAATTCTCCACGGCACAATATGTAATTGTCAGGGCTGCGGCGGCGGCATCCCATGGACCGAGCCGCCACCACACCCGCTCTCCCTTTCCTGCTGCAGCTGCCGGAGCCCATGTGCAGGGGCTTGGCGCTGCTTTAGTTTCGGCCCCTGGGGGCGTCTCACCTCGCAGCGCTCCTGCTTCCGTCTGTCCTGGCCGGCGCACGCGTCCCTGCATCCTAGGGCGCGCGCGCTGGCTGTCACAGATTTAAAGGGCCAGTGCGCCCCTAATTAATTGTGTGCACCAATCACTCCCTATAAATCCCAGCATGCCCTGTCCCTTGTGTTGGAGCCTCTGCATGCTTCCCATTAGCATGTGGCCCAGCTCTCCATTGTTCCTGCCCATTGCTCCTGCCTGTAGTCTCTGCCACCTGCGGTTCCGCTCGTGACTGCTATCCGTGTGACCACCTGCCTTCCTGCCCACTTGTTCCTGCTACACCTCGTCCGCCGTCCCTAGCAAGCCCAGCCAGGGGTAGCGACCTGGGGGTCGCCTGCCGCAGCAAGTACATCCCGCCTTGCAGCAGGCTCTGGTGTTGACCAGCGGCCCCTTAGACTCCACTCCCTGGTGCGGCTTCCACCATCGCTAGTGACGGTTCAGTGGATCCATGACTCCACTCATTACAGCAGGCTCCAACCTTGGACCCCGGCGAGGTGCCTGACATCCGTGACATCGCCAGAGTGTTCGCCCAGCAGGCTCCGCAGATTCAGCAGCAGTCCAAGCTGATCCAGCAGTTAACTGCCGCCTTACAGCAGCGCGCTGCAGTTCAACGGTCACCTCCAGCATCACTGCCTTCTGCGCCTGTGTCGTCACCTCTCGGTCCGAATGGACGGCTTGCACTTCCGTCTAAATATGGTGGAGATCCCAAGATGTGCAGAGAATTGGTCACCCAGTGCGCTATGCACATTGAGCTTCTCTCTAACCAGTTCACCACCGAGCGCTCCAAGGTGGCATTTGTCAAGGCCCTGGCCCTGTCCTGGGCTACACAGTTGTGGGACCGAGACAACCCGGTTACTGCTAACCTCCGGGCCTTTCTGGCAGAGTTTTGCTGTGTGTTTGAGGAGCCAGCCCGAGCTTCTTCTGCAGATACCGCTCTCCTCAACCTGCAACAGGGGAACGCCTATGTGGGCGAGTACGCCATCCAGTTCCAGCCAAACTTAACTGGAATGAAGCTGCCCTGGTTGCCACCTTCAAGAAGGGCCTCTCCAGTCGGGTGAAGGATGTGCTCTCCGCTCTGGCTACTTGGATTGATGTCCGCTTCTCTGAGAGAGAGGAGGAGGTCCGGCAAGAACGAGGACAAAGTCGTTCCCATTGCGCCTTCCGGCTGGCAGCGACCTTCTAGAACCCAGTTACTCCTGTGCCCCAGCATACATCTGAGGAACCCATGCAGGTGGAACGAGCTCGCCTGACTCCTGAGGAGAGAACTCACCCTCAGGAGCTTAACCTCTGTCTTAACTGCGGTAACCCCGACCTTTTTTACGTCTGATCTGTCTCCAGTGTCCGGGAAACGCCCGCACCTAGGTCCGGTAGGAGAGGCCTGTGCCAGTTACCATCTTGACTCCTTCTGGGCAGAGTTATCAGTCCACTGCTTTCCTTGACTCTGGTTCTGCTGGCAGCTTCATCGCGGCAACATTGGTCCAGAAATGGCAGCTACCTGTGTCAGATCCTGACTATTTCTTCTGTTACCGGCGAGTCCCTTAGTGATGTCGTTCAGTTTCAGACTGCACCACTAATCCTCCAGGTGGGCGCTCTGCATCACTCTCTACGTCTTGCCCCGTTTCTCTTCAGTAATCCTGCTGGGTCTTCCTTGGCTGCAACTGCATTCTCCCAATTTAGACTGGAAGACCAGGGAAATTCTACGTTGGGGTCTGGATTGCTCAAACCGGTGTCTAAAGATTCCTCAGGTCCGGTGTTCTATGTCTCCATCTGACCCCATCAAGCATCTATCTGGCCTCCTGGCTGAATATCAAGATCTGGAAGACGTGTTTTCTGCTAAAGAGGCTGACACTCTACCACCTTATCGTCTATATGATTGCCCCATTGACCTCCTTCCCGAGGCTTCTCCCCCTCGTGGTAGAGTGTATCTTCTCTCCGTTCCAGAGATCGAGGCCATGTCCTCCTACATTAAGGAGAATTTACAGAAGGGCTTTATCCGCAAGTCCACGTCTCCTGCTGGCACAGAAGTCTTCTTCGTCCAGAAGAAGGACGGTTCTCTCCGCCCATGTATCAATTACCGGGGCCTTAATAAGATGACAGTGAAGAATCGGCATCCCCTTCCGCTAATTTCTGAATTGTTTGATCGCCTCCCCGGAGCCCAGGTCTTCACCAAGCTGGATGTCAAGGGAGCCTATAACTTGATCAGAATCCGTAAGGGTGACGAGTGGTAGACCGCCTTCAACACCAGAGAAGGGCACTATGAGTATCTGGTCATGCCTTTTGGCCTTTGTAATGCCCCAGCGGTCTTCCAAGAATTTGTCAACAATATATTTTGTGACCTCCTCTATGTCTGTGTCATTGGGTATATGGATAACATTCTGGTCTTCTCCCCTGATCTGCAGACCCACGTGACTCAGGTACGCCAAGTGCTACGACGACTGAGGGTCAACCATCTGTATGCCAAGCTGGAGAAGTGCGTGTTCCATCAGCCTAGCCTTCCCTTCCTTGGGTACAGTGTTTCCAATCGTGGTCTGCAGATGGACCCCAAGCGATGGCTGTCTGAGGCCGAGCAAGCCTTAACTAGATTGAAGTTAGCCTTCGCTTAAGCACCTGTTATATCCCGTCCAGATCCCGTCTGTTCTCTCACAGACGGATTCTTCAGGCAAAACTAGGACCTGTGGTTTTTTTCTCTAAGACCTTTTCCCCGGCTGAGAAGAACTATACTATAGGGGACCGAGAGCTTCTAGCAATTAAGTTGGCCCTAAAGGAGTGGCGTCATCTCCTAGAAGGAGCAAGGCATCCAGTCAACATCTTCACGGACCACAAGAATCTCCTTTACCTCCATTCAGCCCAGCGACTTAATCCCAGGCAAGCCAGATGGTCTCTCTTCTTCAATTTCATCATTCACTTTTGTCTGGCAGGGAAGAACGTGAAGGCCGATGCCCTCTCGAGCATCTGACGTCCTGGGACAAGTAGAGTCTCCTCGCCACATCATACCCCCTGATCGCCTGATGCTGGTCGCCACCTCAGTTCTTCAGAATGTTCCCCCCGGAAAGAACTATGTATGACCCACACTCCGAAGAAGAATTTTGAAATGAGGACATTCTTCTTTGATTGCTAGGCATCCTGGAACCCGCAAGACCGGGCAACTCCTCTCCCGCCACTACTGGTGGCTGAATTTATCCTAAGACGTCAAGGACTTTGTGGCTTCTGGTACCATTCCAGACCCAATAGACACATCAGACACATGACAAGGCCTAGTAGGGAGGCACAGCTATAAAGGTAATAAGAACCAATTGCAAAGTTTCTTAACTTCTAATTACTTATTTTAGATATAGCTACGGAGGTGGGAATACCTCTTTAAGGAGTTAAAAAATGTATAAATTGTATTAAATATTATAAAAGTTGTATAATTTGTTATATTAAGGATTTGTGTTCTCTTTTATCCAGGAATATAAGTGTAAGAAATGTCATCTATAGGATGGATCCTGGAAACCAAACGGACATCAAGGAGTTTGTCTTGACTGGATTTTCTCAGAGTTTGCCAACAAGAATTCTGTTATTCGTTCTCTTCTTGTTCTTTTATACACTAACGATATTTGGGAATGGTTTTCTGATCTTCGCGGTTGTTCTCAGTCCTCAGATCCATACTCCTATGTATTATTTCCTCTGTAATTTGTCTTTTTTGGACTTGTGCTACTCTTCAAATTCTCTTCCAAAAATGCTACTTGATGTATTCTCGAAAAGAAGAAGAATATCAGTCATCGCCTGCTTGACCCAAATGAACTTTGGTCTGTTTCTAGGAGTAACTGAGTGTCTATTACTGGCGGTGATGGCCTATGACCGGTATATCGCTATATGCTCCCCCTTACATTACACCACCATTATGAGTTGGAGGCTATGTGGCTACATCACTGTCACTATATGCATAGGAAGTTTTTTCCTCTCCACTGTTCCCACCATGGTCAGACCTCTCATCTTCTGCAAAGAGAACCAAATAAACCATTTTGTTTGTGAGATACTGGTCCTTTTAGCTCTAGCCTGTGGTGATCTCTCATTTTATAAGATAGCCATAGTTATTATCAGTTTATTCACACTGTTATCACCTTTCATCTTTATTGTAATCTCTTATATTTGTATCATTGTATCCATATTGAATATTCGTTCCACCGATGGAAGATCCAAGGCTTTCTCCACCTGCGCCTCCCACCTCACTGTGGTGCTGATGTTTTACGGGACAAGCATGGCCATGTACATAGGACATACTAAAACCTTTTCTTCTAACCTGAAATACATTTCTCTAGTTTATGGGGTGGTGACGCCTGTGCTGAACCCTATAATATACAGCCTGAGGAACAACGATATAAAAGAGGCGTTTCAGAAAATATTGACAAATTATCTTGGAAACCATAGGATATGACAAATTTTGCAAAGAAATAAAGATTGAGCGTTAACATGGAAATGAGGTCACAAGGTCAAGGGCCAACATGTTCCATTGATTGGGGTGGGTTTACTATTGCAAAGGTGCCAGATTTTTGGTGTAATTTGGACCAAATAGCTGATGTATATGCCAAGCACCACAATTATGTTTCAGACACTCTTGCCTCTCTTTCCAGTCAGGGTAGACTCTCCACCAAATGGATGACATACTTGGTAGATCATTTGTAGACAGCTGTTCTGAGCACAGCATGATGCTTGTTGGCTAGAGAGAGGCCTTTGACACAGGGTGTCATTTGTGAATAGAGACCCACTGGGTATATGGAGAAAAGTGATTCATATTAGCCATCCTCTAAAAGGAAGAGCCTCTCTCATACGAACCAGAGTCTTCTTCAAAAGGAAGAGTCACCCATCTGTAGACAGGGGTTTTATTTTTCATGCTCCTTGTCATAAAAGAGCAGGGTACTTGTTGGGTAAGCTTCTTGACACAAAGATAAACTTACTTATGTCAGAGGGTCAGGGTCCTTCAATCGTGTGTGATGATATTTCTAACAACAGAATTCTAGAGTTGCTTAGATGCATTGATATCTGTTTCCTATAGTGTGTGTCGGCAGAGGTAGTGCTTTAAGTTAATTTTCTCCTGTGGAAAATTTTTACACCCCCACCTCCCCAACCTATGGTGGACCATTTATAAGACTGGTATCTTCCCATGGTCATGGAGGAAAAAATTTAATTGCTAGGTCACTGAGCAAACCAAACTTCAGGAATCGAGATTTGTTGCAAAAGTCACATCGTGAAGCAAACAAGCCAAATTTTAAAAACAAAGTTCAGGTGCAAGGGTTATTCATAATCCCTTGCAGCAGGGCAATTCACTGTAAGCCACTCCCCTGCCACATCACACTTTCTCATTCAACAAATACATACATATAAGGTGAAGCAAGTCAGCTCCTGTACAGTGAAGTGAACACATACTTTTATACTAGCTATAGAGAGATTGATTGATTGATTGATTGATTGAAGGTTGATTAGGTATCAGGGACAGACATAGGTTAGTGTGAGGGTAGTAGTGTGAGCTATGTAGCTGTCAAATTGCTCCTATCCTGTTACTTTTTGTGTCAGTGCACGATGTCCACAGCTCCCCTGAGTGAAGTTAATCCTGTGAAGCACTTGTCAGGTGTTCAGGTAACCTGTCCCAAAACCGTGTTCAGCAGCAGAATATTTTTTATTGTCAATGACACTTATTCTACTGCGAGACATGATTTAACAACAGGCAACATGACGCAACCTGAGAGGTGTTTCATATGATTAACTTAACCCAGGAGAGCTGTGGACAGTGGTGGATCATTGAGTCATTGTACACCAGTGATCCACCAATATCCACAGTTCTCCTGGGTGAAGTTAATCCTGTAAATAAAAAGAGAGTAAGTTGAAGCAATAATAAAGTCTTGTAACAGGCCGGTTCCTATAACTTTTTCTCCTAAGGAGAACGGCTGTAAAGGTTGAAGTGGCCAACTCCCCAATACTGTTGTCTGAGGTAACTACAGGGACACCCTTGCTGTTGGTGAGGTGAAGTAGAAATCAGTAGAAATAGTGCTACATTTATTACAGATTTTGACTCATAAAGAAAAGGAGAAAGAAACATAGAAGATTGTCGGCAGAAAAAAAACACATAGTCCATCTCATCCACCCTTATTTCCTTTATTATCCCAGGCCGGTTTACAGGTATGTACTGTAAATTTACCAACCACGTCTGATGCTATGCGGGACTTAAAAGGTGAAGATTGGATGTGACCATAGACCTCCATAAATGTCGAATAGCCCCTTGGACATCTTTATTTCTCAAGCTATAAATGATGGGGTTTAACATTGGGGTGACTGTTGTATAAAGCACAGACAAGAGTTTATCCAGTAAGTGTCCAGAGTGTTCAGGCTTCATATACATGATGATGGCCGAGCCATAGAAGAGGATGACTATGATAAGATGGGAGATACATGTGGAGAAAGCCTTGTATCTTTTAGACTGGATCCTTAGGACAGACAGGAGGATGTGAACGTAAGAACAAAGGATACATGATAGGGGTACCAGAAGCACTACAGCACTCCCCACCAGCTTAATCACATTGATTACAGAATCACCATTGCAAGAAAGAGTCATTAATGATGGAGCTTCACAGAAGAAGTGGTCAATTGTGACGAAACCACAATATCGCAGCTGATACAGAAAGTATATGTCCACCGACGATATGATGCCTCCAGTCAACCATGAAGCACCTATCATTCTAACACAAACCGTTGTCCTCATAACCACACTGTAACGTAAGGGGTTACTGATGGCAACATATCGATCATAAGCCATGAAGGCCAGAAGAATACACTCTGTCTCACCAAGGATGAGGAAACCATACACCTGAATCAGGCAACCCTCATAGGAAATACTCTTCTTCTCTCTCAAGAAATTGCTGAGCATCTTCGGAATGGTAATGGAAGTGAAGCAGATGTCCAGGAAAGATAGATTAGCCAGGAAGATATACATAGAATTGTGTAGTCGATGATCAGATCTTACGGCCACTATAAGCAGGAGGTTCCCGGTCACTGTGGTCATATACAGGATGAAGAAGACCTGAAAGAGAACAACCTGTACGATGTGCTCTGTGGAAAATCCAAGGAGAATGAATTCCGTCACTTGGCTGTAGTTTCTTATTTCCATGATGAGTAACGTCTTGAGCCAAAATCTGTAAAGATCCCAGCTAAATAACAATGTCATAGTCTTACTGGGACAAAAAAAGTCAAGAACCTCTAGAATGGGTCAAACTGTACTGTATATAGCTTGTCCATTGTAGACTCGGTAAGAAATCCACCCCACATGTCATAGTTCGGCAAAGACTAGAAGGAGTCCGTACCTCGTCTGGCCACTGGGTGCTGTGCAGATAGAGCGACATTGATTCATATTTAGATTATGATATGACACGTGTACAAGTCTAAACCAAAGCATACATGTTCTATCCTCTTGTGAGAGAACCAGAATGGACGGACCCTCACCCTTAACCTGCAGTCAAAAATTACATTGGGCATAGGGAACTATGGGTGCAGGCTGTGTAAAAGAGATAGAGGACTATGGGAGCAGTCTGTAAGGGAGGGTGTATGAGGAGAAGCTGGTTTTACAGAGAGGAGTATGAGATGTAGTCGGTAAGAGAGATGGTACCAAGACCAGGAAAGCAGTCTATGGGAGATTTAGAGGACCATGGGAGCAAATTATAAGAGGGGCAGGATAGGGAGCCTGTGAGAGAGGGGAGGCCTTAAGGAGCAGTCTGTGAGAGAAAGGGAAACATAAGGACATAAGGAGAGAGGCGGGACTCGAGCATGCTCACTCAGCGTATGACTACTGGTGGATGAAGAAGGTTGATGCCGTCTTGGGAACCCTGGAAACATGGATACAGCCATGTGGAGGACATAGAAAAGAGGAATAACTTCCAGTCTAGGCCCAGTCTTCCTGCCACAATGACATTGCTGAAGCCCCGAGGAGCGAGTGGCCCACTGAATACCAACTCTTTTCTATCCTAGACCAGCAATGTTAATGCAAACATTAACCCCTTCTCTGCCCTAGGCTACCAGGCTAACCCCTTCTAGGCTGCCAGTGATACTGACAATTTCTCCACTGTTCTGGACCATGAACCTATTTATTACAGTAGTTAGTCACAGTAAATTATTCGGTGGGGTAAATGAATATTGACTTGCTGCTGTTTTCGATCACTCACTTTAGTGGGAATAGCACCCAGATTCCACACTTCCCTGCCTACTATTTGTAGAAGATTAATGAAGACATTAGTGACGTTGGCATTAGGCCCCTGTATTGCAGTGCACCAAAGCTGGGCCAGAAAGGTTCTCTGCTGCCTGCTTAGTGCTTACTAAGAACTGGTAGGAGATGGAGTCACGGGACCATTAGGAGATGGAGTTATAGGACTAGTGTAACTAGGACAAGATGGAGAAATAGGACTGGTAGGAGATGAAGATATAGGACTGGTAGGAGATGAAGAAATAGGACTGGTAGGAGATGAAGAAATAGGACTGGTAGTAGATGGACCCTCAATAAGTGTAGAGACAGCATCCAAAAATAGTGAAAAAAGTGTAGCTTTATTCACCAAGCCATGCAACGTTTCGGATGCTTGAGAAAGGCTGATATACAGCCGAAACGTTGCATGGCTTGGTGAATAAAGCTACACTTTTTTCACTATTTTTGGATGCTGTCTCTACACTTATTGAGGATTGCTGTCGGACTTGATCCAGTCTGGTGAGGCGTGCATCTGTTACTTCTTACTCAAATTGATTCACTTTTTTACTGAGTGCTGTTGGCCCCTTCTTATTGTGGTAGGAGATGGAGTCACAGGACTGGTAGGAGATGGGGTCATAGGACTGGTATTAGATGGGGTCATAGGACTGGTAGGAGATGGAGTCACAGGACTGGTAGGAGATGGAGTCACAGGACTGGTAGGAGATGGAGTCACAGGACTGGTAGGAGATGGAGTCACAGGACTGGTATTAGATGGGGTCATAGGACTGGTAGGAGATGGGGTCATAGGACTGGTAGGAGATGGAGTCACAGGACTGGTAGGAGATGTATTAACAGGACTTGTAGGAGATGGAGTTTAAACACTGGTATGAGATGGAGTCACAGGACTGGTAGAAGATGGAGTCATAGGACTGGTAGGAGATGGAGTCACAGGACTGGTAGGAGATGGAGTCACAGGACTGGTAGGAGATGGGGTTATAGGACTGGTAGGAGATGGAGTAACAGGACTTGTAGGAGATGGAGTTGCAATACTGGTATGAGATGGAGTCACACAGGACTGGTAGGAGATGGGGTCATAGGACTGGTTGGAAATGGGGTCACAATATTGGTAGTAGGGGATGGAATCATAGGACTGGTAGGAGATTGGGCCGTAGGACTGGTAAGAGATGAAATCACAATGCTGGTAGGAGATGGAGTCACAGGACTGGTAGGATATGGAGAAAAAGGACTGGTAGGAGAAGGAGTGGAGTCATAGCACTAGTAGGAGATAGAGTCATAGGACTGGTAGGAGATGGAGCCATAGGACTAGTAGTAGATGGAGTCACTGGACTGGTAGGAGATGGAGCCATAGGACACTATATGGCAGAGCCTGTTGGTAAACTGTAGTGGCAGATTTATGCCGCCTCCCGCAGTGATTGGCCATAAATCTCATTTAGCGGAACTGGAAACTGTAATCGTGTAAAAGAGAGGATTTTTTCTAAACTGGTGTAAAAGAAAACCCGAGCAACCAATCAGATTCCGCCTCTTATGTATCCAAGGCCCCTTCTGAAAATGAGAGCAGTAATCTGGTTGGTTGCAATGGTTAAACTGGTATAATGGCGGCTCTGATTATAATAGTTCAGGTCATTCACCCCAGGGTCATACTACATTACACATATTACAGGTCACTCTGATTATAATAGTTCAGGTCATTCACCCCAGGGTCATACTACATTACACATATTACAGGTCACTTATCACATTCTTAAAATTTAAAGGGGCTGTTCATCCTAAAAAAAAATTCAAATGAACTGGTGCCAGAGATTTGTAATTTATTTCTATTAAGAAATCTTCAGTCTCCGAAGTAAATTATAAATTTTCAGAATTTTTTTTTTGTTTTTTTCTGCTGGACTACCCCTTTAACCTTTAGACGATGGATACAGCAAGGGCGCCTGTCACCAGACGACCCATGACATACCTGTACACCATTAGGTGCCTACTGTGCTATGAAGGTGAGCTCAGGAGCTGTCGGCAGCCGGACCCTTAACATTAATGACAGGCCTAAGTGACAGCAGCGGCTCCTGTTACTTAACAACGGTTTCCCTGAGCCCGGAGCAGGCTCCTTACCTCCGCGCGGTCTGATCAGTGCTCCTCTAATAGAGTCTTCCACAGACAGGCTCTATGTGAGGATAGCACAGCACTGATCACTATATGCTATCTAATGATTGCTGCTAAGAGTCCCGCAGTGCAAAATTCCAAAGTTACAAAATTGCATTTTTTTTCCAGTTTCCCCCCATAAATAATATTTTTGAGGTTCCACCATACATTTTATGGTAGATTGGAAGGCGCCATTACAAAGTACACCTGAACACAACAACCAGACCTTAGGTGGCAGGAAATAACAGCGCTATAACGCTTAGAAGACGAGGAGGGAAAAACAGGAACAGGAAAAATGAAAATTGTTACTGGGTCATTTAGGCCATTTTGGGCTGAGGGGTCATAAAGGAGGTAAAGTAGGCTGAGAAGATATATATTGATTACGGCTGATAACTCATACCTGTATATATCGTCTGTATACGCTCCTGTGATTACAGCTGTTAACTGGTACATGTATATATATCCTCTGTATACACTCCTGTGATAGTGGCTGATAAATGATACCTATATAGATATATATAGATATATATCCTCTGTATACAGTACTGTCATAGTGGCTGATAGCTGATATAACATACTGTATATCCTCTGTATACACTCCTGTGATAATGGCTGATAGCTGATACTTGTATATATATCCTGTTTATGTGGTGTCCCACCACGGGTGTTTCTGTTTTGAACACCCCTCACAAAAGCCTTGTACTTCGAAAGTAAAGTGGTGATGAAGTTATGTATAAGTTTTGCCACTAGATGTCCCTATGTATATTTCTGTATACTGTATGTTGCACAGCTGTAGTAATTCAAGAGTTACTGTATTGTATTTTGGGATTCTGTACACCTATGAGATATGCTGTTCTTTCTCTACCTATCTCTATCCTCTTTCCTTCCCACACTCTCTTCTCCACCACTCATAGGAGCTGTTACATACACCCTGTAGGAAGTAGTAGTAAAGCAACCCTTATACTCAAGATGCAGTATTAAACACTAAAGGGAGGACAAGTCATACCACCATACCTGTGCGCTGAGTTAGCACTGGCGTCACGACAAACTCCTAACCGGCTGAGCTATACTCCACCGACCAACCACCATAGAGGTGACGTCACACATTACCATCTAGCAGGTGACCAGTCTCAGGGCAGCTACCACATATACACTCCTGTAATAATGGCTGATAACAGAGAGCAGTGTATATATCCAGTCCTTTGAGTATACACTGCTTTGATAATAGAGAACAATAGGAAGTAAGTGTTGTGCACATCCGGCAAGGTCAGGACCTGTACACAAACCTCCCCGCTGCCTAATCTACCTATGGGTCATATACAGTGTCACATGGTTTATATTATTCTATAATGGCATAGAAAGCACATATCTGTACATGATATATATTCATACACACTCCATATAGTGTTCTTACTAGTAATGGCAGGTGCATTATATGGCTATAAGGGCTCTGGATGACAAACTATTCCATTATAACACTCCAGTCCCTGACCCATTATAACATTCCAGACCCTGACCCATTATAACATTCCAGATCCTAACCCATAATAACAACCCTGACCCATTATAACATTCCAGACTCTGATCCATTATAACATTCCAGATCCTAACCCATTATAACATTCCAGACTCTGATCCATTATAACATTCCAGATCCTAACCCATTATAACATTCCAGACTCTGATCCATTATAACATTACAGATCCTGACCCATTATAACATTCCTGACCCTGGCCCATTATAACATTCCTTATCCATTATAACATTCCAGACCCTAACCCATTATAACATTCCAGACTCTGATCCATTATAACATTACAGATCCTGACCCATTATAACATTCCTGACCCATTATAACATTCCAGACCCATTATAACATTCCTGACCCATTATAATATTCCAGACTCTGATCCATTATAACATTCCAGCCCCTGACCCATTATAACATTCCTGACCCTGGCCCATTATAACATTCCTGACCCATTATAACATTCCAGACCCATTATAACATTCCTGACCCATTATAATATTCCAGACTCTGATCCATTATAACATTCCAGCCCCTGACCCATTATAACATTCCAGCCCCTGACCCATTATAACATTCCTGACCCTGGCCCATTATAACATTCCTTATCCATTATAACATTCCAGACCCTGACCCATTATAACATTCCTGACCCATTATAATATTCCAGACTCTGATCCATTATAACATTTCAGATCCTGACCCATTATAACATTCCTGACCCATTATAACATTCCAGCCCCTGACCCATTATAACATTCCTGACCCTGGCCCATTATAACATTGCTTATCCATTATAACATTTCAGCCCCTGACCCATTATAACATTCCAGACCCAATATAACATTCCTGGCCCATTATAACATTCCAGACCCAATATAACATTCCTGGCCCTGCACGGTCAATGGTGAAAACACAATAAAAAATACCAAAATAGTCCAAATTCTTCTACCATTACTAATGTGACAACCACAGCTGCTATATACTCCCAGCACTGATACTAAGACCAGTACTGCTATAACTGCATCTACACTACTACTAATAACACACATACTATCAGATCATAATGCCCTCTTAGGCCATGTTCACATGGCGTGAGACACCGGACGTTCTGTGACCCAGGGAGGTCACAGAACGGCCGAGGTCAGAGGAGATCATCCGGGCCGGGACTGCAGTACTGCAGCCGGTATCTTCATTTCTGATTGATTGGGATGCGGGAGCAGCCATGTGCACCCGCATCCCAATTCCCTGCTGCACACAATGGGATTCCCTCTAGCTGCAGCACAATGTAAGTGAAGTATTTATCACGACAAATCGGCAACAACAACCGTGATTAATACTTAAATTTGTGTGAACACGGCCTTGTACAGAAAGCTTTGGTCACCTCAACTCACCTTAAAAAAAAAAAATTATGTAAAAGTAAGAAAAAAAACATTAAAATAATCGTCAGAAAAAGAAGTATGCCAGGGCACTCACCAGTAAACATGCTGTAATCTTTATTGTATGAAATTCATTGCAGGTTAAAAAGCAGAGAGGACGCAGCACCCTCAGCAGGACAGCTGTTTCGCGTCTCCACGCTTCGTCAATCTCCGCCGATTCCTGTACGTCATCGGTAAATACACCTACTTGCATGACGTGTAGGAAAAAGGGCAAGTAGGTGTATTTACCTATGACGTACAGGAAGACTGACGAAGCGTGGAGACGCGAAACAGCTGTCCTGCTGAGGGTGCTGCGTCCTGTCTGCTTTTTAACCTGCAATGAATTTCATACAATAAAGATTACAGCAGGTTTACTGGTGAGTGCCCTGGCATACTTCTTTTTCTGACGATGATACACATGCTATGCTGCAACTCGCAAAGTGAGCTGTATAATCACTATCAACACGACTCCTATCTTCCTACGTATGACCCAGACCGTATGGAGGTGGTAGTGCCGCTAGCTTCCTCTTACATTAACATTAAAATAATGATACCAACGCAGTTTTGGCCGTGGAATAAAGCGGACGTGTTATTTATGCTGCATGGAGAATGACGCAAAGTGGTGAGAAAGAAATAAAAGTGGCTGAATTGCAGCATCAAGAAAGAGTTAATAAAATGATAAAAATTAATCCCAAAAAGGTGGTAACATTACATCTCATCCTACAGAAGAGCACAGCTCGTCCCCCGACCACCCACCCACCCCGGCTGCACAGCTGGAATTCTGAATGCAAAGATAACAAAGGAACAAAAGAATCTCTGTGTCCTTAAAAAATAATATTAAGCCGTATCTTACTATTACTATAATACTAGACTACAACTCCTACTAGTAATAGTATAACTACCCTCCTAATACTACATACAGCTAATAGTATAACTACCCCCCTAATACTACATACAGCTAATAGTATAACTACCCCTCCTAATACTACATACAGCTAATAGTATAACTACCCCCCTAATACTACATACAGCTAATAGCATAACTACCCCTCCTAATACTACATACAGCTAATAGTATAACTACCCCCCTAATACTACATACAGCTAATAGTATAACTACCCCTCTAATACTACATACAGCTAATAGTATAACTACCCCTCCTAATACTACATACAGCTAATAGTATAACTACACCTCCTAATACTACATACAGCTAATAGTATAACTACCCCCCCTAATACTACATACAGCTAATAGTATAACTACCCCCCCTAATACTACATACAGCTAATAGTATAACTACCCCCCTAATACTACATACAGCTAATAGTATAACTACCCCCCCTAATACTACATACAGCTAATAGTATAACTACCCCTCTAATACTACATACAGCTAATAGTATAACTACCCCCCTAATACTACATACAGATAATAGTATAACTACCCCCCTAATACTACATACAGCTAATAGTATAACTACCCCCCCTAATACTACATACAGCTAATAGTATAACTACCCCTCCTAATACTACATACAGCTAATAGTATAACTACCCCCCCTAATACTACATACAGCTAATAGTATAACTACCCCCCCTAATACTACATACAGCTAATAGTATAACTACCCCCCTAATACTACATACAGCTAATAGTATAACTACCCCCCTAATACTACATACAGCTAATAGTATAACTACCCCCCTAATACTACATACAGCTAATAGTATAACTACCCCTCTAATACTACATACAGCTAATAGTATAACTACCCCCCTAATACTACATACAGCTAATAGTATAACTACCCCTCCTAATACTACATACAGCTAATAGTATAACTACACCTCCTAATACTACATACAGCTAATAGTATAACTACCCCCCCTAATACTACATACAGATAATAGTATAACTACCCCTCTAATACTACATACAGCTAATAGTATAACTACCCCCCTAATACTACATACAGCTAATAGTATAACTACCCCTCTAATACTACATACAGCTAATAGTATAACTACCCCCCTAATACTACATACAGCTAATAGTATAACTACCCCCCTAATACTACATACAGCTAATAGTATAACTACCCCTCTAATACTACATACAGCTAATAGTATAACTACCCCCCTAATACTACATACAGATAATAGTATAACTACCCCCCTAATACTACATACAGCTAATAGTATAACTACCCCCCCTAATACTACATACAGCTAATAGTATAACTACCCCCCCTAATACTACATACAGCTAATAGTATAACTACCCCCCTAATACTACATACAGCTAATAGTATAACTACCCCCCCTAATACTACATACAGCTAATAGTATAACTACCCCCCTAATACTACATACAGCTAATAGTATAACTACCCCTCCTAATACTACATACAGCTAATAGTATAACTACCCCCCCTAATACTACATACAGCTAATAGTATAACTACCCCCCCTAATACTACATACAGCTAATAGTATAACTACCCCCCTAATACTACATACAGCTAATAGTATAACTACCCCCCCTAATACTACATACAGCTAATAGTATAACTACCCCCCTAATACTACATACAGCTAATAGTATAACTACCCCCCCTAATACTACATACAGATAATAGTATAACTACCCCCCTAATACTACATACAGCTAATAGTATAACTACCCCTCCTAATACTACATACAGCTAATAGTATAACTACCCCCCTAATACTACATACAGCTAATAGTATAACTACCCTCCTAATACTACATACAGCTAATAGTATAACTACCCCCCTAATACTACATACAGCTAATAGTATAACTACCCCCCTAATACTACATACAGCTAATAGTATAACTACCCCCCCTAATACTACATACAGCTAATAGTATAACTACCCCCCTAATACTACATACAGCTAATAGTATAACTACCCCTCCTAATACTACATACAGCTAATAGTATAACTACCCCCCCTAATACTACATACAGCTAATAGTATAACTACCCCCCTAATACTACATACAGCTAATAGTATAACTACCCTCCTAATACTACATACAGCTAATAGTATAACTACCCCCCTAATACTACATACAGCTAATAGTATAACTACCCCCCTAATACTACATACAGCTAATAGTATAACTACCCCCCTAATACTACATACAGCTAATAGTATAACTACCCCCCTAATACTACATACAGCTAATAGTATAACTACCCCCCTAATACTACATACAGCTAATAGTATAACTACCCCTCTAATACTACATACAGCTAATAGTATAACTACCCCCCTAATACTACATACAGCTAATAGTATAACTACTACAGCTAGTGGTGGTGGACAGTGGAGGCTGATACCAGAGAGTGGAGGCTGATACCAGAGAGTGGAGGCTGAAACCAGAGAGTGGAGGCTGATACTAGAGAGTGGAGGCTGATACCAGAGAGTGGAGGCTGATACCAGAGAGTGAAGGCTGAAACCAGAGAGTGAAGGCTGAAACCAGAGAGTGGAGGCTGATACTAGAGAGTGGAGGCTGATACCAGAGAGTGGAGGCTGATGCCAGAGAGTGAAGGCTGATACCAGAGAGTGGAGGCTGATACCAGAGCGTGGAGGCTGATACCTGAGCGTGGAGGCTGATACCAGAGTGTGGAGGCTGATACCAGAGAGTGGAGGCTGATACTAGAGATTGGAGGCTGATACCAGAGAGTGGAGGCTGATACCAGAGAGTGGAGGCTGATACCAGAGTGTGGAGGGTGATACCAGAGCAAGGGGGCTGATACCAGAGAGTGGAGGCTGGCTGCAGACCTGATGCTGGAAGCTGATACCAGAGCAAGGAGGCTGATACCAGAGAGTGGAGGCTGATACCAGAGAATGGAGGCTGATACCAGAGAGTGGAGGCTGGTACCAGAGAGTGGAGGCTCCTGTAATGATGGGTGTCAGATTTCCTCCTTTCTAACCGCTGAGCCTGGTCACCCGCCCTCTATATATAAGTCTCCCGTTACCGTCACTATCTGTGGTATTAACCCTTATCCTCCCGCCTCCTGATATGACGCTATTGAAGTGCTGACTACAACAGGTTTCAGATCCCAGTAATTAGGCTCCGGGGAACCAGCACAGAAGGCACAAGAGTTTAGTATATACTGTGTGTGTGGTCGGAGCTCCTTTTTATACAGTTAACTCTTTGTAATATCCCCTTTTTTTACCTATTTGCCATATTGACATATTTTATTGCTTCTTACTACAGTACTGACCCTATAAACTTCTCTACAGCTGTGCCTGTAGTAAGGAGGACATCATTTGTGTCCACCAACACACATATAATCCTCACACGTGTAAGCAAGAGGACAGGACACGGGGAGATAGTCAGGAGCTCTCACTACTATCCGGGAGATGCTGGAGGAGGGTCAGGAGACCTAGGAGATGCTGGTTCAGGAGCTCTCACTACTATCCGGGAGATGCTGGAGGAGGGTCAGGAGACCTAGGAGATGCTGGTTCAGGAGCTCTCACTACTATCCGGGAGATGCTGGAGGAGGGCCAGGAGACCTAGGAGATGCTGGTTCAGGAGCTCTCACTACTATCCGGGAGATGCTGGAGGAGGGTCAGGAGACCTAGGAGATGCTGGTTCAGGAGCTCTTACTACTATCTGGGAGATGCTGGGGGAGGGTCAGGAGACCTAGGAGATGCTGGTTCAGGAGCTCTCACTACTATCTGGGAGATGCTGGGGGAGGGTCAGGAGACCTAGGAGATGCTGGTTCAGGAGCTCTTACTACTATCCGGGAGATGCTGGAGGAGGGCCAGGAGACCTAGGAGATGCTGGTTCAGGAGCTCTCACTACTATCCGGGAGATGCTGGAGGAGGGTCAGGAGACCTAGGAGATGCTGGTTCAGGAGCTCTCACTACTATCCGGGAGATGCTGGAGGAGGGTCAGGAGACCTAGGAGATGCTGGTTCAGGAGCTCTTACTACTATCTGGGAGATGCTGGGGGAGGGTCAGGAGACCTAGGAGATGCTGGTTCAGGAGCTCTTACTACTATCTGGGAGATGCTGGGGGAGGGTCAGGAGACCTAGGAGATGCTGGTTCAGGAGCTCTCACTACTATCCGGGAGATGCTGGAGGAGGGCCAGGAGACCTAGGAGATGCTGGTTCAGGAGCTCTCACTACTATCCGGGAGATGCTGGAGGAGGGTCAGGAGACCTAGCAGATGCTGGTTCAGGAGCTCTTACTACTATCCGGGAGATGCTGGAGGAGGGCCAGGAGACCTAGGAGATGCTGGTTCAGGAGCTCTCACTACTATCCGGGAGATGCTGGAGGAGGGTCAGGAGACCTAGGAGATGCTGGTTCAGGAGCTCTTACTACTATCCGGGAGATGCTGGAGGAGGGCCAGGAGACCTAGGAGATGCTGGTTCAGGAGCTCTCACTACTATCCGGGAGATGCTGGAGGAGGGTCAGGAGACCTAGGAGATGCTGGTTCAGGAGCTCTCACTACTATCCGGGAGATGCTGGAGGAGGGTCAGGAGACCTAGGAGATGCTGGTTCAGGAGCTCTTACTACTATCTGGGAGATGCTGGGGGAGGGTCAGGAGACCTAGGAGATGCTGGTTCAGGAGCTCTTACTACTATCTGGGAGATGCTGGGGGAGGGTCAGGAGACCTAGGAGATGCTGGTTCAGGAGCTCTTACTACTATCCGGGAGATGCTGGAGGAGGGCCAGGAGACCTAGGAGATGCTGGTTCAGGAGCTCTCACTACTATCTGGGAGATACTGGGGGAGGGTCAGGAGACCTAGGAGATGCTGGTTCAGGAGCTCTCACCTTTACCTGGGAGATGCTGGGGGAGGGCCAGGAGACCTAGGAGATGCTGGTTCAGGAGCTCTCACCTTTACCTGGGAGATGCTGGGGGAGGGTCAGGAGACCTAGGAGATGCTGGTTCAGGAGCTCTCACCTTTACCTGGGAGATGCTGGGGGAGGGTCAGGAGACCTAGGAGATGCTGGTTCAGAAGCTCTCGCTACTATCCGGAAGATGCTGGAGGACAGTCAGGAGACCTAGGAGATGCTGGTTCAGGAGCTCTCACAACTATCTGAGAGATGCTGGAGGACAGTCAGGAGACCTAGGAGATGCTGGTTCAGGAGCTCTCACAACTATCTGAGAGATGCTGGAGGACAGTCAGGAGACCTAGGAGAGGCTGGTTCAGGAGCTCTCACTACTATACGGAAGATGCTGGAGGAGGGTCAGGAGACCTAGGAGATGCTGGCTCAGGAGCTCTCACCTCTATCTGGGAGATGCTAGAGGAGGAAGGTCAGGAGTTCTGCCCTCTATCTGGGAGATGCTAGAGGAGGAGGTGTAGTGTCCTACCACAGGTGTTACAGTATTATACACCCCTCGCAAAAGTCTGTACTTATTGCACTATTATGGTGTTGAAGGTTGTACAAAAAGATATCGCCACTATATGTCATTGTATTATATGTGTTGTGGACATGTCACTGGAGATGTGTTCGAGGGGGTGTACATCTCACCTAGGCTGATGCGTAGTGTGAGGTGGTAAGTCCAGGAGGGATCTGTTGCTCAGCAGCGCTATGCTGCTGAGTTATTATTTATTTTTACCGGGCCTGGATTTACTGGAATGGTGGATAGGTTGGTAGTGGGATCTGCCATTCCCTCCCCCTCGATCCAGTGTGGGTTTTGGGATCAGGTGAGCTCTGATCCCAATCAGCCTGAGAAGGCAAAAGGTGTGCTCAGTGTGCAGGGGAGTCTCTCTCAGACAGGAGTGAACAGCCTGCATGGTGTGTTCGCTGGGAGCTGGGGCTTATGCACACCCTGCAATATTACCTGCCAAGTGAAGTGTCAGAGAGGTAACCTGCTGTATTAGTAAGCGCCCAGACGGGCAGGACTTTTTGTTTTGTTTATTCTCACTGCACGGTGTTGCTGTATTTACGTTGCCGGACAGTTTATGCTACAAATAAACACCAAAGCTGTTTTTAAGTCCAAGTTTGCTGCCTGAACTGTGTCCTAACACACCATCCCCCGGGAAGATCCCTACAATTGGTGCTGCGGAGCGGGCAAAACGGTTGCTAGGGGCAACGGTGTGCATCGACTTGGCTACAGCTGCTTATGTCCTGGGTGAAGGCTGCGGCTTCACTCCAAAAACAGACAAGCAACATGGAGGAAATGATGAAGCAGTTAATGCAAGTGAGTCTGCAACAGCAACAAGCATTGGCCGCACAACAACAGGCTCAGGCAGCCGCTAAACAGGATCAGGAGGCCGCTAACCTGCGCCATGAACAGGCATTGGCTGCACACCAGCAGGCTAATAGGCTGCAACAACAGGCTCTAACAGACGCTAACCTGCGCCACGAACAGGCTCTGACAGATGCTAATATGCGCCACGAACAAGCGATGGCCCAACAACAGAGACTTATTGAGCACCTGATAGCAAAGCAAGAGGCGTCTGCAGGTGCTAATCCCCAGCTGGTCGCAGCAGCCGCGCCAGAGACTTTGTCTGTGAGAAGAGCCGTGCAGCGTGCGCTGCAAAAGATGGCGGCTGATGACGATGTTGAGGCCTATTTAACTGTCTTTGAGCGTGTGGCTGAGCGAGAAAAGTTACCCTCCACTGAGTGGGCAGAAGTGATTGCGCCTTATTTAACAGGCGAACCTCAAAAGGCCTATTATGACCTCAGTGAGCAAGAGGTCAAGGACTATCCTCGGCTAAGAGCAGAGATACTCGCCCGACTAGGAGTTACTGCTGCTGTCCGTGCCCGGAGGGTCCGCAACTGGAGCTACAGTCTGGACAAGTCAGCGAGGTCCCAGATGTACGACCTGATCCATATGGCAAGAAAGTGGTTGGAGCCAGACACCTCTACTCCTGCCCAGATCCTAGAGAGGGTCGTGATGGATCGCTACCTCCGTGCCCTTCCTGCTGATCTACAACGCTGGGTGGGACAAGGCGACCCTAGGAGTGCCGACGAACTCGTCAGCCTTGTGGAGAGGTTCCAGGTGACCGAGGACTACCTCTGTGATGTTCCTGCAGCACCGTCACCTCCCCGGAGTGCCAGACCTGTGCCTTCAGCTGGTAAGAGACTTCCATCTATTGGGGGAGTGTGGAGGGGTGCTGATAGAGGGAAGAGCGCTCAGGAGGTAACTCAGGGGCAAAAGACTGGTGGTGGTCCCCGGTGGCTAAGTGGCCCTAAAAAGGACTCCCTGCCAAGGAGACCAGGCCCTATCCAGTGCTGGAGATGCCATGAGACGGGACATATGTCTGCCCATTGCCCTCTTACCACTGAGCCCATGGAGTGTGACGCTAGCCGGCGTCAGTCGCTATTTGCGGAACCGTCTTTTGTTGCAGTCACTGGACTAGAGACTGAACCACAAGTCTGCAACATTACTGTAAATGACTTCCCTGTTAAGGCGTTGCTGGACTCAGGAAGCCTTGTCACCTTGGTGCATGCCAGCCTGGTGACTGGGGACTTTGTGCCAAAAAGACATATGAGTGTGGTGTGCATACATGGCGATACAAAGGTTTACCCTATAGTACTGGCTAATGTCGGGACTGAACTAGGCGCTGTACAATATGAAGTGGGTGTGGTTAAAAACCTTATGCATAATGTGATATTGGGGCGTGATTTTCCTTTGTTCTGGGCTCTATGGGGAAAACAACAATCCCCTGAAAGGAGTGAGGAGACCCCTAAGTCTATTGCATTACCCACGGTAAATGATAAAAATGTACAGGATGAAAATGATGCTTTTCCTTTGCAGGTCCTGGCTGGTGAGGAAGAGGCTCCTCCCACTGCGCAGAATGTTCCAGACTTAGAGGTGTCTAGGGATAATTTTGGTACTGCACAATTACAGGACCCCACTCTCAGAAATGTGAGAGAACAGGTCGCTGTTATGAATGGGACCTCAGGAACCAGAAGCTGAGAGAAAGTTTCCACATTTTTCTATGACTAATGATCTCTACTATAGAGTCACTAAGATTAATGATGAGGTGGTGGAACAGCTTCTGGTGCCTAAGTCGTACCGGCGTCAGGTACTGGACATGGCCCATAATCATGTCCTTGGGGGCCACTTGGGGACAGATAAAACGCAGGAGAGAGTCCTCCAGAGGTTTTATTGGCCTGCGATTTATGCTGACATAAAAAAATACTGTGAGTCGTGCCCCACATGTCAGCTTAGCGCTCCAGTGTCGCATTTCCGCAGCCCGTTGGTTTCGCTCCCCATCATAGAGGTACCTTTTGACCGGATCGCAATGGACTTGGTGGGCCCCATTGTAAAGTCGGCTAGGGGACACCAGTACATTCTAGTTGTGTTGGACTACGCGACCCGCTATCCTGAGGCTGTACCCCTAAGAAACACTGCCTCTAAAACAATTGCACGGGAATTGTTTTATATGTTTTCCAGGGTGGGGATCCCCAAGGAAATCTTGACCGACCAAGGTACCCCATTTGTGTCAAAGGTGATGAAAGAGCTATGCAAACTGTTTAAAATCTCACACCTACGAACCTCTGTATATCACCCACAGACAGACGGGTTAGTGGAGAGGTTTAATAAAACCCTGAAACATATGTTAAAGAAAGTAGTGGAAAAAGATGGTCGGGATTGGGATCACTTACTACCTTATCTGATGTTTTCTATTAGGGAAGTACCCCAAGCGTCCACAGGGTTCTCTCCCTTCGAATTAGTCTATGGTCGTCACCCTAGGGGTTTGTTGGATATAGCGAAAGAGACATGGGAAAGTGAGTCCACCCCATACAAGAGTGTTATAGAGCATGTAGCACAAATGCAGGACCGTATAGCCACTGTAATGCCCCTAGTAAGGGAACACCTCCAGAGGGCGCAAGAGGGCCAAAGCAGAATTTACAATCGTTCTGCAAGAATCAGGACATTTAGCCCAGGTGACCGGGTACTCATACTTGTTCCCACGGTAGAAAGCAAATTCTTAGCAAAGTGGCAGGGTCCCTATGAAATTGTAGAGAAGATCAGTGAGGTCAACTACAAGGTACACCAACCAGGTAGAAGGAAGCCTTTTCAAGTTTATCACATAAACTTGATCAAGCCCTGGAAAGACAGGGAATCCTTGGTGGCGACAAATCCTGTTGGTCATCTGTCACCACCAATCCCTCCGGTCAGGATTGGTGATACTCTATCAGTGTCCCAGAAGCAGGAAGCTAAGGAGTTCCTGCAGAGAAATAAAGACAAGTTTTCTGACCTCCCAGGGCGTACGCATCTCATTAGTCATCATATTGAAACTGAACCTAGAAGCAGAGTAAACCTGAAGCCCTATAGGATACCAGAAGCCCGGAGGGAGGCGGTATCATCCGAGGTAAAACGTATGCTTGACCTAGGAGTCATTGAGGTGTCCCAGAGCGAGTGGTCCAGCCCGATTGTGTTAATCCCAAAGCCCAATGGAACTTGGAGGTTCTGTAATGATTTTAGAAAGTTAAATGAGATCTCCAAGTTCGATGCCTACCCCATGCCCAGGGTAGATGAGTTGATAGAAAGGATGGGTAATGCCAGGTACATAACTACCCTCGATCTCACTAAGGGCTACTGGCAGATCCCCCTCCTGAGGCTAGAGAGAAGACTGCATTCTCCACCCCTGATGGGCTCTTCCAATACGTAGTGATGCCATTCGGGTTACATGGAGCCCCTGCCACTTTTCAGAGGTTGATGGACTTGATTCTGCGACCACATCGTGATTACTCCGCTGCCTACCTCGATGATGTGGTCATTTTTAGCCCGGATTGGGAAAGTCACCTCTGTAAGGTCCAGGCGGTGTTAGATGCCATAAGTGATGCGGGGTTAACCATCAATGCAGAGAAGTGTGCACTAGCCTTAGAGGAGGCCAAATACTTGGGCTACATTATTGGGAGGGGGTTAGTGAAACCACAACTAAATAAAATTGAGGCAATACAGAATTGGCCTCAACCCCTCACAAAGAAACAGGTCAGAGCTTTCCTGGGTATTACGGGCTATTACCGAAGGTTTGTGCCGAATTTTGCTTCAGTTGCAGCCCCACTAACTGACCTGACAAAGGGTGCGAAGTCCGCAATGGTGACATGGACTCCAGAGGCCGAGAAGGCTTTTCAAAGCCTTAAGTCTGCCCTGTGCCAACAACCTGTGCTAGTTACCCCTGACTTTAGGCGAGAGTTTCTAGTACAGACAGATGCCTCTAACACAGGGTTAGGTGCCGTCCTCTCACAGGTCGTGAATGGCGAGGAGCACCCGGTGATGTACTTAAGTAGGAAGCTATCCCCGGCCGAGAAAAACTATGCCATAGTTGAGCGAGAATGTCTGGCAGTGAAGTGGGCCCTCGAATCCCTGAAGTACTACTTACTAGGCAGGAGATTCAGGTTAGTGACAGACCATGCCCCCCTAACATGGATGAAGCTTAACAAAGAAAAAAACGCAAGGGTGACTAGATGGTTTCTGTCCCTACAAAACTTCAATTTCACTGTAGAACACCGGCCAGGAAAATTACAGGCGAATGCTGACGCCCTATCAAGGGTACACTGTCTGTGGGGACAAAACGCTCAGCCCTCCGGTCTGAAGAAGAGGGGGGGGATATGTGGACATGTCACTGGAGATGTGTTCGAGGGGGTGTACATCTCACCTAGGCTGATGCGTAGTGTGAGGTGGTAAGTCCAGGAGGGATCTGTTGCTCAGCAGTGCTATGCTGCTGAGTTATTATTTATTTTTACCGGGCCTGGACTTACTGGAATGGTGGATAGGTTGGTAGTGGGATCTGCCATTCCCTCCCCCTCGATCCAGTGTGGGTTTTGGGATCAGGTGAGCTCTGATCCCAATCAGCCTGAGAAGGCAAAAGGTGAGCTCAGTGTGCAGGGGAGTCTCTCAGACAGGAGTGAACAGCCTGTATGGTGTGTTCGCTGGGAGCTGGGGCTTATGCACACCCTGCAATATTACCTGCCAAGTGAAGTGACAGAGAGGTAACCTGTTGTATTAGTAAGCGCCCAGACGGGCAGGACTTTTTGTTTTGTTTATTCTCACTGCACGGTGTTGCTGTATTTACGTTGCCGGACAGTTTATGCTACAAATAAACACCAAAGCTGTTTTTAAGTCCAAGTTTGCTGCCTGAACTGTGTCCTAACACACCATCCCCCGGGAAGATCCCTACAGTGTGTATTTGGAAGCTGCACAGCTGAAGGATGTGAAGGGTTATTGTTTCTTTATGTGTCATCAGAATCTGCAGACCAGTAGGAATTTGTCTTTCTTCTCTACTCTTCTCACCTCCCTCCTTGTTTTTTCTGTTGCACTCTTCATCCATTCACAGCGCACGTTGGTTACAGAAGTAAATCACATGGGTGAGGAAGGAACTAGGTCTTTTCGTGTTAAGGCATTGTGGAGGAAGGACGTAAGCTAGAGAGCTCCCGTCCCCCGTCATCCGCAAGGCTCAGTCTTAGCCAGAACCCTGTATGGAGAGGACGCAAGACAGTACACCTCTAACTTTCTTACTAGTAATGCTACACAGTACTATGCACTGTTAAACCCCTCTTAGGAGAGGAGAAGCCAGAGAAAACCTCAACCCGCGCCGAGGACAAGGAAAAGTCACAGAGCAGGACAGTATCCACTAAAGCCACAGAGCTAGGAACTGATCTAGATAGAGCAAAGTTGCAGTAAGCCTATGAACTCTATCTTGTAGCGCGGTTGTCAGCAGGGAACCCTCAGCATTCCGCTTATCCCAGGTAACAAGGTCTGGAGCCAGTGTCACCCTCTAGGAAGATTCGGCCAAAGCTAGTGGGCAGGAGGTGGTGTGAAGACTAGTTAAAGTCAATACATGGGCACAGGTGTTCCATATATGTTGCTGGGTGTGGTGAAGACAAACCAGAAATATTTTATGTTTTTTAATATTGTAGGATTTATAAATAATTATTTAGAATTTTATTACATTAAAAATAAGAATTTGATACAACAGAAAAGCCGAACAAAAAAGCAACAGAGACTCACCGGTGGACCCGAAAGTCAGAGGACACAAAAAGCTGGCACTTGCCTGGGACTTTTTGCATTGGTTTTGCTGTACCGCCCATAGCCCACCTACCAAAAGCAGAAAGAGAAGACACACATGGCGACAAGATGGTGGAGGAATTACAACAGTCTATCGTCTCTGCGGTTCAAGTGCTGAATACAGCTGTCGGGGCCCAAGCTCGGTTGACTCCAGCCTTTGGCGAGAAAGGCAAGTGGGCCGCAGCTGGGTGAGTTGCAGGATGCAATTCGAGTACAAAAGTGCTGTGTCCCACCACGGGTGTTGCTTATGGCTACACCCTTCGCAAAAGTCTGTACTGTTATTAAACTGTAGTGATGAAACAGTACCTAAGTTTTGCCAGAAGATGTTACTATTGTATGTAACAGTACTTATGTTTTGCACAGCTGTAGGTAACCAAAGGGTTATTGTGTATTGTGATCTGTGCACCAATTTCTTCTATGCTTCTCTTCTCTTCACCACTCACAGGGATTGTTGCATCAGCTGTAGGAAGTTGTTACATGGGAAGAGGAAGCACATGCCCACACTAGTCAGTCTTAGCTATGTTTCTGAACAGAGAGAAAGCAAGACAAGTTGGTCCCTATCATGGACCATCTGGGCCCTGGCTTTGCCAGGTCCCCACTGCAGAGCTACACTCAGTAAGTTCTTAGTCTAGTGGTTGAGCAGAGCAGACGTATATGGGAGACTTAAAAACCCTTTTCTTGAAAGCAGCACTTCTATACACTATGCAGTGTTAAGCTACTCTAGGAAGAGGACAAGTCAGAGAAACCCCCAACCCATGCCGAGAAGTGTAGGACAGTATCCTGATAACAAGAGGAACTGATCCAGATAAGAGTAAAGTTGCTAGAAGCCTACATACTCTATCTCGCAGCGCGGGTGTCACCAGGAAACCTTGGCCACTCTGCTCATCCCAGGTAACATGGTCTGGGGCTTGTATCACCCTCTAGGGCAGGTTGCCCAACACTGGTAGGCAGTAGGTGGTGTAAAGATAAGAAGTCAAAACACGGGCACAAGTAAAAGTCTACTCTCAAGTCTACAGTATTCTAATTCTTCTTCTTCTTCCAAAGTTCCGGAAGAGCACACTTCTACCTTGGGTTGGGACTCTCGCGACACACTCCTCTACTCTACTCTGAACCTGCAGTACAAACTCCTCCCCGCTATTCTAAACTCTCCACACCAACTCCTCTCAGCTACACACTACTCTTCCACTCTGAAGGTCCTCAGTACAGTTCCTGTCTTGTCTAGTCTACAGTCCGCTATTAACTGCTGTATAAAGTATACTCTCAGTAAAGAAGATTTATTTATGCTAACGAGACTCAGTTATTCTTGTTCAAGCACCTACACAGTAGGAACCACATCCTTGGGTCATTCCCCTTTCTGTGGGTGGTGGTACCAATAGTCAAGGTGGGTCACAACTCCACTCCGGACCACCATGATATTTGCCCACGGGACCCCCTTACAGTCCAGCAGGTCACCGACCACAGGGTATAGGGTATAGCCAGCCTCTCTAAACTAAAAGCCCCCATACCTGTGTGCCCAACCAGCACTGGCGTCACGACAGTATAACATCTGGCTAAGCCATATTCCCACTGACCACCACAGAAGTGTCATCACGCAGTACCATCTAGCAAGAGACCAGTTGAGCTTAAGCCACAAAAGAGCAAACCAGTAGACTGCTAAGCTGACTGTATCACTAAAAACGAGGCCTGTGAGTGATAAAAAAGAGGCAATAAATGTGGCACTCTGGGTCCGCGCTATCTATAGATTATGCTCAGTGCAATGGTAAATGGATAAGGAAAGAGTTTATTCTAAAAGGCACAGAAATGATGTCCCCTTCACCAGGTACGGTCAGTGGACTTGCCAGAGAGAGAGATCAGACCCCCCACAACTCTCTGTCTCGTCTTTAATCTCGCAAGGTTTTCCGGAGGAAGATAGACTCGCTGTCTCCTTGCTCATCCCTCTAGTGTACACCAGGGCTGGCTCCATCTATTCAGGCCTCTTCTTGGACTACAAAGCAGCTGGTCCTCTCTATTGCCCCTCTGGGTTGGCACTTCGCCCCTCTGGATCACCCATGGCTTCTGTACCCTCACAGACTTCCTTAGAGACTATGCTGACCCCATGGCGTCTTCCGGACATTTGTAACTGGGTAATCTGCTGTATTGAAGTCTTATCCCACCCGATCGAAGGATTATGTACCTGCCCGGAATCTCTCTGGACACCACTAAGGGGGGCGCTCACCCTAAGCCCATTGAGGTGTGGTGAGGCAGTGTGCCCAATGCCCATCGAGTCTCTGACATTACACGGATATAAAACCTAAGAAGACACGTTTCCTCTTTTTTTATGTGCATGTATTAGTACTGATTGACTAATACTCTCACCCCCCGCCCTTTACTCTCACTTCATTTGTCTGTCCGTGTCTTTCTGTATTGTTGTGGCCCTTATCCATCGTTTTCCGCCTTTAGCAGGGGCCGTCTCGGTGGTTGGGCATTCCTTATGGGAACTCCAAGAGTCGGGGACAGTTTTTGGCCAGGTGGAACCCCAGGATATGTGCGGACTTCCTGCACAATACCCGCTGGTTCTATGGATCCCACAGTCTTACTCTGACAGTCATATGGCAGCTATCTCAGGACCCCCAGGTCTTCCCTCCAGCCCACCAGCCCCTCAGAGCTTGGAATCTGGGCCTACTCCCCACGCAGCTCTATAGCATCTGTGGGATAAAGAAACTAGTCCTTAAAGGGATTATGCAGGATTAGAAAAAGCACAGCTACTGTATAGCACAAACAGCTCCACCCCTGTCCTCAGATTGGGTGGGGTATGACAATTGAGCTCCATTCACTTCAATGGAACTGAGCTTCAAAACCCTCACAACCAACCTGAGGAGAAGAGTGACGCTGTTACTGTGAAAGTGGAGATGTTTTTCAGAGTCGGATAACCCCTTTAAGTCCTTATATATTTATAATTTTAACAACCTTCTGACATATGACATACCCAGACCCCCACACTCCGAAGCATCCAGCCCAGTGCTGAGCCGATGTTTTTCGGCACTGAACGGACCTTCTCAGATGGCGGAGTGAGTGGTATACGGAAGGGCTTAAAGGAGAAGTCCGTCGAAAATTTTTATTAAAGTATTGTATTGCCCCCCAAAAGTTATACAAATCACCAATATACATTTATTACGGGAAATGCTTTTAAAGTGCTTTTTTCCCTGCACTTACTACTGATTAAAGGCTTCACTTCCTGGATAACATGGTGATGTCACTTCCTGGATAACATGGTGATGTCACTTCCTGGATAACATGGTGATGTCACGACCTGACTCCCAGAGCTGTGCAGGCTGTAGCTGCTGGAGAGAATGATGGCAGAGGGATACAGGCACTGGGGGGACACTGAGCATCCCCCTGCCATCATCCTCACAGCTCTGGGTGTTGGGTCATGACATCCCCATGTTATCCAGGAAGTGACATCACCATGTTATCCAGGAAGTGACATCACCATGTTATCCAGGAAGCGACATCACCATGTTATCCAGGAAGTGACACCACCATGTTATCCAGGAAGCGACATCACCATGTTATCCAGGAAGTGACATCACCATGTTATCCAGGAAGCGACATCACCATGTTATCCAGGAAGTGACATCACCATGTTATCCAGGAAGTGACATCACCATGTTATCCAGGAAGTGACATCACCATGTTATCCAGGAAGTGAAGCCTTGATGCAGTAGTAAGTGCAAAGAAAAAAAGCACTTTAAAAGCATTTCCCGTAATAAGTGTATATTGGTGATTTGTATAACTTTTGGGGGGGGCAATACAACACATAAATAATCATTTTTTGACGGACTTCTTTAATGTTATGGCAGATGGGTGAATGCAGAAATCACATGACTAATAGGTAATGAGATACATTGATAAGTAATGTGGAGTCCTTGATCATTCCTGTGTGTATTGGGTGATGATTAGGCGTCTGCGGAGCGTCCGTGTCCCTGATGGATGAGGAGATGGCGGAGACGTTATTGCTTCTTCTAATGAATTAACTTCATCTCATTAAACCTGAAGAAATCCCCCGACCCCAATAGCTTCATATCCTGTAATTAACCGCGGGGGAAGCCGGAGGGCGACGTGCCAGAGGATTCGCATCTGCGCACTGTGCTGGCTGATCTGCCTGTTACAACCCACATACCAGCTAATATATAATATTATGTATTACAGTTATATACCAGCTGATGAATTATATTATGTATTACAGTTATATACCAGCTGATGAATTATATTATGTATTATAGTTATATACCAGCTGATGGATTATATTATATTATGTATTATAGTTATATACCAGCTGATGGATTATATTATATTATGTATTATAGTTATATACCAGCTGATGGATTATATTATGTGTTATAGTTGTATACCATCTGATGGATTATATTATATCATGTAGTATAGTTATATACCATCTGATGGACTATGTTATGTATTATAGTAATATATACCAGCTGATGGATTATATTATGTATTACAGTTATATACCAGCTGATGGATTATATTATGTATTATAGTTATATACCAGCTGAAGGATTATATTATATTATGTATTATAGTTATATACCAGCTGATGGATTATATTATGTGTTATAGTTATATACCAGCTGATGGATTATATTATATTATTTATTATAGTTATATACCAGCTGATGGATTATATTATTTATTATAGTTATATACCAGCTGATGTTTTATATTATGTATTATAGTTATATACCATCTGATGGATTATATTATATTATGTATTACAGTTATATACTTTATATTATAGCTGATGCGTTCTTGTACTTTCAAAAAGAAATTGAAATACCGGCCTTTAAAGGGAACCAATCACACACAAATTGGCCATAAAGATAAGGAAACGTGCTGGTACATCAGCCAGCACGCTTCCTAACCATCCCCCTGTCCCCTCCGTCCCATGAACATTCAGCCCGCAAAGATAGTTTAATAGTGTCCCGCGCTGTATGCAAATTACCATGTAAGTAGTCAAGGTGGGCGGGCGGCTGGTCAAGTAGTCCCGGTGGGCGGGGGCTTCGTCATGTAGTCACAGGCTCCTGGGCCGCCTCCGGTGCTGTAATCACGCCCCTCCGGGCGTGTTGTAAAGCGGCTCCTGGTGACGTCACTCGGGGGGGCCGACGTTGCACGTCGGCCACGCCGACGTCTTTACTAAGCTGCGCATGCGCAGTGCAGCCTGTGAAGACGCTGCTGTACTGCGCTTGCGCGGCGTAGTACAGCAGCGGCTTCACCCACTGTACTGCGCACGCGCAGCTTAGTGAAGACGTCGGCGTGGCCGACGTGCAATGCCGGCCCCCCCCGAGTGACGTCACCAGGAGCCGCTTTACAACACGCCCGGAGGGGCGTGATTACAGCACCGGAGGCGGCCCAGGAGCCTGTGACTACATGACGAAGCCCCCGCCCACCGGGACTACTTGACCAGCCGCCCGCCCACCTTGACTACTTACATGGTAATTTGCATACAGCGCGGGACACTATTAAACTAACTTTGCGGGCTGAATGTTCATGGGACGGAGGGGACAGGGGGATGGTTAGGAAGCGTGCTGGCTGATGTACCAGCACGTTTCCTTATCTTTATGGCCAATTTGTGTGTGATTGGTTCCCTTTAACACTAAATCATTGTTGTACTTTTGAGGGGTCATAGAGACATGAATATAGCCCCCTCCATGGTGCACATGTATTTCTCCTTCTGTATTTCAGGGTCAGGATGAGAACTTGGCTGGTTACTAGCATTACTCATACAGGCTCTCCCCCCCCCCCCCTCCCTCTTACTTCTCTGGCCAATCACAGACCAGCACATACTCCTCTCTGCTATGCCATGACACACACCCCAGACTCTTCCCTGCATAACACTATCTAGGCCTCCACTTCCCGTGTTCTGTCTGAATCTGCCGGCTTCTAGAGACAGAATTCCCCTAACAACAGGCAATGGACAGCAGTGTGCAGGAAAGTGAGACCCTCTAATGGCCAAGATTTTATCTCTGTTTGGGGGGTAAATTAAAGGGGTTGGCCACTTTATAGTAAAATTGCTCAGTGTACAGTATTAGTAAGTGTAGTCACTGTATATACTGACAGCAGCTTCCTGTGTACTCACTGTATATACTTACAGTAGCTCCCTGTGTACTCACTGTATATACTGACAGCAGCTCCCTGTGTACCTCATAGAGCTAATATCAGACTCCCCTCCTCCAGGCTGAGCTGCCCTGCTCTGTGGTGTTCCTGTCCATAAGATTGCTGACATGGAGAAGCATGTGACCATGCCCCGCCCCCCAGTGTCCACCACACAGTCTGTATATGTCTATGGAAGACACAGTGGATAGGCCTGGTCACATGCTCCTCCATGTCAGCCATTTTGTGGACTGAAACAAAACAGAGCAGGGCACCCCAGCCTGGTGAAGGGGAGTCTGATTTTAGCTCTATGAGGTACATAGGGAGCTGTTGTCAGTATATACAGTGAGCACACTTACTAATACTTTGTACTGACCTATTTTACTATAAAGTGGCCAACCCCTTTAAGTATGTTACAAATAAGCTCACCGGACAAAAAAATTAGTTACCGTAGTTCTCAAGGACAGATGAATGTTTAAGCCTGGACAGATGGGGCAGCGGTCACATGCTCCACTGCCCGCGCTCTGCCTCTACGTGATATCAGCGATCAGTTAGACAGTTTTTTTCTAGCGATAATTGTACGTAAACGTGTGTAAATGTAAGCATGTGACAGAATGGCAAAAAGGGGCAGTTGTGTTTGGCTGTGCCCATGGCCATGTGGTGAGCGAAGTTGCTGGATTTGTGCAGTGTCCCAGAACAGCCCTTCTTATGCTCACACTTTAATTATAACCAGTTCTGTTCTGGAAAGCTATGGTCCACTGCAAACTGCGTGTATTGTGTCACCCCTGCAGTATTCAGGTCTGCTATTTCATTCATTTATTGCATGTATATTCAGGTATCAGTGCCTAATGGTATTATGTCACCTCCCAGTGTTCAAGTATGGTACTTCTCATGTATATTTCTCTGTATATGCCTAATGGTGTGATGATGCAATGGCTGGATGTCACGTGACTGTGCCCCTGCTTCCATGGTAACTCCAATGGTCATCGAGCTTTTGGCTGGGGTTACCATGTGACTTCCTGTGCTACCTCAGTCTATCTCCTATCCCATAGGGAATAGGTTGTGTGTTTGTCCTCTCTCCCTGCTAAGAGAGAGGCCTGCGTGTGCTCTGCTGCTCCAGTCCACTGGCTGTGTTCCTGTCTCAAGTCTCAAGATTCTCATCTGGGTGTCGATTCTTCAGTCATTCTTCAGTTCCTCTCATCATCATCTTCTCTAATCATCAACAGCAAGTATTCAATTCAAGTCTCATTCCACCCAGCATCTCATCTTCAGTTTCACTACTACTCCCATCATTCAGCACGCTACTCTCACAGCCTATTGCAGCATCACCCATTACTCTGCTTTATTCAAGATTGCCTTATTCCCGGTTGCATCCGGAGAGACTGTTGCTACTAGTTACCACCGTTACAATAAATATACAACTACCGTTGTTTCTGAACCTTGGCATTGGTGTGATAATTGGTGCCCTGACTAAGGACAACGAAGAATCGCATGCCCAGTATTCCCACATGGTCAGGAGCCCGGTTTCCAGCTGTATCACCCTCGTGCCTACACCGTGACCACATTATTCTACAGCTGCCCCGGTTCCTGCCCGTTATCACCATCTATACTGCGGAGTGGCCCCCAGGGGCCAGGGCATCGCATTTGTAGGTGCTTCTCAGCGTACTGTTTAACGTGTCTACAAGCAGCGGTGCAATACTCCGGGCCAGGAAACACAATGTCACATTTGTGGTCGGAAAAGGATCCTAACTGAGAGGGAGCAGAAATGAGTTTCACGGCTTGTAGATCAAAATCGCTTCCAAACCCGACAGGCAGTGAATGAAGGTCCTTCCCGACCCGTCAGCGAGAGAACATTGCGATGGGACCTGCATGCAATGAACCTGTGAAGTCGTTCTCTCAAGAGGCCAATGCTCAATGGACTAGAAATCACCCAACGTGGCTAGTAGCTGACTGGTGGACTGTCGTGTGGTCATTGAGTTAACCGAAGGCCAAACGAAGCCTTTCATCTGTAACTGTGCAAGGTCAGGGTCCAGCCGCAGGTGGGTGTGTGATGTTTTGGGGGTGTCTTTCTTATCGTTGATTGGGCCCGTTCGCTGAGGTGACCACTTACATAAACCAGCGTGTTTATTTGAACATTCTTGGTGATCGGATTTGGCCATTTGGACAACCTCTTCATGACGAGTATGCTGTTCTTACCAATATTTTCAACCTAACAGCAGCAAAGTTCATTGGGCTGGAAGAATATGTGGCTGGTTTTATGAACCCTATTACATCTCGATTGGCCTGAAAAACCACCTGACTTGAACCCCATCGAAAATCTGTGGGACATATTATAACAGCAGGTAAAACGCTGTAAAGTATGACTGTCAGGTATCGCACAAAGGGGATAAGGGGATGAGGGAGATGTTGTTATGTGTTTTCCCCACTAGGTGTCACTGTCTTTCTTGCATGTTATGTGTTAAGTACAGCTGAAGGTATAACGGGTTAACTGTTTGTCACATGTTATGTTCTATACCTTTTCCACCGACTACACTTCTTCTATCTCCTCTTTCCACAGCCCACCAATCACAAGAGAGCTTAGTTTACCCCTATAAAAGGAAGGTTAGTTCCTGGTGGGTGGTCTTTTGTTAGTAGAAGTGGGGAGGGACTGAGACACTCAAGCAAGATCACTTTCTTCTATGCAAGTAATCTGCATTAGCATGTAGTACTAAACCCTTGGTAACCGTCCTCTGAGGAAACCTTATCCACACCCAGGATCCCTCTTCAGTAACCTAAGTACCCACCGCTAGGTACTGACCCCAGTAGGACAAATAGTGGAAAGCTGACGTATCCCACTGTCTGTGCACGGCTCTTCTGGGAATACTTGGAAAGTCTGATACGCCCAGCTGTAAAGGCGTGGGGCTCGTACTACCCAACCTGGCACTCGGTGAACTGGCAGAAGGCGGTCAGATAGCAACCTATCTAAGCATGAGTACTAGTATTCTTCTCTACACATCTTCTACTAAAACTTATCCCAGTAGAGTACATCACTACCTGGACAAGGCCCCCAAGAGGCATCCCTACACTGAAGATTTCAAATAAACTGTTCATCTGGTTAAGTGCTGGTCTCTGTCCTATTTTCGTCGCACCTTTGCTTGGGCTATCCTCTCCTTCAGTGCCCGTTAGTCCAGGGGTGGGTTCCAACACCACTCCTGGCCACCGTGACAAGTGCCCAAGTGACCCCACACCCACCTAGCTGCAACAACACCGTACAGATACCCCGGCTCATGGCAGTTCTATAATTTATCAGATGCTTTCTGTAATCCATAGTACTCTTTCACTTATGGCTGCAGGGGTCTTCATAGCCCCCTCCATGGACACTACTCTAGGTGTCGCAAGACCAATGAGAAATTCACATTTGGATCTATGATTTATCAGACCTTTTCTGTAACCCGTAGTATGGGTATGACCTCAGGCTGTAGTCCCAGTTGTTACTCTGGGCTTCATGCCAAAGGTCAGGCTTCTTCCCTGTCTCCCCAGGTTCCTCTCCAGCAATAGCCAAGCTCCCAAGAGTCTTTAAGTAGAAGTGGAGTGGACCATGTGCTCAGACTAGTGGAGTTCTCAGTGCCAATCAGTGTAGTATTTGGAGGAGTAGGGTGTATCCTGATCCTGTCAGTTTTACAGTGTTCCTGTACACTAGCCATGTCGGGCTAGTAAACTTTGGGTGTAGCTACTGCTAAAGGGGACTTTACAACCCATCCACGCTGACGGGCTATCCTGTTCTTTCCAAGTTTTGAATTCTACAGGAGCTTTAGGGCCCTATTCCACGGGCCGATCACCGATGTAAACGAGCGCCAATCTGCTAGATCGGTGCTCGTTTACTGGGCCTATTCCACGGCCCGATGATCGTTTAGCGAGGGCTGCAGGGACATAGTTACCGATGTCCTTGAAGCCCTTGCAGCATCATACATTACCTGCAGGTCTTCTCCACGCTGTCTTCATCCCCGGGTCCCGCGGCGCAGAATCAATTCCGGAGCCAATCACTGGCCGCGGCGGTCCCAGCCTGTGATTGGCTGAGCAGTATGACAGCTCAGTCAGGCCGCTCCGGAGTTGATGCTGCGCCATGGGACCCGGGGAGGAACACAGAGCGCAGGAGAAGCCCTGCTAGGTAATGTATGTTGCGTCTCAAATTGTCGGTCGCCTGCCGTTCACCGCTATTTCACCCAGCGATTTTAGGTTTGGGCCTAAATAAACGATCAGCTGATGACACGATCATCGGCTGATCTTTTCTCTATTCCACCAAGCGATAACCGATTCGGCTGACTATCGCTCCATGGAATAGGCCCCTTAGTCTTCAGCCAGCATGTGTCACTCAATACCCTCGCCGAGCAATAGACGGATCATTATAGCTGTAAGTGCAGGTTGGGTCTTCAAGTATATTGATTCCAAAGTGGTTAGAGCCCCGACAGCAGAGTACAGTACCAACTAGATAGTTCCCAGCCTAGTTCACAAGTCTACATCTTTAACAAGCCACCTTTCACAAGAGACTTTACCAAAACCTTAAGATTATTCTCAGCTTGCCTGCTAAAGCTAATAGGCATCCTGGACTTTGTGGTGTATTGTCCTGCACCACCACACTACAGGGGGCACAGATGTTACCTTATCATGGGTGTGTGCTGGTACCTAGGGAGGGCTACTACCACTCTGAGCCCTGTGACAAGTGCCGCAGCGGTACCACAACATTAGTCCCTGCATATACCACCTAGCACCCCGGGTCACCACAAGTCAGTTAGTGGTCTCCACCATAAACTGCTTGCTCTACAGAGTGAATGCAGATGGAGGCAGTTTGTCCCCAGTCACTGTGTAGAGGTTGCGTCTGGTTACTGCAGCTCAGGTCCTTAGTGATCAGGCAGAGACTTACCAGGACAAACAACACCTGTTATTCCACTACCTGTTACTCTCCCATGGACATTCACCATTGCTCCATGTTGACCTAGTAACCACAGCTGTAGGGACTTCCTATATGTTACTTCTATTCCCTATGGATTTGTATCCATCAGACAGGTTATGTTTTATCCTTACTAACCCGTCAGCCATGGTTGTCACTTTTTGTATTTACTTGTCTGGAAATAGATACTGTGGGGACGTAAGACATTAGATCCCACCTGGAGGTCCTCTCCCCCCATAGACATACGTGTTCTGTAGGAGTTGTATGATGGCTCTCTTGGTTATGGTTTCTATCTATGGTCCACGGCTCATTTAGCTCTGTCAGTGTTTCCTCCTTCATCTGCCGAATAATTGAGATGCAATACAAGGGTCTTCATACTAATTTCCGGACCCCACAATCTGCCATCATTTTGGGAGTCCCGATAACCCCTGTAATGTCCATCATGGTTTAACAATGAGATATTTACTAAGTTCTTATTTACTATATTTTTGGCCATATAAGTCAGTGTAACATGGATTATTCTAAGTGACTCCACCTCATATACATAAAATACCGTAGATCAATAGTAAAGACATAAAGGACAATAAGATGTCGCTGAATCCACAGGTGTATATTCTTCTTCTCATCAGGTTCCCCGCAGGGGTTTCTGCCGCTCGGAGCCGCCGGGGAAATTAAGTGATAATTAAATCAGACGACACCTGAGCCTCCTGTCCGCTGTATTTACCGCACTGTGATTATAGCTCCGCACGTATAGCAGTAAGAGAGTAAGCGTCGTCTTATTACACACGTTCCCCATACAGTTCCTGTCTGCAGAGACTGTGCCGGAACGTAACTCTGTGTCAGGCAGATGGATGGATTATTCTTCTATCTAATACATACAATGACACTATATACCCTTACATAACATATGCCCTGACTGTATAACATATATATACTATAGACCATATACATTCAGGCTGATACTCTTAAGTCCATTTACAGATTTTTTTCATAATTTCACTTTCTTTTTTTCTAACATTGGTCTCCAAATATTCCGGACCATAGTGATCACTTACCTCCTCTCCTTCATCACTTTCCTCCCTATCAAGGTAAAGTCCTGAGGAACAGATGGCGTATATAGACCAAACAGCCCACACGCATGCAGCGGCCATTTTGCCGGTAATATGGTAGTTTTACTAGGGACACTGGCCTCCATGTAGTCCACCCACACGCACCCTCCGCACCCTCCCAGGGATTATTGCGAGGGATACTTTACTGATAACTTATAGACACTTACATACAGTTCTTAAGGCTGGTGACCAAGAATGGTTTCCTGTGCTCGGTGTGAAACCACAGATTGTCACTATGAGTGGGACGCTGAGGGGCACAATGATCCAGATCTTTCCCATTGAAGCTTGAGTCTTTCCCTCCCAGTCCGCTAGGGAGCTCTCTGCTTAAAGGGGTATTACCCCCACGAGCTAAAAAAATTAAATGACCCCAAACCTAGCTGGTCTTATTCACTTAATCCCCCTGAATATTTTGAGTCGTCTCCAGTCTTTCTATCCGCTGCCGTTCCTGAAAAAAAGTTTTTCTAAAACCATCTATATCCAATATGACGCCGGCCAGGAAACTACATTTCCCAGCATGCCGTGCTTCTCACTGCTTGCCGGAACCTGTAGTTCTACAGAAACTCTGTGACCTGATATATTGTGATGTGGATGGATAGCAGCTTGCTGGCACCAGTAGTTCTACACAATATATGAGGTCTCAGAGCTTCTGTAGAAGTACAGATCCCAGCAAGCTGCTATGCATCCAATAAATTGTCATGTCTGATAAATTGTCATGTGGATGGATAGCAGGATCAGGGGAGTCGGCCGGGACGGGGCTGACAGAAATCCATGGCGCGTGGTGCATCAGTCCCCCTCCCCCTTGGTAAACTCTGCTGGGGATCGCCCCCCATCCCACACCAAGACACCCCCCAGCCCCCCGCTCCGGTGCTGACAGCGGGGTTGGGGGGGTCTTGGTGCAGGTCGGGGGTGTGTGCGATCGCTCTGTTGGTGAGGGACTGGTACAGACAGGGGTGTGGGGTGATCTCATCCGAGGTCAGGAGCGATCCCCAGCAGAGTATACCCAGGGCGAAGGGGGACTGATGCAGGCGGCACAGATAACAGGAGCGGGCCGGGCCAGCGCTGACAGCGGGGTTGGGGGGGGGGAATCATTAGGGGAGAAGCTGCATATAGTGACATCTCATTGGTTAGCTGACCTGACCATGGATCACGTGACCCCTTCTCAGCTGGAGGGAGAAAGAGAAGAGGAGCATGTCAGAGTGGATCTGAAGAGAAGCTGATTCCATCATCTGAGAGAGGAAAAAACAGCAAAAATGAAAATAGAAGCATATTACAGAATGCAAGTAAGTATGCTTCTACATTTAACTAACTAATAAAAGTTTTGAGTGGAATACTCTTTTAAGTATCCATGCCGGGCCAAAAGCTGCTACTTGCAGTTCCTAGGATTGCCCAAAGGTCCTTGTTCAACCTCCCCTTTGAACCCAGAAAGATATGGTACAGAGACCTAAGTTAATTTGCTACCAAATATACTCAAGCCCACTTGCTTTGGGTTCCTGGGTTGAGGAGAATCCTCACTAACAGCAGATGTATCCGTTATAGAAAGCACTCCTGAAGAACTCTCTCACACACTGTCACTTCTTCTCCTTGGTCTCTTTCGCCTTATTACCTGTAGACCGACTGTCTGGCCTTGACTGGCCTACTCACTGAACAACCCCACTGCCTGCTACAGCTGGAGTTTTGTATTGAACCTATTAGCATGCTCCACCCAGGTTCTAGAAAGAGCTGGAAACTTCTAACACTACCTAAAGCAGTTCCTACAAAGGCCTGCAGGTGTCACTGTTGCCTATCAGTGTAGTGTGAGGCAATGTAACTCATTCTCTGCCAGTTACAGAGAGTACATAGCATGACTTTACATAGGACATAGAGTTGGTGATCAGGTGCCATCCTAGGCCCAGCTGCTGCAATTGTGTTGTACACTACAGATGATCCGTTACTGAAGGTAAAGTTACCCATAGCATTGCATTGTCTGGTCTCATCCTTCCATCTCCTGGTGTCCTGGATTCACACCACAGTCAGTCCTGAGATACCATCAGCCGCCTGTGCGATCTGGTGTCACCAAGGGGAAGCAGCCCCCCTATATACACTGAGGCCTATGTGCCCCTGTACACACTGAGGCCTATGTACCCCTATATACACTGAGGGCTATGTGCCCCTGTACACACTGAGGCCTATGTGCCCCCTATATACACTGAGGGCTATGTGCCCCTGTATACACTGAGGCCTATGTGCCCCCTATATACACTGAGGCCTATGTGCCCCTGTATACACTGAGGCCTATGTGCCCCTGTACACACTGAGGCCTATGTGCCCCCTATATACACTGAGGCCTATGTGCCCCTGTATACACTGAGGCCTATGTGCCCCTGTATACACTGAGGCCTATGTGCCCCCTATATACACTGAGGGCTATGTGCCCCCTATATACACTGAGACCTATGTGCCCCTATATACACTGAGACCTATGTGCCCCTATATACACTGAGGCCTATGTGCCCCCTATATACACTGAGGCCTAGGTGCCCCTATATACACTGAGACCTATGTGCCCCTATATACACTGAGGCCTATGTGCCCCTATATACACTGAGGCCTATGTGCCCCCTATATACACTGAGGCCTAGGTGCCCCTATATACACTGAGACCTATGTGCCCCTATATACACTGAGGCCTATGTGCCCCTATATACACTGAGGCCTATGTGCCCCCTATATACACTGCGAGGGCCCCCCCAAATTAATGGGGGGACACACGGAACTGCAGCCCCCCCCCCATTTTTGCTATATATGTGTATAGGGCAGACTTGGTCTGTCCCATTACCTTTGTCGCCCTCCCCCTCTTTTCTCCTCACAGATGGTTCGGTTGGATTCTAGAAGATTCTCCCTGAACAGCTGTTGCCAACAGCTGATTGGAGCAACGGTCGAGCTGTCAGCTGGGATTGGCTGTTTAAAAAAGTGAGGGAGATTGGGTTTGAATTTAAGGGGAGACGCGCAGCTGGGAGCTCAGTCGGCGCGGATCCCTAGGAGAAGAAGCTACCTGGAGGAAGACTGAAGAGGTCCAGCGGAGCTGAGAGGAGCGGCGCGGAGCAGCAGAAGCCAGCGGCGAGCGGAGAAACTGCCCAGCAGCGTGGGAGCGGAGACTCGTCGCGGTCAAGCTGTTTCCCCTGGGCTGGCGCGGCATCGCAGCAGCGGGTCGTCAGGCGAGAAGGAGCTGCGCGGCAACAGGAAGTGACCGGCCCCGGAACCGGAAGTCCCGCCTACTGTCATCCGGTCCCGACGTCATCAAGATGAAGGACCTGCTGTCGGCACTGCTGAGGAGAGCGGAGAGCTCCGGCGGAGAGGCCTGGCTGAGGAGATGCCTAGAAGAGCCACTGGAGGTCCCGAGCAGTGCCCCTACCAGGCTGGTGTGCCGCATCCTGCCCCCTAGACAAGACGAGCAAGCGGTGGAAGCGGCGAGCGAGGAGCCAGAAGAGGGCGAGCTGCGGAGGGGGGAAAGGCCGGTCAAGCGGAGGCGGAGGGGTAAAAGAGCTAACCATCCTCCGCCTTCGTCGGCCCCCCCTGTAAGCAGCTGCCCGGTTAGCCGAGAGAGGTCTGCTCCCAGAGATTTCCCTGTCAGAGGTCGGTCAGCAGAGATGAGGTCGACTGACAGTCAGCGCAGGGGGCACTCCAGCGGGCATTCCAGCAGGCGCTCAGGCGAGCACCACAGCGGGCACTCCAGCAGGCATTCCATCAGAAGAGTCAGCAGGCACTCACATGGTCATGCCAGTAGCCACTCTGCCGTGGAGATCCAGCTTCCTCCAGCTTCTACTTCAACACCACAGCAGCCAGGAGGATCGTCTTCAGCAGCTGGGGGTGAGTTGGCAGTTAACCCTGCCTTGTCTGATGTTTCTATGTTACTTGCTAATCCTGCTGTAAGGCAATTTTGTGGCTTATTGGCAAAGGGGGCACCAGTTACGCCACCTTTGGCCAATGTATGGGATGTTTCAGCTATGCCGACCTTGTTTCCAGAGCGCTCTATTCCTCCATGTTTGGAGAAAGGTGCGGGTACTGCTGAAATTTGCGTTAAAGAGGCTCTGACGTGCGAACTCTCGCCCTTGGGTTATCATCTAAGTGGTAATGTAAAGGAGAAAATATGGAAGAGAGAGTTTGTGGATGTATTGTCATTGCTCCCCTCAGTAAAAGAGCCTATGGTTAAATCTGACAAAAAAGATGATAAAGAGGAGGAGCGAAAAAGAGTGCCTAGATCAATATTTAATTGGATCCAGGGGTTTTGTATTTACAGTGCGGTTCTTGGAGAGAAACACCCCGAATTGTGTTCAGCCCTTTTCCAACATCTTGATAGTATTTTAGAAGCGTATAGAAATTTTGGTGGTATGGGATGGTTTTCATACGACGAAATGTATCGTCAGAAACTGGCAGTACATCCCAATATGCGTTTTGGTTCAAAGGATGTTGGGCTGTGGCTGAACCTAATGTTACCACAGAGGAGTGTGATTTCCAAACAACCTGGTAGCACACAGTCTAATTTTCGTAGAGCAGGTTTTTGTTTCGCTTATAATGAGGGCCAGTGCAAGTGGGCAGCCAACTGTAAATATCGCCATGAATGCTCTCACTGTGGCGGACAACACCCAATGTGTCGCTGCTTCAAAAAGGCAGCTCAGGCGTCCCAGCAGCCCACCACAAGGGAGGCAGTGGTTAAAAGCGTGGACGCCAGTGAACCTCCAAAACATGTTGCCTTGGCGAGAAGCCTACCCAGACAGACAGAGGGCTGACCTCATTTGCGCTGGCTTTACTTACGGTTTTCACGTTCCTGCTTATACTGGGTCAGGTTGTGTCATTGTTGATAACTTAAAGTCTATGCATCGTTTTAAAGAAATTGTGAGGGAAAAAATCTTCAAAGAGGTGAGGGAGGGGAGGGTGGCAGGTCCTTTTCCTGCCCCTCCTTTCCCTGATCTCAGAGTTTCCCCTTTGGGTATTGTGCCCAAGAGGGAACCTAATTCATTTAGGTTGATTCATCATTTATCATTTCCTGTTGGGGATTCGTTAAACGCATTGACGGACAAAAGCAATGCATCCGTGGAGTATGCATCCGTGGAGTATGCATCCTTTGAGGACGCATTACGTGTATTAAGAATTTTTGGTGTGGGTGCATTGCTCGCTAAAAGTGATGTTACGTCAGCTTTCAGACTTTTGCCCGTCAATCCGGAGGGTTTCAATTCTTTGGGATTTTTCTTTGATGGTAATTTTTTCTTTGATAAATGTTTACCTATGGGTTTCACTCTGTCATGTTTTTATTTTGAGAGCTTCGCTACATTTGTTGAGTGGGTAGTTAGTGTTGGGGTGCCAGAAGGGGGTATTATTCATTATCTTGATGATTTCTTATTTATTGGGAGGGTAGATTCTAGTGTGTGTTTTGATTTATTGAATAGATTTCGTTTAGTCACTAGTAAGTTTGGCATTCCTATTGCAGAGGACAAGACAGTTTCCCCATGCCAGTGCTTAGAGTTTTTAGGTGTTACTATTGATACAGTTAATATGGAATTTAGACTCCCAGCAGATAAATTGGCTAGGTTGAATAATTTATTAGGACAGTTTTTAGTTAAAAAGAAAGTTTTGCTGAAGGAAATGCAGTCCTTGTTGGGTTTATTAAACTTTACACTTAGAGTGATTCCCATGGGCCGCATATTCTCCAGACGATTATATATGGCTACTGCAGGTCTAAAGTCGCCTTATGCGCACATTCGGCTGACTAAGCCATTAAAGGAGGATATAAGTATGTGGCAGGAATTTTTATTTCGCTTCAATGGTCGAACTGTTTGGCAAGAGGAATTTGTGGAGTCTTTACTATTGTATACGGATGCAGCCGGTTCACTAGGTTATGGGGCATTCTGGGATGGGAAGTGGTCTGCAGAGTCCTGGCCTGAGTCCTGGGTAGTTAATGGTTTAGTTAAGAATATTGTTTTGTTAGAGCTATTTCCAGTTTTAGTTTCCATAGTGGTTTGGGGTCAGTATTTTAAGAATAAAAGAATATTGTTGAGATCTGACAACAAGGGTGTGATATTTGCGGTAAATTGCCTGTCATCTATGTCCCCAGAGGTAGTAAAAGTGTTGCGCCATCTAGTGCTGTGTTGTATGAAGTTTAACATATGGCTTAAGGCTGCGTATTTAGAAGGTTCAAAAAATGTAATTGCCGATTCTCTCTCTCGTCGACAGTTTGCCATCTTCAGAACCCTGGCCCCAGGAGCAGAGCAAAAGGGGGTAACATGCCCGTGTCACCTGTGGGATCTCGTATGGGAATAGTTCCTAGCTTACTGGCTAGTTCTCTGTCCAGCAGAACATGGGCTGGGTATTCAGCCGCATGGCTGGAGTGGAAGCGTTTTTGTGAAGCTAGGCAGGTTGAGTATTTAGAAGGGAATGTGTGGTTGGCTTTGGCCTATTTAGAGCATGTTTCTGTTAGGAAGTGGTCTTTTGCTACCCTCTCCAAGCACTTAGCTGGTATCTCGTTCTTTCTGAAATTGTTTGGTGGCCAGAGTCTAATGAGTTATTTTCCTGTGGCCCAGGCTTTAAAAGGTTACAGGAAACAATCTCCTTTTCGTGACTTACGCAGGCCTATTACTGTAGACTTGTTAGTGAAGCTGTGCAACGTTCTTCAGGTGGTGTGTAGCTCCCCCTTTGAAGTTATTTTGTTCAAAGTAGCATTTTGTTTGGCATTTTTTGCTGCTCTGAGAATCAGTGAACTGGTAGCAAAAAATAAAACGACGGTATCTGGTCTTTTTCTGTCAGATGTGACTGTCTATCCCTCTGGTTTGAATATATTAATTCGTTTTTCCAAAACGGATGTATTGGGTAGGGGGACTATAGTTCGGGTTAATCGCTATAGCGGGTCCCCTGTTTGTCCTGTACAAGCAGTTGTAGATTACTTAGCTATTCGCCCACCAGTGGATGGGGTGTTTCTGTTGCATGAAGATTGGTCTTTCTTGTCCATCTTTCAGTTTAATTCAGTTTTAAAAAAATGTTTAGTTCATCTGGGTTTATCTAATTTAAAAATTAGCAGTCATTCTTTTAGAATTGGCGCAGCAACCGAGGCGGCTGCCTTGGGTCTGCAAGAACAAGTTGTAAAGCGTATTGGTAGATGGAGTTCTAGTAGGTATAAATTGTATGTTCGTCCAGGACTTGTAGTATCTTAACTCTTTCTTTTCTAGGTAAGCAGCTTTCTGTGTGGATTGTGGGACACTCCTTTATATACTGGGCAGAACAGAGAGCAAGCATACGTTCGTATTCAGTTAACTTAGACATGGACCCTAGTAGTTATTTAATTTACTGGTTCGGTTATAGAGGATTGAGGTGGAAGGAGTTATATTACAAAGTGCTACGTTCAGCTACATCATTGCCCCCACCTGACATTCTGATCATTCATATGGGAGGCAATGATGTGAGCAAGGTCAGGACAGATGTCCTCATTGAAGAAATGAAAAGGGATCTATATTTGTTAACTCTCCTTTTTCCACAGGTGTGTATAATTTTTTCTGATATTGTACCAAGACTGGAATGGAAAGTAAAAGGAATGATGTACTGTGAGCGTATTCGTAAGCGCATTAATCACAGCATATAAAAATTTATGCCATCTATTGGAGGTGTCTCTTATAGACACACTGAGCTTAAAGGTTTCTTACCTGGTCTTTATTGGTCCGACTTGGTACACTTATCAGAAATCGGTTTGGACATATTTAATATGGACCTTCAGTCCATGATTGAGGCTGGTGCCGCGGTTCTTTTTGGGGGGGGGGCCTGTGACTGTGTCTCAGACTAGTGGGGGTTAATCGCCCAGTCTATTCTGGGCTGGATATGTGACTGGCAATGGACTATGGTGTTTTATGAGTTAATTATTTATTTATGCAATTTATGATGGTTTGTAAACCCTTATGAAGATCCGCGGCCATAAAGTTTTCCAATGATAAAGGTTGTAGTGTTTTTCTTTTAGATAAGTGTTTGGGGGTTGGGGCTTGCATTTCCGTGAGGCCTATGTGCCCCTGTACACACTGAGGCCTATGTGCCCCTGTACACACTGAGGCCTATGTGCCCCCTATATACACTAAGGCCTATGTGCCCCTATATACACTGAGGCCTATGTGCCCCCTATATACACTGAGGCCTATGTGCCCCCTATATACACTGAGGCCTATGTGCCCCCTATATACACTGAGGCCTATGTGCCCCTATATACACTGAGGCCTATGTGCCCCTATATACACTGAGGCCTATGTGCCCCTATATACACTGAGGCCTATGTGCCCCTATATACACTGAGGCCTATATACACTGAGGCCTATGTGCCCCTATATACACTGAGGCCTATGTGCCCCTATATACACTGAGGCCTATGTGCCCCTATATACACTGAGGCCTATGTGCCCCTATATACACTGAGGCCTATGTGCCCCTATATACACTGAGGCCTATGTGCCCCTATATACACTGAGGCCTATGTGCCCCTATATACACTGAGGCCTATGTGCCCCTATATACACTGAGGCCTATGTGCCCCCTATATACACTGAGGCCTATGTGTCCCTATATACACTGAGGCCTATGTGCCCCCTGTACACACTGAGGCCTATGTGCCCCCTGTACACACTGAGGCCTATGTGCCCCTGTACACACTGAGGCCTATGTGCCCCTGTACACACTGAGGCCTATGTGCCCCCTATATACACTGAGGCCTATGTGCCCCCTATATACACTGAGGCCTATGTGCCCCCTATATACACTGAGGCCTATGTGCCCCCTATATACACTGAGGCCTATGTGCCCCCTATATACACTGAGGCCTATGTGCCCCCTATATACACTGAGGCCTATGTGCCCCCTATATACACTGAGGCCTATGTGCCCCCTATATACACTGAGGCCTAGGTGCCCCCTATATACACTGAGGCCTAGGTGCCCCTATATACACTGAGGCCTATGTGCCTCCTATATACACTGAGGCCTATGTGCCTCCTATATACACTGAGGCCTATGTGCCTCTATATACACTGAGGCCTATGTGCCCCTATATACACTGAGGCCTATGTACCCCCTGTACACACTGTGTGCCCCTTATATACACTGAGGCCTATGTGCCCCCTATATATACTGAGGCCTATGTGCCCCCTATATACACTGAGGCCTATGTGCCTCCTATATACACTGAGGCCTATGTGCCTCCTATATACACTGAGGCCTATGTGCCTCCTATATACACTGAGGCCTATGTGCCTCCTATATACACTGAGGCCTATGTGCCCCCTATATACACTGAGGCCTATGTGCCCCCTATATACACTGAGGCCTATGTGCCCCCTATATACACTGAGGCCTATGTGCCCCCTATATACACTGAGGCCTATGTGCCCCTATATACACTGAGGCCTATGTGCCCCTATATACACTGAGGCCTAGGTGCCCCCTATATACACTGAGGCCTATGTGCCCCCTATATACACTGAGGCCTAGGTGCCCCCTATATACATTGAGGCCTAGGTGCCCCTGATAAGGCCAGGGGATGGGATTTTACCTTTTTGCACCATACCTGTATGACTACACACACATATACATATATACACATACAGGCCTTTAAATTAGAAGCGCCAGCACATAAAAGTAGAGAGTCCCTGATAGGGTTAATTTTATGATTCTAAGGGGCAGAGATGGTGGTAGAGATGAGGGGCAGAGATGGTGGTAGAGATGAGGGGCAGAGATGGTGGTAGAGATGAGGGGCAGAGATGGTGGTAGAGATGAGGGGCAGAGATGGTGGGCAGAGATGGTGGGCGAGATGAGGGGCAGAGATGAGGGGGCAGAGATAAGGGGGCAGAGATGAGGGGCAGAGATGAGGGGGCAGAGATGAGGGGGCAGAGATAAGGGAAAGAGATGAGGGGCAGAGATGAGGGGGCAGAGATGAGGGGCAGAGATAAGGGGGCAGAGATGAGGGGGCAGAGATAAGGGAAAGAGATGAGGGGCAGAGATGGTGGGCGAGATGAGGGGCAGAGATAATGGGGGCAGAGATAAGGGGGCAGAGATGAGGGGCAGAGATGAGGGGGCAGAGATGAGGGGGCAGAGATAAGGGAAAGAGATGAGGGGCAGAGATGAGGGGGCAGAGATGAGGGGCAGAGATAAGGGGGCAGAGATGAGGGGCAGAGATGAGGGGCAGAGATGAGGGGCAGAGATGAGGGGCAGAGATAAGGGGGCAGAGATGAGGGGCAGAGATGAGGGGCAGGGATAAGGGGGCAGAGATAAGGGGGCAGAGATGAGGGGCAGAGATGAGGGGGCAGAGATGAGGGGCAGGGATGGTGGCAGAGATGAGGGGGCAGAGATGGTGGCAGAGATGAGGGGGCAGAGATGGTGGCAGAGATGAGGGGGCAGAGATGGTGGCAGAGATGAGGGGGCAGAGATGAGGGGGCAGAGATAAGGGGGCAAAGATAAGGGAAAGAGATGAGGGGCAGAGATGAGGGGGCAGAGATGAGGGGGCAGGGATGAGGGGGCAGAGATGAGGGGGCAGAGATGAGGGGCAGAGATGGGAGAATAAAACTTGGCTTATTATTAAAGTATAATAAAATGTGACGTAAAATATCGGGACTGAGTGTGAATGGAAATACATGTAGGAGAGAATTGCTGGGAACCAGTATATAACATAGTCAGATGTAATTATCAAGCTTGGTCACTAGGTGGCAGTGTTGTATAAGGTGTGACACTAGGAAAACAGCGCTTTAGCAATGCCGCATCAACATAGGACAGTGATTGGCTGGAATGTTTTATGAATGAGTTCTTACACTATTCCACATAGGTTCCTTCTAGATGTATAAGTCAGACCGCAGATATTGTTATACTGCTCCATGTACCGACCAGAGTATATACCCCCAGCCCAGACTATACCCGGTGTAACAGGCCAGAGTATATACCCCCAGCCCAGACTATACCCGGTGTAACAGGCCAGAGTATATACCCCCAGCCCAGACTATACCCGGTGTAACAGAGTATATACCTCCAGCCCAGACTATACCCGGTGTAACAGAGTATATACCTCCAGCCCAGACTATACCCGGTGTATATACCCCCAGCCCAGACTATACCCGATGTAACAGAGTATATACCCCCAGCCCAGACTATACCCGGTGTAACAGAGTATATACCCCCAGCCCAGACTATACCCGGTGTAACAGAGTATATACCCCCAGCCCGGACTATACCCGGTGTAACAGAGTATATACCCCCAGCCCAGACTATACCCGGTGTAACAGAGTATATACCCCCAGCCCAGACTATACCCGGTGTAACAGAGTATATACCCCCAGCCCAGACTATACCCGGTGTAACAGAGTATATACCCCCAGCCCAGACTATACCCGGTGTAACAGAGTATATACCCCCAGCCCAGACTATACCCGGGGTAACAGAGTATATACCCCCAGCCCAGACTATACCCGGTGTAACAGAGTATATACCCCCAGCCCAGACTATACCCGGTGTAACAGAGTATATACCCCCAGCCCAGACTATACCCGGTGTAACAGAGTATATACCCCCAGCCCAGACTATACCCGGTGTAACAGAGTATATACCCCCAGCCCAGACTATACCCGGTGTAACAGAGTATATACCCCCAGCCCAGACTATACCCGGTGTAACAGAGTATATACCCCCAGCCCAGACTATACCCGGTGTAACAGAGTATATACCCCCAGCCCAGACTATACCCGGTGTAACAGAGTATATACCCCCAGCCCAGACTATACCCGGTGTAACAGAGTATATACCCCCAGCCCAGACTATACCCGGTGTAACAGAGTATATACCCCCAGCCCAGACTATACCCGGGGTAACAGAGTATATACCCCCAGCCCAGACTATACCCGGTGTAACAGAATATATACCCCCAGCCCAGACTATACCCGGTGTAACAGAGTATATACCCCCAGCCCAGACTATACCCGGTGTAACAGAGTATATACCCCCAGCCCAGACTATACCCGGGGTAACAGAGTATATACCCCCAGCCCAGACTATACCCGGTGTAACAGAGTATATACCCCCAGCCCAGACTATACCAGGTGTAACAGAGTATATACCCCCAGCCCAGACTATACCCGGTGTAACAGAGTATATACCCCCAGCCCAGACTATACCCGGTGTAACAGAGTATATACCCCCAGCCCAGACTATACCCGGTGTAACAGAGTATATACCCCCAGCCCAGACTATACCCGCTGTAACCAGAATATATACCCCCAGCCCAGACTATACCCAGTGTAACAGAGTATATACCCCCAGCCCAGACTATACCCGGTGTAACAGAGTATATACCCCCAGCCCAGACTATACCCGGGGTAACAGAGTATATACCCCCAGCCCAGACTATACCCGGTGTAACAGAGTATATACCCCCAGCCCAGACTATACCCGGGGTAACAGAGTATATACCCCCAGCCCAGACTATACCCGGTGTATATACCCCCAGCCCAGACTATACCCGGTGTAACAGAGTATATACCCCCAGCCCAGGACTATACCCGGTGTAACAGAGTATATACCCCCAGCCCAGACTATACCCGGTGTAACAGAGTATATACCCCCAGCCCAGACTATACCCGGTGTATATACCCCCAGCCCAGACTATACCCGGTGTAACAGAGTATATACCCCCAGCCCAGACGATACCCGGGGTAACAGAGTATATACCCCCAGCCCAGACTATACCCGGTGTAACAGAGTATATACCCCCAGCCCAGACTATACCAGGTGTAACAGAGTATATACCCCCAGCCCAGACTATACCCGGTGTAACAGAGTATATACCCCCAGCCCAGACTATACCCGGTGTAACAGAGTATATACCCCCAGCCCAGACTATACCCGGTGTAACAGAGTATATACCCCCAGCCCAGACTATACCCGCTGTAACCAGAATATATACCCCCAGCCCAGACTATACCCGGTGTAACAGAGTATATACCCCCAGCCCAGACTATACCCGGTGTAACAGAGTATATACCCCCAGCCCAGACTATACCCGGGGTAACAGAGTATATACCCCCAGCCCAGACTATACCCGGTGTAACAGAGTATATACCCCCAGCCCAGACTATACCCGGGGTAACAGAGTATATACCCCCAGCCCAGACTATACCCGGTGTATATACCCCAGCCCAGACTATACCCGGTGTAACAGAGTATATACCCCCAGCCCAGACTATACCCGGTGTAACAGAGTATATACCCCCAGCCCAGACTATACCCGGTGTAACAGAGTATATACCCCCAGCCCAGACTATACCCGGTGTATATACCCCCAGCCCAGACTATACCCGGTGTAACAGAGTATATACCCCCAGCCCAGACTATACCCGGGGTAACAGAGTATATACCCCCAGCCCAGACTATACCCGGTGTAACAGAGTATATACCCCCAGCCCAGCCGAGACCCGGGGTAACAGAGTATATACCCCCAGCCCAGACTATACCCGGTGTAACAGAGTATATACCCCCAGCCCAGACTATACCAGGTGTAACAGAGTATATACCCCCAGCCCAGACTATACCCGGTGTAACAGAGTATATACCCCCAGCCCAGACTATACCCGGTGTAACAGAGTATATACCCCCAGCCCAGACTATACCCGGTGTAACAGAGTATATACCCCCAGCCCAGACTATACCCGCTGTAACCAGAATATATACCCCCAGCCCAGACTATACCCGGTGTAACAGAGTATATACCCCCAGCCCAGACTATACCCGGTGTAACAGAGTATATACCCCCAGCCCCGACTATACCCGGGGTAACAGAGTATATACCCCCAGCCCAGACTATACCCGGTGTAACAGAGTATATACCCCCCGCCCAGACTATACCCGGGGTAACAGAGTATATACCCCCAGCCCAGACTATACCCGGTGTATATACCCCCAGCCCAGACTATACCCGGTGTAACAGAGTATATACCCCCAGCCCAGACTATACCCGGTGTAACAGAGTATATACCCCCAGCCCAGACTATACCCGGTGTAACAGAGTATATACCCCCAGCCCAGACTATACCCGGTGTATATACCCCCAGCCCAGACTATACCCGGTGTAACAGAGTATATACCCCCAGCCCAGACTATACCCGGGGTAACAGAGTATATACCCCCAGCCCAGACTATACCCGGTGTAACAGAGTATATACCCCCAGCCCAGACTATACCCGGTGTAACAGAGTATATACCCCCAGCCCAGACTATACCCGGTGTAACAGAGTATATACCCCCAGCCCAGACTATACCCGGGGTAACAGAGTATATACCCCCAGCCCAGACTATACCCGGGGTAACAGAGTATATACCCCCAGCCCAGACTATACCCGGTGTATATACCCCCAGCCCAGACTATACCCGGTGTAACAGAGTATATACCCCCAGCCCAGACTATACCCGGTGTATATACCCCCAGCCCAGACTATACCCGGGGTAACAGAGTATATACCCCCAGCCCAGACTATACCCGGGGTACTCCTGTGACAACCACTGCACCTGCTGCGCCTCCAGTTCCTGCACAGGAGTAGAGAGTGTCCTGTGACATTACAACTAAGGACGCTCTTCTGTTAAGAAGAAAAGATGGACGCTCTTCTGAGCTCAAGTTGAGCCCCGTTGGCTCCCCAAAGTTTTTGTGTGCAGTGTCCCCAGTTAGCAACACCCCTGTTATGCTGTCGTGCCCGGCCTAGCCGTCATCCCCTTCCCTTTCATCCCGTTTCTTGTTAGGAACAAGTGCCTTCCAAAATCTACTTGTGTTGCTACTAAAAAGATGGACTGACATAGCACAAAGGGTGTATATGGACTGACATAGCACTGAGGGTGTATATGGACTGACATAGCACTGAGGGTGTATATGGACTGACATAGCACTGAGGGTGTATATGGACTGACATAGCACTAAGGGTATATATGGACTGACATAGCACTGAGGGTGTATATGGACTGACATAGCACTGAGGGTGTATATGGACTGACATAGCACTACGGGTGTATATGGACTGACATAGCACTACGGGTGTATATGGACTGACATAGCACTACGGGTGTATATGGACTGACATAGCACTACGGGTGTATATGGACTGACATAGCACTACGGGTGTATATGGACTGACATAGCACTACGGGTGTATATGGACTGACATAGCACTACGGGTGTATATGGACTGACAGCACTGAGGGTGTATATGGACTGACATAGCACTAATGTGTATATGGACTGACATAGCACTGAGGGTGTATATGGACTGACATAGCACTGAGGGTGTATATGGACTGACATAGCACTGAGGGTGTATATGGACTGACATAGCACTGAGGGTGTATATGGACTGACATAGCACTAAGGGTGTATATGGACTGACATAGCACTGAGGGTGTATATGGACTGACATAGCACTAAGGGTGTATATGGACTGACATAGCACTAAGGGTGTATATGGACTGACATAGCACTAAGGGTGTATATGGACTGAAGCATCCTGTTGTTCCAGTTTACTAATAAGTTATTGCCCTATGGACGATATAGCCTAATGCCAAAGTTATTTATAATGTTTTCTATGTCTATTTTACATTCTTCTATTATAACCCATGCTGTGCCTTAAAGGGAACCTGTCACCCCCCGTGCCGGGGTGACAGGCTCCCGACCCCCCGTTAGAGCCCCATATACTTACCTAATCCCGCCGGGTCCCGCTTCTGGAGGTGGTCGGGTGACGGAGATCTCAGCCGCTGCAGCCCGGCACGCGCGCTGAGAGATGAGTCCAACGCTCATAGAGAATGACGGAGCGCTGGACTCTCCTGTCATTCTCTATGGGTGTTGGACTCATCTCTCAGCGCGCGCCGGGCTGCAGCGGCTGAGATCTCCGTCACCCGACCACCTCCAGAAGCGGGACCCGGCGGGATTAGGTAAGTATATGGGGCTCTAACGGGGGGTCGGGAGCCTGTCACCCCGGCACGGGGGGTGACAGGTTCCCTTTAAGCTCTCAGGCAATCCTTTCCCCAGGTGCTAGGCCGTGGACTCACGCTCAGCTTTTCTCAGTTGGGGGAGAGTATTGTACTAAGAGACTGTATAGTAAAGCTGTTATATTTTGATATCACTGGGTCATCTCTTCCTCCGCACCAGCACCCATACACACTAGCCGCACGTCTTGGGTTATTTTTCCCCTTTCTTTGGGTGGTGGTACTGACAGTCCAGGTGGGTCAGTTGCCTTTCAGGACTAATGTGACAAGAGGCCATGGGACCCATCACAGCCCGGCAGGTCACTGACCATTAGGGGGAACACAGCCAGCCGCACAAAACAGCAGGTACCAACATCACACCTATGTAATGTCTGTTATTTACGTGAATGACCCCCTTCCCCGTGTTCCCCCCACCCCGGAAGTGTGGTGCAGTATACTTATCAATTGCTGTAGACCCTGGCCGCCATCTTGGGTCGACGACGTCATCTTTGGGAGGCTGAGCAGCTGATGACGCGGCAGAGGGGGGCCGGCATGAGGGAGGGCTGGAGCGGTCCGGTCGGCCTCCCGAAGATGATGTCGTTGACCCAAGATGGCGGCCGGGGTCTACTAAGTATACTGCACCACACTTCCAGGGTGGGGGGAACACAGGGAAGGGGGCCAGTCACTTAAATAACACACATTACAACGTTGTATAACTTTGTAATGTGTGTTATTTAGTGAATAAATGTTAAACGCCGCACTTCCCCTTTAAGTGTTTAATCTGTGTCACATTTCTCTTAACCAGTTTATTTGGGTATCCCCCTACATTGCAACTTCTGACTCATCTCCCCTAATCTCCTATCCAGGAGTCGGCTACGTGGTAGGGATTCCACCATTTTTCTGGGGTGTAGATAACCTGAAAAGGTTATTTCTATCCGTCGGTTTCAGATAAATGTCTGTACACAACCTCCCTCTTCCCTGAATCTCCACGTGTCCAAGAATTGGAGCCCCCCACTAGGGTAATTCATTGCAAATTTCATGTCTGGATCAGCATCATTCAGGAATCTAAAGAAGTCCTCCAACTCATTCACAGTCCCCTCCCAGACAAGGAAAACGTCGTCAATGTACCTCCACCACCCCCGCACTTTGCTGAAGTCGGGAGATACATACACAATGGATTTTTGGAGTTCCACCTTTTTCTACAGTTTGCTAAAATAAACGTATATTGGGTTTTATGCTGTCTGTTTTGCATCTGTTTGGTTTTTTTTTTGGGGGGGGGGATGAAAAACTGATGAAAAAACGGATGTATTTGTGTGCATCCATTTTTCCATTGACTTCCATTATATAAAAAAAAACATGTGACCACCGGAAAAGCGGATCAAAATGGATGCACACAAATACATCCGTTTTTTCATCAGTTTTTTGCAGAAGAACGATAAAAAACAGAGTGCATGCACCGACTGGGTCCGCCCCCTAATATTCGTGAGAATGCACGAGATCCTGTGAATGTGAGACCCCGCCCAGTCATTTTTCGCCTGTTGGACTTTAATGACAAATCTGCCATCCTGCGTGCCTACCGGAAGAGAACGCAGCCTCTGGAGGTAAAGGGCCTCCGCCTTATGATTTTTGAGGACTTCTCCGCTGAAGTCACGAGACGACGCAGGGCTTTCAGCGATGTGTGCACAGCATTGTTCAAGGCTAAAAAGAAGTTCCAACTGCAGTATCCGGCCACCCTCCGTATATTTCATGCTGACGGCACGGTATCTACCCACAAATCACCTAAATCAGCAGAGGAGGCCATCAGAAGACAGGAATCTTCTTTGGAGTTACAGTCACCAAGTCAGCGGTCACAGAGCGGGGACACCCAAGTCCCTGTATATCGCCGGAGGCAGTCATCGCCTAAGGAGCAGCGCAGACGTCCGAGACGTGCCAGACGCAACAGAAGCCTCTCCAGGTCTCCTTCTCCGGACACAGCTCGTAATTGAAGGGGGTGAGCCCCCACCGGCTGAGGAACATTGAGCAAGTAACTTTGCTGGCACATAGCCAAATTACTACCGTTATACCTTTACTCTATTTTCCCCTCCTACAGCTGCAGGCCTGCTTCTGGTTTGATCCCTAGGGCGTTTAGCTACCTTTCCCCATGTGATGGTGCCCCTACGGGACCCCGTGACATGGCTGAAAAAAGAGAAGTCTCACACTCAAAGATGGAGGAACAGCCTCTCAACCTCAGGCTTCCTCATGAGTTGACAAAATGTTTGTTTGTTGTGATATGTTATTGTTTTTCTGTGTTTCAGGCTTTGTTCTCAAGGACCGCAGGATGTAGCTTTGGGGATGCATATACTTCTGGCTTTCCTGGGGGGGAGGGCGGGGGGTTGTGGGGGAAATCAAACCATGCTCTGAGTCTATCCTGGGTCCGCCACATAGACGGAGGCAGGATGATTATTTCTCTGGTCGTTTTCTCTTTTGTATTACTGCTACTTATCTTTGCATTCTATCTTTGTCCTGAACCATCATGGTACGCTGCGTGACATGGAACGTCAAGGGGCTGAAGTCACCTAACAAACGAGTGCAGCTTCTCCGCTTCTTAAAGCGGTACCACCCCGACATAGTACTGATGCAGGCAGGGCCGGCGTCAGCACCAGGCATACTCGGGCAAGTGCCGGGGCCCACCCATTTCTTCCCCTCTTCCTCCCCTCTCACTGCGCTCACACACTGACACACATCGCACTGTGTGCAGGTGGTGAGCGCACACATCATTACCTGAGGCTGTGGGGGGATGAGCCGGGCGCAGGGATGAGGGGGGCGCTGGTGAGCCACTTAAGTCATTTTGTGGCTCCTCCAGGCCTCAGTCTCTCAGCGTCGGACCAGAGGAGAGGGGGGCGGGGCTCACTGCACGGCAGCCTGTAGAGGCCAAACAGCAGGTCAGGGCCCAGAAGCCTCTCCACAGTGCTGCCTGTGCTGTGCTTCCCTGCCCCCTCCTGTATTCCTGGGTCTCCTGACCTCCACAGCGGCCCGGGCAGAGGGAGAAGATGTAACAGGACTGCCAGATACAGAGGTGAGTGTATGTGTGACTGAGTATACATGCATATGTGTGCAAGTCTGTATGCAGGTGTTGTGTGTGTGTGTGTGTGTGTGTAAGTCTGTATGCTAGTGTTGTGTGTGTGTAAGTCTATGCAGGTGTTGTGTATGAGTATCTGTCTATGTGTGCTGGGAGTAGGAAGGTAGGGTCACCTGAGGCATATCTGCTGCAGTGGATTTATTGCAGATTTTCCCCTTTACTTTCCATGGGGGTGTCACAATATGCAATAAATCCACTGTTGTATTGCTATTTTTTTCTCTCCATTTAGTGTAGGTGATCAGCAGTGTATTTTAAGTATATATATATATATATATATATATATATATATATATATATATATACACTCATACAGGGGGGGATGATAAGCATATAATACACTGCTGATCACCTACACAGAATGGATATATATATATATATATATATATATATATATATACACACACACACTCATACAGGGGGGGGATAATAGGTATATAATACACTGCTGTATACCTACACAGAATGGAGAGACATATACTTATTATCCCCCTCCTGTATGAGTGTGTATATATCTCTCCATTCTGTGTAGGTATACAGCAGTGTATTATATACTTATTATCCTCCTGTATGAGTGTATATATCTCTCAATTCTGTGTAGGTATACAGCTGTGTTTATATACTTATTATCCCCCTGTATGAGTGTGTACAGTATATATCTCCATTCTGTGTAGGTATACAGCAGTGTATTATATACTTATTATCCTCCTCCTGTATGAGTGTGTATATATCTCCATTCTGTGTAGGTATACAGCAGTGTATTATATACTTATTATCCCCCTGTATGAGTGTGTACAGTATATATCTCCATTCTGTGTAGGTATACAGCAGTGTATTATATACTTATTATCCTCCTCCTGTATGAGTGTGTATATAATACACTGCTGTATACCTACACAGAATGGAGATATACAGTATATACACACTCATACAGGGGGATAATAAGTATATAATACACAGCTGTATACCTACACAGAATGGAGATATATACACACACACACAGGAGGATAATAAGTATATAATACACAGTTGTATACCTACACAGAATGGAGAGATATATACACACACACACAGGAGGATAATAAGTATATAATACACAGTTGTATACCTACACAGAATGGGGAGATAGAGACCCTCTAAAAGTGATGCCACATGATTTACTATACAAAGGGGCCCGCTGAGGCTCTGTCGCCCAAGGGCCCACCAAAACCTGGAGCCGGCCCTGGATGCAGGAAACCCACCTCTCCGCAGAGGACATGGATAGAATGAAAAGATTTTGGGTGGGTAGTGTATTTGGTTCTCCATCAGTGAATGGTAAAGCAGGTGTCATCACATTGATTCATAAATCTTTCCAGTTTCAGCTGATGTCTCACACACATGATGCAGAGGGCAGGGTATCGCACTTAATTATAGATCACCTGGGGGATCACTATAGCTTCTTTAACATTTATGCCCCGAATGGAGAAAATAAGAGTTTTTTTGCGGGATTGGCCGACATGATTAATGCAGATGTCACTCATAGGAAAATAGTGGGAGGAGATTTTAATACAGTACTTGACCCGAGAGAAGATAGGAAAGGGCCCCCACGAGAGAGTGTGCAGCCTCGCTCTAGGGATAGAGTGCTGCCGGGCTTCCTGGAACAAACGGGTCTGGAGGACGTCTGGCGCCTCACTCACCCAGCCGAGAGGGACTACACCCACTTCTCCCACCCCCAACAATCCTGGTCCAGAATAGACTACCTATTATCCAGCCAGATACTCAGTCGTAGGATAGAGTCGGTGAAACACGGAGACCTTGTCATTACTGATCACTCTCCAGTCATTCTTACTCTGTACCCGTCCTGCCCGATGGGGGTTGACTATATCTGGAGGTTTCCCTCCTTTATGACGGATGACGAGACATTCAAGGAGCTCTTGAGGGGGTGGTGGACAGAATTCGATTATTACAATGCGGAACACAAATCCACTCCACAATTATTTTGGGAAACCGGAAAAGTCGTCCTTAGGGGCAAATTGATAGCCCATATTACCTCCATGAAGAAGAAAATCGCCTCTCACTACAAACAGGCGAGTGATCGCCTCAGATGTGCATACACAACCTTCTTAGGAGATCTGTCAGATTCCTCCAGAGAGGCCTGGCAGGCGGCTAAGGACGACTATGAACTCTGGCTAGAGAGGAGGGATGGGGTGTATCGCTCCCAATACGAGGTGGATTTTTTTCGCCATGGCAATAAAGCGGGTAAACTGTTGGCTAGATTAGCCAGGGGTAGACACCCTCCGGCACATGTCTTGGCACTGAGAGACCAGCAGGGGGCCTTACACACCACCCCGACTCAGATTAACAAAATTCTGGGCGACTATTACTCATCGTTATACTCACGACCCCCCCGGGAGACTGGTTCCCTATCTAATTTCCTAGCGGACCTCTCACTCCCCTCCCTTTCCGAGGAACAGCAGGAGATCCTCAACGCGGAGATTACAGAGGAGGAGGTTCGCAGGGCTATCAAATCTACTTCTAATGGCAAGGCCCCCGGACCTGATGGGTTTACGGGGGAATTTTTTAAAACCCTAGTGGACCAAATTGCCCCTAGCCTTACCAATTATTTTAACTCCATGTTTTCCACTGGCACTATCCCGGCAGGTGCAAAAATGGCATATATAAAAGTCCTCCCAAAGCCAGGTAAAGACCCCACTGATCCCGGGTCCTACCGGCCGATATCACTGATAAACCAAGATATCAAACTGCTGACTAAAGTTCTGGCGGATAGATTGGCCAACTACATGCCCGACCTGGTGGGAGATGCGCAGGTGGGATTCATCAGGAACAGGTCGGCGGTTACCAATATTAGAAAAGTACTGGTGGTTCTGGATAGGATCCGCCACCGCCCACAGCCAGGCGACAATCCAGCTCTGTTGTCCTTAGACGCAGAGAAAGCATTTGATAATGTCCGTTGGGACTGGCTATGGGCGGTGATGGAAAAGTTTTCAGTGGGGGGCCGCTTTCGGACATTCTTGGGGGGCCTGTATACTGATCCGATGGCGAGGGTCCATACCCCGGGGCTTCTTTCAGCCCCAATCCTGGTGGGAAGGGGCACCCGGCAGGGTTGCCCGCTTTCTCCATTATTGTTCGACCTGGCCATCGAACCCCTAGCAAAATATTTGGAATCCTCGGATATATTCGAGGGTATTAAAGTGGGGAATAGACTGGTCAAAACTACCCTCTACGCTGATGATTTATTGATCTTCTTAAACAATCCCCAAAATAGCTTGCCCAATCTATTGTCCTTTCTGACTGAATACGGTAAACTGTCAGGTTACAAGATAAACTTCACAAAGAGTGAACTCCTCCCCCTGGGTCCCTCTCCCCCCCCCTGGACACGTGAGGCCAGACCGTCTCTTATACAGGTCGCCAGGTCTTATATTACATACTTGGGTATCAAGGTAGGGAAGACATCTGACTCTCTGTACATCTTAAACTACCCCCCACTATTAGATAAAATACGGGCAGAACTACGAAAATGGGCGCAATTGCCGATCACCTTTATGGGTAGATGCCACCTGGTAAAGATGGTTAGTTTTGCACGGTTACTGTATCCACTCCAGACTCTCCCTCTGCTGCTAAAACACGCTGACATAAATAGTCTCCGCCAGACATTCTCTAAATTTATATGGGCAGGTAAACGACCTAGGATAGCCTTCCAAAAGTTGGCACTGTGCAAGACAGATGGGGGGCTCAATTTCCCAAATATTAGGGGATATAATGTAGCTTGTTTGCTTCGTCATGTTATCGACTGGCTGCATGGCTCCTCCTATCATTCAAACTTCCCCCTAGAATCCGCCCTGCTGTGTCCCTGGAATCCGGTGGCACTCCTGCACACTGCCCACTCTCGTATGCCAACTCAGATCAAGAGTTTTATCATCTTAAAAGATACGGTAATGGCATGGAGGGAGGCACGAAAAATATTTCGACTCCCTTTCCTGTTGTCTAAAAAGATGCCTCTGTTTGGACATCCAGAGTCCCCATGGGGAAGAGCCCCTGACTGGGCCTCGACTTGGATGGCCAGAGGAGTCACCCTAGCGGGACATATAATGCATCCCGAGAGCAAGAAATGGTTTACCCCGTCAGAGATTATGACCAAATTCCATATTCCTCAATCCCATTTTCTATATGTTAAACAGGTACATGCCTTTTGTTCCAAACGACTGCAGAATCTGGGGGAGGAGGCTCAGGAACACACTTTAGACGGTATACTGGGATCTGCTCCTAGAAAGTCCTCTATTTCAGAGCTATACAATGCCCTTAGAAACTCTTTCCTGAAAATAGATAGGACAGCTTTGTTTCCAATATGGGCTAAATGGACGTCAGACCCACAAATTCAGGAACACATTTTGCAGGGGTGGCATATTGTTAGAAAGTATATCATCAATGAACGATGGAGAGAGACTTATTTTAAGTTGGCACATAATGCGCTTTATGGTTTTAATATACTCCCCTCCCCGCATTTCCCTGACAGACTCACGGCCTGCCCAAAATGTGACTTACCCCTTACTAACTTGTGGCATGGGGTATGGGTTTGCCCGCATACCCAAGCATATTGGCGAGACGTAGCTAATTATATCCACACGCACTGGAGGATTGAGATACCATTCTCCCCTCAGGCCTATCTCTTTCATCAACTAAGACCCCCAGAGGAAGAGGGCTCAGTGAAGGTCCCAGGCATAGTCCACATAGTCATACATGTAGCGCTCCGATGTCTCTTTCAGGAGTGGCTGGCGAACAGGGTCCCGGAAGTTCCCATGGTAGTTTCTCAGTTAAAACGGTTGTTTGGTATAGACAGGGTGTACGCAGAGAGACACAAACATTCCGGGGTCAAGAGGTTTCTCCAACGCTGGCGATCCTTCTTGGAAACCCATTACAGTACTCAGGACATACACAACATAATGTATCCTTTTAGGTACACTGAATGGTACTGTCAGCAAGATGTGGCGGGCACTGTGGGACGCTTACGAGTCCCATCGTCGTCCGCAGTAGCTCTCGACCGGGGAGTGACACCTTGAAATCCTCACGGCCCATTCAATTATTGTTGTACTATGCGGTTTATCTTGCACTGTTATTCCTGCCTCAGGTTGTAAGCCTGTATCTTGAGAGATATTGTTATCCCCATTGCTTCCTTTGTTCTTTGTGTATGTTTAAGTTTATCCTTCCTTTTTAGGGAAGTTTTGTGTGTAAAATCTGAATAAAAATATATTTAAAAAAAAAAAACAAAACAGAGTGCAAAAAATACAGTGTGAAACCTCTTCATCTTGAATTTTACCCTCCACATCTCCATAGTATCTGCCCCCTGGGGCATCTGAGCTTCAGCTTCACTTTTTTTTTTAATTTTTATTTTTTTTTTGTTTATTTGTTTTTTTAGATTTTTCATTGATATCATTGATAAAACACTAAAACGGTCAATAAAGTGACAGAATACTATGGAGTTTTATTCAGGAGTAGAAAGAAACAAAAAAACTGCTGAAACCTTAAATCACATATCATTCCGAAACAGATTTTCCTGAAATGAATGAAAACTCTAGAAGGAGGTTGGTCTTGTTGGCTCGGAGGCTGCCAGTGGGCTGTCATGTGATGTCCCTACACGATGGACACAATGGTGTGACTAGAGCCCACTCCCATAATGCAGTTGTTGGCTGATCACTCATTTGCCCAATAGATGCCTAGACCCACATATACATATATACTCACTGGTTCCTGTGGTGGCGCTTTATCTCCACAAGAACAAATGGATGGAGCAATTGAAATCCAACATGCCCGATCCATCTTTACTCCAACATCTGCCACTGGAGAAGGGTTTGGAGGTCACCATACTCATTATACAGTCTCTACACTATGCAATGTGTGTGATCAGCTTTGTATACATCAGATATGGAAGCAAATGGGGAAGAGAAGAAGGTGCCTACATAGATTCGCATCCAGGTTCTCCATAACTTATAGTAGAAGAACAGCTCTGAAGCCCAAACACTGTGCAAAGTCCAAGGCTCTGAACGTCTACGAGGTGGCAGAGGCTTCCTATGGGATCGGCGATGATGTAGTCAGATCGATTTCGCCAGACAGTGGTTGTCCATGATTTTCCGAAAAGCCTCTTTAACGTCATTGTTCCTCAAGCTGTAGATCAAAGGGTTTAAGGCCGGAGTCATGACCCCGTACATCAGAGAGATATATTTTAGTTGATATGAAAATGTCCTTGTCTGCCCCAGATACATGGTCATACTTGCTCCATAAAACATAAGAACCACGGTCAGGTGGGAGGCGCAGGTGGAGAAGGTTTTGGTTCTTGTCTCTGTGGAACGTATTTTTAATATGGCAAAAATGATGCAAATATATGAACCGGTGATGAAAAGAAACGGGGCTAAAAGGGTGAAAAGACTCATAAAAAAGATTGTGGTCTTATAGAAGGAGAGGTCACCGCAGGCCAACTCGAGGAGCGCCAAGATCTCACAGACAAAGTGGTCCAACTTATTCCTTCTGCAGAAGACCAGGGGCCTGGAGATGGCATGAAGCTCACTGACCACATGAGGATTGTCACGTTCCTACAAACCCTCCGATTCATCACAGTGGTGTAATACAAGGGGAAGCAGATGGCAATGTAGCGGTCGTAGGCCATCACCGCCAGAAGGATACACTCAGTCTCTCCAAGAAACAGCCCGAGGTTCATTTGGGCCAAACACCCGAGGACGGAAATGGTTCTTCTCCTGGAGAACATATCAAGTAGGACCTTGGGCAGAGAACTGGATGAATAGCAGAGGTCCAAGACGGATAAGTTAGAGAGGAAAAAGTACATCGGGCTGTGTAACCGAGGACTGACCACAACCGTACAGATCAGGAACGTGTTACCCACAATGGTCAAAGCGTAGAGTAGGGAGAAGAAGACGAATATGGCGACACAAGTCTTCAGATTCTGAGGAAATCCAATCAGGATGAACTCTGTCAGGACGGTTTGGTTCCTGGTTTCCATCGTTACCAAAGAAAAAAGATTAAAAAAAGATCATCATGTCGTGTTTCCTGCAGCTGACTAGTCGCCGACAGCCGAGAGCGGAGTGATGGTGGCTCGATGGTCCTGCTGGAGGCCGGAATACAGAAGGACAGTAAGTCTATATGCCATGTCAGTTTCTTGTGCAGCCGCTAGGAATCCCGGGCGGAGTGTATACTATGTGTATGTATCTATGTACTATTTATGTGTATACACTCCGGCCAGGATGCCCTCTAGCTGCAGCACAATGTAAGTTTAGTATTAATCACGGCCGTTGTTGCAAATCGGCACCAATGGCCGTGATTAATACTAAACTTACATTGTGTGAGCGTAGCCTTGTACTGTGTTGTAGTATTACTAGTATTGTTTGCTATGTAATGTGTCTTCGTTATGGTCACTTCACCTGCACCAGACTCTGAAGGGGTTAATAGAAAGCCAAGCAATGGCACAGGAAGCTTAGAAGCCGGTAATTTTCCATTGTTGCTGTGCGATAGTCTGCAGGGCTGAGTTTTTGGAGGGAAACAACCTGACATGTTGACCTTATCAACGTTGTTTATGTCTAGAAAGAAGCTGCTGTATAATTCCCATAGACTTGTATGGAAACTCAATACAAGTCTATGGCAGGCTAAAGCTGAAACATTGTATCTGTTAAGGCCTCCACCCCGCCCACTAGAAGGTTCTAGTAATAAAGGAAATCAGTCAGTAGCCTGCGGTCCTGCAGAGAGAGACCAGGGAGGTGAAGAGACTCTGCTAGACCGCCCAGAAGACAAAGAAGAAGACACTGACTCTACAGACCCAGGGGGACCGGCCCTCTGACCGGAGCACAAGCCTGCAGAGACCAAGGAGAAGACTGCGGAGACCGAGGAGAAGACTGCGGAGACCGAGGAGAAGACTGCGGAGACGGAGGAGAAGACTGCGGAGACCGAGGAGGAGACCGAGGAGAAGACTGCGGAGACCGAGGAGAAGACTGCGGAGACCGAGGAGAAGACTGCGGAGACCGAGGAGAAGACTGCGGAGACCGAGGAGAAGACTGCGGAGACCGAGGAGAAGACTGCGAAGACCGAGGAGAAGCCTGCGGAGACCGAGGAGAAGACTGCGGAGACCGAGGAGGAGACCGAGGAGAAGACTGCGGAGACCGAGGAGAAGACTGCGGAGACCGAGGAGAAGACTGCGGAGACCGAGGAGAAGACTGCGGAGACCGAGGAGAAGACCATCTGGGGGCAGTATCTGGGGGCCCATCTGGGGGCAGTATCTGTGGGCGCATCTGGGGGCCCATTTGGGGGCAGTATTTGGGGGCCCATTTGGGGGCAGTATCTGGGGGCAGTATTTGGGGGCAGTATCTGGGAGCCCAGCTTTGGGGCCACTCCAACCCCGGAGGCTGCAGTAGGTAGAAGGAAAGACTAGCTAGGTGCAGGGGCCTCACAGTACAGTACTCTGCCGGGATGGTTGTAGAGAGTTTTAGTAGAGAAGAAGAGTCTCAAACTCACAGTTAGGAGGAGAAGAAGGATCCTAGACCGTCTTATGCCAAACAAGTCCAGTGAGGGTCCGGTCTGATAGTACGAGTCCCAGGGGGACACAACCCCTCAAGATTACCCGAATAGGACGAGCAAGATCCAATGGAGTACTTCGGCTTGTGCTGTTTGCTCCACTGATGATCACTCCCTTCTTGGTGGATTGTCCTGAAGACGAGAATATCCAGGTGACCTCCTAACTGTAACAGGACCCTGGGCCAGATATCTCAGAAGAGACCCCCGGGAGACCCCCAGACACCTCATACTGAGCCCAGCCTCAGGCTCCAGGACATCTGATATACAGGAGATTATATCACCGAGATATACCAACATAACCCAGGTGCAGCAAAGGCTGTGCTGTTACATAGGACTGCAGGTTACAGCTACTACATTATCTGTACTCAGAGATATCACTGTGTTATCTGTGCTGTTACATAGGACTGCAGGTGACATCTACTACATTATCTGTACTCAGAGATATCACTGTGTTATCTGTGCTGTTACATAGGACTGCAGGTGACTACTACATTATCTGTACTCAGAGATATCACTGTGTTATCTGTGCTGTTACATAGGACTGCAGGTGACTACTACATTATCTGTACTCAGAGATATCACTGTTATCTATGGTGTTACATAGGACTGCAGGGGACTACTACATTATCTGTACTCAGAGATATTACTGTGTTATCTGTGCTGTTACATAGGACTGCAGGGGACTACTACATTATCTGTACTCAGATATATCACTGTGTTCTCTGTGCTGTTACATAGGACTGCAGGGGACTACTACATTATCTGTACTCACAGATATCACTGTGTTATCTGTGCTGTTACATAGGACTGCAGGTGACTACTACATTATCTGTACTCAGAGATATCACTGTGTTATCTGTGGTGTTACATAGGACTGCAGGTGACTACTACATTATCTGTACTCAGAGATATCACTGTGTTATCTGTGCTGTTACATAGGGCTGCAGGTGACATCTACTACATTATCTGTACTCAGAGATATCACTGTGTTATCTGTGGTGTTACATAGGACTGCAGGTGACATCTACATTATCTGTACTCAGAGATATCACTGTGTTATCTGTAGTGTTACATAGGACTGCAGGGGACATCTACTACATTATCTGTACTCAGAGATATCACTGTGTTATCTGTGGTGTTACATAGGACTGCAGGTGACATCTACATTATCTGTACTCAGAGATATCACTGTGTTATCTGTGGTGTTACATAGGACTGCAGGTGACATCTACATTATCTGTACTCAGAGATATCACTGTGTTATCTGTAGTGTTACATAGGACTGCAGGTGACTACTACATTATTTGTCCTCAGAGATATCACTGTGTTATCTGTGCTGTTACATAGGACTGCAGGTGACTACTACATTATCTGTACTCAGAGATATCACTGTGTTATCTGTTACATAGGACTGCAGGTGACAGCTACTACATTATCTGTACTCAGAAATATCACTGTGTTATCTGTGCTGTTACATAGGACTGCAGGGGGCATCTACTACATTATCTGTACTCAGAGATATCACTGTGTTCTCTGTGCTGTTACATAGGACTGCAGGGGACTACTACATTATCTGTACTCACAGATATCACTGTGTTATCTGTGCTGTTACATAGGACTGCAGGTGACTACTACATTATCTGTACTCAGAGATATCACTGTGTTATCTGTGGTGTTACATAGGACTGCAGGTGACTACTACATTATCTGTACTCAGAGATATCACTGTGTTATCTGTGCTGTTACATAGGGCTGCAGGTGACTACTACATTATCTGTACTCAGAGATATCACTGTTATCTATGGTGTTACATAGGACTGCAGGTGACTACTACATTATCTGTACTCAGAGATATCACTGTGTTATCTGTGCTGTTACATAGGACTGCAGTTGACATCTACTACATTATCTGTACTCAGAGATATCACTGTTATCTATGGTGTTACATAGGACTGCAGGTGACTACTACATTATCTGTACTCAGAGATATCACTGTGTTATCTGTGCTGTTACATAGGACTGCAGTTGACATCTACTACATTATCTGTACTCAGAGATATCACTGTGTTATCTGTGCTGTTACATAGGACTGCAGGTGACATCTACTACATTATCTGTACTCAGAGATATCACTGTGTTATCTGTGGTGTTACATAGGACTGCAGGTGACATCTACTACATTATCTGTACTCAGAGATATCACTGTGTTATCTGTGCTGTTACATAGGACTGCAGGTGACATCTACATTATCTGTACTCAGAGATATCACTGTGTTATCTGTGCTGTTACATAGGACTGCAGGGGACTACTACATTATCTGTACTCACAGATATCACTGTGTTATCTGTGCTGTTACATAGGACTGCAGGGGACTACTACATTATCTGTACTCACAGATATCACTGTGTTATCTGTAGTGTTACATAGGACTGCAGGTGACTACTACATTATCTGTACTCAGAGATATCACTGTGTTATCTGTGCTGTTACATAGGACTGCAGGTGACTACTACATTATCTGTACTCAGAGATATCACTGTGTTATCTGTGCTGTTACATAGGACTGCAGGTGACATCTTCATTATCTGTACTCAGAGATATCACTGTGTTATCTGTGTTGTTACATAGGACTGCAGGTGACATCTTCATTATCTGTACTCAGAGATATCACTGTGTTATCTGTGCTGTTACATAGGACTGCAGGTGACATCTTCATTATCTGTACTCAGAGATATCACTGTGTTATCTGTGCTGTTACATAGGACTGCAGGTGGCATCTACTACATTATCTGTACTCAGAGATATGACTGTTATCTGTGCTGTTACATAGGACTGCAGGGGACTACTACATTATCTGTACTCAGAGATATCACTGTGTTATCTGTGCTGTTACATAGGACTGCAGGGGACTACTACATTATCTGTACTCACAGATATCACTGTGTTATCTGTAGTGTTACATAGGACTGCAGGTGACTACTACATTATCTGTACTCAGAGATATCACTGTGTTATCTGTGCTGTTACATAGGACTGCAGGTGACTACTACATTATCTGTACTCAGAGATATCACTGTGTTATCTGTGCTGTTACATAGGACTGCAGGTGACATCTTCATTATCTGTACTCAGAGATATCACTGTGTTATCTGTGTTGTTACATAGGACTGCAGGTGACATCTTCATTATCTGTACTCAGAGATATCACTGTGTTATCTGTGCTGTTACATAGGACTGCAGGTGACTACTACATTATCTGTACTCAGAGATATCACTGTGTTATCTGTGCTGTTACATAGGACTGCAGGTGACTACTACATTATCTGTACTCAGAGATATCACTGTGTTATCTGTGGTGTTACATAGGACTGCAGGTGACATCTACATTATCTGTACTCAGAGATATCACTGTGTTATCTGTGCTGTTACATAGGACTGCAGGTGACTACTACATTATCTGTACTCAGAGATATCACTGTGTTATCTGTGGTGTTACATAGGACTGCAGGGGACTACTACATTATCTGTACTCAGAGATATCACTGTGTTATCTGTGCTGTTACATAGGACTGCAGGTGACATCTACTACATGATCTGTACTCAGAGATATCACTGTGTTATCTGAGGTGTTACATAGGACTGCAGGTGACATCTACTACATTATCTGTACTCAGAGATATCACTGTGTTATCTGTGCTGTTACATAGGACTGCAGGTGACTACTACATTATCTGTACTCAGAGATATTACTGTGTTATCTGTGCTGTTACATAGGACTGCAGGTGACTACCACATTATCTGTACTCAGAGATATCACTGTGTTATCTGTAGTGTTACATAGGACTGCAGGTGACATCTACTACATTATCTGTACTCAGAGATATCACTGTGTTATCTGTGCTGTTACATAGGACTGCAGGTGACTACTACATTATCTGTACTCAGAGATATCACTGTGTTATCTGTGGTGTTACATAGGACTGCAGGTGACATCTACATTATCTGTACTCAGAGATATCACTGTGTTATCTGTGCTGTTACATAGGACTGCAGGTGACTACTACATTATCTGTACTCAGAGATATCACTGTGTTATCTGTGGTGTTACATAGGACTGCAGGGGACTACTACATTATCTGTACTCAGAGATATCACTGTGTTATCTGTGCTGTTACATAGGACTGCAGGTGACATCTACTACATGATCTGTACTCAGAGATATCACTGTGCTATCTGAGGTGTTACATAGGACTGCAGGTGACATCTACTACATTATCTGTACTCAGAGATATCACTGTGTTATCTGTGCTGTTACATAGGACTGCAGGTGACAGCTACTACATTATCTGTACTCAGAGATATCACTGTGTTATCTGTGCTGTTACATAGGACTGCAGGTGACATCTACTACATTATCTGTACTCAGAGATATCACTGTGTTATCTGTGCTGTTACATAGGACTGCAGGTGACTACTACATTATCTGTACTCAGAGATATCACTGTGTTATCTGTGCTGTTACATAGGACTGCAGGTGACTACTACATTATCTGTACTCAGAGATATCACTGTGTTATCTGTGGTGTTACATGGGACTGCAGGTGACTACTACATTATCTGTACTTAGAGATATCACTGTGTTATCTGTGCTGTTACATAGGACTGCAGGTGACTACTACATTATCTGTACTCAGAGATATCACTGTGTTATCTGTGGTGTTACATAGGACTGCAGGTGACATCTACATTATCTGTACTCAGAGATATCACTGTGTTATCTGTGGTGTTACATAGGACTGCAGGTGACATCTACTACATGATCTGTACTCAGAGATATCACTGTGTTATCTGTGCTGTTACATAGGACTGCAGGTGACTACTACATTATCTGTACTCAGAGATATTACTGTGTTATCTGTGCTGTTACATAGGACTGCAGGTGACAGCTACTACATTATCTGTACTCAGAGATATCACTGTGTTATCTGTGCTGTTACATAGGACTGCAGGTGACATCTACTACATTATCTGTACTCAGAGATATCACTGTGTTATCTGTGGTGTTACATAGGACTGCAGGTGACTACTACATTATCTGTACTCAGAGATATCACTGTTATCTGTGCTGTTACATAGGACTGCAGGTGACTACTACATTATCTGTACTCAGAGATATCACTGTGTTATCTGTGGTGTTACATGGGACTGCAGGTGACTACTACATTATCTGTACTTAGAGATATCACTGTGTTATCTGTGCTGTTACATAGGACTGCAGGTGACTACTACATTATCTGTACTCAGAGATATCACTGTGTTATCTGTGCTGTTACATAGGACTGCAGGTGACATCTTCATTATCTGTACTCAGAGATATCACTGTGTTATCTGTGTTGTTACATAGGACTGCAGGTGACATCTTCATTATCTGTACTCAGAGATATCACTGTGTTATCTGTGGTGTTACATAGGACTGCAGGTGACTACTACATTATCTGTACTCAGAGATATCACTGTGTTATCTGTGGTGTTACATAGGACTGCAGGTGACATCTACTACATTATCTGTACTCAGAGATATCACTGTGTTATCTGTGCTGTTACATAGGACTGCAGGTGTCAGGTACTACATTATCTGTACTCAGAGATATCACTGTGTTATCTGTGGTGTTACATAGGACTGCAGGTGACATCTACTACATTATCTGTACTCAGAGGGATATCACTGTGTTATCTGTGGTGTTACATAGGACTGCAGGTGACATCTACTACATTATCTGTACTCAGAGATATCACTGTGTTATCTGTGGTGTTACATAGGACTGCAGGTGACAGCTACTACATTATCTGTACTCAGAGATATCACTGTGTTATCTGTGGTGTTACATAGGACTGCAGGTGACTACTACATTATCTGTACTCAGAGATATCACTGTGTTATCTGTGCTTTTACATAGGACTGCAGGTGACATCTACTACATGATCTGTACTCAGAGATATCACTGTGTTATCTGAGGCGTTACATAGGACTGCAGGTGACATCTACTACATTATCTGTACTCAGAGATATCACTGTGTTATCTGTGCTGTTACATAGGACTGCAGGTGACTACTACATTATCTGTACTCAGAGATATCACTGTGTTATCTGTGGTGTTACATAGGACTGCAGGTGACTACTACATTATCTGTACTCAGAGATATCACTGTGTTATCTGTGCTGTTACATAGGACTGCAGGTGACATCTACTACATGATCTGTACTCAGAGATATCACTGTGTTATCTGAGGCGTTACATAGGACTGCAGGTGACATCTACTACATTATCTGTACTCAGAGATATCACTGTGTTATCTGTGCTGTTACATAGGACTGCAGGTGACTACTACATTATCTGTACTCAGAGATATTACTGTGTTATCTGTGCTGTTACATAGGACTGCAGGTGACAGCTACTACATTATCTGTACTCAGAGATATCACTGTGTTATCTGTGCTGTTACATAGGACTGCAGGTGACTACTACATTATCTGTACTCAGAGATATCACTGTGTTATCTGTGCTGTTACATAGGACTGCAGGTGACTACTACATTATCTGTACTCAGAGATATCACTGTGTTATCTGTGGTGTTACATGGGACTGCAGGTGACTACTACATTATCTGTACTTAGAGATATCACTGTGTTATCTGTGCTGTTACATAGGACTGCAGGTGACTACTACATTATCTGTACTCAGAGATATCACTGTGTTATCTGTGGTGTTACATAGGACTGCAGGTGACATCTACATTATCTGTACTCAGAGATATCACTGTGTTATCTGTGCTGTTACATAGGACTGCAGGTGACTACTACATTATCTGTACTCAGAGATATCACTGTGTTATCTGTGCTGTTACATAGGACTGCAGGTGACATCTACTACATGATCTGTACTCAGAGATATCACTGTGTTATCTGTGGTGTTACATGGGACTGCAGGTGACTACTACATTATCTGTACTCAGAGATATCACTGTGTTATCTGAGGCGTTACATAGGACTGCAGGTGACATCTACTACATTATCTGTACTCAGAGATATCACTGTGTTATCTGTGCTGTTACATAGGACTGCAGGTGACTACTACATTATCTGTACTCAGAGATATTACTGTGTTATCTGTGCTGTTACATAGGACTGCAGGTGACAGCTACTACATTATCTGTACTCAGAGATATCACTGTGTTATCTGTGCTGTTACATAGGACTGCAGGTGACATCTACTACATTATCTGTACTCAGAGATATCACTGTGTTATCTGTGGTGTTACATAGGACTGCAGGTGACTACTACATTATCTGTACTCAGAGATATCACTGTTATCTGTGCTGTTACATAGGACTGCAGGTGACTACTACATTATCTGTACTCAGAGATATCACTGTGTTATCTGTGCTGTTACATAGGACTGCAGGTGACTACTACATTATCTGTACTCAGAGATATTACTGTGTTATCTGTGCTGTTACATAGGACTGCAGGTGACATCTACTACATTATCTGTACTCAGAGATATCACTGTGTTATCTGTGCTGTTACATAGGACTGCAGGTGACTACTACATTATCTGTACTCAGAGATATCACTGTGTTATCTGTGCTGTTACATAGGACTGCAGGTGACTACTACATTATCTGTACTCAGAGATATCACTGTGTTATCTGTGGTGTTACATGGGACTGCAGGTGACTACTACATTATCTGTACTTAGAGATATCACTGTGTTATCTGTGCTGTTACATAGGACTGCAGGTGACTACTACATTATCTGTACTCAGAGATATCACTGTGTTATCTGTGGTGTTACATAGGACTGCAGGTGACATCTACATTATCTGTACTCAGAGATATCACTGTGTTATCTGTGCTGTTACATAGGACTGCAGGTGACTACTACATTATCTGTACTCAGAGATATCACTGTATTATCTGTGCTGTTACATAGGACTGCAGGTGACATCTACTACATGATCTGTACTCAGAGATATCACTGTGTTATCTGTGGTGTTACATGGGACTGCAGGTGACTACTACATTATCTGTACTCAGAGATATCACTGTGTTATCTGTGGTGTTACATAGGACTGCAGGTGACATCTACATTATCTGTACTCAGAGATATCACTGTGTTATCTGTGCTGTTACATAGGACTGCAGGTGACTACTACATTATCTGTACTCAGAGATATCACTGTATTATCTGTGCTGTTACATAGGACTGCAGGTGACATCTACTACATGATCTGTACTCAGAGATATCACTGTGTTATCTGTGGTGTTACATGGGACTGCAGGTGACTACTACATTATCTGTACTCAGAGATATCACTGTGTTATCTGAGGCGTTACATAGGACTGCAGGTGACATCTACTACATTATCTGTACTCAGAGATATCACTGTGTTATCTGTGCTGTTACATAGGACTGCAGGTGACTACTACATTATCTGTACTCAGAGATATTACTGTGTTATCTGTGCTGTTACATAGGACTGCAGGTGACAGCTACTACATTATCTGTACTCAGAGATATCACTGTGTTATCTGTGCTGTTACATAGGACTGCAGGTGACATCTACTACATTATCTGTACTCAGAGATATCACTGTGTTATGTGGTGTTACATAGGACTGCAGGTGACAGCTACTACATTATCTGTACTCAGAGATATCACTGTGTTATCTGTGGTGTTACATAGGACTGCAGGTGACTACTACATTATCTGTACTCAGAGATATCACTGTTATCTGTGCTGTTACATAGGACTGCAGGTGACTACTACATTATCTGTACTCAGAGATATCACTGTGTTATCTGTGGTGTTACATGGGACTGCAGGTGACTACTACATTATCTGTACTTAGAGATATCACTGTGTTATCTGTGCTGTTACATAGGACTGCAGGTGACTACTACATTATCTGTACTCAGAGATATCACTGTGTTATCTGTGCTGTTACATAGGACTGCAGGTGACATCTTCATTATCTGTACTCAGAGATATCACTGTGTTATCTGTGTTGTTACATAGGACTGCAGGTGACATCTTCATAATCTGTACTCAGAGATATCACTGTGTTATCTGTGGTGTTACATAGGACTGCAGGTGACAGCTACTACATTATCTGTACTCAGAGGGATATCACTGTGTTATCTGTGGTGTTACATAGGACTGCAGGTGACATCTACTACATTATCTGTACTCAGAGATATTACTGTGTTATCTGTGCTGTTACATAGGACTGCAGGTGACAGCTACTACATTATCTGTACTCAGAGATATCACTGTGTTATCTGTGCTGTTACATAGGACTGCAGGTGACTACTACATTATCTGTACTCAGAGATATCACTGTGTTATCTGTGCTGTTACATAGGACTGCAGGTGACTACTACATTATCTGTACTCAGAGATATCACTGTGTTATCTGTGGTGTTACATGGGACTGCAGGTGACTACTACATTATCTGTACTTAGAGATATCACTGTGTTATCTGTGCTGTTACATAGGACTGCAGGTGACTACTACATTATCTGTACTCAGAGATATCACTGTGTTATCTGTGGTGTTTCATAGGACTGCAGGTGACATCTACATTATCTGTACTCAGAGATATCACTGTGTTATCTGTGCTGTTACATAGGACTGCAGGTGACTACTACAGTATCTGTACTCAGAGATATCACTGTGTTATCTGTGCTGTTACATAGGACTGCAGGTGACATCTACTACATGATCTGTACTCAGAGATATCACTGTGTTATCTGTGGTGTTACATGGGACTGCAGGTGACTACTACATTATCTGTACTCAGAGATATCACTGTGTTATCTGAGGCGTTACATAGGACTGCAGGTGACATCTACTACATTATCTGTACTCAGAGATATCACTGTGTTATCTGTGCTGTTACATAGGACTGCAGGTGACTACTACATTATCTGTACTCAGAGATATTACTGTGTTATCTGTGCTGTTACATAGGACTGCAGGTGACAGCTACTACATTATCTGTACTCAGAGATATTACTGTGTTATCTGTGCTGTTACATAGGACTGCAGGTGACATCTACTACATTATCTGTACTCAGAGATATCACTGTGTTATCTGTGGTGTTACATAGGACTGCAGGTGACTACTACATTATCTGTACTCAGAGATATCACTGTTATCTGTGCTGTTACATAGGACTGCAGGTGACTACTACATTATCTGTACTCAGAGATATCACTGTGTTATCTGTGCTGTTACATAGGACTGCAGGTGACTACTACATTATCTGTACTCAGAGATATTACTGTGTTATCTGTGCTGTTACATAGGACTGCAGGTGACATCTACTAAATTATCTGTACTCAGAGATATCACTGTGTTATCTGTGCTGTTACATAGGACTGCAGGTGACTACTACATTATCTGTACTCAGAGATATCACTGTGTTATCTGTGCTGTTACATAGGACTGCAGGTGACTACTACATTATCTGTACTCAGAGATATCACTGTGTTATCTGTGGTGTTACATGGGACTGCAGGTGACTACTACATTATCTGTACTTAGAGATATCACTGTGTTATCTGTGCTGTTACATAGGACTGCAGGTGACTACTACATTATCTGTACTCAGAGATATCACTGTGTTATCTGTGGTGTTACATAGGACTGCAGGTGACATCTACATTATCTGTACTCAGAGATATCACTGTGTTATCTGTGCTGTTACATAGGACTGCAGGTGACTACTACATTATCTGTACTCAGAGATATCACTGTATTATCTGTGCTGTTACATAGGACTGCAGGTGACATCTACTACATGATCTGTACTCAGAGATATCACTGTGTTATCTGTGGTGTTACATGGGACTGCAGGTGACTACTACATTATCTGTACTCAGAGATATCACTGTGTTATCTGTGGTGTTACATAGGACTGCAGGTGACATCTACATTATCTGTACTCAGAGATATCACTGTGTTATCTGTGCTGTTACATAGGACTGCAGGTGACTACTACATTATCTGTACTCAGAGATATCACTGTATTATCTGTGCTGTTACATAGGACTGCAGGTGACATCTACTACATGATCTGTACTCAGAGATATCACTGTGTTATCTGTGGTGTTACATGGGACTGCAGGTGACTACTACATTATCTGTACTCAGAGATATCACTGTGTTATCTGAGGCGTTACATAGGACTGCAGGTGACATCTACTACATTATCTGTACTCAGAGATATCACTGTGTTATCTGTGCTGTTACATAGGACTGCAGGTGACTACTACATTATCTGTACTCAGAGATATTACTGTGTTATCTGTGCTGTTACATAGGACTGCAGGTGACAGCTACTACATTATCTGTACTCAGAGATATCACTGTGTTATCTGTGCTGTTACATAGGACTGCAGGTGACATCTACTACATTATCTGTACTCAGAGATATCACTGTGTTATGTGGTGTTACATAGGACTGCAGGTGACAGCTACTACATTATCTGTACTCAGAGATATCACTGTGTTATCTGTGGTGTTACATAGGACTGCAGGTGACTACTACATTATCTGTACTCAGAGATATCACTGTTATCTGTGCTGTTACATAGGACTGCAGGTGACTACTACATTATCTGTACTCAGAGATATCACTGTGTTATCTGTGGTGTTACATGGGACTGCAGGTGACTACTACATTATCTGTACTTAGAGATATCACTGTGTTATCTGTGCTGTTACATAGGACTGCAGGTGACTACTACATTATCTGTACTCAGAGATATCACTGTGTTATCTGTGCTGTTACATAGGACTGCAGGTGACATCTTCATTATCTGTACTCAGAGATATCACTGTGTTATCTGTGTTGTTACATAGGACTGCAGGTGACATCTTCATAATCTGTACTCAGAGATATCACTGTGTTATCTGTGGTGTTACATAGGACTGCAGGTGACAGCTACTACATTATCTGTACTCAGAGGGATATCACTGTGTTATCTGTGGTGTTACATAGGACTGCAGGTGACATCTACTACATTATCTGTACTCAGAGATATTACTGTGTTATCTGTGGTGTTACATAGGACTGCAGGTGACTACTACATTATCTGTACTCAGAGATATCACTGTGTTATCTGTGCTGTTACATAGGACTGCAGGTGACTACTACATTATCTGTACTCAGAGATATCACTGTGTTATCTGTGCTGTTACATAGGACTGCAGGTGACTACTACATTATCTGTACTCAGAGATATCACTGTGTTATCCGTGGTGTTACATAGGACTGCAGGTGACTACTACATTATCTGTACTCAGAGATATCACTGTGTTATCTGTAGTGTTACATAGGACTGCAGGTGACTACTACATTATCTGTACTCAGAGATATCACTGTGTTATCTGTGGTGTTACATAGGACTGCAGGTGACTACTACATTATCTGTACTCAGAGATATTACTGTGTTATCTGTGCTGTTACATAGGACTGCAGGTGGCATCTACTACATTATCTGTACTCAGAGATATCACTGTGTTATCTGTGCTGTTACATAGGACTGCAGGTGACTACTACATTATCTGTACTCAGAGATATCACGGTGTTATCTGTGCTGTTACATAGGACTGCAGGTGACTACTACATTATCTGTACTCAGGGATATCCCTGTGTTATCTGTGCTGTTACATAGGACTGCAGCGGTCAGCTCTGCTACATCGGTGAGGTTGTGGGTACTCACTGCTCTCGGTGTATGGGGGGGGGGGCAGCGTCTCCCCTCAGTCTCTTCTCTCTGCGTCCTCCCTTTATCTCATACATTTATACGTCAGGTCTCTCGGAGGCGTCAGACCCTGGAGGTGGCTCCTCAGCAGTCCCAGGTAACCGCAGCGCCGCTCAGCGTCTCCTCCTCCCTAGGTGATAGAATCCACAGCTCAACAATCATCACAATTATAACCAACATCTAAACAACTCAATAACCCAGTGACAGGTAGAGAAGTTTTATGTGTCCGTGATCGGACGTCGTGCGTCCGTGCAGGAGATCAGCGACAGCGCTGATCCCAGAGGCCACTTCCATTCCTGTCGGTGGTCGCCTCTCTTCTCCAATCTGAAGCATAAAACACAAGAGATTATAATGTAAAAACACCCAAAAAGCTGCTGTATTTTGGTCACCCCCAAAACGATGGAGGAATGGGAAGAACCCCAAGACTCCAGGACATTGACTTACCCTACGCTGCCTGCACCAGGGGGAGCCAGAGAGGCGGCTTTCATCCCTTTATATTTCCAGGGAGAAGGAAAATATAAAGCTCCGGGAGAGATGACCGACTTGTGCAGGGATTTACATACATACAGATGTGGCCGTGGGTCACAGGATCCCTGATATAACTCTGGTGTCAGGATGTGGTGGGGGTCATAGAAAAAACACTGGTGTCAGAGATCAATGAGAACAACAAGTGAAAATCCATCACATGTGACCCCAATCACCACTGACATCATCAGAAGGTGGAGAGTCGGGAGACCCCCATAACCTTATACCTACCACCCAACCATTCCTAATTTTAGGGTAATGCCCCGTCATCCTGAGACTGCCTCCCCCATGTGTCCCCCCCATCCTGAGTCTGCCCCATGTGTCCCACCATCCTGAGACTGCCCCCATGTGTCCACCATCCTGAGACTGCCCCCATGTGCCCCACCATCCTGAGACTGCCCCCATGTGTCCCACCATCCTGAGACTGCCCCCATATGTCCACCATCCTGAGACTGCTGCCCCCATGTGTCCCACCATCCTGAGACTGCCCCCATGTGTCCCACCATCCTGAGACTGCCCCCATGTGCCCCACCATCCTGAGACTGCCCCTATGTGTCCCACCATCCTGAGACTGCCCCCATGTGTCCCACCATCCTGAGACTGCCCCCATGTGTCCCACCATCCTGAGACTGCCCCCATGTGCCCCACCATCCTGAGACTGCCCCCATGTGTCCCCCCCATCCTGAGTCTGCCCCCATGTGTCCCACCATCCTGAGACTGCCCCCATGTGCCCCACCATCCTGAGACTGCCCCCATGTGTCCCACCATCCTGAGACTGCCCCCATGTGTCCCCCATCCTGAGACTGCCCCCATGTGTCCCACCATCCTGAGACTGCCCCCATGTGTCCCACCATCCTGAGACTGCCCCCATGTGCCCCACCATCCTGAGACTGCCCCCATGTGTCCCCCCCATCCTGAGTCTGCCCCCATGTGTCCCACCATCCTGAGACTGCCCCCATGTGCCCCACCATCCTGAGACTGCCCCATGTGTCCTGCCATCCTGAGACTGCCCCCATGTGTCCCCCATCCTGAGACTGCCCCCATGTGCCCCACCATCCTGAGACTGCCCCATGTGTCCTGCCATCCTGAGACTGCCCCCATGTGTCCCCCATCCTGAGACTGCCCCCATGTGCCCCCCATCCTGAGACTGCCCCCATGTGCCCCACCATCCTGAGACTGCCCCATGTGTCCTGCCATCCTGAGACTGCCCCCATGTGTCCCCCATCCTGAGACTGCCCCCATGTGTCCCCCATCCTGAGACTGCCCCCATGTGCCCCCCATCCTGAGACTGCCCCCATGTGTCCTACCATCCTGAGACTGCCCCCATGTGTCCCCCATCCTGAGACTACCCCCATGTGTCCACCATCCTGAGACTGCCTCCATATGTCCTGCCATCCTGAGACTACCCCCATGTGTCCCCACTATCCTGAGACTGCCCACATGTGTCCCCCCCATCCTGAGACTGCCCCCATGTGTCCACCATCCTGAGACTGCCCCATGTGTCCTGCCATCCTGAGACTGCCCCCATGTGCCCCCCCATCCTGAGACTGCCCCCATGTGTCCACCATCCTGAGACTACCCCCATGTGTCCCCCATCCTGAGACTGCCCACATGTGTCCCCCCCATCCTGAGACTGCCCCCATGTGTCCACCATCCTGAGACTGCCCCATGTGTCCTGCCATCCTGAGACTGCCCCCATGTGCCCCCCCATCCTGAGACTGCCCCCATGTGTCCACCATCCTGAGACTGCCCCATGTGTCCTGCCATCCTGAGACTGCCCCCATGTGCCCCCCCCATCCTGAGACTGCCCCCATGTGTCCCCCCATCCTGAGACTACCTCCATATGTCCTGCCATCCTGAGACTGCCCCCATGTGTCCCCCCCATCCTGAGACTGCCCCCATGTGTCCCCCCCATCCTGAGACTGCCCCCATGTGTCCCCCAACCTGAGACTGCCCCCATGTGTCCCGCCATCCTGAGACTGCCCCATGTGTCCTGCCATCCTGAGACTGCCCCCATGTGTCCCGCCATCCTGAGACTGCCCCCATGTGTCCCCCCATCCTGAGACTGCCCCCATGTGTCCCACCATCCTGAGACTGCCCCCATGTGTCCCCCCATCCTGAGACTGCCCCCATGTGCCCCCCCCCCCATTCCTGAGACTGCCCCCATGTGTCCCCACCATCCTGAGACTGCCCCCATGTGTCCCCCATCCTGAGACTGCCCCCATGTGTCCCCCATCCTGAGACTGCCCCCATGTGTCCCCCCATCCTGAGACTGACTCCATGTGTCCCCCCATCCTGAGACTGCCTCCATGTGTCCCCCCATCCTGAGACTGCCCCCATGTGTCCTGCCATCCTGAGACTGCCCCTATGAGTCCCACCATCCTGAGACTGCCCCCATGTGTCCCCCCAACCTGAGACTGCCCCCATGTGTCCCACCATCCTGAGACTGCCCCCATGTGTCCCCCCATCCTGAGACTGCCCCCATGTGTCCTGCCATCCTGAGACTGCCCCTATGAGTCCCGCCATCCTGAGACTGCCCCCATGTGTCCCCCCAACCTGAGACTGCCCCCATGTGTCCCCCCAACCTGAGACTGCCCCCATGTGTCCACCATCCTGAGACTGCCCCCATGTGTCCCCCCATCCTGAGACTGCCCCCATGTGTCCCCCATCCTGAGACTGCCCCATGTGTCCCCCCATCCTGAGACTGCCCCCATGTGTCCCCCCATCCTGAGACTGCCCCCATGTGTCCCCCATCCTGAGACTGCCCCCATGTGTCCCACCATCCTCAGACTGCCACATGTGTCCCCCCAACCTGAGACTGCCCCATGTGTCCCACCATCCTGAGACTGCCCCCCATGTGCCCCACCATCCTGAGACTGCCCCCATGTGTCCCCCATCCTGAGACTGCCCCATGTGTCCCCCCCATTCCTAAAACTGCCCCCATGTGTCCCCCCCATTCCTGAGACTGCCCCCATGTGCCCCCCCATTCCTGAGACTGCCCCATGAGTCCACCATCCTGAGACTGCCCCCATGTGTCCATCATCCTGAGACTGCCCCCATGTGTCCCACCATCCTGAGACTGCCACCAAGTGTCCATCATCCTGAGACTGCTCCCATGTGTCCCCCATCCTGAGACTGCCCCCATGTGTCCACCATCCTGAGACTGCCCCCATGTGTCCCCCCCCCATCCTGAGACTGCCCCATGTGTCCCATAATCCTGAGACTGCCCCATGTGTCCACCATCCTGAGACTGCCCCCATGTGTCCCCCCCCCATCCTGAGACTGCCCCATGTATCCCATAATCCTGAGACTGCCCCATGTGTCCCACCATCCTGAGACTGCCCCCATGTGTCCCACCATCCTGAGACTGCCCCATGTGTCCACCATCCTGAGACTGCCCCCATGTGTCCATCATCCTGAGACTGCTCCCATGTGTCCCCCCCATCCTGAGACTGCCCCCATGTGTCCCCCCATCCTGAGACTGCCCCCATGTGTCCCCCCCATCCTGAGACTGCCCCTATGAGTCCCACCATCCTGAGACTGATGCCATGTGACCGATGATCCTGAGACTGCCCCATGTGTCCCCCCCATCCTGAGACTGCAACCATGTGTCCACCATCCTGAGACTGCCCCCATGTGTCCCCCATTCTGAGACTGCCCCCATGTGTCCCCCATTCTGAGACTGCCCCCATGTGTCCCACCATCCTGAGACTGCTGCCATGTGTTCCCCCCCATCCTGAGACTGCCCCCATGTGTCCCCCCATCCTGAGACTGCCCCCATGTGACCCACCATCCTGAGACTGCTGCCATGTGTTCCCCCCATCCTGAGACTGCCCCCATGTGTTCCATAATCCTGAGACTGCCCCCATGTGCCCCACCATCCTGAGACTGCCCCCATGTGTCCCCCCCATCCTGAGACTGCCCCCATGTGTCCCACCATCCTGAGACTGCCCCCATGTGTCCACCATCCTGAAACTGCCCCCATGTGTCCCACCATCCTGAGACTGCCCCCATGTGTCCACCATCCTGAGACTGCTGCCATGTGTCCACCATCCTGAGACTACCCCCATGTGTCCCCCCATCCTGAGACTGCCCCCATGTGTCCCCCCCATCCTGAGACTGCCCCATGTGTCCTGCCATCCTGAGACTACCTCCATATGTCCTGCCATCCTGAGACTGCCCCCATGTGTCCACCATCCTGAGACTGCTGCCATGTGTCCACCATCCTGAGACTGCCCCCATGTGTCCACCATCCTGAGACTGCCCCCATGTGTCCACCATCCTGAGACTGCTGCCATGTGTTCCCCCCCATCCTGAGAATGATGCCATGTGACCCATCATCCTGAGACTGCTCCATGTGTCCTGCCATCCTGAGACTGCCCCCATTTGTCTCCGTGTTCACCCGCATCCCAATTCACCATAGCCAACAATGGAGCATGCGGCCGAAGCAGAGCAGATTCTGCAAAGATGAGTTGTGGTTGGGAGACGTCTTCATGACGGCCGGCCCTAAGTGAGCGACTCCCATCAGAGAAGCCGCCCCCCCTGTGAGTCACTGGAGGTAACTGCTCTGTAATCACTTACATGGGGTGCAGCGCCTGTGTACCAGCTGTATCTACCTTTATGTGTGTGGTGGAGACGGTGGTTGTCAAGGTGCGGTGATATATTCTCTATATACTGGTATTACTGGTTATACTGGGACAGAACGGTGATAGCAGAGAAGCCAACAGCAAGAAAGGATGATGGGAGTTGTCTTCTTAGATAGCCATGCAGCAGATGATGGGAGTTGTCTCCTGGATAGCCATGCAGCAGATGATGGGGGTTGCCTCCTGGGATAGCCATGCAGGGGATGAGGGGAGTTGTCTCCTGGGATAGCCATGCAGTGGATGATGGGAGTTGTCTCCTGGATAGCCATGCAGTGGATGATGGGAGTTGTCTCCTGGGATAGCCATGCAGCAGATGATGGGAGTTGTCTCCTGGATAGCCATGCAGCAGATGATGGGAGTTGTCTCCTGGGATAGCCATGCAGCAGATGATGGGAGTTGCCTCCTGGGATAGCCATGCAGCAGATGATGGGAGTTGTCTCCAGGGATAGCCATGCAGCAGATGATGGGAGTTGTCTCCAGGGATAGCCATGCAGCAGATGATGGGAGTTGCCTCCTGGGATAGCCATGCAGCAGATGATGGGAGTTGTCTCCAGGGATAGCCATACAGCAGATGATGGGAGTTATCTCCTGGGATAGCCATGCAGCAGATGATGGGAGTTGTCTCCTGGGATAGCCATGCAGGGGATGATGGGAGTTGTCTCCTGGGATAGCCATGCAGCAGATGATGGGAGTTGTCTCCAGGGATAGCCATGCAGGGGATGATGGGAGTTGTCTCCTGGATAGCCATGCAGCAGATGATGGGAGTTGTCTCCTGGGATAGCCATGCAGCAGATGATGGGAGTTGTCTCCTGGGATAGCCATGCAGCAGATGATGGGAGTTGTCTCCTGGATAGCCATGCAGCAGATGATGGGAGTTGTCTCCTGGATAACCATACAGCAGATGATGGGAGTTGTCTCCTGGATAGCCATGCAGCAGATGATGGGAGTTGTCTCCTGGATAGCCATGCAGCAGATGATGGGAGTTGTCTCCTGGGATAGCCATGCAGCAGATGATGGGAGTTGTCTCCTGGGATAGCCATGCAGCAGATGATGGGAGTTGTCTCCTGGGATAGCCATGCAGGGGATGATGGGAGTTGTCTCCTGGGATAGCCATGCAGCAGATGATGGGGGTTGTCTCCTGGATAGCCATGCAGCAGATGATGGGGGTTGTCTCCTGGGATAGCCATGCAGCAGATGATGGGAGTTGTCTCCAGGGATAGCCATGCAGCAGATGATGGGGGTTGTCTCTGTTCCCCTATTTAGTATTTGGTTATATTATTAGTGGAGTGATTGACAGCCAGGAGATGTTGCGTTGGAATCATATGAATCAGAGCTGTAGCGCAGTACAATACGTATTCCCACCATTCCCAGGGATGTTCTCACCCCACATATTACTGGCTCAGGTCTATGGGGGGAGATCAGGGACTTCATATAAAACACCCTGCTCTCCCTATCTCACCTTCTCCACCTTCCTATTCACCCTATTATCTGTAATAAGCGGTTACACAGCGCCCTCTGCTGCTCTTATGTGGAAGTGCAGGGTATTGCTGTGCTCAGATAGTGCGCCCTCTGCTGCTCTTATGTGGAAGTGCAGGGTATTGCTGTGCTCAGATAGTGCGCCCTCTGCTGCTCTTATGTGGAAGTGCAGGGTATTGCTGTGCTCAGATAGTGCGCCCTCTGCTGCTCTTATGTGGAAGTGCAGGGTATTGCTGTGCTCAGATAGTGCGCCCTCTGCTGCTCTTATGTGGAAGTGCAGGGTATTGCTGTGCTCAGATAGTGCGCCCTCTGCTGCTCTTATGTGGAAGTGCAGGGTATTGCTGTGCACAGATACTGCGCCCTCTGCCGGCAGCCTACAAATCGCCCGAGAAAGGTGAGGAGGAGTCAGATAATAATACAGCAAGACAGTGCAGTGGTATATAACTATGTATACATGTATGTGTGTGTGATGTGTATTAGTGTATATAGCTATGTATAACTGTATATATGATGTGTATTAGTGTATATAGCTGTATATAACTGTATATGTGATGTGTATTAGTGTATATAGCTGTATATAACTGTATATGTGATGTGTATTAGTGTATATAGCTGTATATGTGATGTGTTTTAGTGTATATAGCTATGTATAACTGTATATATGATGTGTATTAGTGTATATAGTTGTATATAACTGTATATATAGTGTGTTATTGTATATGTCAGGTGTATTAGTGTCTGTGTGCTGTGATACAGTATGTGCTGAGTCTAATAGCTGATATTATTGTATATGTTTTATATTACTGGGTGTGAGGAGTAGATCATATATACAGTATATAGTGTATGATTGTACTATATCATTGTGTCATTGTGTGTGTATTATTGTATATTGTATGTGTGTGTATTATTGTATGTGTGTGTGTATTATTGTATGTGTGTGTATTATTGTATGTGTGTGTGTATTATTGTATATTGTATGTGCTGTGTATTATTGTATGTGTGTATGTATTATTGTATATTGTATGTGCTGTGTATTATTGTATGTGTGTATGTATTATTGTATATTGTATGTGCTGTGTATTATTGTATGTGTGTATGTATTATTGTATATTGTATGTGCTGTGTATTATTGTATGTGTGTATGTATTATTGTATATTGTATGTGCTGTGTATTATTGTATGTGTGTGTGTATTATTGTATATTGTATGTGCTGTGTATTATTGTATATTGTATGTGCTGTGTATTATTGTATGTGTGTGTGTATTATTGTATATTGTATGTGCTGTGTATTATTGTATGTGTGTGTGTATTATTGTATATTGTATGTGCTGTGTACCCCCCCGGATGGTGTTATATCGGAGGGACGGCCGATCACTTGCTAGATGGAAGTGTGAGGCCACTCCTGTGGTGGTTGGCCGAGATACAGCCGGACCTTATTATGTTGTCACATGACGCCAGTGCCTGGTGGGCACACAGGTGTGATGGCACGCCTGCTTTTAGTGTGTAAAGGGTTGTACCCTTCTCCCCTGTGGTCGGTGTCCTGTCGGGGTGCTGCCAGGTCCCTTGGGATAGTGTAGTCACAGATGCTGTAGTCACCGATGGGCAGAGCGGTGTGATGACCCTCCCGGATAGTAGGACCGCCACCCACAGAAAGGAAGTGTCCCAAGGTTCCGGTGTATAGTGTATATACTGTGTAGGTGGTGATGAATGATCACAGACTCTATGGATAACGTTGAGTGGGTTTACTCCTTGTAGATGTGCAGCAGGTGATACAGAAGTGACAGTATAAAGTTCCTTTAGTTAAAAGTCTCTGAGACACTTGACAAAGTTCCAATAAACACTTGATAAGAGAACAATCAGATCTGTAGTAGAAGTGCAGTGTGGGATATAAGTGTGCCGGTGGAGTTGTGCTGAGGTAGAGTAGCAGAGAGGAGGATGCCGTGAGAGTCTCAACCCATGTAGTAATGTGCCCTGCCGGGATGTTGGAGGATGAGGTAGAATACTTAGTAGAAGAAGAATACTTAGTAGAAGAAGAAGAAGACCTGTGCCTGTGTATTGACCTTTCACTTCAGTCTTCACACCACTTTATACCCACTAGCTTTGGTTGAACCGTACTTATGGGTGACACAAGCCCCAGACCTTGTTGAGCGGAATGCTGAGGGTTCCCTGCTGACACCTGCGCTGCGAGATGGAGTTAATAGACTTACTGCAACTTTGCTCCCCCCGGATCAGTTCCTGGCTCTGTGTCTCTATAGTGGGTAGTGATGAGGGAATAGTGAAATATTCGAATATTCGATCCCATTGAAGTCTATGGGAACAAGTATTCGATTATTGAAAAACATCTATTTGACCACTTGGAGGTAAAATCCGGAAGCTGGGGGATTTGAACGCTTATCGAATATTTATCGAATATTCAGCAAACTATTCGATAATATTCGATAGATCAAATACCTCACTATTCGATCGAATATCTATTTGAACGAACAGTATTCGCTCATCACTAATAGTGGATACTGTCCTGCTCTGTGACTTCTCCTTGTCCACAGCGTGGGTTGAGATTATCTTTTGGCTGGTCCTCTCCTAAGAGGTTTAAGGCTATGTTCACACAATACAGCGACATCTAGTGGCCAACTCTTAATACTACTTTCACCATAAAAAGACCACAAAAAGTACAGACTTTTGCGAAGGGTGTATGTAACAGTAACACCCCTAGTGGGACACCACATCTCATCTCTGTGCAGTACATTACAGTGTTACCCCGGAGGGGGGGGCAGTTATACATAACCAGGGTGGTCTCTATGTGCAGTATATTATAGTGTTACCTCCCCCCCCCCGGGGGAGGGGGCAGGATTATATATAACCAGGGTGGTCTCTATGTGCAGTATATTATAGTGTTACCCCCTGGGGGGAGGGGGCAGGAATATATATAACCAGGGTGGTCTCTTTGTACAGTGACGACACAATGAGCACAGCTGATAAGGACACCGCAGGATGGAGCTCGTCCAGGACCCCCGGCCGGCTGGACCCCACAGGTGAGACAGCTGAGGTCCTAATAAGAGGAGGGGTCCCAGGTAAGGGTCCAGCATTATAGGGACCCTAATAGTGGGAGCGTCAGTGCACATGTGTGGGGGTCCCAGCAGTCGGACCCCTGCAGATAATGGACAGATGACCCCTGTAGCATCAGGAGCCATGATGGAGGAAGTAGCAAGGATCCCTGGGAAACATCATAGTCTGAGTTGTCAGAGTTGTCATAGGGTCCTATAGGAGGCGGGGCTACTAGGCTGTGATGTCACTGACTGCTTCTCCTCTCTGTTCTGTCAGATTGCATCAATGTGGAGTCTGATGAAGAAGAGGAGGACGGAAAAGATGGTGAGTGCACGCGGGAGGTGGGGGCGCAAGGGACGTCAACGGGGGAGGAGGAGGGGCAAGGGATATAACCAGAGGATGTCACTGGGCAAGGGGAGGGGCAGAGGATGTCACTGGGCAGGGGGAGGGGCAGAGGATGTCACTGGGCACATTGGGAGGGGCAGAGGATGTCACTGGGCAAGGGGGAGGGGCAGAGGATGTCACTGGTCAGGGGGAGGGGCAGAGGATGTCACTGGGCAGGGGGAGGGGCAGAGGATGTCACGGGGCAGGGGCAGAGGATGTCACTGGGAAGGGGGAGGGGCAGAGGATGTCACTTGGCAGGGGGGCAGAGGATGTCACTGGGCAGGGGGAGGGGCAGAGGATGTCACTGGGCAAGGGGGAGGGGCAGAGGATGTCACTGGTCAGGGGGAGGGGCAGAGGATGTCACTGGGCAGGGGGAGGGGCAGAGGATGTCACGGGGCAGGGGCAGAGGATGTCACTGGGAAGGGGGAGGGGCAGAGGATGTCACTGGGCAGGGGGAGGGGCAGAGGATGTCACTGGGCAGGGGGAGGGGCAGAGGATGTCACTGGGAAGGGGGAGGGGCAGAGGATGTCACTGGCCAGGGGGAGGGGCAGAGGATGTCACTGGGCAGTGCAGGGGATGGGGCAGAGAATTTCACTGGGCAGTGCAGGGGAGGGGCAGAGGATGTCACTGGGCAGTGCAGGGGAGGGGCAGAGGATGTCACTGGGCAGTGCAGGGGGAGGGGCAGAGAATGTCACTGGGCAGGGGGAGGGGCAGATGATGTCACTGGGCAAGGGGAGGGGCAGAGGATGTCACCAGGTGGGTTGGTGGGTCAGGATTTAGAGAATGTCCATCATCTCTAGTGATCAGTGGTCATTTCCTCCGGTATATCCCAGGGGGCAGGGGGGCTCCTGTGTATCCCCTCACCTCCATCCTATATTATAGCAACTACCCCTCCAATCCACTTCGTCCAGAACCCAGGTGAGTAGGCGCAGGTCGTCCACCACAAGGGACAGATCATAGGGAATATAAGATGTAATAAGCAAAACAATAAAATACATAAAAGGGTAAAAGCACAACGTGTTTCCAGGCCGGAGCTGCCTCTTCCTCAGGTGCATGAGGGGACTGAACTATCACACTCTCTATATATAAGAACAAAGGAAATTACATCATCATTCATAAAAACAAAGATGGCGCTCAATTTAAAGAGACAGTACCAAATAAATACAACTTGACAAGTAATAAAAGTTACAATGCAACAAACATAAAGAAAACCAATATAAGACTATAGCGATATATGTAACTAATTCTGGGCATGTAAACCAGCTTTTATTTCAAACTCTCAATGGTCTTATCTGTTCCCGGTGACAGCCGCTCCCCCCTCCTCCTCCTCTCGGCGGTCTCACCTGTTCCCGGTGACAGTCGCTCCCCTCCTCCTCTCGGTGGTCTCACCTGTTCCCGGTGACAGTCGCTCCCCTCCTCCTCCTCTCGGTGGTCTCACCTGTTCCCGGTGACAGTCGCTCCCCTCCTCCTCCTCTCGGCGGTCTCACCTGTTCCCGGTGACAGTCGCTCCCCTCCTCCTCCTCTCGGTGGTCTCACCTGTTCCCGGTGACAGTCGCTCCCCTCCTCCTCCTCTCGGCGGTCTCACCTGTTCCCGGTGACAGTCACTCCCCTCCTCCTCTCGGTGGTCTCACCTGTTCCCGGTGACCTGTCGCTCCCCTCCTCCTCCTCTCGGCGGTCTCACCTGTTTCCGGTGACAGTCGCTCCCCTCCTCCTCCTCTCGGTGGTCTCACCTGTTCCCGGTGACAGTCGCTCCCCTCCTCCTCCTCTCGGCGGTCTCACCTGTTCCCGGTGACAGTCACTCCCCTCCTCCTCTCGGTGGTCTCACCTGTTCCCGGTGACCTGTCGCTCCCCTCCTCCTCCTCTCGGTGGTCTCACCTGTTCCCGGTGACAGTCGCTCCCCTCCTCCTCCTCTCGGCGGTCTCACCTGTTCCCGGTGACAGTCGCTCCCCTCCTCCTCTCGGTGGTCTCACCTGTTCCCGGTGACAGTCGCTCCCCTCCTCCTCCTCTCGGTGGTCTCACCTGTTCCCGGTGACAGTCTCCCCCCTCCTTCTCCTCTCGGTGGTCTCACCTGTTCCCGGTGACAGCCGCCTCACCTCCCCCTCCTCTCGGTGGTCTCACCTGTTCCCGGTGACAGTCACTCCCCTCCTCCTCTCGGTGGTCTCACCTGTTCCCGGTGACCTGTCGCTCCCCTCCTCCTCCTCTCGGTGGTCTCACCTGTTCCCGGTGACAGTCGCTCCCCTCCTCATCTCGGTGGTCTCACCTGTTCCCGGTGACAGCCGCTCCCCCCTCCTCCTCCTCTCGGTGGTCTCACCTGTTCCCGGTGACAGCCGCTCTCCCCTCCTCCTCCTCCTCTTGGTAGTCTCACCTGTTCCTGGTGACAGCCGCTCTCCCCTCCTCCTCCTCTGGGTGGTCTCACCTGTTCCCGGTGACAGCCGCTCCCCCCTCCTCCTCCTCTCGGTGGTCTCACCTGTTCCCGGTGACAGCCGCTCTCCCCTCCTCCTCCTCCTCCTCTGGGTGGTCTCACCTGTTCCCGGTGACAGCCGCTCTCCCCTCCTCCTCCTCCTCCTCTGGGTGGTCTCACCTGTTCCCGGTGACAGCCGCTCTCCCCTCCTCCTCCTCCTCTGGGTGGTCTCACCTGTTCCCGGTGACAGCCGCCTCGCCTCCCCCTCCTCTCGGTGGTCTCACCTGTTCCCGGTGACAGCCGCTACCCCCTCCTCCTCCTCTCGGTGGTCTCACCTGTTCCCGGTGACAGTCTCCCCCCTCCTTCTCCTCTCGGTGGTCTCACCTGTTCCCGGTGACAGCCTCTCTACCCTCCTCCTCCTCCTCTCGGTGGTCTCACCTGTTCCCGGTGACAGCCTCTCTACCCTCCTCCTCCTCCTCTCGGTGGTCTCACCTGTTCCCGGTGACAGCCGCTCCCCCCTCCTCCTCCTCTCTCATTGAGACCATTTGGAGCTTGTGCGCACAACCTGAAAATCCAGTATGTCTGTCTATTTATTATGAGACCATTGAGCTGGTATAGTCTTATATGTTTGTTGCATTGTATTTTTTATTACTTGTCAAGTTGTATTTATTTGGTACTGTCTCTTTAAATTGAGCGCCATCTTTATTTTTATGAATGACAATGTCATTTCCTTTGTTCTTATATATATATATAGAGTGTGATAGTTGTGCTTTTACCCTTTTATGTATTTTATTGTTTTGGTTATTACATCTTATATTCCCTATGATCTGTCCCTTGTGGTGGACGACCTGCGCCTACTTACCTGGGTTCTAGATGAAGTGGATTGGGGGGGGGGGGGTTGCTGATTCCCCCCAATTGTGTGGTCACAGGAGGATGGGGGTCCCATAGTCCCGCAGACGCTGTAGTGAGGGTTATGCCTCGGTCTGCCCATCTCCCCCAGGTCAGGGCGCCCACCCTTACGGCTGTTTGATACTTCTACACCATGGAGCGCTGTCTCTGCTTGTTCCTATATTATAGCAGACTACATATATGTGGAGTCCAGTGAGGAGGAGGATGAACCAGGTTCTACAGCGGGAAGCTCAAAGAGGAAGAAGATGATAAATGATGATGATGATGATGATGAAGATGAAGATGACAACACATCAGGTGCCGCCATGTTTCTATTTACTGTCTTTTATGGGGGAGGGGTGAATTATCAATACCTGTGTCTGTATGCTGACACCCCCCCATATCACTGACCACACAGTGCCCCCCCATATCCCTGACCACACAGTGCCCCCATATCACTGACCACACAGTGCCCCCCATATCACTGCCACACAGTGCCCCCATATCACCGACCACACAGTGTCCCTATATCACTGACCACACAGTGCCCCCAATATCACTGACAGTGCCCCCCATATCACTGATCACACAGTGCCCCCCATATCACCAACCACACAGTGCCCCCCATATCACTGCCACACAGTGCCCCCATATCACTGACCACACAGTGCCCCCCATATCACCGACCACACAGTGCCCCCCATATCACTGACCACACAGTGCCCCCATATCACCGACCACACAGTGCCCCCCATATCACTGACCACACAGTGCCCCCCATATCACTGACCACACAGTGCCCCCCATATCACTGACCACACACTGCCTCCCATATCACCGACCACACAGTGCCCCCCATATCACTGACCACACAGTGCCCCCCATATCACTGACCACACAGTGCCCCCATATCACCGACCACACAGTGCCCCCATATCACCGACCACACAGTGCCCCCCATATCACCGACCACACAGTGCCACCCATATCACCGACCACACAGTGCCCCCCATATCACTGACCACACAGTGCTCCCCCCATATCCCTGACCACACAGTGCCCCCCATATCCCTGACCACACAGTGCCCCCATATCCCTGACCACACAGTGCCCCCAATATCACTGACCACACAGTGCCCCCCATATCACTGACCACACAGTGCCCCCCATATCACTGACCACACAGTGCCCCCATATCACTGACCACACAGTGCCCCCCATATCACTGACCACACAGTGTCCCCATATCACCGACCACACAGTGCCCCCCATATCCCTGACCACACAGTGCCCCCCATATCACTGCGACACAGTGCCCCCATATCACCGACCACACAGTGTCCCCATATCACTGACCCAGTAGTGGATTATAATAGGGGCGTTTTGGGCGGCAGCCCGGGGCCCTGAGCTCCTGGGGGGCCCATGACCACCCAAAAAGACTTATACTTTCAATGGTGTACTGTCTCCTGGCTACACTTCTGCCATGATTTGCAAAAAATCACTGTGTTTTTATGGCAATTTTGCACAAATCAGGACATCATGATATTATCTGTCCTGTACTATGAACGCCACGCTAGTGCTGCCATAGTTACAGTGGGGTGGGGGGGCCCAGGCTTATTGAACAGCCCGGGGCCTATGGTAAAGTTAATGCGCCCCTGCACTGACCACACAGTGCCCCCCATATCACCGACCACACAGTGCCCCCCATATCACCGACCACACAGTGCCCCCCATATCACTGACCACACAGTGCTCCCATATCCCTGACCACACAGTGCCCCCCATATCACCAACCACACAGTGCCCCCCATATCACTGCCACACAGTGCCCCCATATCACCGACCACACAGTGCCCCCCATATCACCAACCACACAGTGCCCCCCATATCACTGACAGTGCCCCCCATATGACTGACCACACAGTGCCCCCCATATCACTGACCACACAGTGCCCCCCATATCACCGACCACACAGTGCCCCCCATATCACTGACAGTGCCCCCCATATGACTGACCACATAGTGCCCCCCATATCACCGACCACACAGTGCCTCCATATCCCTGACCACACAGTGCCCCCCATATCACCTACCACACAGTGCCCCCCATATCACTGACCACACAGTGCCCCCCATATCACCGACCACACATTGCCCCCCATATCACTGACCACACAGTGCCCCCCCATATCACCGACCACACAGTGCCCCCCATATCACTGACCACACAGTGCTCCCCCATATCACTGACAGTGCCCCCCATATCACTGACCACACAGTGCCCCCCCATATCACTGACCACACAGTGTCCCCCATATCACCGACCACACAGTGCCCCCCATATCACTGACCACACAGTGCGCCCCATATCACTGACCACACAGTGCCCCCCATATCACTGACCACACAGTGCCCCCTATATCACTGACCACACAGTGCCCCCATATCACCGACCACACAGTGCCCCCCATATCACTGACCACACAGTGCCCCCATATCACCGACCACACAGTGCCCCCCATATCACTGACCACACAGTGCCCCCCATATCACTGACCACACAGTGCCCCCATATCACCGACCACACAGTGCCCCCCATATCACTGACCACACAGTGCCCCCCATATCACTGACCACACAGTGCCCCCCATATCACTGACCACACAGTGCCCCCATATTCCTGACCACACAGTGCCCCCCATATCCCATAGTCCCGCAGACGCTGTAGTGAGGGTTATGCCTCGGTCTGCCCATCTCCCCCAGGTCAGGGCGCCCACCCTTACCGCTGTTTGATACTTCTACACCATGGAGCGCTGTCTCTGCTTGTTCCTATATTATAGCAGACTACATATATGTGGAGTCCAGTGAGGAGGAGGATGAACCAGGTTCTACAGCGGGAAGCTCAAAGAGGAAGAAGATGATAAATGATGATGATGATGATGATGATGAAGATGACAACACATCAGGTGCCGCCATGTTTCTATTTACTGTCTGTTATGGGGGAGGGGTGAATTATCAATACCTGTGTCTGTATGCTGACACCCCCCCATATCACTGACCACACAGTGCCCCCCCATATCCCTGACCACACAGTGACCCCCATATCACCGACCACACAGTGCCCCCAATATCACTGACCACACAGCGACCCCCATATCACTGACCACACAGTGCCCCCAATATCACTGACCACACAGTGCCCCCAATATCACTAACCACACAGTGCCCCCAATATCACTGACAGTGCCCCCCATATCACTGATCACACAGTGCCCCCCATATCACCAACCACACAGTGCCCCCCATATCACTGCCACAGTGCCCCCATATCACTGACCACACAGTGCCCCCCATATCACCGACCACACAGTGCCCCCCATATCACTGACCACACAGTGCCCCCATATCACCGACCACACAGTGCCCCCCATATCACTGACCACACAGTGCCCCCCATATCACTGACCATACAGCGACCCCCATATCACTGACCACACAGTGCCCCCAATATCACTGACCACACAGTGCCCCCAATATCACTGACAGTGCCCCCCATATCACTGATCACACAGTGCCCCCCATATCACCAACCACACAGTGCCCCCCATATCACTGCCACACAGTGCCCCCATATCACTGACCACACAGTGCCCCCCATATCACCGACCACACAGTGCCCCCCATATCACTGACCACACAGTGCCCCCATATCACCGACCACACAGTGCCCCCCATATCACTGACCACACAGTGCCCCCCATATCACCGACCACACAGTGCCCCCATATCACCGACCACACAGTGCCCCCCATATCACTGACCACACAGTGCCCCCCCCCATATCACGGACCACACAGTGCCCCCATATCACCGACCACACAGTGCCCCCCATATCACTGACCACACAGTGCCCCCATATTCCTGACCACACAGTGCCCCCCATATCCCATAGTCCCGCAGACGCTGTAGTGAGGGTTATGCCTCGGTCTGCCCATCTCCCCCAGGTCAGGGCGCCCACCCTTACCGCTGTTTGATACTTCTACACCATGGAGCGCTGTCTCTGCTTGTTCCTATATTATAGCAGACTACATATATGTGGAGTCCAGTGAGGAGGAGGATGAACCAGGTTCTACAGCGGGAAGCTCAAAGAGGAAGAAGATGATAGATGATGATGATGATGATGACAACACATCAGGTGCCCCCATGTTTCTACATAATCTATGTTTCTATGATATGGGGGGGCACTGTGTGGTCAGTGATATGGGGGGCACTGTGTGGTCAGTGATATGGGGGGCACTGTGTGGTCAGTGATATGGGGGGGCACTGTGTGGTCAGTGATATTGGGGGCACTGTGTGGTCGGTGATATGGGGGGCACTGTGTGGTCGGTGATATGGGGGGCACTGTGTGGTCGGTGATATGGGGGGCACTGTGTGGTCAGTGATATGGGGGGGCACTGTGTGGTCAGTGTCATGGGGGGGCACTGTGTGGTCGGTGATATGGGGGGCACTGTGTGGTCAGTGATATTGGGGTCACTGTGTGGTCAGTGATATGGGGGTCACTGTGTGGTCAGTGATATGGGGGGGCACTGTGTCGTCAGTGACATGGGGGGGCACTGTGTGGCAGTGATATGGGGGGCACTGTATGGTCGGTGATATGGGGGGCACTGTGTGGTCAGTGATATGGGGGGGCACTGTGTGGTCAGTGATATGGGGGGGCACTGTGTGGTCGGTGATATGGGGGGCACTGTGTGGTCAGTGACATGGGGGGGCACTGTGTGGCAGTGATATGGGGGGCACTGTGTGGTCGGTGATATGGGGGGCACTGTGTGGTCAGTGACATGGGGGGGCACTGTGTGGCAGTGATATGGGGGGCACTGTGTGGTCGGTGATATGGGGGGCACTGTGTGGTCAGTGATATGGGGGGCACTGTGTGGTCAGTGATATGGGGGGGCACTGTGTGGTCAGTGATATGGGGGGCACTGTGTGGTCAGTGATATGGGGGGGCACTGTGTGGTCAGTGATATGGGGGGCACTGTGTGGTCAGTGATATGGGGGGCACTGTGTGGTCAGTGATATGGGGGGGCATTGTGTGGTCGGTGATATGGGGGGCACTGTGTCGTCAGTGACATGGGGGGGCACTGTGTGGCAGTGATATGGGGGGCACTGTGTGGTCGGTGATATGGGGGGCACTGTGTGGTCAGTGATATGGGGGGCACTGTGTGGTCAGTGATATGGGGGGCACTGTGTGGTCGGTGATATGGGGGCACTGTGTCGTCAGTGACATATGGGGGCACTGTGTCGTCAGTGACATGGGGGGGCACTGTGTGGTCAGTGATATGGGGGGCACTGTGTGGTCGGTGATATGGGGGCACTGTGTCGTCAGTGACATGGGGGGGCACTGTGTGGCAGTGATATGGGGGGCACTGTGTGGTCGGTGATATGGGGGGCACTGTGTGGCAGTGATATGGGGGGCACTGTGTGGTCGGTGATATGGGGAGCACTGTGTGGTCAGTGATATGGGAGCGCTGTGTGGTCAGTGATATGGGGGGGCACTGTGTGGTCGGTGATATGGGGGGTCACTGTGTGGTCAGTGATATTGGGGGGCACTGTGTGGTCAGTGATATGGGGGGGGCACTGTGTGGTCAGTGATATGGGGGGCACTGTGTGGTCAGTGATATCGGGGGGCACTGTGTGGTCGGTGATATGGGGCACTGTGTGGTCGGTGATATGGGGGGCACTGTGTGGTCAGTGATATGGGGGGCACTGTATGGTCGGTGATATGGGGGGCACTGTGTGGTCAGTGATATGGGGGGGGCACTTTGTGGTCAGTGATATGGGGGGGCACTGTGTGGTCAGTGATATGGGGGCATTGTGTGGTCAGTGATATGGGTGGCACTGTGTGGCAGTGATATGGGGGTCTCTATGGCTTTTAGAACTGTATTGTATTAAAACACATGGTGGGGGACATGTATATTGGGCGGGGGGGGACATGTATACAGGGCGGGGGGGACATGTATACAGGGTGGGGGGGACATGTATACTGAGCGGGGGGACATGTATACAGGTGGGGGGACATGTATACAGGCGGGGGGACATGTATACTTAGCGGGGGGACATGTATACTGGGCGGGGGGGACATGTATACTGGGCGGGGGGGACATGTATACAGGGCAGGGGGGACATGTATACAGGGCGAGGGGACATGTATACTGGGCGGGGGGGACATGTATACAGGGCAGGGGGGACATGTATACAGGGCGGGGGGTATGTATTCTGGGCGGGGGGGACATGTATACTGGGCGGGGGGACATGTATACTGGGCGGGGGGGACATGTATACAGGGCAGGGGGGACATGTATACAGGGCGAGGGGACATGTATACTGGGCGGGGGGGACATGTATACAGGGCAGGGGGGACATGTATACAGGGCGGGGGGTATGTATTCTGGGCGGGGGGGACATGTATACTGGGCGGGGGGACATGTATACTGGGCGGGGGGGACATGTATACAGGGCAGGAGGGACATGTATACAGGCGGGGGGATGCGTATATCACATATGGGTGGTCTGACTGATCCCTTTTCCTTACAGTCGATTATATCTATGTTCCTGATGATGAGGAATCGTATCTCATGGAGAAAGCGAGGAGAAAGAGGAATCTGCAGAAACGAGGTCAGTCCAAGAAAGATAACTAACATGGTACAACCCGGAGGGGGGGGGACAGGGAGCCGGAGGGGGGGACAGAGAGCCGGAGGGGGGGGGGCCAGAGAGCCGGAGGGGGGGGTGCGATGCCCTGACCCGAGGGGGTCACTCCGCAGTGCGGATGGTATTGCAGGCAGTAACTGGGGCAGCTGTGGGATGTAGAGTGGTCCTGGTTAGGGCATGAGGGTGGGAAAGCTGTAGGCCGGTCTGCGGTACTATGCGGAGACACTGGGCATGCGATTCCTCGTTGTACCTAGTCAGGGCACCAGATATTGGACACCAATGCCAGGGCTCAGTAACAGCAGTGGTTACAGTTTTATTGTAACTGAGGTAACTGGTAGCAACAGTCTCTTCCGGATGCAACCGGGTATATAGCAGATTTGTACAAACAGAGCAAAGGTGGTGCTGCATAGGCTGAGAGTGAAACGTGCCGGATGATGGGAGTAGTAGTGATAGAGGAATAGTGAGGCTGGGTGGATTAGAGTACTTGCAGTGAATATCTTGAATTGATGAGGAGATGGAGAACCGGAACGACACCCAGATGAGAGGATACTCCAGGTACTTGAGCAGGCGATCAGCCGATAACTGCAACAGCAACGCACCAGCCACTCTTCTGTGGCCGCAGGAACACATCCGTCCTTCTTGAGGTAGAGGACAGAACTATCCAATAAGGGGAAGTCACATGGTAACCCCTGGCCAAAGCTAAACGGCCATTGGAGGAACCATGGTTACGGGGCACGGTCACGTGATCACCAGCCTCTGCATACCACTGTACATAGTTATACACACAGAAACATACATAGAATTGTACAGGATCCTGAGAGCAATAGGGGTAAAACAGCAAGTAGTTGCAGTGCATAGAGTTACCAGGACAGGCAGGACCATAATAATAAAAATAGACTTAAAGTGAGAAAGGGACAGCCTGTTCTGGGACACTGCATACCTCCCTAGCAAGTTTGAGCCGACCTCGGCGAATCTGGAGGGGTACATGAATGGACTGGACAATTAGACAACAGGAATGAATGGTGACTGTGAGTGTTGAAGTGTGTGTTTCCCACGCTCAAGGCACAGGTGGCAACAGGGAGAGTGAAGAAGAAGAAAACCCTAGTGGCAGGACTTCACCTAGGGGTGCCTAACTTACTCTGGTTACAGGTAGTTAGTGCGTGAACCATCTGACATGTAAGCCAGGACAACTTAACTGCTGGCGGGTGACCCTCAATATTCCAGCCAGTTAGACAGTAGGTTTACAGTGAAATGTGTTACCCTACTGGAAAAAGAGAACTGTGAAGACCTGTGTACTGCCTTGGGTGTTTGTGTGAAGTGTCCTGGACACCTGGAAGAGAAAGAATAAAATAATAAAAGCAAACATACATCTAGGTACCCTCATACACACCACCCAATCATACCACACAAGCACTCCATAGGCCGAACACACGAAAAGGAATCCAGGGTGCGATGTGTATGGACAAATGTAAAGGTTGAGTGTGACTATGTGTGATAACTACTATGTGGGGACAAGACAGAGGTGAACAAATACTGGAAACAAAAGGAAGGGAAACACAGAAGACAACAAACACTGTGAGGTCTTAAGGTGAACTGGCTCAAATAGATCTGAAGAAATCTGAAGAAAACTGGCTCCACTAATCTTTCCAGTTGTAGATATAATAATACTGTAATGGAAAACACAAGACTTTATAAGAAAATACACTCCTACAAAACTATACTTTCTCTGAGATGTATATAGACTGACTTCTCTTACTCAGAGGAGGAGCTATCTGACTCTGACACCAGAAAAATATAGACTGTTTTCCAAAAGAGGCGCTCTACTCTGAGTGGAGACAAGGTTCTTCGGCTCGGTTCTACTCTGAGGCTCTCAGGGACCTTCTGCTGACTCAGAGGAGGACATACACAAATACCCTTGATACGACTTGAAGTGCAACATAGAAATAGGTGCATCACTAGAATAAGTGCAATAATAACCTGTTGATATCCCATAATCATAAAAAGTACTTTGGGGAAAAATGGGTTAAGTGTCTCTGTTAGGTGGAGTCTCTTTTAGGCAATTAGACCATTGTCCATGTAAAAGGCTCTGGGACAGGCACTAGAGAATGGGACGGGCACTAGAGAATGGGACGGGCACTAGAGAATGGGACAGGCACTAGAGAATGGGACGGGCACTAGAGAATGGGACGGGCACTAGAGAATGGGACAGGCACTAGAGAATGGGACAGGCACTAGAGAATGGGACGGGCACTAGAGAATGGGACGGGCAGTAGAGAATGGGACGGGCACTAGAGAATGGGACAGGCACTAGAGAATGGGACGGGCACTAGAGAATGGGACGGGCACTAGAGAATGGGACGGGCACTAGAGAATGGGACGGGCACTAGAGAATGGGACGGGCACTAGAGAATGGGACGGGCACTAGAGAATGGGACGGGCACTAGAGAATGGGACGGGCACTAGAGAATGGGACAGGCACTAGAGAATGGGACGGGCACTAGAGAATGGGACGGGCACTAGAGAATGGGACGGGCACTAGAGAATGGGACGGGCACTAGAGAATGGGACGGGCACTAGAGAATGGGACGGGCACTAGAGAATGGGACGGGCACTAGAGAATGGGACGGGCACTAGAGAATGGGACGGGCACTAGAGAATGGGACAGGCACTAGAGAATGGGACAGGCACTAGAGAATGGGACGGGCACTAGAGAATGGGACAGGCACTAGAGAACAATACAATAACCTGAGTGTCCATCATCACATGGCTGGATAGTGCAGGGAGCTTGGTCAGGAGGACCAGGTGCGAACCTTAAACGTTGCAGATAAACTTTAATCACACAAGAACCTGAACAGAGCAGAACAGTAAACAACAAAAGAAAAAAAAAACAACAGAACAGTATATCCCATAGGGCCGAGCTCCGGACTGGAGCCTTAATAGGAGGCAGAGGACTCCCCAGCAGGTTTCTTCCTCTTCTTCTGCCATGGGTAGCAAACACATGGAGGGCCAGAAGAAGAGGCATCCCTAGGGGTAGTGGTGATCACAATGCTAGGGGTTACCGTGGTGACAGGGGAGACTATAGGAGCCACATGATATGTCACCGTGGTGACAGGGAAGAAGCGGCTTTAGCCACCACAGTGGAAGCAGCAGACGGAACCGATGTGGGGGTGGAAGCTGCAGCTCTGGAAACAGCCTTGAGAGATCCCAAGGGGGTAAAGTCCTGCCAGTCCTCGTCCCAATCCTCTGAGGGGGTTGGCAAGAAGGGCCGTTGTACAGCCTTCTTAGGCCTAGTCACAGCTGCAGCCCAGGGACCTTTGGGGACCCTACGAGGGTATATTCCACAATCTCCCCGGGAGTGAGGTTGTTCAGATAACCCGGCTGATAGTCCCTCGTAACAGCCCGGCGATTGACTAACACCAGGAGGCCGGTGTATGAGTCCATCACTAAGCCATAACCCCGCTTCTTATCAAACTTAGTGACGGTGCCCCTTCTTCTCTCCAGAGGGGCTGAGCCTGGCCTGGGTCATTTGAGCTTCCGAATAAAGAGCCGCTCGGATGCAGCATTGGACTCCAGGTATGGGGTGTAGGGGTGTCCCCAGAGCGGGGCATAATCCGGGTAAGGCACGGCAGGAGGCGGTTCAGGCGCTAGGCCGGTTTTGACAGGTGGTACCTCACTGGCACTGGGAGCTGTGGTGGTGTGCCGGACAGAAGTAGAGGCGCTGGTACCGTCGTAACCATAGTGAAAGTGGTTTTAGTGGCGGGCGGAAGCAGAAACAGTGCCTGTCGGATCTCCTCTGCTAGCTTAACGATGGCTGGCTCATCCCGGAACACCCACTGGGGTAATGGAGGTGTCTCGGGCCCCGGAAGCCGCCAGGGGCTCGTAAAGCAGGAAGCTTTGAGGTTTCTTTCCCCGCTAGGGACAGGGATAGGGGGCCCCGGGGCTTCACTACTCACACTCAAGTCACCGTCTGGTGAAGTGGATCCTCCGATGGAGAAGGCCAGGTCGGATTCACTAGAACGGCCAGTGCCCAAGGAGAGACTGTCATCAGCTAAGGACTCCTCGGCCCGGTCAGTGCGGAGCGGAGTGGAGGCCCGGGTGGAACCTGCGTCCTCCGACGCAGCGGAGCCTCTGCTGGAGTCGCTGTCCGGAGGTAGCGGAGCTAGGAGACAGGCCTGGTCCAATTCCAATAGGCTTTCGGGACACTCGGGCACTACTGGAGCAGCGGCAGCAGAGATGCACTCCTCGGGGGTCGCCATGTTGTCACGTTCTGGCGCGGCCTTGAGGACCTGGGAGGAGGCGGAGCGCAGGGGCTGAAGTTCCGGCCCTGTAGTCTGCCCGGCAACAGTGACGTCATCTGGCACAGGCAGCCAATCAGGACCAGTCCATGCAAAGTCTATGGTGCGATTCCCGCTCTTTAGCAGCAAGGCGGTTAACCCCCTCCTCTCCGGGGTATGGCGCAGCTAAAAATTGAAGAAGACAGCGGCCATTTTGTGCACAGTCTGAGGCCCGGAGCACTTCAATTACACCCATGATAATCGGGCAAAGTCTCTTTGGGGGACGACTAGCTTGCAGACAGTAGAATGATGGACACCGCCTGGTGTATCCTGTTCGTGACGCCAAAATGCGATGCCCTGACCCGAGGGGGTCACTCCGCAGTGCGGATGGTATTGCAGCCAGTAACCGGGGCAGCTGTGGGATGTAGAGTGGTCACGGTTAGGGCACGAGGGTGGCACAGCTGGAGGCCGGTCTGCAGTACTATGCAGGACTTGCAGAGCAAGGGTGGTGCTGCATAGGCTGAGAGTGAAACGTGCCGGATGATGGGAGTAGTAGTGATAGAGGAATAGAGAGGCTGGGTGGATTAGAGTACTTGCAGTGAATATCTTGAGTTGATGAGGAGATGGAGAACAGGAACGACACCCAGATGAGAGGATACTCCTGGCACTTGAGCAGACGGACAGCCGATAACTGCAACAGCAACGCACCAGCCTCTCTTCTAAAGGTGAAGAGGGGCTGCAGGAATACATCCGTCCTTCTTGAGGTAGAGGACAGAACTACGCAATAATGGGAAGTCACATGGTAACCCCTGGCCAAAGCTCGACGGCCATTGGAGGAACCATGGCTACGGGGCACGGTCACGTGATCACCAGCCTCTGTATACCACTGTACATAGTTATACACACAGAAACATACATAGAATTGTACAGGATCCTGAGAGCAATAGGGGTGAAACAGCAAGTAGTTGCAGTGCATAGAGTTACCAGGACAGGCAGGACCATAATAATAAAAGTAGACTTACAGTGAGAAAGGGACAGCCTGTACTGGGACACTGCAGGGGGACTGAGAGCCGGAGGGGGGGACAGAGAGCCAGAGGAGGGGGGGGGACAGAGTGCCGGAGGGGGGGGGCAGAGAGCCAGAGGGGGGGGACAGAGAGTTACAACATGGGTACAGATTATGGTATAACATGGGTACAAATAATGGTATAAAATGGGTGCAGATTATGGTATAAAATGGGTACGGCTATTGATATAACATGGGTACAGATTATGGTATAACATGGGCACAGATTATGATATAACATAGGTACAGATTATGGTATAACATGGGCACAGATTATGGTATAAGATGGGCACAGATTATGGTATAACATGGTTGCAGATTATGGTATAAAATGGACATAGATTATGGTATAACATGGGCGCAGATTATGGTATAACATGGGTACAGATTATGATATAACATAGTTACAGATTATGGTATAACATGGGCACAGATTATGGTATAACATGGGTACACATATGGGTCCTTTCTGTTTTTCAGGGCGCCTCATTGATGATGTGAGGAAGGAGCTAAGAGACCTGGAAGGTGAGGGACGTGTGTGGAGTCTCCACTCATACTCATACTCGTATCTCCCACCATCAGACCATCTTGTGACGTCTTCTCCTTCTTACAGATTTTTGCCTGGCTTGTGGAGTCCTGGGCGTCACCGGCCGGCACCCCCTCTTTGTTGGGGGTCTGTGCAGCAGATGTACGGTAATGATTCTCCCATAGAGTATACAGGGGACTACAATCATGAGGAGGCTGTGATATACAGGGGTCACCGGGGGGGGGGGGTATATCTGCGGCGGACCCACCCTCATACACTGCTGTCCCTCCTCTCCCCCCTGTAGACCTGGTTCCTGAGCTGGGGCTACTATGTAGACGAGGAGGGGCGGCAGAGCTACTGCAGTGTCTGCTCCTCTGGGGAGAAGATCCTGATCTGCAGCAACAGGAGCTGCTGGAGGTGAGAGATGGGGGGATAGGTGACCCCAAGGGAAGCGGGCACTCACCCATAATGTACCAGGGCAAGGGACAAAAAGGTCCCCACCCATAGTGCCCTCCCTCAATAACATTAGTAATAACAGTAATAATGTGCCCCCCATACAGTAATAATGTGCCCCACACACAGAAATAATGTGCCCACACACAGTAATAATGTGCCCCCCACACACAAAGTAATAATGTGCCCCCCCACACACGGTAATAATGTGCCCCCACACAGTAATAATGTGCCCCCACACACAGTAATAATGTGCCCCCCACACACACAGTAATAATGTGCCCCCCCACACAGTAATAATGTGCCCCCACACACAGTAATAATGTGCCCCCACACACAGTAATAATGTGCCCCCCACACACACAGAAATAATGTGCCCACACACAGTAATAATGTGCCCCCACACACAGTAATAATGTGCCCCCACACACAGTAATAATGTGCCCCCACACAGTAATAATGTGCCCCCCCACACAGTAATAATGTGCCCCCACACACAGTAATAATGTGCCCCCACACAGTAATAATGTCCCCCACACAGTAATAATGTGCCCCACACACAGTAATAATGTGCCCCCACACAGTAATAATGTGCCCCCACACAGTAATAATGTGCCCCCACACGGTAATAATGTGCCCCCACACACACAGTAATAATCTGCCCCCACACAGTAATAATGTGCCCCCACACGGTAATAATGTGCCCCCACACACACAGTAATAATGTGCCCCCACACACAGTAATAATGTGCCCCCCACACACACAGTAATAATGTGCCCCCCCACACACACAGTAATAATGTGCCCCCCCACACACACAGTAATAATGTGCCCCCCCACACACAGTAATAATGTGCCCCCACACAGTAATAATGTGCCCCCCACACACAGTAATAATGTGCCCCCACACACAGTAATAATGTGCCCCCACACACAGTAATAATGTGCCCCCCCCACAGTAATAATGTGCCCCCACACAGTAATAATGTGCCCACACACGTAATAATGTGCCCCCACACACAATAATAATGTGCCCCCCATACAGTAATAATGTGCCCCACACACACAGTAATAATGTGCCCCCCATACAGTAATAATGTGCCTCCACACAGTAATATATGTGCCCCCCACACACACAGTAATAATGTGCCCCCCCACCACACACAGTAATAATGTGCCCCCACACAGTCATAATGTGCCCCCCACACAGTAATAATGTGCCCCCACACAGTAATAATGTGCCCCCACACACAGTAATAATGGTGCCCCCACACACAGTAATAATGTGCCCCCACACACAGTAATAATGTGCCCCCCACACACAGTAATAATGTGCCCCCACACAGTAATAATGTGCCTCCCCACACAGTAACTAATGTGCCCCACACACAGTAATAATGTGCCCCCAACACACAGTATAATGTGCCCCCCACACACAGTAATATGTGCCCACACACAGTAATAATGTGCCCACACACAGTATAATGTGCCCACACACAGTAATAATGTGCCCCCACACACAATAATAATGTGCCCCCCCACACAGTTATAATGGGCCCCCACACACACAGTAATAATGTGGCCCCCCACACACAGTAATAATGTGCCCCCACACACACAGTAATATGTGCCCCCACACAGTAATATGTGCCCCCCCACACACACAGTAATAATGTGCCCACACACACAGTAATAATGTGCCCACACACACAGTAATAATGTGCCCCCCATACAGTAATAATGTGCCCCCCACACAGTAATAATGTGCCCCACACAGATAATGTGCCCCCCCACACAGTAATAATAAGCCCCCACACAGTAATAATGTGCCCACACACAGTAATAATGTGCCCTCACACAGTAATAATGTGCCCACACACAGTAATAATGTGCCCCCACACACACAGTAATAATGTGCCCCCACACACACAGTAATAATGTGCCCCCCCCACACACACAGTAATAATGTGCCCCCACACACACAGTAATAATCTGCCCCCACACAGTAATAATGTGCCCCCACACACACAGTAATAATGTGCCCCCACACACAGTAATAATGTGTCCCCACACACACAGTAATAATGTGCCCCCCACACACACAGTAATAATGTGCCCCCCCACACACACAGTAATAATGTGCCCCCCCACACACAGTAATAATGTGCCCCCCACACAGTAATAATGTGCCCCCACACACAGTAATAATGTGCCCCCACACACAGTAATAATGTGCCCCCACACAGTAATAATGTGCCCCCCCACACAGTAATAATGTGCCCCCACACAGTAATAATGTGCCCACACACAGTAATAATGTGCCCCCACACACAGTAATAATGTGCCCCCCATACAGTAATAATGTGCCCCCACACACACAGTAATAATGTGCCCCCCATACAGTAATAATGTGCCCCCACACAGTAATAATGTGCCCCCACACACACAGTAATAATGTGCCCCCCCACACACAGTAATAATGTGCCCCCACACAGTAATAATGTGCCCCCCACACAGTAATAATGTGCCCCCACACAGTAATAATGTGCCCCCACACACAGTAATAATGTGCCCCCCATACAGTAATAATGTGCCCCCACACACACAGTAATAATGTGCCCCCCATACAGTAATAATGTGCCCCCCCACACACACAGTAATAATGTGCCCCCCCACACACACAGAAATAATGTGCCCACACACAGTAATAATGTGCCCCCCACACAGTAATAATGTGCCCCCACACACAGTAATAATGTGCCCCCACACACAGTAATAATGTGCCCCCACACAGTAATAATGTGCCCCCCCACACAGTAATAATGTGCCCACACACAGTAATAATGTGCCCCCACACAGTAATAATGTGCCACCCCACACAGTAATAATGTGCCCCCACACACAGTAATAATGTGCCCCCACACACAGTAATAATGTTGCCCCCACACACACAGTAATAATGTGCCCCCACACACAGTAATAATGTGCCCACACACAGTAATAATGTGCCCACACACAGTAATAACTGGACCCCCCATACAGTAATAATGTGCCCCACACACACAGTAATAATGTGCCCCCCATACAGTAATAATGTGCCCCCCCACACACACAGTAATAATGTGCCCCCCCCCCACACACAGTAATAATGTGCCCCCCCCACACACAGTAATAATGTGCCCACACACAGTAATAATGTGCCCCCACACACACAGTAATAATGTGCCCCCACACACACTGTAACAATGTGCCCCCATACAGTAATAATGTGCCCCCACACACAGTAATAATGTGCCCCCCATACAGGGGCGGACCCACCCTCATACACTGCTGTCCCTCCTCTCCCCCCTGTAGACCTGGTTCCTGAGCTGGGGCTACTATGTAGACGAGGAGGGGCGGCAGAGCTACTGCAGTGTCTGCTCCTCTGGGGAGAAGATCCTGATCTGCAGCAACAGGAGCTGCTGGAGGTGAGAGATGGGGGGATAGGTGACCCCAAGGGAAGCGGGCACTCACCCATAATGTACCAGGGCAAGGGACAAAAAGGTCCCCACCCATAGTGCCCTCCCTCAATAACATTAGTAATAACAGTAATAATGTGCCCCCCATACAGTAATAATGTGCCCCACACACAGAAATAATGTGCCCACACACAGTAATAATGTGCCCCCCACACACAAAGTAATAATGTGCCCCCCCACACACGGTAATAATGTGCCCCCACACAGTAATAATGTGCCCCCACACACAGTAATAATGTGCCCCCCACACACACAGTAATAATGTGCCCCCCCACACAGTAATAATGTGCCCCCACACACACAGTAATAATGTGCCCCCCACACAGTAATAATGTGCCCCCACACACAGTAATAATGTGCCCCCACACACAGTAATAATGTGCCCCCCACACACACAGAAATAATGTGCCCACACACAGTAATAATGTGCCCCCACACACAGTAATAATGTGCCCCCACACAGTAATAATGTGCCCCCCCACACAGTAATAATGTGCCCCCACACACAGTAATAATGTGCCCCCACACAGTAATAATGTGCCCCCACACAGTAATAATGTGCCCACACACACAGTAATAATGTGCCCCCACACAGTAATAATGTGCCCCCACACAGTAATAATGTGCCCCCACACGGTAATAATGTGCCCCCACACACACAGTAATAATCTGCCCCCACACAGTAATAATGTGCCCCCACACGGTAATAATGTGCCCCCACACACACAGTAATAATGTGCCCCCACACACAGTAATAATGTGTCCCCACACACACAGTAATAATGTGCCCCCCCACACACACAGTAATAATGTGCCCCCCCACACACACAGTAATAATGTGCCCCCCCACACACAGTAATAATGTGCCCCCCACACAGTAATAATGTGCCCCCACACACAGTAATAATGTGCCCCCACACACAGTAATAATGTGCCCCCACACACAGTAATAATGTGCCCCCCCCACACAGTAATAATGTGCCCCCCACACAGTAATAATGTGCCCACACACAGTAATAATGTGCCCCCACACACAATAATAATGTGCCCCCCATACAGTAATAATGTGCCCCCACACACACAGTAATAATGTGCCCCCCATACAGTAATAATGTGCCTCCACACAGTAATAATGTGCCCCCACACACACAGTAATAATGTGCCCCCCCACACACAGTAATAATGTGCCCCCACACAGTAATAATGTGCCCCCCACACAGTAATAATGTGCCCCCACACAGTAATAATGTGCCCCCCACACAGTAATAATGTGCCCCCACACAGTAATAATGTGCCCCCACACAGTAATAATGTGCCCCCACACAGTAATAATGTGCCCCCACACAGTAATAATGTGCCCCCACACACAGTAATAATGTGCCCCCACACACAGTAATAATGTGCCCCCACACACAGTAATAATGTGCCCCCCACACACAGTAATAATGTGCCCCCACACAGTAATAATGTGCCTCCCCACACAGTAATAATGTGCCCCCACACACAGTAATAATGTGCCCCCACACACAGTAATAATGTGCCCCCCACACACACAGTAATAATGTGCCCACACACAGTAATAATGTGCCCACACACAGTAATAATGTGCCCACACACAGTAATAATGTGCCCCCACACACACAGTAATAATGTGCCCCCCATACAGTAATAATGTGCCCCCACACACACAGTAATAATGTGCCCCCCCACACACAGTAATAATGTGCCCCCACACACACAGTAATAATGTGCCCCCCACACAGTAATAATGTGCCCCCCCACACACACAGTAATAATGTGCCCACACACACAGTAATAATGTGCCCACACACACAGTAATAATGTGCCCCCCATACAGTAATAATGTGCCCCCCCACACAGTAATAATGTGCCCCCACACAGTAATAATGTGCCCCCCCCACACAGTAATAATAAGCCCCCACACAGTAATAATGTGCCCACACACAGTAATAATGTGCCCTCACACAGTAATAATGTGCCCACACACAGTAATAATGTGCCCCCACACACACAGTAATAATGTGCCCCCACACACACAGTAATAATGTGCCCCCCCACACACACAGTAATAATGTGCCCCCACACACACAGTAATAATCTGCCCCCACACAGTAATAATGTGCCCCCACACACACAGTAATAATGTGCCCCCACACACAGTAATAATGTGTCCCCACACACACAGTAATAATGTGCCCCCCACACACACAGTAATAATGTGCCCCCCCACACACACAGTAATAATGTGCCCCCCCACACACAGTAATAATGTGCCCCCCACACAGTAATAATGTGCCCCCACACACAGTAATAATGTGCCCCCACACACAGTAATAATGTGCCCCCACACAGTAATAATGTGCCCCCCCCACACAGTAATAATGTGCCCCCACACAGTAATAAGTGTGCCCACACACAGTAATAATGGTGCCCCCACACACAGTAATAATGTGCCCCCCATACAGTAATAATGTGCCCCCACACACACAGTAATAATGTGCCCCCCCATACAGTAATAATGTGCCCCCACACAGTAATAATGTGCCCCCACACACACAGTAATAATGTGCCCCCCCACACACAGTAATAATGTGCCCCCACACAGTAATAATGTGCCCCCCACACAGTAATAATGTTGCCCGCCACACAGTCAATAATGTGCCCCCACACACAGTAATAATGTGCCCCCCATACAGAATAATGTGCCCCCACACACACAGTAATAATGTGCCCCCCATACAGTAATAATGTGCCCCATCCCCCACCACACAGTAATAATGTGCCCCCCACACACACGGTAATAATGTGCCCCCACACAGTATAATGTGCCCCCCACACAGTAATAATGTGCCCCCCCACACAGTAATAATGTGCCCCCCCACACAGTAATAATGTGCCCCCCCACACAGTAATAATGTGCCCCCCCACACAGTAATAATGTGCCCACACACAGTAATAATGTGCCCCCCACACAGTAATAATGTGCCACCCCACACAGTAATAATGTGCCCCCACACACAGTAATAATGTGCCCCCACACACAGTAATAATGTGCCCCCACACACACAGTAATAATGTGCCCCCACACACAGTAATAATGTGCCCACACACAGTAATAATGTGCCCACACACAGTAATAATGTGCCCCCCATACAGTAATAATGTGCCCCCACACACACAGTAATAATGTGCCCCCCATACAGTAATAATGTGCCCCCCCACACACACAGTAATAATGTGCCCCCCCACACACAGTAATAATGTGCCCCCCCACACACAGTAATAATGTGCCCACACACAGTAATAATGTGCCCCCACACACACAGTAATAATGTGCCCCCACACACACTGTAACAATGTGCCCCCATACAGTAATAATGTGCCCCCCATACAGTAGGTAGGTGGTCTCTATATAGTAGGTAGGTGGGCTCTGTATATAGTAGGCATACAGTAGGTAGGCTCTATATGGTAGGCAGGTGGGCTCTGTATATAGTAGGTAGGTGAGCTCTGTATATAGTAGGTAGGTGAGCTCTGTATATAGTAGGTAGGTGGGCTCTGTATATATTAGGCATACAGTAAGTAGACCCCTATTGTGGTAGATAGGTTGGATCTTGTGCTCTGAATCCCTCAGTGCAGGCAGCTGCGTCCCTGTTGTGTCCCTGTTCCTATGTGTGATCAGAGGGGGCGCTCTAGACGGGGGACGACCCTCCACTGGCAGTCCTGCTGAATACAAAGACGTAGTGCCTGTCCTGGCCAGCAGGTGGTGATAAAGTCTATACTTTCAAGAAACTAATTTAGGATATGTAACTTATTCACATTTGCTATAAGACCGGCCGTTCCGTGACCCGGCCGGATCACGGAACGGCCGGTCTCAGAAAAGATCATCCCGGCCGGTACTGGATGATCTGTCGCGGTGCTGAGGTCTGATGCGGGAGCAGCCGTGCGCACCTGCATCTGAACTCCCCACGCACATCATGGAGCGTACGGCCCGCAGCCGCTTGCTTCACTGTGTGCACTGACATGGTTTTCTGCGGACGTTATTCACTGAATAGCGGCCGCAGAAAACTGACATATCATATTTCTAGGGCGCCGCTAGAGATCCCAGCCGGAGTGTATATTATGTGTATGTATATGTACTATGTGTATACTATGTGTATGTATATATGTACTATGTGTATATATATGTACTATGTGTATACTATGTGTATGTATATATGTACTATGTGTATACTATGTGTATGTATATATGTACTATGTGTATATTATGTGTATATATATATGTACTATGTGTATGTATATATGTACTATGTGTATACTACGTGTATGTATATATGTACTATGTGTATATATATGTACTATGTGTATACTATGTGTATGTATATATGTACTATGTGTATACTATGTGTATGTATATATGTACTATGTGTATGTATATATGTACTATGTGTATACTATGTATATATGTACTATGTGTATACTATGTGTATGTATATATGAACTATGTGTATACTATGTGTATGTATATATGTACTATGTGTATACTACGTGTATGTATATATGTACTATGTGTATATATATGTACTATGTGTATACTATGTGTATGTATATATGTACTATGTGTATACTATGTGTATGTATATATGTACTATGTGTATGTATATATGTACTATG